>CM057002.1:68167269-68884769 GCA_029891345.1 Dryococelus australis | reverse complement strand
TATATATGTATATATATGTATGTGTATATATATATGTATATATATGTATGTGTATATATATATATGTATATATATGTATGTGTATATATATATATATGTATATATATGTATGTGTATATATATGTATATATATGTATGTGTATATATATGTATATATATGTATGTGTATATATATGTATATATATGTATGTGTATATATATGTATATGTATATATGTGTATATGTATGTATGTGTATATGTATGTATGTGTATATGTATGTATGTGTATATGTATGTATGTGTATATGTATATATGTGTATATGTATGTATGTGTATATGTATATATGTGTATATATATGTATGTGTATATATATATATATATATATATGTATATATATGTATGTGTATATATATATGTATATATATGTATGTGTATATATATATGTATGTGTATATATATATATGTATGTGTATATATGTATATATATATATGTATGTGTATATATATGTATGTGTATATATATATATGTATATATATGTATATGTGTGTTATATATATATATATGTGTATATATATGTGTATATATATGTGTATATATATGTGTATATATATGTATATATCCTGGCGTATTTTCAATAGCTACCACTTTAAAGCAGTGTGTGTACATGTGATTTGATCATTGAAAGTATGACTATTCCAAAACCATTTACTGTTTTCGTGGAAGGAGGAATTTGGCTGCAAGTTTTATCTGTGGATTTGTTTCTCATGGGATTTTCCTGATATTCTCGAATGAGATTTCTCAAGTGAGTCCTCGTACGAAATACATTTTGCGTCATGGGGAAACAGCTAAAAATTGGTTTTAAACAATTAATACATAAAGCATGCCATGTTTTATTTGCTATGACGCACGTTGAGATTTCTAATGTTCTTCAACGATTTAGGGTTATATTAGGCCTAGAAATAAAAGACAAACTGAAATATTCAACTAGTCTGCTGACATCACCACATTTGGCCAACAGTTTGCTCATACGCACACATTTTCAGTGAGTCCATAAATATACGAATCGAAAACTTGAACAATACATGCAAATGCCATCGGATACTTCTTGAATTTAAAAAGTCAGAAATAAGCGAACATTAGGTACTCTCATTTTGTTCGCTGTTATTGTTTCCCCAATAAAAAAGGCTATCATATGTATAATCGAGCGGTTAGTGCATTTTTTCAAAGGTAGAAACCTTTTATTTTTATTACTAGCAAGTTTGTGTTAAGAGTGATTTGCTGTTGTAATTGGGTTGGCGGGATAAAAATATATCATTATTGCAACACCATTTCCAAGGCATACACACACTTGATGGGTAGTAACACACCACTCCCTATTTCGTCAATGAATGGGGATGATTTAAAACCAACAACAGTTTGCGGAGTTCAGACCTCGAGTCACGAGACAACAGTATCCACGGAATTGTTATTTCATATCCAGCAGGTTTTATAAGTTTAATTTAAACCATTTGAGATATTTTTTAAGGCCACCTGCCTCCTTGCTAACTACTGAAAGATACAGGCCGTGTAATATTTTATATCTCACTCTGTATAAGGAATGACATCATAGCGTTTGTACCTGAACTTACGAGACCAACCTGTACATTAGTACACGAGTCAACAGGCGTGTAGCATGCCATACAAAACAAAACATGGAGAAATTATTGTATGCTAGAATGAGCACCAATCAGGCTAATGATGAAGACACACATTTCATGACTATATTGATATGATAGCTTCTACTACTGAAAATCAAAGTAATAGCAAATAGGTGAAGCATCATCTCAAATATTTAATAAGCAGCATCAGAATCAGTAGAAGTACATAAAAATATCTAAATGATTCTAATGTAGTAATATTAGTGAATGGGTAATTTTTAAAGATTAACATTCACTCTGTCAGAACAAATATATTTGTAACACCAATTTAAAGAATAAATCTCCTGAATGAATACAGATGTCCAAATGATGTTACATGTGCGTTGCTTCGTGAAGAAACAAATACGAAATATGTGTTTTGAGTTGTGAAGTAACGCGGTAGATGCTACCGAGTTCCAGCAAGCTACAGCACAGATTACAGAGCAAATAGTTTCAGTGCATGACTAGCCCGGCTCGTCAACTCGGAAATCTCAGTTACATGCTCCACTTTGGAAAAGCTTTCTGGCGTAACATACAGAGGGGGGGGGGGGGGTCAAACAACCAGAACTAACAAATAACCGTACTTGTACGTGCACATATCAAACCGGGAGTGCATCTGCGGAGCTGCATGTAGAAAGTCTACCTCGTTCGTTGCAAGGAAAACGCCAGCGTAGCATAGCACAAATAATACGTATAGTGTATTCGTGGTTTCTTTCCAATCTTTAAATCAAACCTTTTAAAATATCACCTCGTGTATGTTTGGTAATATACAATGTATCACGAACGTTTTATACTTGTGTTAACATAAACGTACACTATATTTGATTAAATTAAATCTTTAATTGCATATAATCTATAAATTTTTATGTTAACAGGTATAATTAGCTAGGGGCCCAGCCCGTGACCTTTTTTTAGTATTGTCACGTGGCTAGAACAGTTACGATGTTACAAGTTTTTGTTATCACGCAAAGACTAAAAAAATGATGTGCAATTAACTCAACATTGGCTATAGTTCTATCCACTAATTCACTGCGGCCGTACTTGGAATTGCTCTATCCACTTAGCCACTAAGGCCCCACTTGGAAATAAACTCAATATTGAAGTGAGACATTTAGAGTAAACAAAAATGATATTCCATTACCTTCATATCTCTATGCAATAATCTCTATGAATTAATATAAAACTTTCATAGGAAAAAAGTAATTTAAAAATGAGATTATAGGGTAGAAGGTAATGATTGCGTAATCTGATCTTGCTAAAATTCGAACTTGACCTGTACTTGACCCTGAGGATTCGTTATGCAAAATTTGAAGAACTTCTGTTGAGTTTCAAGGTACTTAGAAGTATTAAAGACAGACAGACATACATACATACATACATACATACATACATACATACATACATACATACATACATACATACATGCAGATACCGTTTCCTTATTATATAGGATATGAGTTAAAACGGAGAGAATGTTGCCTAGTAAGATATAGACCTTATGCAAAATATTATTACACACGAATGCGATGCGTTGTTCTTTTGGTTTAAGTGTTTAGACTTGATAAAGCTTTGTTTGGATGAGGCGGAGGAATATCCTGGAACCAGAACTTTAGCAGACCTTCAGAAAAGTTGGAAGTTACCGTGAATGGACTAAAAACATTATTGTAAGGAAAAAGGCTCCTATATCAGTATGATAGGCACACAGCCCCGTCGAGGGAATCTAACAATCTAAAATCGGAGCTGATTTCTATTATCTCGCATGTGGCGAGTTAAAAAAGACAAATGAAGCAAACAAACCCTCGCAGCTGGAGACAGTTAATAACAAAAGAACCAACATTTGCACGAACACTCGTAAATACGTTAATTACTCGATGTAACTTCTACACGACTTTGGCCTCCAGATTTTCTTATCGATAAAATGCTCAATATTTAGTCACCACGCCTGAATTTAAAACTATTTTGTAGTGAATTTCCACCAAGAACATGGAAGCATAAATTATAAGAGGCGAATAACGAAGAGTAGACACAACTTAGACGGTGTAAGTTCGATTCCTAAGCGGGTGCTATGCGTGCTGAGAATATCGCAGAAAATTGATGCTGCGTAATGATTCACATGTGAAATTCGCACATGAAATTCGCACGATGAGTGGCTGAGTCACCCATAAATTGATGCTCCCAAGTTGTATATTTAAGTATAAATTTTTTCGTAACAAAATAATAAATAAATTTAGTTATAACAATACTTATTAAGTATCATATAAACAGTACACGTGAGGCTCCAAAGCAAAACCAGAATTATTAAATCTGAGTTAATACACCGTCCACTTACATAAAATTTAATGAACCCAACTCGTACTATATGACATATAACTGCCCAGGACATATATTCAACTATCCTTTAATAAGCTTACTTTTATTGGAAAGCTCCACTTCCGCCCCAAACATGGCGACTAGAGTGAGTGAATACATCTGGACGCCTCTTAACATCGAGGTCACGAGAGCCGGTGCGCGTGATTGAGGTGAGCATGGAGCACCACCGGAATAAAAGAGTGGGAGAGAAACGGCAGAACACCGAGAAAACCCACCGACCAACAGCATCGTCAGACACTATTCCACCATGCGAAAATTCGGAATGACCTGGCCAGGGATTGAACACGGATTACCGTGGTGGGAGGCGAGCAGGTTAACCGCTCAGCCACCGTGGCCCCTATGGTGACTAGAATTAACAACATTTGTTCGTATCAATGATCGATTAGTGTAGTAACTCCATAAAAGCCGGCAATGATAAATATTACCACTTGACGGAATCGATACTGTTGTGTCGGATACGGAGTCGTGGTGGAATTCCCCCGCTCGCCGAGTGGTAGAGCAAGCAAGGTATGGGCACATGTGCCGAGGCGAGGGTGCTGGCGGCTTAAGACTGCTCACGATAAAGTGACCTCTTTTGAAATCAATCTTAGAAAAAAGTAACTGCTCCTACCTGCATATATTTTCACGGGCGCAATGAGTGACACGGGTCCAGTAAATTTGGTAAAGATGGAGAGGAATGTAGTTCCGTATATTAACGTCCAACAAAAAGTGTCGAGTAACCATTTGCGATAACTTAAATTATTTCTCTCCTTTTCTGGTTTTTTTTTTTTTTAATGCATCGAAGAGTAAAATAATTTCACAGTTACATTTGACTATTACATGAATAAAGTGATGAGGCCCAGGGCAATGTTAATTTCACATAAGGCGGAAGAATATACAACGTGTATAGAAATAGATCTTAAGCAGGGCTTTCAAAAGTGCTCATTTTACCGTGAACAGCCCACATTAACCGCAGTGACCTGCGGATAACCGCCCGATCCCGGGCTTTTTTTGTAGTAGCTGGCGAGTATGCCCTCGGTTAAGCTGGCCTCTAATAACAAATTTCCAACACCTCAACTTCACGTCCGGTCATAAGGCGCGTTTACACGGTGTTAGTAGCTACCACGATAGTAGCTATCACGAAAGTGTGTGAAAGTAACTGCCGCGATAGGTCCTGTTTACACACACGATCGAGATATGCTGTGATAGTTAACGTAAAAAAGGACATGTCCGGCAACTCTTGTGTAAATACATTGGTAGGCCCTACATTTGTATCCTTTTGTCAAGAGGGTGATATTTGTTGGGGTAGTTAAATGTCGTGACAGGATATTAATGACATGTAAACATGTATTGTTCCCGTGGTTTATTATATGACAGTAAATATGCTGTCAGTACTGTCGTGCCATACCTATATGATAACATATGGCCTGTCATACCGCCGCATAGTGTAAGAACCGCAACAGATATTAACAGAATCAAAATAATTTTGCAGTTTAGCTGTCAAAGTGCACACATGTAAGAGTTTGTGACCCGCACTATCACGATAGTGATGCTACACTGTTTACACTACAATAGTTGCATGTTCTGTCACGACAGTGACTATCAACTACCTAGCTCGAGCTGATATCACGATAGTGCTATCACGACGGTGCGACAGTAACTATCGTGCCTTTTACTCGGCGATAGTAATGCGATGCAGGATAGCATAAACAAGCCTCAAGTATGTGCTGTTTCCTCAGAAGTTCCAGCGGTGGCCATATAAATTTAATAGAGTAATCTGTTCAGAAAAGATACAGCAGTATCGCTGTAGCAACATTGTTTGTGTTTGACAGAGGGATATGCCGACTTTGTCATTATTCAAAGGCCACATTTATGTTTAAATAACCTTCTTATGAATTGGCGGCAAAACAACTTCTTTCAGTTCTGTCTTGTCAAAAATAATAACATTGAAATGTTCTATAATTTTTGAGAAATCGGAATAGGCACAGCATCTTAAAATAAGATCCACAAGAGAGCAATAGGGAGGACCTTTAAGCCGGTATCTCGCGTTGGGAAAAATTCGACAAGTATATTACTGAGTTGTATTACCTAGATTTTGACTGAGACCAGTTCTTCTTGGTCGGCCGTCTAAGAAAGCAGAGCTGAGGCTTCGGAGACGAGAGGGCCTCGTTTAAGCGAAGTTGAAGCCGTTCCTACAATAAGGTCCTCGACGTTAGTGGAAGGTACGCGAGGTTGTTTGACGTACTTAGTTTGCCGCTGTTTTAAGGGACGGACGTAGGGGCTCGGCGCCTCTAGGGCGCTGCCCACGCGGGCTAGGCGTGCTACGCTCCTGCGTCGTGAAGTTGGAGGCATTCTGTGGATGTGGAGATGTTGCCAAGCGTCTGAGCAGTAAGCTACACGAGGTGTCATCTAGTTTACTTGATTCCCATTTGCCCTACATATAAATTGAACAGTTTAAAATCAAGTTAGGGATGGGATAAAGTTACAATGTGCCTTCCATGCTTCAAATTCATTTTCGGAACACGAGAAGAACGCAACGAAATTTTTCTGGTGTTGAGCAAGCTTTCAAGTAGTAACGACGCCCACATCTCGCGAAACATTTTGAAATTTAAGAGAATCACTGAGATAACAAATTTTAACTCTTAAATTTTAATTAAATACTGTCGATTTTCTATACAAAAAAAAAACCTTGTTATTTGGAAATGAAGTTTGTTGGTTCCGACGGTTTCCCTGTCTATTTGCTGGCTTCAGTCTACAGAAGATGATTTATTACGTTCAAATTTGAAATTAAAGTTTCTCTCTGCATTTCCACTCAGGAATCCCGGGCGTGTTTCAGTCTCCCCTTTTTCACAAAGAAATTTGACTAACGAGTAATGTATAAGTTCGGTGCATGTCTGGCCCCAAACTTTTCCCGGGACATCTGTTGACATGCCTGTTTTCCGGCATGCCTTAACAAGAAAGACACTCTGTTCCACAGTACATAAACCGAAACATTTATTCCCTATCTACCTAACAGTTACATTTACACTGCCCCCAAGCGCAGTTAAACCGCCACTTCCGGCCACGAGGCAAAACAGCTGTCTGCCGATATCCGCAGCCTGGCGGCCACGAGGCACAACAGCTGTCTGCCGATATCCGCACCACGGCAGACTGACTGACGACACCCTGGCGGGCACGAGGCACAACAGCTGTCTGCCGATATCCTCACCACGGCAGACTGACTGACGACACCCTGGCGGCCACGAGGCACAACAGCTGTCTGCCGATATCCGCACCACGGCAGACTGACTGACTGACGACACCCTGGCGGCCACGAGGCACAACAGCTGTCTGCCGATATCCGCACCACGGCAGACTGACTGACGACACCCTGGCGGCCACGAGGCACAACAGCTGTCTGCCGATATCCTCACCACGGCAGACTGACTGACGACACCCTGGCGGCCACGAGGCACAACAGCTGTCTGCCGATATCCGCACCACGGCAGACTGACTGACGACACCCTGGCGGCCACGAGGCACAACAGCTGTCTGCCGATATCCGCAGAACGGCATATTGACTGACGACACCCTGGCGGCCACGAGGCACAACAGCTGTCTGCCGATATCCGCACCACGGCAGACTGACTGACGACACCCTGGCGGCCACGAGGCACAACAGCTGTCTGCCGATATCCTCACCACGGCAGACTGACTGACGACACCCTGGCGGCCACGAGGCACAACAGCTGTCTGCCGATATCCGCACCACGGCAGACTGACTGACGACACCCTGGCGGCCACGAGGCACAACAGCTGTCTGCCGATATCCTCACCACGGCAGACTGACTGACGACACCCTGGCGGCCACGAGGCACAACAGCTGTCTGCCGATATCCTCACCACGGCAGACTGACTGACGACACCCTGGCGGCCACGAGGCACAACAGCTGTCTGCCGATATCCTCACCACGGCAGTCTGACTGACGACACCCTGGCGGCCACGAGGCACAACAGCTGTCTGCCGATATCCGCACCACGGCAGACTGACGACACCCTGGCGGCCACGAGGCAAAACAACCACCGGCAGACACATCACGTCGTAATCCAAAACGGAATGACACAGTCCCGAACGCATTTCACAGTCCTATTTTGTTTCAACGTCTTCAGTATGGAGCATTCGTGCTCTCTGTTGTTTGCATGAGGATTAGATTTCACACATAGTAAAGTAGGCATGTTGAAAATTTAGTTACAATATCTTCATTATCATTAAAATTACTAACGACAGCATAGGTTTGGCTTGGAGTGAAACATCGTGTATATGTATGATGTTAAATTTTCGTATGGAAAGGGAGGGTGAATCAAAAGCTGAATTTTTTCAGATTTATTTTGCTTTCCCCTTCTTATTCATTTGCATTATTTTCCAACTAACAACTTCATATTTAAGATGAGAAAGCAATACTACAAAATAATTCGTACTTAAAAATTTCTACAGTTTCAAATTTAAATTTAATTATATAAAGAAACTAAACTAAGTGACAGTATACGTTGTATATTTCATTTATTATATCCTGCACCATCCCGCTTGAGTTCAGTCTTAAGGGAGATTATATAACTGATTAGCATTTCTAATCTCGGAGAAAATAATAACAGCAACTCTTCCCCACCCCCCCCCCCCCACATATAGATTGTTAAAAACCATTTCATCAGATTATCTGCTCAGTAAATACATGTTTCGCCATTTATCATTCACAATAATGAAGATAAATTGAAGTATCAATTTATATCAGGCTGTCGAAAAGTCGTATTATCAGATATCAGGGCTTCTCGAATAGAAGCTGGCACAAAGAAATATATGCATAATTCTAAGTCTGAATAAGAACGGCCTGATTCACAATATACCAAACACACCGAATACTACTTAAACACACAACTGCCAGGTGGGTCAGGTATTGAACTATTTTCAATAATCATACAGTGCCCCTAATGTTTCGCTTAAACTATGTAACAGTGACCGGAATGTACATAATTTCTTCACGTGTGTAGTGCGTGATTAAAAAACCCACCAAAGCCAGAAATGATTGACATTAATTATCAGCATTATTTCACTTGTATATACAGTATGATTCTCAATTAGACCGACAAACATCGCGAGGTGAATATTCACGAAAAAGTAAGAGGAAAACATATGTGACACTTTATAACTAAACCGTATATTAAGGGAGGTATGAGCCCCTTAAAAAAAAAAAAAAAAAAAAAAAAAATAAGCCGCATTTGTGCAAAATATCAGCTTTTACGATCAAGGTCCCGATAACATACAATCATGTTCCGAGAGTTGTCATTGTATTTTACTCCGTCACCGATATTTTGCACAAATGCGGTTTAAACTTCGTTTTTTAAGGGCTCATACCTCCCTTAATATTCGGTTTAGGTATAAAGTGTCGCATATGTTTTCCTTTTACTTTTTCATGAAGAATCACCTCCCGAAGTTTGTCGGTCTAATTGCGACTCATCTTGTATAAAGTACGTTTCCAAACACCAGAACCCCGAGTGTGGCAGCTGGATGTAACATGCCTCTTCTGTTCCCATTCCCAACACGTCACTGACTTCCTCCTTGGTCCTTCACTTCCGGGACGTGATTCCTCTGCGGAACTCGAAGTATCCCTCAGAACTTCCGGCTTACTGTCCTCGCCAAAATAACTTCTGCTCTTTTGTGTCACAAGACCAACCTTTTCCTACTTTACCTCAGCCTCTTTAAACTGTACATTCTTTGCCCCTTCTTTGAGTGCGGATTGAAATTCCACTGCAAACTTGTGTAATTATTATTATGGCAAAACTCACGATGTCTATCTTCTTTATTTCCACAGACACTAGACTCCTAGTCAGTTAATACACTTTTTTTGTCCCCGGCTAATTTCAATAGATTTGATTATGTTTAGCCTACTAGAAGACTTAAAGCACTTACACATTTAAAGCACATGTTATTTAAAATAAATCAACAAATTCAGAACTTAGTTCCGTAAAACACAACCCGAAAATATGTCTATAACGTAAAACTGTTTCTTCGATTCCCTGAGCTTTTTCCTTTACTTACACATGGCAACGATCTGCAAACTGGTATATTTGAAATGTGAATGTTAATTTTTAGATTTGTTTTTTCCAAAAATTTCTTAGAAAATTCCCGGAGATTTCCTACCACTGTGAACATAGTACCTAATAGTGCAATACACTATAGTCCATTCACGACTGGAACAGACTTATGAAAATCAATCTTTGAAAAAACACCCTAGCTATTAACTGCATGTATAGCTAGTGGTTAGAGCGTTTTTTCAAAGGTTGATTTTCATAAGTCTATTCCAGTCGTGAATGGACTATAAGTAACGCGTAGTGCTTTACTTGACACACTAACAAAACTACCAACTGTGTCATCACTTCCTTAACTCCATTTATTTTTGCAGTAACTTCAAACGGAAAAAATTTATGTAGTTAAATGCAGAAACATTTGCACCGATAAAAGATTTTTCAGCCTCATTTATATCGCCTCCGTCGTTCCTTAGTTTCGAACCGACCCTGCTAAGTAGGATGCCAGTCTATTTTTCATCACGATCACCCCAGCTATTACGGGTAGCAGTGGCAGTGTTGTCTGCGGCATATTTTTCCCCAAGCATAGCTGTTCCTTAGTTTCGAACCGACCCTGCCAAGTAGGATGCCAGTCTATTTTTCATCACGATCACCCCAGCTATTACGGGTAGCACTGGCAGTGTTGTCTGCGGCATATTTTTCCCCAAGCAGTAGCTGCTCTTAGTGTAATTATTTTCGGTTGTCATCACATAAAAAGATAGTACATTTTCAGTGAAGTAATTTACCATCAACATCAGAGTATAAGCTAGACCAATAACAATCCCAACAGCCTCGACAAAACCACCAACTCGAAACTAGAACATAAAGTATAGTACATTCCTAAAATTAAACGGAACTGAAGATGCCAGGCACAGAGCTTCTTGGTGGCTGGAGGCTGAGTCTATTGGCGAGCATTACTAAGACCTGTTGCCACTTTACCAATCGCCCACCACGTCAAAATGGGGTGTCGTTAAATCTCAATTGTAGTACAATAAATGACAATTCTATAAAGAAGTTGGCAACGAAGGAGGGAAGGTAATTACAAGTTCTAACCTTGAATTAACAGTGCTGGGTAAGCATTTATGAATACCGAAATAGTTTGTGTTTCATATATATATATATATATATATATATATATAATATATATATATATATATATATATATATATATATATATATATAAAATTCTTGTAAGTGTAAAAATCAACGAATTCTGTAAAGTAATCTTTTCTGATAATTTCACAGTTTTATTTGACCGATGCATGAATATAGTGTTCAAGCTCACGGCAATGTTAATTTTACAAATAGCAGAATAAAACGCAGTGTGAATACAAGTAGATATTAATCAGTGCTTTCAAAATAGCTCACATTATTGTTAACAGCCTGTAGTACAACGTGTTAACCTTAATTGAAGCCCCGTTATTTTCATGGGGCCGCGGTACTGTAGTGGTTAGAGTACTCACCTCCCACCTAGGCGAACCGAATTCTATTACCAGCGGAGTCTACCCCCACACCCCCTAAGAATTTCGCACGTAGGAATTGTGCCGTACGGTTCCGCTGGTAGGAATTCCGGTGCTGTTCCATCCTCACCTTTCTTAACCCTCATGGACTCTCAAGACCTCGATGTTAAGAGCCGCCCAAATCTCTTAACTCACTCGCGTTATTTTCTAAGCTGTTTAGGAAGAAAGGCAACTCTGGTTGGGTAACGAGATTTTGTTGTTGCGTAGGTTTTGGTTACTGCCTATGTTCTTTCTACTATCCCAATGAATCATCCCAGTTTTCAACTCCAGTCATTTAAGAAAACAGTGGAAAGCCGAAATTTGTACGTGTGGACCAAAAATCGAACCCAGGTGAGTAGTAGTAGTGTGGTGTTTTCATATACAGTAGCGGGGAAATTAATAAGGATGAGGTGTTACGGAGTTTAAGGTGTTTGTAATTGAAATGAAATTCTCTCTAGGTTAATCTTATGGGACTACGAATGATTTGGGATAGCACAATCTCCTCTGCATGCTCCAACCCCTCCCCCTTCACAAAGGAATATGTTGTGAGTAGTTTGGGTAAAATCGTATCTCTGCTCTGACACTATAGGCACTCCTCAGATATGGTTAACACCCTCCCCACATCTCTCTAACCACCTGTAAAACTATTTATTCAGAGTTCACTAGACAAGGTACAGGTCTTCTAGAACGTCATATGGTCGGGATGCAGAAATGCACAGCCATCGAGACTATATCAGGCCGGCAAGCATCTCTCATCCACAGAGGCTTTTTATACTAGGCGACTGACCCTCCTCCACCCCATCAATCACCGGCATGGCGATCGGGATTAATTGATGGATTATAGATTTGATTTAAAGGGTTAATCCTTAATCCGATCTTAAACCAGTAAAAATTGAAAGGGGTAATCAAAAAGTGTTATTGAAAGGGTTAATCAAAGAGGGTTATTGAAAGGGTTTAATTTAATGAAAGGGTCAAATGGATTGAAAGGGTTCATTTATAATCTGATCAAATTTGTTTGATTTTTTAATTTTTACTTTCCTCTTTCTTTTCGGGAGGGATGGTAAGAGCTCTGTACGATGTTTACGCTTTGGTGCTCTGATGGCGACTGACCAGAGCGGTGGATTGCAATGTGTTGTATAGGTGTTGATTTGAGTGCAAAAGTGTGCTAATGGACATTTTTCTTTTCTTTCTAATTTTGATGTGTTTGTATAGTTCTTTCTTCCTTTTCTTTGGGAGCATCTCTGGTCCATCCTCACCATTGGAGCTCTAGAACTCGACTGAGGTGTGGTGTGTTGGGGACAGGGTGTATATATATGGTAAGTTTTGTGCAAGAGTGGCATAAGAGTTAATTTTTTATCTTTTTGGAGAGCAGCAGAATCGATGTTCGCCTTTGGAGGTCCAGTGTTGTACTAAGGTGTGGTGTGGTGGGTAAGGAGCGTTTAAATACACATATATATAGTGTATGTGTCTGTGTGTCGAGTTTTATGCAAAAATGGCATAAGTGTTTTGGGAAGAGTGTCGGGAGCGAGGCACACATCTGTACACTTGGGAAGATAGTACACATCTGAGGTCGCTTGCGACTAATGTTAAGCTGGGAGAGGTCAGTAGCACAACATGTCCATTCACTTCGAAAGTCTGTGTAGGAACGAGATGTTGGAGTACTAAGTAGATATGTGAAATGGCAGAAATATGAATTTGAAAATGAATACTATTTTGGCGAAATCAAATGTTTATGAAATAGCAATTGAAAAACTCGGAAAGAGATATGAATACAATTTATGTCCACAACAGCAGTTTACTATTCCAATTAAAATGCACACAAATGCAACAAATCAAAATCTAACCATAATCACTCCCTGAAAAAAAAGGGGGAATGAACTATCCCAATTCCACATCACCATACACCTATTAAATTAATCACACTAGTCATAAGCCCAAGAACACATTCTCAAGTAATTAACAAGACTAAAGGGATCCTGTTTACCTATGAATCCTGGCATCATTATGGAAAGACTTAATACAAGTATGCCTACAATGAATAATTAACTGTAAAAAAAATATCCTAGTTCCCTACCAATCCTGGTGTCATAAAGGAATAAGTTAATAAAATTATACCTACAAAATGCCCTAAGTAATTAACAAAGTATAAGAAAGGTATTTCCCTACCAATCTTAATGTCATAAAGGAATGAAATGAATTACTAAAAAGAATCCTATAAACTCACACATTCAAATACTTATCCATGAACAATTTAAGCTAATCGTATGATGGCGAACTGTTACATGCAGCACAATGTATCACATGTTTATAAAAATATATGATTTCCTTATATGAAAACACATAACTATTAGTTTGTTCCCTATCACATTGTATGTTATGAAGGAAAGTTCAGCATACAAGAGCTCTACCCACTGTCCAAGCCAATGGCTACTACAAAACTAAAATGGTCATTAAAAATTAATGTTCAATTTATATCAATGGATTTTTAAAACGGAATCGCACCCCAAATACCTTTAAGTTAAAAGAATGCATGAAAATGTATTTAAATTCTATGAAATTACAACACTGAATTAAAAAAATTTAATAAATCACATCCTAAATGTCATTAAACTGAATAATTCCACAAAATCTTACCTCAATTCCTAGAAATGTATTATTAAAAGCCATTAAAAAACCCAAAATACAAATAAGAATTTGGATTTTTAATCAAATGCAAATATGTAACACCTAAATGACATTAAGTTTTAAAATCCCAAAAAATGTTTCCCAGTTCCAAGAAATGCAGCATTAAAAGCAATTAAAGAACATGAAATACAAACACAAACTTGAATAACAAATCTAATGTAACTGATTACCACCTAAATGCATGTTATGACATAATTAAAAAGGAATCAAACATAACAAATTAACACCTAAATGCGAATTAAGTTGCATTAAAAGGATTTAATCATACTGGATTATCACTCATCCAATCAACAAGGTGATTGACTACAAAATAAATTGTGCATACAATCCCCATCCAGAGGTTTATTTAATAAAATAACATCTAATATTATTAGTTGAAAAAATATTTTATTTACTATTATAATTTTACAAACATTGTATTACAATCTTTTAAATTCTCGATTCTTAACACAGGAGTCGTGCGCTTTTGAGAAACCCATCCATCGAACAAAGGACATCTGTTTCTTCCTTTTAACGATTTTATCAATTAAATATTCTTTTGATGAACTGACTTTTTACAGCTCATGTTCCTCAAATCTGTCATTAATTTGTTCTCCATTATAGGTTTCTAGGTATAACACTCTGGGATGTGTTTGTCTAATTTAAATAATTTTAAATAATTCGTGAGACCAAGTCACCCTACTTTTTTTCCAATGATTCCTTTCTGTTTCGAGATACATATAAATTTGATAATTTTGAATTTGCTTTTCTATTGTCGATGACTTTAACATTATTATAAATAGTTTTCAAAAAACTATTGTCTGTAATTTATTTCGGTGCCATCTTAATAGTTCTATGATATCTGGAGTTATAAAATTCAACTATTTCAGGTAAAATGTCAACCCATTTGTAGGTACCCTTGATGTGAAATGTTTATATATTAACTGCTTAATCGATTTGTTTTAACATTCCAGAAAGACTGGCTTTAAGCTCCGAATATGTTGCGTAGTGATTAATGCCATATTCAGTCATTAGTTTCCAGAAGAGTGCAGAAAAAATTTATTTCCTCTATCTGTTTGGAGTGAATTTGGTACTCTTTCTCTTTCAAAATGATCTTCATTGCATTGGTAAACTTTTTCCCAGTTTTTTTTTTTTTCAAATGTATACCCCAACCATATTTTGATAAACGTCTATTACTATTAAAATATACTTGTATCCCTTATTGTATGTGGAAAGCAATGTCATTTCACACAAATTGGCTTGAAAAAGGTCACTTAAACCATGAGTTATAACACTTCTTCTAGGATTTTTTATTCTTGCAGGGGCATGAAGCTCTTCAGAAATATTACAAAACTTCATTGGTAGTATAACCATCTTATTTCATCTCTTCAGTAACAGAAACAATTTTGTTTGTATGTAATTAATTACCAGACTCTCTCGAAGGGATGATAAGTTTTAGTCTATCGAACAATTCGTTAGAATTGTTTCACTATAACAATCACAAACTTAATCTTTATATATTCCAATTCCAATAATATATCTCCTATTAAATGTAGTTTCAGATAGTATTCATCTTCTTAACGAATGTTAGCATTCGTTCGACGAATAAGTTCTTTATATTTCTGTAAACCGGTGTGAGGATATCCATTTGGAAAAATTTTAAACAATAATTCAAACAATCCATGACTCACATCAGTTGTTCTATCACCTTTTTAAATTTTATTGTCAGGCAAAAATCTAATTACAGAATCTCCCAAGAACCAGACATTTTAATATCGATAAACACCAAATGTTGTATTGTGCAGAGGTAAAGAAAATTTTAAAGATAAATAATGATGTGTTAAATGAGAAAGAGTTTGCTTTTTCATTGTTGAAGGTTCTTCTTCCAATATAATTTCCAAAGCTGTTTCTTTAGGTTTATTCAACACAGAATTCAAAGTATCCCTTCTACTCATAACAAGTTAAAATATTTCTTTGTTTAAAACATCCTGTTCCATACGGGCTTGTTTGACTTGTAAATATTTCTCTCTCACAGCAGATATAACGTTATATAATTCCGAAACAGAGGAATAAACTCTTTGGATAATGCATGTAAACAACATGATATAGTTTATGATCGAACAAACGATTTGAAAGAAAGGTATGTAGTCGATATGTTTCTAGCTGATAAAGCAGCAAATGTAAGGAAAAATACATCTACATCTAAAGATGAAAAGCTTGGAGCTTGGGTTGTTGATGAAGTTATGCATGCAAAGGTGAAGATAGGCATGGACTTAAAGCGTAAAACCAAACAAAAACAAAGAAAGGAGGAATCATTCTGTTCCTATTTCCAGCATTAACATATTTTGAATCAAACCTGGAGAGGTTTCGGCAATTAGTAGAGCAGTTAAATATAAAGGTAAGAGGATGTTTTTGAAACCCTATAAAGTAGGACAAGGACAAAAATCTCCAAACATGGGGGAAAATGCAGGAAGACCTAAATAGTCTTCCAAAACGTGCATTAACACACTATGATATCAATGCAATTGTAAAGAATGTTGATATTTTCAATTTCCAAGGTGTGTATATGAGAGACGAGTAACCAAAGAAACAAAATCTTTGTGAATGTATGATTGTTAATTTGGATCCAAAACAAAATGAAGGCACACATTGGGTTGAATAAATTAAAAACGTAAATCAATCATTATATTACAACAGTTTCGGTGATTTACGTCCTCCAGTTGAAATATGTAATTATTTAAAAAACACTTGATTAAGGTACTATTACAAAATGGAGCAATTACCAAATACAATCAATTGCAGACATTTATGTCGATGTTTTTTGGCTATAAATAGGGTATATAAGTAATTGTAATAGTAAAACATATTAATTTTAATTCAATTACATCGATACTAAGTGGAAATTCGTCGCAATTGCATGCAGTATATGTCCCTGCATTGGAGTTAAATGGAGAATGGCAAATAAGTCTAATCGAATTCGTAACCTACAACAGCATACCAAACATTGATATGCAGTACCAATTATTTACAGCTAATATTGTTGAAGAAAACATACAAGAATGTGAAACTGGTAGGAACTTATGAGTTGGATGACCTTAAAACATTCATTAAAGCAGCATCACCTGAAGATGTGCATTTCAAAATATGTGCAAATCCAAATGCATTAACTTGCGCAAGGTATAGTAACATCGATATTGATTTCTCTGAAGACAATCAAATTGCAAATATGTTGAGTTATGAACGAATCATCAAAACAGGTTAATATATTGTTGGTAAATGTATGTTGTATAAATATTAATATTTTAGGAAGTTGATATCGAATGGAAAATCGACAAAAACAATACAAGAATTCACGTGTGCTGTAGCTCCAGGATGTAAAATAATTGGAAAACCTAATATGTGGCTATATCTTCCAGTAATAGTGGATTGCATTGATGAAATATTTTTTACAATTGTCGATCAAGTTGGGTAAATTTATTTATTTGACAGATAAAGAATTTACTGCTCTTTTACATGATCAAAAAGCTATATAAACGCTTGCATAATGTTGCGCATTACAATCATAATGGGTATTGTGTTCAATTCGAATGTAAAGTAGGTGGTTTCTTTAATAACTATGCCACTAAGCAATTTATTTCGAGGAAAGGAAGTGTATAAAGACTTAAATGTCAACATGAAATACTGACTTCAAATAAGATACCTGCAAAGTTAAAACAAGGCAACAAATTTTATTTACAAGAATTAGAATATACTGTTAATATAAATGGAAGACATACTTAATGTTGAAGAAACAATCAGTTATGAAAATGCAATCACCAATACGGAAATACATGTGTATGAATCATTCCGAGCAGGTCAGTAAATGTTTCCATAAATAAGGATTTGAATACAAAATCATGATATTTACACATTACCATCGAAATCAAGTTTAAGGTTTAGAGGAACAATTAAAAAGACAGCCGATACAAGTACTCCAGCAACTACAAAAATAGTAAGAAATTGAATAGTTAATTTAATCGACAGAACTGCATATCTGGTAAATGGAGTGGAAATCGATCAAGCACGAGATGTTTGAATAACATCCACAATAAAAAAAACTATCTCTTTGGAACTGTAAACAATATTTATACAGGGCTTATGGCTGGGTGAAGCAATGCTAGTGTTTACTCAATACAAATATACCCAGGTGGAAAATACAAAGTTGTTATACCTATGGTTTCTGGCTTTGCTGAAGACTACAAATATGTAATATGAAATGCTAAACAAGAATTAGTTATTATATTCGGTAATATGCATTTGAATGCTATGTATGATACAGCTAATAATGAGGAAGATGCAACCTTTGAATTAAGCTGTGTAGAATGGTTGATTCTGCATATTGAAATTAACATTCATGAACATATAAAGTTTTTTGAAATTTATCGAAAAAGTGAAGAATCTAGACATTGCATTAAGATCGTGGGGTTTGGAGACGTTTCCAGCTCTACTGACATCACAAATTTATTTTGAATGTGAAATCAAGTTGTTTGTTGGAAAAATGGAGATATGTTGTCATTTGATTTCAAACAAATTGACAAAACTATTTAAAAGCTGATTGATCAATATTCATTAATTCTGTATTTAAACAGTTAAGTTTTCCTTTATGTGGATTTAAATATGAACTTTGCCCATGGGAAATTCCTTATTCCACTGATCCTAAAACCCAAATAATTTAAAACCAGAGGAACATTATTTGTGTTTGATATAAGCACATGGGACGACAGAATTACCAATGGCATAATTGATTCACAAATTGAAATTATTGCAAATATGCCAACTGCACCAAATGTGTAGGCTTACACTCCTATAATTCATGATAGATTAGTGAGTTTCAAAGTAAGAAATAAACTGGTGAAAATTATTAATTAAGTTAGTAGACTCCGAGCCACAGTTACATGTTTTGCAATGTGCAATGATTTCAGTCTGCAGAAAAAAAATTTTCATAAAAGAATTTGCAATTACTGATATTGAAGAACATACAACTATATTCAGCTTCAATTCACAGTTTGACTGGAAATATCTATCTCCCAAATACAAGAAAACTAATAGATGGATTACTAAGCATCACAATGGATTAAAATGGGGAAGTGGATGTATATCTATCAGAATATTAAAGATATTTGCAAAGATTATCTAAATAATTGTGAAATATATGTAGGTGGTGTTGAGCAAAAACACATTTTCGAAAGTGTGTATAACGGGAAAGTAATAGCTATTAAAAAAGAATACAGTTGCCCCTCATTCAAACAATTGCATAAAACATATGGACCTAATTCGACATTCTTCTCTGCACAAAAAAAACTCAAAATTAATGCTAACTTGGGCAATGATGTGTGACTGGGGTGAAACAGAGTATGATGATTCTCCTCTCGAATCACCTCTGGATATTATTCGAGTCTCATGGCATTATTTAGGATTACTGAAATTTAATACAAAAAGTATTTGATTTTATGTAATCCATTACTTTGTAAAGATGGATCAAGAGGACGATATCACATGCTCGTGCATACAGAAATCCAAATGTAAAGTGAATATCAGCAAGTTATTAGCAGGTGGGAGTAAACCATTTAGAGTTTGTCTAGGATAGAAATAGTTTTAGTATCTTTGTGGTGTTCCCACTGTAAACATGTCTTTCTTCCATCCAACTGCTATTTATGTCTCTGTCACCCCTAGAAACTCAAGTCTTGATAACTCCTATTTGTCTAATGGAATAATCCATCATTTTGGAGAGATTTGCGATTGATTGTTTCATTTCAAAAATATCCAATACCCATCAGAGGGTGAAAAATGCAATGATAGAATAATTTGACCAGATCTGAAAAAATGTCCAGTATACCACATGAGTGTGTTTACAAGTCTACCAGCGACCATCGAAGAAGTGTATTCGCACTTTTATGAAACTTTTTCTGAATTACCAGAATGTATAATATTGCACACACCTGAATACTGGGAAAATGTTTTTAAAAAAAGGATGAAAATACTATAAGTATTGGCAAGGATGTAAAAAGTGTTTTTTGTAAACACACAGTGATGACAAAATGTAATGTAATCAACAAGTGTTATGCAATATAATCAAAATGTAATGAAATAAAGGGTTTTCAAACTACTTTTGTGTTTTACTGACCTTACAAATGCATGAATTGTTATATTCCCATATTATGACATCCAAATGTTACATAAACTTTGCTTTCGTGCACTAAACAATCATATCTAAATGTGTTTGCACATAAAGAATTTAGTGTGGGATATTGATTAAATAAAACAATAGTAATTTGAAAGAGATTTAATACATAAGATTATTTTAATGTACATTCTAGGATTCAAACAACTTTTGCTTAAAAATGAATTTTAACACCTTCTGCAATTCAGGCATATTATGTTAGAATGAATAAAGGCAATCTAATTACTTCCTGGATTTGCCTATAACTACCTATAAAAGGTGTGCATCTTTCAATTTCATTCTAGACTTGCAACAATATGGACTCAATTATGTCTTTGCTGTGTTGCTTATGTGGGAAAGCCTTTACAGCTTTGCGTAGTGTGCATCGACACTAAACAACAACTTGTGGAATGAAAAATATAAGAATGCAGTATCTGTGTGATTTCTGTCACACACTTTACACAGAGCAATATTTTGAAGAGGCATTATAAATTTTGCAACCCTGCTCCACAATCCATACTGCACTTAGCACAGTATTTAGCACCGCACTTAGTACCGCATGCTCCATAGTTAACTCTACCTGCTCTACCTACTGCACTTGATCTACCTGGTCCATTTGCTCTACCTGCTCCACTTGGTCCATCTGCTGTAACCATTTCACAACCGACTTTCGAGTCGGATAAAGATATTTCGCCAAGGGAGCGAGAAAATAATTCCTATTCCGATTTCTAAGCCTCAGTGGAAGTTTTGCCAGATCCGACACATGAACTCATGGCTACGGCATTCGTGGGAAGACTAAATGATGCACAAATACTTAATGATCAATTAGTCTGATGCAGATTTTTCTCATTTATTCCAGTGGTGTAAAGTACCTTTATTATGCTTAATTATAGCATTACTCCAGCCAGTTAGATTATCTGTTTGTGTAGCGGATAAGTGCTTGAAATCCCTCACTGCAGAGGAAGGTGCTACAGAGAATTTTTCCTTTCAAAGCAAAGCACTTCCTCTTCTACTTTCATCCTATGTGGGTTTAATCTATGATGATGATTACATTCCATATCTCACCAACAGACTTGAGGAGTTTAGTGTGCATGGTTCTGGCCGAAGTCTCCAAATATTGACATATATGGATGTACATGTGAGCCAATATCGGCTGTTCACCATTGGTGCTGCGCACACTAAACTGCCACAGTCTATTGCCAATCCCCTTGCTTGTGTAGATGTACACTGTCCAGAGGGAATGTGTTTCCACTACGCTTTATTAGCATCTTTGTTTCATGCCACACAAGTCAGTCATTTTTCTTCTTGTCCAAATTCCTACAAGGTTTTAACTACTGAAGGTCTGTTTGATCCTATAATCATATAGGATATTTGCAAATTCGAGGAGAACAATCGTATTTCTATTCATGTCTATTATGTGGTAGACAAAGATACCATATAATTGACGAAACTTTGAAAAAGTGTGCGGTTGTAGTACCCATGCATATTTCTCCTGTACACCACAACAAACATGTGAATATTTTGGCGATTCGCGCGAGTGGAAATGCCGCTCATTTGCATTTTGTATGCATTAGAAATTTGTCCCGGCTTGTTAAAAGCCTGCTGAGTAAGAGGAAATGTAAGAAAGTTATTTGCGAGCATTGTCTTCAGAATTTCCAAACTGAGGAGAAACTTGTAAGTCACAGTATTCTTTGCCAGCAACAAAAGACTGTTCACAGTACTTTCACCACTAGGAACTACAAGCACTTGGAATTTAACGATTACAGCAAACAACAGATATTGGGTTTCATCGCATATTGCGATTTTGAAAGTTGCCTGAAACCCATGTCCACTTGCTTGCCTAATGATGAAACAAGTAATACAATTACCATTAACCAGCATATTCCATATTCTTGTAGCAATTTATTGGTTGGTTCAAACAATCTGGCTTTATCTCAGTATTTAGAGCTTGTGGATACTGATTGAATGTTCAAATTATTTGACAAATAAGTTGAACTTACACAGTGGGTTGCGGGAATTTACATCGTCATTGTTCCGATGAAGTCAAAAACCCCTGCTGATGAAGCTAAGTTAGTGGTTCAGAAAAGTTGTCATGTTTGTAAAGAAAAGCTTGGTATAGATGCTATTTGGTCGAC
The DNA here is from genome assembly GCA_029891345.1 of Dryococelus australis. NCBI lineage: Eukaryota > Metazoa > Arthropoda > Insecta > Phasmatodea > Phasmatidae > Dryococelus > Dryococelus australis. Next base: position 68,862,165 of record CM057002.1, on the reverse strand, counting down.
CATGGATATCTGACAGGCGCAATCAGAGGCTGCACACATAATAAGTGCAACTTGAATTTCAGATGGTCCAAAAGATAATTTGTTGCTATTTTCCATTATCTCCATGATTATTGTGCTCACTTTCTTATAAAGACCTTGGCTGAATGTCACATAATGTTGCACAACGGAACCATGGTAATTGAAAATCCTGGAAAAATTCCAGACAACACCCAGTTCGAATTAGCAAAATGGAAGGAGGTTTTTTCTTATGACTTTAAGTCTCCAGACAGTCTGATGTGCACGTCATTCCCTCCAAATGATGCATTTCAATATGTGATGAGAGGCAAAGGCATTAGTGATGAAGATTACGCACACGCCCAAGCCGCATTGGATGTGTTCAACTGCATAAACATGCTGCAGTATGCCATTCATTACTTGCATGTGGACACTTGATTACTGGCTGATGTTTTTGAGCATTTCAGGACTGTATGTTTGGCTCGTTACGATCTTGACCGCACCATGTATGTCACAGCTCCTCTTTCATGGGATGCTTTATTGACAATGACATGCACGTGGCTAGATCTGTTAATTCATCCTGACATGCATCTTTATTTAGAACGTGGTGTTAGGGGTGGCATTGCCCAGGTTTCAAAATGGCATGCGAAAGCCAACAATATTTACATGGGTGAGGATTACGACCCTAGTGTGGCATCGAAATATATATGCTATTTCGACATCAATGGGCTGTACAGTCATAAAATGTGGTCCGAGCTACCAATTGGTAATTTCGAGTGGGTTGAGGCTGACGTGTTTTCTTCATGGGATTTTGCAAACATTGTGAATGATAGTGACACTTGTTTTTTTTTCGCAGAAGTTGACCTGTCTTTTCTGGAGGAGTATCATGATAAACTATCTGATGTGCCTTTGGCCCCAGAAAATAGCATTACCCACGAATGGCTCACATGAGAAACTTCTTATAACACTCATGCCGCACAAGAAATATGTTTTACATGGGGAAACACTGAGGCAGTACTTGATGTACAGGGTCAAACTTGACTCTGTGCATCGCAGAAGGCTTGACTGGCTGCATGCATCAAGTTTAACATTGAGAAACATGCCCAGGCTGCGAACGAATTAGAAATTTTTTTTCAAGTTAATGAATAATTACGTTTATGGAAAAACCTTGCAGAATGTCCACTGGGAAAGGAACATTAGATTAGTTTCGAGGTATGACACGATCTATGGGGCTGCATAGCTTATAGGACATCCAACATTCAAGGTGCGGCAGATTATCGATGAAAACTTGGTCCTTCTATTGCCTTCAACAACCCTTTGTACAATGGTGTTGCCATTCACGTCTTTTCAAAATTAACCCTCTATGAATTTCACTATCAGTACATTTGTAAAAAATTTCTTCTGCTGGCTTTGCACCTACTCTATTGTGACACAGATTCCCTAATTTATTCTATTGCTTGTGGTGACATCAATAAAGTAGTTACCCCAGATTTGAAGATGCGGTCTTGTGCATTCAACTATGTGCTCGATAATCCACAAGGATTCCCTTATGAGAACAAAGTCCATACCAGGGTGATGAAACCCGAATGTGCTGGGAGCATAATCACGCACTTTGTGGGTTTATGTCCTAAGCTTTATGCTTGTGTTGTTGCGAATGAGCAATGTATTTGTAAGGCGAAGGGTGTAAAACCCAACATGTTGCAATCACTTAGGTACGAGGATTATCGAGATTTTCTCAAAAATTGCACAAGGGTAACAGGGACCCAATATCAGTTCCATTAACATGCTCATCAAGTCTACACCAAACACATAACAAAGGTAGTGTTGTCAGGTATGGATGATAAGTGCTACACTGAGATGGATGCAATATCAACCTTACCTTGGGGGCACTACAGAATACCTTGCTAAATCTTTTATCATCCCCTTACTAACCCACCAGTAAGCTAGTTAACTGACACACTATCATATATGAGTAAATCAAACATCCAACCACATCATGAATGAGTGAATCGAACTTCCAGCCACATCATGAATGAGTGAATCGAACTTCCAACAGCAACACGAATGAGTGAAACAGCTGTCAGCTAATGACTCATAACCACTAACATATAATTTGAAAGTCTAACAGCCAACAAACCAAGGCCTCATCTAGTATCCGCTGTGAATAACAACTACTCTCAGATTGTTTGATTAATTAAATAAGTGTATGGTTTTGTGGAATTGGAATAATTCATTACTTTTTTTTTGTTTTTCAGTGAGTGATTGTGGTTAAAATTTGATTTGTTGCATTTGTGTGCATTTTAATTGGATTAATAAACTGCTGTTGTGGGCATAAATGGCATTCATGTTTCTTTCCGAATTTTTCAATCGCTATTTCATAACCATTTGATTTCGCCAAAATAGTATTCATTTTCAAATACATATTTCTGCCATTTCACATATCTACTTAGTGCTCCAACATCTCGTTCCTACACATACTTTCGAAGTGAATGGACGTGTTGTGTTGCTGGCCTCTCCCAGCATAGCATTAGTCGTAAGCGACCTCAGTTGTGTACTATCTACCCAAGTGTACGTAAATGTGCATCGCTCCAGACATGCTTCCCAAAAACATAACACTTATACCATTTTTGCATAAAACTCAACACTTATACCATTTTTGCATAAAACTCAACACTTATATATATACACACACACCCTGTCCCCTACACGATGCACCTCATCGAGTTCCAGAGCTCTAAGGGTGAGGACGTACCAGAGCTCCTCCCCAAAGGAAAGAAAGAAAGGAATAAACAAACACATCACAATAAGAAAACATAAAAAATGACCCTTGGCACACTTTTGCACTAAACTCAACACATATATAACACAGCGCAGGACACGACAGCTTCAACATCGCACAGAGCAGCTGCTACCCCCCTCCCAAAAAGAAAGGAAAAAGGAAACAATAAAAAATAAAAAAAATTGATCAGATTAAAAATGAACACTTTCAGTCCATATCCCTTTCATTAAATTTAACCCTTTCCATAGCCCTTTTTTAGTTATCTCTTTCATTTTATGATCAGGTTAAGGATTAACCCTTTCAATCTATGATCCATCAATAAATCCCAATTAATCCCAGGTGAAGGGAAACGGCTCTGCCACTACTACTGTGTGGTGGGGGTTGGGGTGAAGTTTGGTCTTACAAGTTGAATAGCAAATACTCGAGGGACTAAAAATGTAGCCGCATGTCTCTTTGTGATCTCCCGATCTCCACGCCGGTGATTAATGGGGATGGGCTGCAGGAGGGTTGCCACTTGTGTCTTTGTGACCTCCCGATCGCCGCACCGCTGATTATGAGGGGATGGGATCGATGGGGTCGAGGAGGGTCAGCTGTCCAGTATAAAAAACCTCTGGAGGACGAGAGATGCTTGCCAGCCTGATATAGTCTGGATCGCTGCACATTTCTGCATCCCGTCCATATGACATTCTAGAAAACCTGTACCTAGTTTAGTGAGCTCTGAGTAAATAGTTATACAGGTGGTTAGAGAGATGTGGGGATGGTGTTAACCATATCTCAGGAGAGCCTACAGTCTCGGAGCAGAGATACGAGTTTACCCAAACTACTCACAACATATTCCTTTGTGAAGGGAGAGGGGTTGTAGCATGCAAAGCATATTATGCTATCCCAAACATTCGTAGTCCTATAAGATTAACCTAGGAAGGATTTAATTTCAATTGCAAACTCCTTATACTCTATAACCCGCAATCATTACACGCTTCTGTATCTGGAAACCCAACGCTACTACTACTCAGGTGCTGCCGGAAGCGAGGGCAATGTGCTACCAGTGAGTCACGCCGCTCAGTCGTATAATGTAGGCTACGCTATTTTCACTTCGTGAGTCATCGCGTGCCATCAGTCGAGGAGACCTTTATACTAACCCAAGTGTATTTTCGACAGGACTTCCAAGATTTGTTTTTGGCATTTTTTTTTCGGTTATATACAATTTTTTCAAGGTTAGTTTTCTTTATACCAGTTGAAGATTTTCCATGGTAAAAAAATTATATTTCAGTTAAATTTGTTATATTTTTTTAAACTGTAGTTTTTTCGAGAATTATTTTATTTTACAGCGTAAGTTCTCAGAAAGTTGAATAATTTATATATGTTAGTAGATAAGAACAGTTAACATTTGTCAGAATCAGGGACAAGGAACTACAGTGACCAAATAAATAATGACTACCTGTGAATGGACATGTGTGCATGTGTGTGTTTATACCAAATATTAAATCCAGTTAGCATAACCATAAAGTATAAAAAATTTCTACTTTATCTAATAAGATCATCGAGATATATTGTTATATTCGTTGTACATATACCCATATATAAGATGGCCTTTAGCGATGTTAGTTCTTCAAAAACGAGTAGTATCTTGTACAGAAAAACTATGAACGATACAGAATGAAGTTCTTTAACTTTGGTGTTCCAAACATGTCTGATTTTTGGTTCAGAGCGAATATTCTCGGGATAAGATTTTCATCGGTCGTTATTTTGAAGCACAAATAATCTACTAGGTAATACATCTTACCAACACTCTTGTGAATTTAAATTTTACAGGAGCTTGGAATTCATAATATGATCACACGAATTATAGCAGAAACAAAAAATTTCATGCCTTTTCTTGTATGTATGAGTATGTACAACATTTCAAACCACACTTGTGGTTTCCGGAGATGATCAAGAAATATGTATGTGGCTCTATTATGTTCTACTGCAGTGCAATAACTTATTTTGTGAAAGAAAATTCGCCAAAATGGTCGAAAACCCTAGGAAACTTTTTCCATGGGAACTTTTTTTGAGATCGCCGTATTTCATGTGGGCGTTGAATATGAGATACTTGGAAATAGCGAGAAGGAAGATGGTTCCCCGGTCTCTGAAATATATAATGGTCAGTCAGATATCTGACTGGCTCTCAAGCCCTCTTTTCTATTTCTGGCTAACGCGGAGTTGGGGAAGTTTACGTAAGGACAGTCCCGAATGCATGCATTGTATTGGTATGCATGGAGAAGAGACTCGTATATACTCTTGTCTTTTGCTCCAAAACTAGGCCATCCTGTTTGGGATCCAAGTAAAATAAAAATTGTCCTGAAGATAAACTACGAATATGAATTTTATTTCGTTCTTTATATAATTTTAGCCACGACTGCAACATCATGTTTTGTTTGTGTTTAAAAAATTCATAATCCAAATGCTGCCGTATGCTGTAAACTCTTTACCCCATTCTTTACCAGGCGGCCTACATGGCGATGTGTACGTACAAATACGTGCAAGTCATATTAGTAAGTATTCGTTGAGTAAAACGCCGGTTTCCAAGTAACTAAGTTCTTACGTCGCTTTTCAGTTAATCAAACGCAACGATGCTTTGGGCATTCCGTTTGTTTCGAAGAACCAATGGATGACTTAAGCGCTCGTACCATAACTTTTCGATTGACAGTATTTTGTGAATGGGTTATTAGACGCGCTGTAACTGGATGAAGATATCTCTAAACTTGAACATTGCAAATAATATACGAAAGGATATATACACGTAAAACGCCCAGATGGAAAAAAAAAGATGATTTTTTAGTGTGCTATAAAATTTCAATATGATATGTTGGACAAGATCTAAGACATTCTTTTCGGGGATGTCAAAATCATTTTTTAAAACTATTTTTTTTTATTGGGACGGCTTGATGGAACAAACACGCTATCATCACAAGAAACGAATGCTTTTGTATTTGGTATCATTGTAGCTCTTGCTTGGAATTTATAAATAGCTACATATATCCGCTGGTATTTCACCTTAGGAAAATCTAATACAAGAAGTACACGGGTTTTTATTAAGTAACAGAACCTGCTATCTTGTTGCGACTGTTCAGGACCCATAGTTTTCGTGTAAAATGCACACAAAAATGTAAGGTGCAGCGATACAGTACATATCACGTGGGTATTACTAGACCCTATACCTACTTGCGTCTATGGTATGCTGCTGTGACCACTACACAGACGATGGTTTAAAACCTTTTAAACACTTTCTGTAAACAACTTGTATAATACATTAATAAGCTTACAGTACTGAAGCTACATGTTTGTTTCTGGCAAAAGCAGTCAGAGATTACCTACAGGAAGCATTGGTATTGCCTATGCGTCAGGAATGGCATGGTTGCAGCCTAAAGTTTGGTGCGCGTTCTACGAGAAAACGGGGAGTCCTGAACAGTCGCAACAAAATGGCTATTTTTGTTAATCAGTTCATATTTTTCAGTAAACCAGTATGAAACGTTCATAAATACTGATCGTTAAATATTTATCTGCAATCAAAGGGTCGCCATGCTTGTTATTTCCATTACGGTGGAAGGTATTAATGACATACTACTCTTCGGTTGAAGATCCCGACAATAGAAAATATTTTTCGGGGTAATTTCACTTCGTTTCCGAGATTTCGCAAAGATACAGTTTAAAAATTCTTTGTTCAAGGGTTTATAACACCCTCGAAGTTCAGTTTAGGTAGAAAACTTACCATATCTTTCTCACATTGTTTGCACAAAGGATCACCTCACGATATTTGTCGTTCGAACTCAACCCCATCCTATATGACTGCCTCTCTTTTAAATTAGAATTGGGACTAGTTAAGTACATAATCTACCCCCTCCCCGACTGACGATAATCTACAAACAGCAAGTTTCCAATGAGTTGTGTAATGATACGTTTAACAATGATCATGTGAACAAGTGTGTTTCTTGATAACAACTTTATTTTTCGCCAAGACTTCAGTCGAATGTAGCTAACTACAAGCCAGTTTACTAAACTAACAGGAGGGGAACGTTTTGTCATTCCAAGGTACACTCAGAGGAAGACGTACGAAGCAGTGATCAGAGGACAAAATATGTTACACGTAAAGATGTGAGACTTGATCTTAGTGACATATAAATGACGTCATGAGAGCACGTGAGTATAATGCTACAAACAGAAACGCAATATTTTTATCTGGGCCCGTGTGAATGGGGCTCTGTGGTGGTCTTATACAAGCTTGGTTGGAAAATCTGACAGATAGCTCAACATGTAGACCATTGACCTGCCAGTTTGACAAGATGAATTGCCACTTGGACAAACGAGTGCTTTACGTTACGTTTAAATGGCTCTGGTACACACGTCGTACCACAGACCACGAAGATAGGCACACAAGATATATGTGACATCTGATACAAGCACAATATCCGTACAGATCATGCGATTTTTGAGGACAATACTAAAGTCGCTAATACCTCCGGAATCCATCCAGATGCATTTGAGTGACAATGGAAAACAGTCACGTGACCATCAGCGCAGATTGCCATCGTCAAGCATGGCGTTTGTGGTGCAGAGAACGTGAACAATGGCGACAGCAATGGCGTCACGTTGCGTTCTCTGATGAGTCATGCTTCACTCTAGCGTGCTATGAACAGAGTATGATGACGTGACGTCCAAGATGTCAGAGTAACCTTTCGGCGCGTATTTTGGAAATACATTGACGCGCTTTACAGAGTGATATGGTCTGGGTGGCTATTAGTTATGACTCCACAACCTGTATGATATTTGTACAGAGTTCACAGACAGACCTCAATGTCTACATAATCCTCCAGTGCCATCATTTTATTTTTTATTTCTACAGCGTTTCTGAATAACATTCTGCAGCACGACAGAGCTCCGGCGCATACCGCATACTGAAACATTGGCTTAGCTGGTCCACAATGTCCTGCAACCACAGTGGCCTGCGAGGTAATCGCAGTTTTCGCTAACATATATTTTGTGGTAGCAGACGAACGGTATCTGCTATGGCAGCCGGGACCCGTGACGACCCTTGCCGATCTTTGTGCGCCGCAGTTGCAGGAGGAATGGAGAAGTTGTTCCTCGGGCACAAACTACTTAGATAGCCTCGGGCTGACGTACGACGCCAGTATGGCACCATTCATCATCGAGGTACCACCTGGCTAAACGTCAATTGCACACTTTCAGAAAAAGAGTTATTTTCTTTGTTTAGCATTATTCGCTGATCAATACCCACTAAAGTGTTTTACCAAAAGCAATTGTTTCATTGGGGCTTCTGAATATTATGTAGGATGTTTCATTTTCTCTGCTGAGTAGTGTGTTATTTTACATTACTGCCCACCAAAAATAGTTTATTTCATTTGAAAGTACATTGCGAGCATTAAATATCGAGTTTGGTTTTAAATTTCACACTAAACTGTCACATTCAGTTTTACAGATATGATACGTAGACAGAAAATGAAGGCTATGATTAGCTGTTTAGATCTGAACATTCAGGTGCCACGAAAATGGAGAAGTCTTCAGTTGTACATTCGCAAAATATTCTGATGATCAAAAAAAGTATCTCCTAAAATTTTCTAAATAAATTTTTGCTGCTGCCAAAGTGATATAAAACACAAATATCGCCTAAAATAACACAGCATTTGAGCTATTAATTGTCATATTTTTCGGGCTTTGACGTATGCACGTCAGATTAAATAATAATTCAGTGCGCAATATTGTTCAGGTGTGAGAAACTTCGATTATTCGTAATACGGTGAAATTATCGTTTCTCTTTCTCCGCCGAAGCACTGCGTGTTTAGTAATTGTCGTACTTTCAGCTAGGCACGGATATATTAATAAGAAGTTCTATGCGAACTGTTGAGTTGCAGGAAACACGTGGCGAACATACTGTACATCTTAACAGTTACTAATAGTTGTGTGGGAGAGAGAGCGAGTTATAAAAAAGTGTGCTCGATCGAGAAGGGGGTGGGGAAAGGGGGTCGGGTTCTCGGCGTCATTAACACGGTACCATGCTAATGTTCACCGTCAGTACATCCCCGACAGCGTGGGCGGCATGCTAATTCTCGCCGCCAGTACGCCATGTAATCCCCCGCGCGGCTGGCAGGGGTGTCACACGAGAGACTCGTGCTCCTGACGCCCGGCAGAGCCCCAGAGGCGGGAAGAAGAGCCCCAGAGGGTATAAATTTCCCCCCTCCGCATTTCAACCCCTTGTTCCTCCCTAGAGCGGCGGGGGAATATAGCTCCTCATGACTCACGTGGGGGGGGGGGGGGGCTTTACCGTGTGACGGCGGTTGGAGGGGGGGGGGGGTGGCGCTACGTGCTGCCGACGAAGGGCACTCAGCCAGCCGGCGCAGAGCGATGGCGCGGACGAGAGCTCGGTGAGAAATGGCGCCGAAGGGGAGTGCAGGGCTGGAGACAGGGATACCCAGGCCATCAGGTCTCCAGGCCGCACAACCTGAGTGGGGTATATGGGAGGGGGGAGTTACGATCGGCACTGCTGCTGGTCAATGACGCGCGAGTTGCGAAGGAGGAAGAGGAACTGCCTACCTTCCCTCGAGGGTCGAAACCTCGTTCGTCTCTGCGACCCCACGGATGCTCCGTGAGGTAGCTGCCAAATTGCACTTTCGTGTGCAAACAAGCTTCTTGCTCTCATGGCTTTATTACGTTTTACGAAACAATTTTAGAACTGGACTTTCCGAAATACCCCTACGAGTTTAAAACAATAATAATTGTAATTATTATATTTAAAACTTTTTTTACTAATGAGCGATTTTCTACAAACTTTCAGTTATGAAAACGATTGTGAAGTCTAAAGTCTAAAAATGTTGCAATGAAGTTGGCCGGGTTTTAATTTTTTAAAGGTACTAGACTTAAATATTTAATTTGCTATTCACGTTTTACAATTTGACTCATCTACTTTAATGTGGCACTTATGAAAATGATAAATAATTTTAAAATTAATGTTGGTTTGAAAATGGTGGCAGTTTTAAATATAAAATTTCCATTGTGATTGGTGACGTAAATAGAGTTATAAATTAGTTATTGCATATGTAATTGTTATTGCAAATAAGGATTTTGTTATCATCACACTCTTGTATTCTTTGCAATATTTACATCTTTCAGATTCAATTGTGTTCCCTGCCCCAGAAAAATTATCAGCTGCTATCAGTATGAGTGTGATAATATGTCTATAAATCACTTTCTTTCTCACTGCTACTGTTGAATTAATTCTTGTTACCATCTGTCTCACAATAATAATATAGTTAAAATTTCACAGGATTATAGTTAATTTATTATACTTCCTGAAATGAAAAGTAATTTGGTGGTTTCTATTTTCCGGTATGTATGGGAACAAATTTAAAAACAAAGTAAGGTAGATCAAGAATGCAAATGCGATATTTTAAAATAATGAACTAATGCCCTAAAGAGATCTTCTCGAGTTAGTACAGTGCCAAGTAGACACTCGGGAAAATTACCTGCTACACAGGAGAAGCGCAAGGCTATTTATTGCCATGGTCTGAAGGGCAGCATCCTCAGGGACTGTTCAAAATGTCAACAGTTAGTTAGATAATCTGTGCAGGGCTCCTTCATTTTGCAACTCTCACATTTTCGAAGAGAGTTGGCGTGGAACTGAAAGTGTAAATTTCAGGCCTAGTATCGACATGTCACATACTCAAACGATTCAACGTCGGCCGCAAAAGTGGGCGTGGTGATCACGCAGTGGATTCATTTCTGCCAGTACACAGTTAAATATACTGCTTCGAGGTGGTAATGAACCGCAATGACGAATGAGGCCGGGCTTCGTCCTGAAAGTTACCATATCGCCTGATGTGCGCAAAAAAGCACGTCCTATAATATCAGTGGCAATGACTCTGCAGAAACCACAACACCACCGAGAAGAGCAAGGAAGAAATATGCAGTGACGAAATGTATACCGGTTATATGGTCACCAACAATTCGAGCCTAGAAATTCACAGAGAATCTCTCGTTAACTTCCAATGTGTGATAAATGAGATTTCGTATTGCCACGCACGACCCTTACCGCTGTTGAGAAATTCGTATGCTGTCTCGGAGGTTTCATCTCTAAAGAGGGCCCATGCTAAGAAGTTATCACCTCCAGCACAATACTGCGACAATTTTGGAACTGCAGACATTTCAGAAAGTCCTTAGGAACCAACGTATGTACCAGCAGTAAGCTGTATGAGTGGAATATTTTCTCTGTTAGGACGTTCTACAGTGTCATGTGTCCGACACATATTTCGCCTACAGTGACACGTACATTAGACTTTGTATTCGTCTCTACAAGCTTCAGTGTACGGTACAATTTGTCTGCTTCACTAGGATCCGCGCATGCTTCGCCATACACAAGGACCACATCCGTCATCTTCTGCACACTGGCACACTGATTTGCCGCTATCACCGGCAACACAGACCGACTACTGCCAGACATGCTATCCGGGATGCAGCAGCACGCACAGAGTGGCTGATGAAACAATCCGTACATCATTTTGCGTACTTTTCCCGCACACTGCCAAAGCCCATTCTGTCTAAACTGTGTTTCGCTTAATTGCTGGTTTTTCATTTAAAATTTCCAACTAACATCGCTGTAACCTATCTTGGTGATCACCAGTTGTTCCAAAACATCCAGTACATGTTGGGTGGTGTAAGTAATAGCCAGTTTACATACACCTATCGAATAGGGCGATTTTGATGTGTAAGGTTGTGTTGTAACCTTTAACTTTTACATGTTTGTAGCAAGTGCTGTATGTGTGTCGGGCAGTTTTTATGTTCAGGATTGTATGTATCGAAATCGAGAGACAAGTGTTTGGACAGTGTGTATGTAGAGCTTCCAAGTTAATAGTTGTAAAGATGCGAGTTATAACCTCTGAATGCGTCCAGTGATTCATCATTTAATAAAATAACTCCCTCACCTAAACGACTCAGAATACCATATTCATCTTATATGTATGCAAGGAGAAGGACTTGAAAATTCGACACTCCTGCAAGAGCAGCGCTAGAAGTAAAGATATATCAGGTGCACTTTACTAGCTTCTGGTAAAAGTATCAGGTGTTAGTGAAATGCTGTTTCACTTTGGGTTTCATGTTCCGTTTGTCATCACATTTCTGAAATATCTTCGCTCTTGCGGAATAGCTGAACACGATTTCGAAGAGAACCTAACCCCTGCTTTACAGAGTGGTTCACCTAACATGGACACCCCCTAAAATCCCGTAATGGTTTCAAATCACGAAATACGGTTTTAGCAATATGATGGCACGTATACGGGCGAGTAATTTGCCACATAGTGACTATTCTTAACACATATATACACCGAGGAATCGAACTACATATGATTTGTTAACTGAAAAATAAATTATTGCAGCAGATTCTGAAAGTACATGCATAAAGGAATTCAGTGGTATAGCATTTGTAGAGGCAAGTATCATATAAACGTGAAGAAATATGTGCAAATATGATAAAGTTAGGTGTGCTGGTAACATACGGTAGTGTATTATTATCACAGGTGTAAGTAAACAACACACGCCTTGACTCTTCCTGGAGGAACCGCTTCCTATAGCACTCTATCACCAGTCCCCATAATCTGTTGTGGTAAGAGGTGTGTCAGTGTCTCGCTTTACGTATGCAGTGAAGTTCAGGAATGAGGAAAAATTGGACGCTCTACTTATTTAAAATGACTATGACAGAAATATCAAGCAAGCCGTCCAAATGTGTAGTGAAAGGTGTCATCCTAACCGGACGCTCATCTCACAGTAAACGATGCGAAGACTTCGCACACATCTCTTGTCACGAGGTGCTGGGTTGAGTTGAGAAATTTTGGCGGCTGTTAACAACGAGGTGTTGAGAGCAGATGAGGGTGAAATGAGGTGCTGCTGGAACTGCGACAGAGTGCAAGGGCTGGAGAAACGGGGGATACCTGAGAAAACCCACCGACCAGCGGCATCGTTTGGCACGATTCCCAATTGGGAAAATCCGGGAGTGACCAGATCGGGGATTGAACCCGGTTCGCCTTGGTGGGAGGCGAGCAGGCTAACCGATCAGTCAACGCGGCCCCGCGAAATGATGGGAATCCCACAACAGGAGTGCGACGAAAGACTGCTACGAACTAGACGCAGCAGCACAATCTGTTGGTGCGTGTCGATGCAAATCCCCACATATGGGCACATAAGAACTTCCCAGGTACGTAGGCATAAGTAAAACAAGTTGGTTATGGATACTACTACACCAACATAAATTCCACCCATATCACCTATATTTTCATCAAACATTACATGGAGGTGATTTCCTGCAGCATGTGTACTTTTGTAGGTTTGCTCTGACGTGTGTAATAAGATCTCACTGTTACAGATCTAACGTGCGATAAATTAACGTGCCCGGGAACGCAATTTGAGTGCATGAAAGCATTTTATTTAATGTATCCGAATTGCAAATAAACATGTATTGAAATGGAGCTCGTACACAGAAAAATGTAAAAGAAAATTTACACAAAATATTCTTAGAGGATCGTAAGTGAGTGCATTTTAGGAAGTCACGAAACTACATCACTTTTGCTAGTGCAGCAAGATCTGCTGTTTTATACTCTAAAGTGGTTTCCACTCGAATATGGTCGAGAATATTCTTATCTCGATGGTTTAGTATGTTTAGTTAATGCTAAATTTTGTAAACAGCTTACGAATTTCCATAAAGTTTTCCATTATGTTGATGAGTTCAAAATTACTGTTGCTAAACTCATCTGCAATTTCATGATTCGTGCAATTAATTTGTATTTAGGGCAAGTAAACTATTTAAATTCGTAAGCTGTTTTCAGTTGTTTGGCTTTTCAAATAGAAGTTCCGCTGAAGTTTGGAAACGATAGTATTAGTAGTCGTCTCATTTCCTTCGAAGAAAAAATGGGGATTTACGAATAACAGAAAAACACACTCGCCCACACTCCTCTAAGTTCGACAGAGTTCAGGGAAGTACGATAAGAAACAGCACGAACATTTGTATTGCAATAATCCTCCTTATAGCGTAACAGTATTTAAAGAATAAACGCAATTTACTTAACTTCAACTCGTGAGATTTCCTAGATTATTTAATTTTTTATAATCATCTTTTGTATATTATAATATGAAATTGCGTTTTTTTATATTTATTTAACTTCGCCAGTGACATTAACACCGCAATGTTAAGACGGACAACAGATTCACTGTTCTCGAGGTTGAAAGCACGGTTACATTGACTCCGAGCTAATATATTTAAAACATGATTATTTATGTGATAAGCTTGCAAGGCTAAAAATCTTTGAAGCTATAATTTTGTTGAGAATTAATTTTTTCCCCTTTGCTGATTCATACATTAAAATATACGCAGAAGATGTTTTGAAATACTCTAAAAATATTTTTCATCAATTGTTAGAATTTTGTTACTTTTTTTGTAGCCCTGGTTGAGGCGGTGATTTCTCGCAGGGATTTCGGAACTTATCGCAGGACGTGTAACTGGAAAGGGGGGTTGGGAGGGTGTGGGACGGTCTCAGTGTTCGATGCGGAGGCCGTATAAAAACACAGGTGACCCGAAGCAGTAGCCCGCGTTATTTGCGCCCGGGCAGCAGTTATCGTTTATCGGTTGGCGTGGCTCCCGCGACTCGCTCCCTGGCGATTGCAATCCCGTGGCAGCGCAGGCGAGCGCCCGCCTGTGCAGTGTTGCCAACCTGGGGAGGCTTTCCCTGTAACCCTCCCAGGCCGTCGTCTTCTACACATGGGGGGGTAGGAACAACAGGAATGCCGTTTGTTTGTTTGTTTGTTAGTTAGTTTGTTTTATTACATCCGTAAGAGCTTTTTTCGGTACATTGCTGTACAAAGACATTGGACATGTTAAATTACACACTGGACGTAGTAAACACACATATATATGCCAGATTGCACGTAATCACCTCATATCGTTCTTCATAATGTGACTAAATCTTCTTCCAACTTTCTGTGCGGCGTCATCGTGTTACTCTTGATTTTTGTAGTTTAGATATTCATCTACGCTATAAAATACACATTGAATAAAGAATTCTTTCAGTTGTTTCTTTAAAGAGTTTTTGGTTAGAGAAGCAAATTTCATGAATGTGTTATGGTAATTTATTGCAAACTTCGCTACCAAGGTAGGATGGCCTTTTCTGGACTAGTTTTAATTTAACTGAATCCATCGCGAAGTTTTTTTTTTTTGCTATAGCGTCATGTTTTTGAAAGGACTCATTTTTCTGAAAGAATCTACTGTTTTTGGAATGCAAATGCTAAAATCTCTGAGCTCTACGTGGGCCTGACTTTCATTTGCCATTGATTATTCTTACAACTCTCTTTTGCACGCGAAACACATATTTACTGGCATAGCCATGCTGTGACGTCATTGAAGCTGCGTTTCCGTCAATCGCCATAGTGCGACAACCAAAACACTGAACATGATGAGGCAGGTACTTGCATTGCATGTAAAGTGCGGGAGGTTTTTAAACAAACAACTACCAAAGGAAAGCTAAACATTCGGGGTAAACATCAACATGCTCTGATAGAGAAGTTTCATTTTACTTTTGACGGGTTGGATTTGCAATGTTTTGGGCGTCGCTACATGCCGGACAGGCTTCATCACTTCACCATGCACGTCCACAGACAACCATTGCGCCTTCATTTTATACACTGGACGCTGTATTAGAAGCTGGTTTAGTTACGTAAAGGCTGTTCACGATAAAGTGAGCACTTTTGAAATCAACCTTAGGAAAAAGTCACTGCCCCTGCCTACATATACTTTAGCGGGTGCACTGAGTGACATGCGCCCAGTAAAGTTGGTAACGATGGATAGAAAGTAATTCCATATCTTATTCATATATAAAGTGTTAGGTAATCATTTGTGATATCTTAAATTATTTCTTTCGCTTTCTGTGTTTTTTTTTTAGTGTAAAAACGAGATCAGATTTGTAAAATATTTAATTTTCTAATAATTTTACAGTTCCAATTGATCGACGCATGAATAAAGTGATGAGCCCCTTGGCGATGCTAATTATACTAAGGCGGAAGAATACACAACTTGCATACAAGTAGATTTTAAACAGGGCTTTCAAAAGTGCTCATTTTACCGTGAACAGCTTATACACTGCAAACTGCAAGGAAACGGCATCGAATAACAAAAACACTCATGGCGTGAGATGACATTCTGAGGTCTCACTCTGTAGTCTCGTGAACACGTCCTGCCAATGTGAAGTGAAGCACAAACACAGTGTTATTGCTCCCGAAGTATGGCAGAGCGTCACGCTAATAACAGCGATGTTCCTAACAAAAATGTTGTTCGTTTCAACGTCTAAAATTCCGTATTGTTTGTACCTGAAAGAGTTAACTTCAGCGGGAAATCGCTTATGCCGGAGAAAATTCAAGAGTTTAAAGAGTTCAAAGGATTTTTTTTTTGGGTGAAATGTGATATTTTTATTTTCACAAGTTGCATAATATTTGAAAATCAATTACTAACGAACACCCGTATCAAATGTTATGTTGAACACGTTTTCTCTTTGTTGTCTTCATTAAAAACAAAATCATGAATAAATTATCATTAGGACATACAAAATGTTTTTTAGTAACTGGGTAGTAATTAATACCGAGAAAAAACGTATATTGGCTATCAGTTTTAGCATTTTAAGAATTGTTGAAACAATTTAATTTTTCTACGTACGACCATAATTATTAGCGAAATCCTGTGATCATGACGAATCCGCTGTTCTATGTATAAGAACTCAGTAATGTGCAAACGTAATTTCTCGTTACACTTTGTTGAGGTGTAAGAGAGAATATAATTAATATTGCGTGCAACTATATATTTTATTCTGTTAGTTATACTTACCTTACGTTAAATATATTTTATATTATTAATAGTGAATATTGTTTTTTAATTAACATTACCTGTCTATTTTGGCACATGTGTTTAGTTACAATGTAAAATGGCATCTGCAGAAGGGTATATTTTTGAATCTGGGATATTTTATCTAGGGTCTAGGGAGATCCCTTGACACGCGGTTGGCTACAATGCACCCGTGTCGCAATCACACCCGGCCGCAGCTTTCAACGAGGGGATGTATCTCCGCTGCCGAGGAACGGTATCCTGTGTGCGTCGTCGGATTGCTTTACATGCAAATTGGTAATTCTGCTACGGTGCTTCGCCCGAGGAAACAATATGGATCTAAATGATTGCTTGTCCGTGTATACGTTTGCTTTCGAAATGATATCTCCGTGCGTAAACCTCACTACCAGCGCAGTTATTGCTGGGTGACCTAGTAATACAAATACTGACATACTGGACTCCTGGCCAACCGAACCCAAATTTCAACTGATTTGTTAGCGAAGTTAGTCTGATACTAATAAATTCCATTCCGTCAAACGGCTCAATTTTAAGATTAGTTTTTTAAACTCTAACTTTCGTGTATTGAATCAGACAACCGTTTCCACATTTAGGTAAAAAAATAGTTCATTCCATACCTAAATACATATTTCGAAATACCATCGGTATGTATGGCACTATTTACATTTTATCAGCTTCATTTTTATTTTTTTTCCGTTTGGTAACTATTTATTGTAAGTTTTGTTTAAGCAATAGGATCTTATTTACATTTAAATGAACGTTGAACATGTAAACAATCACAAGGTATCTTCTTATATTGGTGTAGCATCCACTACTACGATGTTCTAGGACTCTTGTCTGTACTCCTAACTATTTTCTAAATGCCCTGCATGAGTTTCAATTTCTGAAAATGGCATCGTATAGGCACTGTGTTAATTATTTTAATAAAAATGTGCATTTAAATAACAGAGGTTACTTCGGTTTGCGGTAAGTGTTTCACTGTAATTTTTTTTTTTTCTTTTGATCGAATTTCTTTGAAAACGTAAATTAATTTCATGACAAAGCAAGTACGGGTACGTGCAAAATGAATAAATAAAATATGTTACATGGTGTGAGTACCTGCACAGCTAACATAAAACTTTCAAAGGGGTGGGGGGAGGAGGATCGTAAAACTATTATTCGTGACCATAAATGCATTGCAAAATAAATCCATAGGAATGACGATGCAGTCGTATGTTACCTGAAAAGTGAATAAGTAAGCCATTATACCCTAATAATTCGGTGTGCGCCCGACAGGATAGAGATTGCAGTAATTTTTTATCCTCTCCCGCATAGGATAGTATAATTAATGTAATTTTGGATAGGTGTCGCACATTTCGTTTATGCCTAGCTAGGAGACGTAATGACCGTAAATACAAACCACAGTCATGAGGGATTATGGAGAAGTCCCAGCTTACTAATCCTGTTTTAAAGCAAAATTTTCTGTGGCTGAAATCTTCACTGCAATGTGAAATATGAAGCATTGTTCGCGGTATCTCTCTTCATTAGGTTCGGGAGGGATTCCTTACACTCAGGAACAGAGGCCACGCGTCTGGTTTGCTAAATCAAAAGTATGGAGGTGTTTGTAGGCGCGTAACAAGAGATTTACAAACAACACTAGCAGCCCACTATCACCTCTCTCGGATTTTATGGAGTTATTGAAATACATACCTATATATGTGACTACCTGTGACTACCCGTTACTACCTGCGACTACTTCCTACTACCTACGACGATTTGCGACAATTTGCGACTACTTGCGACTACCCGTGACTACCTGCGACTATCTACGACTTCCCGTGACTACTTATGACTACCCGTGATTACCTGCGACTACCCGTGATTACCTGCGACTACCTGCGATTACCCGCGACTACTTAAGTCTACCTGCGACAACTTTCGACTACCCGTGAAAACTTGCGACTACCTGCGACAACTTGTGACAACCCGTGAAAACTTGCGACTACCCGCGACAACTTGCGACTACCCGCGACAACTTGCGACTACCCGCGACAACCTGCGACTACCCGCGACTACTTGCGACTATCTGCGACAACCTGCGACATTTTCTTATAACATTCTTTCAATTTTTTCTTAATGGTTTTGGTAGAGCATGCTTAGAAAGCAGTCAAGTAACTAATTTTTCTCCGACTTGGTTTACAAATTTTGAAATTTCTTAAGGAATTTTTAAAAATTAAACACAGCCTGTGTCCATCTAGAAGTATGTAGCTTTATAACAGTGAAATAACTGTAAGAATCGGCCATGTAGTTTTCGAGATTAGCCGTTACATATAAACGAACAAAGAAACGCACATTGCCTCTATATAATAATAGTATATATTACAATTTTTACATAAAAAATGCCGATGACACAACAGACCCTAAAACCGAATTTAAAGCTCTCCATGCGCAGACAAACCTCGTAAATATGGTTTTCTGAATGCTTGAGTGGAAAATTACAACGTACCAAAATCGGTTTAAATTTGTATTATACTGAAGGGGTGCAGTTTCAGTGTGAATTACGAAATACTCGTAGAATAACTTCTCAATTCTGATAGCTTACCTTTGTAAATTTTTATCTCTATTTTTAATTTTTGTGGCAAACTGTTTTTAGGTGAATAATTTTAACTGACGCGATTATTACGTCCTGTTATACACACTGGGTACATAAGGAAGTCGAATAAATTCAAGCTAAAAGAAAACTGAAGGACCTGGTTTCTTTGTTTACCGTTTTATACACGTGCAGATACTTTATCGGGATTAAAAGAGAAATAACGTGGATTCCTTCCAGAGAGAACAGAAAATCTTTGTGTCTTTGATAGTGTAATTTAGTTATGTTAAATTTTTAAGCGAAAGTGGCTGACATCCGTCACTGAAAATTTCGAAAAATGTTGAAAATTACCTCAAATTTAAAAAAAATATTAATCCGCTTAATTTATCACATATATTGTCGTCATTTTAAAATTAATGAATTTAATTAAAATATTTAAATTTAACCTGTCAAAAAATTTTTCTTTAGATGTTATTAGAGAAAAATACAGGTTAAGCATTAAACTAATGAAATTGACTTATTAATAAGTTAACTGTAGTATCAGGTATTCCATACGGCATCTTCATTTCAAACCCCAAAAAAAAGTTAAAACTAAAAAATTAATTAATTAATTAACGTTTTTTAATAAATACCTTCCAAATTTACTTAGTAAAAAAACAGTCTCGCGAAACTTGAGATTGGGGTCTTTTCTATGGACAGGAAAAAAATAATGACAAGGATTCACTTTTTACATTAGTAATTGTTCGCACGTTCTCTACTAAAAGACGAGTAAGCATCTCTCAATGTTCACAGCATCGGTGCTGACAGCTTACTGGTTACAGCAGGAAATGTTGAAATGTATATACTGCTCCCCCCTCCCTAAAGTTTTAATGTCTTTCGTCATAACCATATCCTGATAAAATGCAAAAAGGACTCCTTTTAGCTTTTCTGTTACCGTGGCAGTCATCACAAGATATCTGCGAGCCTCGATCTTATGGCTGGCAGCAACGCTGTGGTAATTGTGCCAAAACCATTATTTTAATCCCATCACTGATATTATTTTTAATTAGTAACAGAAGTACATGTAAAGCATATATTGCACATGTATTATTCAAACTGATTCTACAATATTTAAAAATACTTTATATTTTTTGTCATTACACAAGGAAACTTTACTAACTACAGGAAATAAAATAAACAATGCGTAAAGCGGGCAAAAGTGTATTACATAATTGGTTTTTCTGCTACAAACACGCGAGCAAATGCACACAAAACATATATAGTTTGCCTTATATTCTACTGTGTGTATACAAAAAGCTTATATTTTAATCTCGACAAATACCACCCTCGAATTATGCTGATATCCCTCGCCATTTGACGAACGAACAAGCGTTTCGTAATTCCAGTCGCATCTACCCAATAAATTCTGGGAGGTCGTGTAGGCTCAATCTCTTCGGGACTGATTCAGCCAGGTTTGCGAGTCATATTTTCGCCTCCGATTCAGTATTTGGCGATATGATTGACGGATGCGGAGAGAGACATATGTCCGGTTGCACTATCGTGGTTCGAAACTCGATCAGAGATCGGATCTAAGATCGACACAGAAAACGTTTGCACCATTCGAGTTCAAAGCTGAACTGCAGATCGAGATGAAAGTTCATTTCGAACCGCCGAAATTGGCGGTTCGAAATCTCGATAAGAGATCAGAAGCCATCGTCGACAAATGCAGTTTGAAAATACGCCGATAGAAGTACGTTCGATTGTTTTCTTGCAAAATCAAAATAATATTATACACACTTGAATATTATTCAGTAAAATTCGTACAACAATAATTCACTTAAAATAGACAAAAGATCACACTTCTAGTTCTATTTATAGTGAAAAATACGCCTACTTCCATGACATCATATATTACGAACCAATAGCAAAATTTGTCTCATACTTAATCTCGATCTTTCACTTTGGAACCAAGATCGACGGAGCTCTAGAATCATGAAATTTCGTTTACGCAACACTTTTACATCGTAACCAAGATCAAACTGTATCATGGTTCGGAACTAGGATCATTCAATCTCGGATCGGGGAAGATGATGGTGCAACCGGACAATAGTCGTGTATCACATCCGCTCCGTAGTTCCCGTGCACTGCCCAGTTGCAACGACAGCTGAAGCAGCGTGTGCAACAGCTGTTGACCTGAAGTTGCGCGCTCATATCAACTTCAATGCCGCTACTGCAGCGACATCTCGCACACCGCTGTCAAGGGTCGAAGAAATGTGACGTGTTGTTGCTCCTTCTGGAATTTGGAATTGACAAATTATTGTATGATTACAGAATTTTGTTGATTCACAAAGTCATCTTTTGTAAAACTACAGCGTTTGTTCAATTGCAAGAATACCCTTCGTGTGAATAAGAAAAAAATGTTTGTGTTACAAATTTACAGTAAAGCGCTAGTAAATAGCCTTGCCGTGCGTTACTTATCACATACTGAGAATAGCCTACCTTGCTCAAGGAGGGTTACACTTTTTAACAGTATAACATTTCCAATTATTTTATTGCGGTGGCTATCACCACCAAGGCGGCAAATTTGTCAATAAATAATACAGAAAAGTTTATAGATTTTAATTTCATAGATGTGTGAAGTATTTTAAGATTCGTTGTAAAGTAGTATGACCAGCGGATTTGGAGCTCAAATTTTATACAAGGGATTACAGTTAAGCCAAATAATGGAGTCCAGCTAAATTATTTTAACTCGACTGTCACCTACCATATTTGCAGAGGATAGTAAGCCTAACAATATTGGAATACACTGAAATAAAGGCTATTCGCGATAAAGTGAGCTCTTTTGAAATCAACCTTCGAAAAAAAAAACTCTGCCCATGCCTGCATATACTTCAACGGACGCACTGAGTGACATTCGCCCGGTAAAGTTGGTAACGATAGACGGAATGTAGTTCCATGTCTTAGCATCGAATAAATAGTGTTCGGTAACCATTTGTGATAATTTAAATTATTTATTTCGCTTTCTGTTTTTTTTTTTAATGCATCTGTGTAAAAATTAGCAGATTTATGAAATGCTCACTTTCCTAATAATTTCACAGTTTAACTTGACAGAAGCATGAATAAAGTTGTGAGGCCCATGGCAATGTTAATTTTACATAATCCGGAAGAGTACACAACTTGCATACAAGTAGACCTTAAGCAGGGCTTTCAAGAGTGCTCATTTTAACATGAACACCCTACAGTGGTCGTGAGAATAAATTTGTTATATATATATATATATATATATATATATATATATATATAACACAGTAAAATTTTTTCATTACCGGAGCTGAAGTACGAGCAGTAGATATATTTGGGCGGCTCTTAATAAGTATGGGAGCGTCTAGGCAGTAAGCAGTTGACACGAAGGGATAACACGAGTAGTGCGCCAATGAAGCACTACAAAGGCGTACTTGTTCGATCTCACTCATTGTAATTTCAACGCAAAAGCTGTAGCAGAGCATTCGCTGACAGCTGTCATGCTTTAGCAGACAGACATGCCGTCGCTTTTTGAATTCATCACGCGGATATCATGAAACGTGGTAGAAGGCAAGCATCAAAGAATATACACAGTCCGCAAAATGAGATGTTCAAACGGCATCCAACTTTTGCGTGTGTTTCACTGCTGCTGTGAATAGAATTTAGAAGAGTTCGCTCTAAATTCGAATCAGTGGAAAACCACTGATTCGCAGTGAAAATGGCTCCACTTAAAATCAGTTAAATTTTTCACATCACTAATTCAATAAGCGTAATTTTCCCACTGAAATAGTGTTTTTTTTTCTTCGACTGATTCTAAGTTTAGCCATTTTCACTGCGAATCAGTGGTTTTCCACTGGTTAGAATTTAGAGTATAGGCGACATTGTTTGAAATTTTAAAATATCATTGTATCGTTTGGAAATTTGGGATATTAGTTACTAAAGTTAAGTGCATGCGCAGAAAAAATTTATGTATGCATCGACAGGTGAAAATTTGAGTTCGTTTTGCCGCGCCTAATAAATCCCACGTAGTATAACTTTTGACTAGTAGAAGCTACGACGCTCGTTTGAGATTCAATCGACAGCTCTCGTCAAGGTCAAACGATTGTGCGTATAAAAACATTTATGTGGCGTGGCTATGGTGAAATTTTATGCGTTTAATGTAAAAAAATTTTTTTTCAAACTTAACACAATTTCGGCCTATAGTCGTCAAAAAGCCAAATCGAAATACAGAAATCGTATACGGTTGGAAAGAGCATATCAAAA
Organism: Dryococelus australis; assembly: GCA_029891345.1. Classification (NCBI taxonomy): domain Eukaryota; kingdom Metazoa; phylum Arthropoda; class Insecta; order Phasmatodea; family Phasmatidae; genus Dryococelus; species Dryococelus australis. Next base: position 68,838,639 of record CM057002.1, on the reverse strand, counting down.
GCAATCCAGTGATACCCATAAAACCCTATATGATCTAATGAAGCGGTGCCAGGAACGTAACATAACATCAAGGCGTCCGAGCTCGTCAACGTAGACGTATTCACGCAAAACAAACGGCCGTGTACTCGACATAGCCAAACCCAATTTTTTCGTATTCTTTTTTAAACAGAAAGTATGTGCTTCCTCTACAGTGAAACCTATTTTGGCATTAATATGTATAGTTGGTTTCCTGGAATAATCAAGATAATTAATAATTAAATTAAAAATATAAATTATTTGTAATGTTTGCCTCGATACACATATTGAGATTATCAATTCTCACACTTAGGCCTCTGTTTCATGTTTATGTCTTCAAGAACCTGATTGCATTAACATGTACTTCCCTATACTAAATTCTCACTTTTTTCAAACCAGGCGCCAGCGTTAATCTCCCACCAAAACAACTCCACTCATTATGGCGTACTTTGTGGTTTTTGCTACTGTAGATTTGTGTTGCTGTGCGTATACTGCAGTTTAGTTTTACCATTAAAATAATTAACCCGTGGCCAAGACTAGAACACGAAACTTCACGACATATGTCCACACTGTAAAAAAATTTCTGGTAAACTTCCTAAACTATAATGGAAGTTTTTAACCTATACGCTGTATGGTAATAATACAACACATCAAGCTGCAGATATACGAATGTTTAGCATTGCTACTATACGAAGTTGGGAACTTGCCTCTGCAATTGACTCTCCCCTGAGCAATTGTAGGAACGTTACCATGCATGTGTGGGAAAATAATTTACCAGCCGTGCTCTGTCACTGTAAATATACACTCATATGGTAAACTTACAAATAATTTCGTAGAGTGCATGTACACTAGGTGACTTGATGATGTCTTCAATTTGTATCGAGTCAAATGTGACAATCACGCAAATGTATATTTTCAAGTTTCAAGTATTTGCTGTTTCTTTTAACTGTTTCATTCAGTTTATTTGCACGTGTATTAAGCATCACTGAACACATAGAAACTGCTATTATCCTACTCACCACGGAAATTCTAAACATACGCTGGAGCTGCATACTTGAGCCAGTGAAAATTATAGTCAATTACAGTTACTTCCAACATTTCTGAAGCCCTGCTCAAGGTATACTTTTAGGTTATTACAGCGCCTCTTGCAAAAAAAGCTCAACAATTTGTAGGAAATTACACCACGGGATCACGCACCGCATTCGTGCGCGCTCAGATTAATAATATTTTCCATAACAACTATTTATTACTAGGTATTACCGATACACCTATCATTTTCTCCGTTTTTCATTCTTGTTGGTTATAAATGAAATATTATAATTTACAGATAAAATGTAAGTAACAGTTAAGCCTAACAAAAAATAAGGTACTTTTACTTTAACGGAAGTATAGAACGCTATTTATAAAACAACCTAACGCGACAAACCTGGGGTAATTATTCAAAGGTTTGTGTCAGAAAGTGAGACTATACCGATTACACTACAACCGCTCAAACAAATCTCCGTACAGGAACAAATCGATTGTGTAGGCGTCAGAAATTCTGCAATACAGCAATAGGCCAATATTTTGATGTTCTAACTAAGTACAGGGTTCTTTTCTCAGTCTATCAATGCTAACGGTAACGAAACCAATTGCTACAGCTTGCATTTAGAATAGTTACGTGGTGTACTATAAACACAGAGATGATGTCCTAACAATCAACAAGATTCTCGGCTCTACAGATAGTTTTATATGCTTCGTTTTGTTTACGGGAACTAAATAAATGTTTGGAGCCAGAGGAGATCAGTTCTGTGAACAAAGTATTATTCATCGCTGACAAATTCTCTTCAAGCAAATTTATTTGGCACTTGCAAGCTTTTGAAAAATCGTCAAAATTACTTGAATTTTATGAATAAAGATAAAGATACAATAAATTAAGAAGTTATGTGGTTGGCTTCTGGCATTTCTATTCCGTACCCTTTCATAGGCTTGAGTTACACTGCAATTTATACAAACATTACTTGTGTTATCGCAACTCCAGTTGTTATTCCAGCATGCATTAAAGTAAATTAAATAAACTAAACATTACACTGTAAATCGGAATCAGTTATTTTTTACGGAATGTCAGTTGAAACTGCTCCATCTGGAATCAGTAGAAAAATAAAACATTAATCTCTTCAGTTAAATGAAGTCCGCTAATACAAACAGTAGAAAATCAGTTATTTACAGTCGATTAATAAAAGGCACATAGATTTAAAACCGTGCAATACAGTTTGAAATAAATTAAGTACAATTATTTTGCTGTAAAACAAAATTATTACATGTACAAAGAAAGTTTTGGAAGTGGTTGGTATCGAACCGCCACCCCATAACGCAACACATTCTCTTATTTATTTTGGCTGAAGTTCTACGAACACTCAGATAAAAAAGGTCTCGCATTTGCGTAGTAATATAAACTTACAATGGCGAACTGCTGTAAGTTTGTAATGTGAACGTACTTCATGTTGTCGAAATATACCCATATTAACCGTACGTGTCTTTGTAAGGCTCGAAAGTCATTCTAAGTTAAGTTTAGTTCATATTGTGTGCTTTAAAAGAGAAATATTGTGGTTTTAACGGTGTTGTCGGTGTTTTATATGTATCTGCTATTTTACAATGCAACGAGATTTTACAGAATGAAACTGATATTTTGAAGAGACAGATTGACTAGTAATAACTGCTAATTAGACAGTGGAACGTTAGAAACAATGCAATATTTTATCAAATTTGTCGTTTCCTAATTATTTGATCTGTTAACTTGCAGACCGCAAAACTTTTGTTGGTGTAAATTCACCTTTCTTATTGTATCACCGCACTATTGAGTCAGTAAAATTACCACTTATCTATCTGTCACCAAAAATAACAGTTTAAATCTGTAGTGTCTCATTGCATTGTAAAATGGCGGATACTAGTGGACATCTATAACCTCGTACATTGAAACCACTATATTTATCTTTTAAAGCACACAATCGGAACTAAACTAAAGATAAATTGACTTTCGAACTTTTCAAAGACATGTACTTGCGCAGAAAATCTATATATTTCGACAACAAGAAATACTTTCACATCACGAAACTTACAGCAATATTTGACATTACGTTTTGTGGTTCAGTACCCATAATACGAGCACACATTTGGCAGTGGTAAAGTAGGACAGTGGATATGCCTGATCATGAAAGCTTCAGCATTCTTTGCTTTATGGGCGGAGGTTCGAGCCCAACCACGTCCAAAAAATTTTTTGTGTAGACAATATTTGTGTTCTGCGACAAAATAAATCGCACCCAACTTACATCACATAGGAATGCTCTGTGCCTGTATATTATCCAACTATAATTAAATAGTTTTCCACTGCTTGAATTAGTAGATTTCTTTGAACTGATTTTTTTCTACAGATTCCGGATGGAGCAGTTTCAACTGACAATCAGTAAAAAAATAACATATTTCGATTTAGAGTGTAAACCAGAGAACTGCTCTTCATTTCCTCTGCCATCCTTTAAGGTTGTTCACGGTAAACTAAGCACTTCTAAAAGCCCTGCGTTAGATCTACTTGTATGCACATTGCATGATATTCTTCCACTATATGTAAAATTAACATTGCCATGGGCCTCATCACTTTATTGAAACTTCGGTCCACAGAAACAGTGAAATTATTATAAAACGTAAATATTTTACCAATTTGCTGATCCTTACTCATATACGCATTAGGGAAAATATAAAAGTCCAGATGTCACAAATATTTACCTGGCATTTGTAATTCAATGTTATGGAAAGGAACCACTTTATCACCGTCGTTAAAGGCTGTTTGCGGTCAATTGAGTACTTTGAAAGCCCTGCTCATGTCCTACTTGTATGCACGTTGTGTATTCCTCCACCTTATGTAAAATTAACATTGCCATGGTCTTCATCACTTTATTCGTGCATCGGTCGAGCCAAAGTGTGGTATTATTAGGAACGTAAAACACTTTACAAATGTGCTTATTTTTAAACTTCGATGCATTAAAAAAAAAAAAAAAAACAGAAAGCGAAAGATATACTTTTAGGTTATCACAAATGATTACCTAACACTTCTTATTCGACGTTAAAATATTGAACTACTTTCCAGCCATTGTTACCAATTTTAATGGGCGAAAGTCACTCAGTGCGCCCGTTAAAATTATGCAGGCAGGGGCAGTAACTTTTTACTAAGGTTCATTTCTAAAGTGCTCACTTTATCGTGAACAGCCTTTACCAACAATACTGGACGCATGTTAGTAAGATTTTATTAGATTTTATTTACATGCTAGAGGTGTATAGGACTCTTTATTGCCACAAAAACCAGGGTACATAAAGAAAACTAGCCAGCCAGTGAGAAATCACCATACTGCACAGACGTGTGGAACAGGAAGAAGACGGGGAATAATGGAAAATGCGTGCAGGTAGGCGGAGAGAACAGTTATCATTATCTTCAGGGGTTGATTTCAAAACCGCTCGATTAACCTTGAACGTCCTTCATTGTATTAGAGCCGGTGTTTGCGATAAAACATGTATTCCACTCGCGGTTACTTCCAACTTTTCTGAAGCACTGCTTAAATTCTACTTTCAGGATATTAATCCGCCTCGCGCAAACACAGCTTCGCCAATACTAGAAAATTACAGCAAAGGGACAACATACCGCACTCGTGTGAACTCACTTTTTTTTGTATATATTGCATGATAACTATAATCCATTCACGGTTACTTGAGACTTTTATGCAGCCCTGCTAATGTTCTACTTCCAGGATATTCCTCCGCCTCGTGCAAACTAAGCTTAAGTCTGGAGAATTACACCAGAGGGATGACGCACCACATTCATGCGCACTCAGTTGTAATGATGTTTTGTATAAGAACTGTTTCTCACTATACGTTACCAATATACCTATTTTCTCCCTGTTTTTATTAAAATAATTTATCAATGAATCATTATAACATTTCAATTTAACAGGAAAAAAAAAAGTAACTTTTATGAACACAAGTATAAAACGCTTGTGATACAGGGCGTACTTAGAAAAAACCTAAACGCATAATACATGGGGAGATTTTTCAAAGATTTGATTCAAAAAGGGCAAAGAAACCGTGAATGGACTATATTTCTTACTAATGGCTATTCGCGGTAAAGTGAGCACTTTTGAAATCAACATTAGAAAAAGGCGCTGCCCATGCCTGCATATACTTCAACGGGCGCACTGAGTGACATTCGCCCGGTAAAGATGACAACGATAGATGGAATGCAGTTCCATGTCTTAGCATCGAATAAAAAGAGTTAGGTAACCATTTGTGATTGTTAAAATTATTTATTTCACTTTTTTTTTTTCTGTAAAAATTAGCAGATTTATAAAATGACTACTTTCCTAATAATTTCACAGTTTAACTTGACCGATGCATGAATAAAGTGATGCGGCCCATGGCAATGTTAATTTTACATAATGCGAAAGAGTACACGACTTGCATACAAGTAGATCTTAAGCAGGGCTTTCAAAAGTGCTCATTTTAACATGAACAGCCTATAGGTATTACCACTACATACCTATTTACTCTCTGTTTTTCTTCGTTTTAATTATGATTAAAATATTATAATTTATTAGTAAAATATAAATAGAAACTCAATCCAGCCCAAAATAAGACACTTCCATGTTAATGCTGGTATAAAACGTTTGTGATACATGCCATATTTAGGTTACAACCAAACTCGTCATACCAACAAGGGGCGATTTTTGAAAGATTTTTATTTAAAAAGTGCGAAGATACCGCGAATTAGTTATAAGACAATATTTGATGCGACAGCACACACTCGATATGGCGTTTTTTTTGTTGCTAAGGGGGGTGTGTAGCTGCGCGTCCAAGGTCAAGAAGCGAGGGTGTGTTACAGGCGACATTAACACACGCGCCTAGCGCCTCATCGCTCCTACGCGCAAGACGTGCAGTGTTTCCGTCGTAACGCTTTGCTGTGTAAATTATATCTGTAACAATGTAACTTTATTACACGCGATGAAACTCCACGGATCAGACTACCGCTGAAAGAAACTGCATATGCAAACTTTAGATAGGCTATATTTGACGACTGTCACGGGTTTTTTCTCAATTAATACACTTAATATGATAAAAGTAAACAAATAGGAATAAAAAGAATAGTTTTTTTTTTTTTTATCCTTTCTGGCAAAAATTCTTATTTCAAGAACTTTCATTTACCGAGATACGCGTTTACGCGCAAACAGCGATTTCACAGGAAACGTTTCAGTACATAGGCCTCTTTAAAGTCGGTTATTTCCCGAGTCGCCCGGTGCAGCAGCAGAGTCACGCTTACTTAACTTTACACGTTGACGACTGGGAGTCGCGACTGCTGTGTGTTCCGACTAAACGACCAATGGCGAAGGGAGGAGGGCTTGCTTAGTAACTGAGGTGAGTTAGCGAGAGGTGAAGTGAGGTAAGGTAGGTGGCGTGCAGAAGGGTGGTTGGAGGGGCGAGGAGCTGCCACAATAATGTAGCGAAATAAAGTAGTCTGAACCATGAAAACTTAAGGAGCTCATACTGCTTGGCACTTGTTCCTGCGACTGAGAGAAGTGGTAAGGTCGACCTCCTCGCGCACCTGCAACGAACATTCGACTTTACGACCCCGCGGCGGTGCTCAGATATACGTATCACGTTTTCCCTCGGGGCTTAACCGAGCGAAGCGGCGCAGTGGCCAAACTTTGGACGCGCATTCGGCAGGATCCGGGTTTCGAATCCCAGTCCTGGCCATCCTGATTCCGGTTCCCCGTGGTTTTCCCGTAATCGCTCCAGGCTAATGCTGGGTTCGTTACTCACTGCTGGCCACGGGCGATTCCACCCATGTTCCCGTGTCTCTGAGCGACTTGCACCGACTCTAACGACTCCGCTGTCGACGAGACGTTAAGCCTTATGCTGGACTCACGACCATCCGTTTCATCCGTCAGTCGCCCGTCCGTCCGTCGGTCACGTGATCTTCAACCAATCGCAGGGTAACTTTTTTTTCTATCCGTCAACCCGTCAAATATATCCCGAACTTTAACTTTCGACGGATGGAGGGACGGGTAGGCCACCGCCTTGTAATATCGTTCCTCGAACATGGCTGTCGGAAAGCAGTCACTTCTTTTTTATCTGAATATCTTTCTTTTTAATTACACAATGCAGTGAAGTTGTTTGCGTTTCTACGTTTGACCTTTGAATTGAATTGCAGGTGACTTGTAGATTTTCGAAGGAAATGCTGATAAATTACGTTAGGGAAAGAGAATGTATTTATTACGCTCGTAAAAAATATTTGTCTGTGCGCGAGAAAGTTAGTGTTGTTGGGTGGTAACACTGAACATTTTCTGGCCCGACGGACGACGGACTATTGTGAGTCGCTTTCAATTGATGGACGAAAAAACCGACGGATGACTGACTGACGGAAGCGACAGATGGTTGTGAGCCAAGCTTTACCTACCTTCGGAGCTTAAAACAAATGCCCCGCTTTGTGCAAAAATTCTCGCTCTGACAATGACGCTTTCGTGATGAAGATATGCGCAGCTAAGAAGCCACTTAAAAACATATCATTGATACTATCGCAAATAATGGAACGTGTCATTAACATTAGTTATACATGCCGGGATAAATGCATAATGAAACTCAGCGTTGGAAAAATTTAAAACCTCGAAGGTAAACAGCGAAAGGAATCGAAAAAAAAATGTTTATATATATAATACAGATAATTTAAACACAGAAGCGAGCAAAATAACTGTTATCTGTTCGGACGATTCATATCCTTTAAGAAATTTAGTTTTCTCGGTTCACACTTTAAAACATTTCTTTTGACAATAAAATACTAGTAAAAAATATCAATTTTCTGTGCTGGATGTTGCATATTTTGATTAATATTGCCCAATAAAATTATAGATTTACCACATTAATTCTCAATCTTCCAAGTGAGTCACGCGCTTCGTGATTGGAAAACGACGCACAAATTACTAAACAACATTTTTTTAAATTTGGAATGGTAGAAGAATTACCCAGCAGAATAGCAATGCTATTTATATATATATATATAAAAAATAGATATATATAAGTAGAAGTTTGAAGATGACACGACCGAATATGCAGCGAGGGCAGCAAAGTTTGAAGAGGAAATGTTAAGGCATGTTGGGAATAACCCACGTTCGAGTGCGTGTACGATTGCAAGAGTTTACAACAGAAGCCGCCGCACCATTGGTCGAGTGTTTCATGGGCATGTACTGCGTACGTTCCATGTGCAACGTGTCCATGCCGTGGGTCCTGCGGATTATCCTCGACGCGTGCAGTTTCCAGCATGGTTTCTGGAACAACGCAGAACACGCCCTGACTTTGACAGATACATTATGTTCACTGACGAGGCTTCCTTTCAACGGGGTGGTATACATAATTGCCAAAATATCCACGAGTGGACGGATGTCAATCCTCACACACCATTTGTCCACGGAGATCAACAGCCATCCAGTGTCGACGCCTGGCCGGGCGTAATACGTAACATATTAATCGGGCCCTACCTGTTACCACATCTTCTCACCGGCAATGTGTTCGCTGCATTTCTGCGGGAAAGCTGTGCCGACAACACTGGAAGAGGTAACCGTTACAAACACGAGCGGCCATGTGGTTCCAGCACGACGGCGTCCCAGCCCACAGTTCGCGACGTGCGCGCTCTCGTATCCCCTGGACGATGTATAGGGCACGGGGGTCCTGTTCCCTGGCCTCCACGATCCCCAGATTGGAATCCATTGGACTATTTATTCTGGGGTTAAATGCGCAGACTGGTGTATGAAACCGCATCGTTGCAGCTGCCGGGGATTATTAGGGACAATGAGGGTGTTGTTTTCAAACGTGTCCGATAATCGTTGGTGCGGCGATGTGAACTGTGCGTCGAACATGGCGGCCGTACGATCGAGCGTCTCCTATAAAAGTGTTCGTGATGCATGGTTCTGCAATAAAACCTATGGAATGCCACAGCTTTTGACGTCAAATGTAATGTGTTACCTGATACCACTTAAATATGTTGCGTTGTAACGGCATTGCTCTACGCTGCTGCACCAAATGTTTCAACGTTCAACAGTCCGCACAGTACACAGAGCAGCGATACAGATCCAGGTGTGTAAGCAATACCAATATATTTACGTCCTGCATGGATCACACACCGACTGTTGCCGCAAACGAACAGTTGTGTATCTTATGAGCTAATATTTAACTTCACTTGTATGTATGTGGGTGGATGTGTTTAGATCAAATCTTGCAAGTTGATTTGAAACCACTTCCTGTTATCCAATGGAGCTGAAATTTCGCAGTACATGTGTAGTTCCGATGACAATAAAATGCGAAGGTGCCACTGAGTTGATCTGATGATGGAGCCGGAAGGCGGCCATAGGAACCGAGTACGTTAGTGACTAAAAAGGACTTATTAAATTACAAGTAAAAAAAACTTTTAAAACAACCTTTTTGGTTCAAAATTTACTAAAACGAATAAAATAAATATTTATGTTAGTATTGTGGTTTTATTAGGTCCGGATCGGACCGAAGTATTAATTAACAGACATAAAGCTTGTCGCGAGATATTCTTTAGTATTTAATTCGACAGAGGTAGCAATGCACATTAACAGACATAAAGCTTGTCGCAAGATGTGCATTTCTACATATAAAATAACCAAAAAATTGGTGAAACTAAAAAGGGAAAAATAAAATAACTGTAAAAAAACTTTTAAAACCAAGCTTTTATTTATAAATGCACTGGAAGGAGAAAAATAATTAAAGTAGTTACACAATTTCTAGAAATTGTAAGATGCGATCGAAAAGCCGTAATGAACTTTACTACAAATTAATGTGTTTGTATCAATTTACATTTAGTATATAAAAGCTTGGCGCAATATAGAACGTATTCCTCATTTTCGTAAGCGCAGTAAGCACATATCTTGCATAAGGCTCTTGACTATTCGCGCCAAGCTTTTATATGCTAAATATAAATTGAATCAAACACATTAGTTTGTAGTAAAGTTGATTATGGCTGTTAGACCACATCTTACTAGTTCTAGAAATTTAGAAATTGCGTAATTTCTATAATTATTTTTCTCTTTTAAGTGCATTTATAAATAAAAACTTGGTTTGAAAAGTTTTTTTACAGTAATTTTCTTATTGATACATAGTACGGATTTGTTTACAGTAAGTGTTAACCTTGTCAGCCACCATCGACTGTGCACACGCATGTATGTAGTATTTATTACCTGCATACTAGGCGCTGTATCGCTGCAGCGGAATCTTCAAACGAACACGGTGTGTACTAGGCAGTTACAACGAGGGGATCATTTATTTTTTTCGTAGGTCATACTGATCAATCAGCCAGCATCAAACGTTCATAACTCCCGACGGTAGGGGGCGATCACCCCTGTTACTTTCATAACGGGGAGTGTTATTAATGCGAGTTTGCTCTTAGGTTGAAGATTTCGATACCATACAACAGTTTTTCGCGAACTGTAATTTCATATCACCTGGTTTCCCATATTTCGGAAAAATATATTCCAAAATCACCGCTTTTGGAGACCAATTTCGCCCCTAATATTAAATTTAGGTACAAAGTGTCCAATATATTTGCCTCTTGATTTCGCATAAAGAATTACCTCACGAAGTTTGCCAGTCGAGTTCAGCCTTGACTGGTAACATGTTTCAACACTTGGGAATATGTACATGATGTGGCTTATTGAAGGGTGCAGGATGAGAAAGGAAATTGCTTTTCTTCATAACTCTTACCATTTCATCAAAACTTCTCGGGCAAACTCTGTGGTTGAGATCGCTTTGGGAGTGCACAGAGCTTCAGGAAAAATCTCTTCATTAAAGAATTGTTCCACGTGTCCGCCTAGGAAGAATATATAAAAAGGCATTCCAAGTGCGGCGAAAAGTTTTGCGGCTACTCTTTAAGACTCTAGAAAGATAACACACAATCCGTACAAGCGTTTTCTTGCAAAATATATGGGTAGGTGCAGGAATTAATGTTTCTAAGTGTCTCTTCGGGGACATCGCAGACTGCAGGCAGCTTTCTACGAGATGGATATGAAATATATGGGGAAACACAGATGAATTGTTGAGTTGCCCCAGACATTAATTTTAACAAAGTTAGTAAACAGTCGTCAACATACAAAATAGCACCTGTGCAGTAGGCGAATATTGTCCAAACGTCAGTAGTTTTAAACTTAAGTTAAAAATTCATTTCTCGCATGTAAAGTTACGAAAGAAGTAGAAATATGTCGCTATGATTATCCCCCCCCCCCCCCCCCCCGGCTTATAATTTCGTTTGTGTATTTGTTGTAAACTAATTATATATATATAATTTTTTTCATTTGTAAGGCTAGTATGAACACCCATCCCTCTTAATTTTTATTGTGATATTTGTTTTACTTAGGTATGCTGTAAGTTTTTTCACATGTTCCTTCGAGTATTAAGCTAAATACTGTATACATATTATAAAGATTACCATTTCTCATTTACGTGTTTTAAAGTTTTTTTTAAATATTATTATGACTCTAATTTTAATTATTTCTGTATTTATGATTACCAAAGGGAAAAGATTTCGTTTTAACTTATTCTTAATGATCTGTAGTGTAACTTTTTATAACTTTTATTGTAGGTTTATTTATTTTTTTTTACATTAGATAACTCAGTTGTGCAATTTCATGTCTGCTACACATTGATGTACGTGGTTAATAAAGATCACGATCGTAATGGTTGGTCTGGCAAACTGTTATCTTTTGACGTCAATACGTCTTTAAATTTGCAACTATAGTGGGATGCAATCCAGAAAATCCGATAACAAAATCGGGGGATACAGTTAGGCATTGCAGCTCCAAATCTATCGTCCACATTCAAAATTCAATTCATAGACTAAAGATGAGGTAGGCGGCTTACTCGTCTATTGCACATGTACCGAACATTGTCCTTCTCCAATCCTACACAGCTGTCAAAGTCACATGGTCAACAGTGATGAACGTGTTTGTTTATATCATAATTTTTAAATGGCAAGCACTATTGTATTAATAATAATACTTTTACCATTTCGAATGTAATCAAAAAGCATTACAAATTGATTGGAGCAAGTATAAAAACACCTTGAAAGCAATTGTTTACTAAACAGTGTTCTAACCTAAAACCCGACCCACGCCGTTTTTGCTAGACGTGTAGGCAGAAGAACTGCTCAATGTTGGGACACGGAGTTTGGTTGTGCGTGGCCAGCGAGATCGGTCTACCTCATCTTTAGTCTATGATTCAATTACACCACTCGATTGCCAAAGGATCAAAGAATATGTTACTTGGAGTGAGGACTTGCGAAGCAGTCTTGACTCAACCCGTACGCTTAGTGAAGCTCACAGCGGCTTACGAACGAACCGCGCTAGTGCATGTTGGCCCACTTTTAGCATTGCGGTATATGCGAGTTTCGGACATTATTGAATAATATTAATTTACATCTTTTTATTTTCATATGTCCGTTCAGATTCAAGAATTGTGATGTATTTAGGAGCGTTTGAGGTTGGTTTCGTTTACGTCAATGTTTTGCTGGCGCAGCATACAAAGTTCGTCAAAACCTTTGCCTCAGTTTTTTTTTCTCGCACCATGTTTGTTTTTGTTTATTTTAATGAAGGTCATGGTTCGGACAAGTTCAAGTTTATTGTGTCCCGTAATATCGTACGTCGTGCCTAGCAGCAGAACAATATAGGATACGTCAATGAATATTGTATAAAAATATTTTTTAGTATAAAGAAAAAAACAATATTGTACAGTACAAATATTTACTACTGCATTTCCTTCGCATCCACACACATGACAAAATGTGTTTTAAGCGTTGTGAACAACTGCTGAAATTCATCCATACTATAAAAGACCTTACTCAGCAGAAGAAATTTAATACATTTATTAAAGTTATTTAAGTTTATTGAGGTTACTGATCTGGTAGCTTATTGTATATCTGTATTCCTTTCAATTCAATACTTCTCTCATACAAATTTGTCCGGTGATAATATACTCTATACTTATTCCTGTTCCTTGTGGAATACTGATGAAAATCAGAATTTTTATGATATTCGTTTTTGTTTGAGTGAAAAGAATATGAAGTTAAAAAATGTAGATTGGCGTGATTGATAACTTTAATTTTTTAAATAAAGGCCTGCAAATTGTATAGGCCCTACCTAATTACTTTAAGATTATTCTAATGGCCATTATTCATGCTACAAATATTTGGTTAACATAATTGAAGCTCCCCGAAATAGTATTACCGTATGATTATAATGTGTTGCTTAAGCCATTATAAACTGGTTTAAGGTATTGGGGTTGCAATATGCTACTTCTGCTAGTATGAGTAATGCATAATTTTTTTTGTATGTTTTATTTCTATTTGCCATATTTAGGATAGTAGCAATATTTACATAGTAGTTATTAAATTCATTAGTAACGTCTAATGGTCCTGATACAATTGTTTCAATATAACAGTATTTTTATATTTCTGTTATACCAAACCTTCAAATTATTCGTCTTTGTAATATTGAAAATGATCCACTTAAAAGAACGAAGTGGCAATCTGCGATACTGCAAAATAATTTCGAGTTGAAATCGGGACAAGCAGTATGTCAGAAAAAAACATTGTACCAGACATTATATGTAAAAAGGTATTTAAAGATAGGAGAGCAGTTATGTCCAAAGTAGGTATGTAATTGATAACATTACAAATTCGTCTGAGTCGCATTCCTGGGAAACGTTTTTTGTAATAATTTTAATGTATAATTGGAGGTAGCAGAGAAATTGTGGGGTACAAATGTAAAGATAACATCAGAGAAAAAACTTAAAACCAATGTGAGGCTTCAAAGAACTGACGACGTTCAAGTCTGCACCGATCAGCTTGCCGAGTAGGTACAGCAAAGTGAGCGCAGGAGGTGATACCCTCTATGCTCTCTTCACTTGAGCTTGGGGAAGCAGAGTGGTGTCGATTTGTATGTAAATAATTTCTTGGAGCTACATATATAAATAAATGTATGTACGGTAGTATTGAACGTATCATAATTCCTCACGGGTATGCAAAGAATGGGACACGCACAAAACCTACTAATGCGCAATGATAAAAGCAAACCAAGCGGTTCACCATGCAATTAATGAGTAACTTGTGGTTCAGTAAAATAAATGTGCGCATTTACGCCGCACACTATAGCCGGTTTCTAACAGACTGCTGACAAACATATTCTGTGTCGTTGGCCAATTCACCAGCTCTCATACGAGTCACACTTCACCTTAACGTGAGAAAAAAGCTGTAATATAACGAATATTCAAAAATAACTGGCCAGGATTGTACTGAAAACTGTTTTTTTCGGCACATTGTCGCTCGTGAGTCCACAACACAGGGAAAATCACAAACATTGTCAAACAAACAAATATGTAACCATATGCATGGCAATGTCTTGCATTCAAAAACACTAACAACTTTCACAGCAGGACATTGTGTAAACCTAGGACATTTTGAAACTGCATACAACGAAATCAAGTGTTGTTAAATTTAATTAATGAATTTATTTATTTATTTATTTACTATCAAATCTCTCCAGTGATCCTATGATGAGCAGGAGCTCTGGAATATAACATTAGTCAAATATATAAAAAAACAAACATTTACCCACACAAAATATGTGTAAATGTTTCTTATGGCTCTTTTTTTTGTTTTTGGAGTACAAAAGCTTCGATAGTTTGAGAAGAAGGTGCTCACTGAATGATACAGTATGACATAACAGCATCGAAATATGGAAAATAAATTTGTTTAAGGGAGGATGTCTTTAGACGATATGATAAATTATGTAAAGAGAAATACGCTTCACTTAGTTTTGGAACTATGTCATTAATGTGAGTATTCCCATAAAGATGACACAATATGCAAGACTAAAAATTTTGTAGGCTGACTTTATTTCAAATCACAGTTTATATATTTTATTAAAAGATCAGAGTCCTGCTGTTTTTATGTGAGGAATTAAATTAAAACTATTTGACCCCAATTTTAAAGAAAGTTTATTCACTGTAAACCATTTATCTTGACATGAATAGTCTCCTTTAATATCACCGTTCGTGCTGTCGGATTCTCATATTTACATAAAAATGTGGTAGGTACTTATGATCCATAATGATTAGAATGTTGGAATATAGACCATTTAAATAGAGCGTATTAAAAGTAAACAAATATAATAGAGAAAGAATTATGAAACACTTGGGGAACAATGTTTGATTAGCCCTTTGGTGAGAGAGATTTGTATTTATACCATCTGAATTCGTTGCAACCTGATGATATATACGAGACAGCTAAGATATAAACTATCATAAAGTGCGTGCCTCCTTGGAGGGAATTCAGGGAGTAAAAATCAATTCAGTGGAAATTGGTTGGTGTTATTTCACTGCCAGCCGCTTCACAGCCGTATAGCTTTTTTGGGTCTTCTACCCACTGCACCACTGCAACCTCCTGAGAGCGTCTTAACTTATTGTGTGTGTCTGACATGCGAGATGGCCATTCATCAGTCTCGCTCAATGTTTAGTGGCATACGAGAGGGCCAACACACTCGTTAGATAGACGTACAAGGTTTATTGCATCATTACGATGACGTCACCTCACCGCGGGGTGAACTGAGGATAGTCACGTGGCGATCGGCCCACAACCTGGATGAGTCTCTCGTGCTCTGGCGCCCTTCACAACTCTACGCGTACAGTAGAAAGTCGATTATCTGGACTAATATGAACCAAAGATAATTCAGACAATCGGAAATTCGAAGAACGGATATATGTTGATAATGAAGATAAAAGAATTTGTAAAAAAAAAAAACATTTCACACAACGTAAAATTTATTACACACGCATATAACACTAACTTATCCAAAACAGAAACTGTACATAAAGTAAAAAAGTTTAAATCAGTTAACAAGTAACCAGCCTCCTCCCAGACGTGTTTACTGTGAACAACACGATAAGGAGACATCACAAGAGCACACACATGTGCTTGTCTCTCCTCCGCGGGTAAGGTAAACATTGTGACAAAAAGAAACATTCGTGTTTTTACTATTCTCTTTATTTTTAAAACGAGTCCGGTAACTGGTCGTCCGTATAACCGACGTTCGGGTTATCGACTTTCTACTGTTTTTCTAAAACCTGGTATCGTAAGTCAAACCTCCCTTCTCCCCGCTCCTGAGACCACGACATCCCGTCAATGTGCATAATTTCTTGATCTGTGGTGGGGAACACACATGTAGTGTTGTTATTGGCTTCTTGTCTGCATCAGTGTGATGTTGCATTTGACGCTGGTCCGGTATTGTTTGAGTATAACATGTGTGAAGTACAGTAAATAGTTGTATTGAGTAAACATGTATACATAACACACGTGTACAGGTGAACCAAGACTGATGTTCACAAGACCTGAAAGTGGCCGTGTCTGCAAAAGAAAAAGCCAAGATGGCGCAGACAAGATGACATAGCACAAAATTAAAGATAAAAAAGTCAGTGAGTCAACGAAGGAACGCTGTGAACACAGAGTGTTACACACATACAGAGTTCAGTTACTAACGTTAAACAATATTTGGCGAAAAAAAAATTTCCAGAACAAAAGTAGATCACCATCCGAGACGCGATTCGTGTGCAACGCAGACGACCAGCGGGATCCAACCAACTGGGCCACACTTTCATTGGAACGATCTAGATTAAAACAAACACTGAAAATAATCCACACAATGTGCACTGACTTGCTACATCCGTTAACCCTTGTTAATTGCTATAACACATTGTACAATTGGCAGTCTGCTCATATACGTGGTGCCTTATGTACTGATTCCACCATTTGCCCATGGGCTTTAAACCATGTATGATTTAATAAAACACGTCTTCTGAAGTAATTGCCGAGTTTTCTCTACGTGACAAAAAGACATTGTACTGACTAGCGCATTCCGTTAGCGAATGGGTCACAGGATCTGTTCATGCATGAACGTTTCTGTCAAGCATGCATGAACATAGGGCACGGGAATACTAGCACTAGATATAATATTACTGTGATATAAGTCTGCGCAACTTGAACGACACAATATCAAAATACACTGATCTCTAAAATTCATTTAACTGTAAACATTTACAGAATTGTGATAGAGAGATCCTCTCACTAAAACAACAAATACCACAGTACAAGAATGGCGTCTGGCTGGTGAATACTGTGTCGCGGGTAAAAGGACGTAGTAGCCCTTGCCCCGTCTAGACGAAAAAATACACAATTAAAATGTTTTTAATTGTTTCTTAACTGTTCATACTGATAGAATATTGTTCACATATGGTTGTCCATACTCCTAGATATGAGTTTGTGTCTGTCTGAGTAGTACATTATACTTTTATATGTCTACAAACGTACTGCTACATGATACTTGTATACTGTTAAGTAATTTCATTATTTGGTACAAACAGCACCAGTACAGCTGATGCTCGCTGAGGCGGTAGGTATAGTTTATATGTCTACAAACGTACTGTTACATGATACTTGTATACTGTTAAGTAATTTCATTATTTGGTACAAACAGCACCAGTACAGCTGATGCTCACTGAGGCGGTAGGTATACTTTATATGTCTACAAACGTACTGTTACTTGATACTTTTATACTGTTAAGTAATTTCATTATTTCGTACAAACAGCACCAGTACAGCTGATGCTCACTGAGGCGGTAGGTATACTTTATTACACAATTTAGTAATTAATAACAGGTTTGGTGTTTAAGGAAGACTACTTTCAGTGTACTTGTATTTAACATGATTCATGTCCTAATGATGTTGAGTTTTTGTTATCTTCAAACTACAGCATTGTTGACTACCAGAATGTTACAAATTCTTGGCTTATTTAACTTTGAAAAGTTACAGCTTATCAAATCTCCACTTTTGTATGTTGTGAATCACGGTATGGATAAAATATAATTTTATGAGCAAAATAAAACTAGCCCAGAAACTGGATTTGGTTTAAAATTGTTGGTGTGAGATCGGCAATTCTCTGTATGATTAAATGATAGTAGTGTATCAGCTCGTAATTAAAAATGTGTAGCCCAATATAACAAGTTTTTTTTGGTGCTGTGTATTATTTCTTGAAATAATTATGCTGTAGATTCAACTTTTACAAATTGTTGGGAAATATCCTTCCCGTTCCACACATTTTCTATTTTTTTTTTTCTTTTTGCTGTGTTTAGTAGATAAAAGTGAATTTACATCAAAAGTGGTAGGCATAATTTGCAGTCCACAATGCCTACTGGCAAACATTTTCCATAACAATCGTAGGTCTACCACTAGCCCTGCACTCCCTAAAATCTTGAGCTTAAGTGATGATCCAAATTTCACATTTACTTTTCTAATAATCTATTTATAATGTGATTTACGTGAGATTATGGACATAGTTTGCAAATCCTACTAGCAATTTCGAGGCATTAATGGAAAATATTATGCAAACTATGGGTCAGGCAAGAAACCTGTTGGTGCAATGTTCCACAGTATTTTTTTTTTTTTTTCAATTATGGTGACTAAAGAAAATATTTTGGTAAAAATCATACCCGATTTGGTTTGAGTAATAGTGTAATGTAGAGCTTTTAAACGAAGAAATATTTTATTGTATTATAATGTTGTCCATGTTTACATAATAAAAACTATTTACACTGTGAAGCAAACATTTAAACATTTGTCTGGCCAACCACGATATGTGAAAGTAGCAATTTGTCTTATAAGCAGGTATGTTTATACATCTCAGGATATGCATCATAGAACAGTGCCAAATTGCGATGGAATTTGCCATACATAAATAAATGCAGTTTCTAAGGTTTCGCATTACTTTCTCAAATAAAAATGAAACTTTTACAAAAAAATATTGTTAACTGTTACACAGAAAATACCTGTACAGATGTAATGTACATGTTCACAACATGCGGATATTTACTTTAATGTATGTAAAAAAAAAACCGAAACATCCTGTCCAACACCACTAGCAGGATATGAGGCCTAGGATTTAAGGAGAATTCTAAATTGGAAAGTGACAGCTATGGTGGATCAGTGTATGAACTGGGGCCGCGGTGGTTAAGTGGTCAGACTATTTCCCTCCCCCCAAGGCGAACCGGGTTCCATTCCCGGCGGAGTCACTCCCGGATTTTTGCACGAAGGAGTTGTGCTGACCAGAGGGTTTTCTCTGGGATTTCCCATTTCCCCATACCTTGCGATTTGGTACTGCTCCATTATAATCGGTTCTCAAGACCGCAATACTAAGAGCTACCCAAATCTCTATACTCCAGTGCATGAACTCTTGTCTGAGGAAGACCAAAATATGTAGCCTACCCGGTAAATTTTCTGTTCAGCGTCTTGAGTTCTAGAATAAATAACTATTATTTTGTGTAACATCAGTAAATTTTTATACGAGTTCCTAACAATTCCAATATTATAGGCCTTTCACGGTAAAGTGAGCACTTCTTATGCCCCTTTCAAAATGCATTAACCCCTAATAAATATATTTTATTGCAGCCTCAGACGTTAACCTTTGAGAGTGGTGAAATGTATACACCATGTTTATTAGTCATACTACAATGTTGATATTAAAAAGTGGTAGAAAGTTAGAAATTATTAGAAAGGGAAATTTCAGCAGGGCCTTAAAAAGTGTTCACTTTACTGTGAACATAATATACCCTTATTACTCAGGGTTGTCGAATAAAAAGAGAAAAAATTTTTGCCCTACGTTGCCTGTGTTGTTTTGGGTATTTTCATTTCTGAAAACCATTTTGTTACAATGAAGAACTTGCCAGTTGTGGTGTGAATTAGCGTGCACCATGGCTAGCGCCGAGAGTACCCAGTGCCTTGAGGCATTGCTGTAAACAGCAACGCACCACATGTTACAATGAAGAACTTGCCAGTTATGGTGTGAATTAGCGTGCACCATGTCTAGCGCCGAGAGTACGCAGTGCCTTGAGGCATTGCTGTAAACAGCAACGCACCACATGTTACAATGAAGAACTTGCCAGTTGTGGTGTGAATTAGCGTGCACCATGGCTAGCGCCGAGAGTACCCAGTGCCTTGAGGCATTGCTGTAAACAGCAACGCACCACATGTTACAATGAAGAACTTGCCAGTTATGGTGTGAATTAGCGTGCACCATAGCTAGCGCCGAGAGTACGCAGTGCCTTAGGCATTGCTGTAAACAGCAACGCACCACATGTTACAATGAAGAACTTGCCAGTTGTGGTGTGAATTAGCGTGCACCATGGCTAGCGCCGAGAGTACGCAGTGCCTTGAGGCATTGCTGTAAACAGCAACGCACCACATGTTGAAATGCAGCGTCAGCAGCTGTAACTGAATGCGTCTCACCGTTGACAAAAGTGAGATCCTAGGCTTCATTAGGCGGTTGTAAACCTACTGACCACCTGAATAGCTCCAGGTACTATAGGTACAACAGCCAATTGTCGCTCGTGAAATACTGACATGTAGTAAGGCCCCATCGACTGCCAAGTGAGGACATGCAGGAGAACCATTCACGTTAGCAATCTATGTATTTTACTTGTGTGACAACCAACTTGCATCCTATGGTGTATAGGATTTCCTCGAAGATGTGTGCAAGAAGGTCACCATACATCACACACTACTTGATTAAACATGGGGTCAAATTTGTTGAGACATGTGTCAATTTACTGTTAAAATTTGCCCCCCCCCCCCCCCCCCCTCCGACAACACTTACCTGTTTGACCATGGAAACGGCATGAAGACTGAAGATTGGACTTTACCACAATTTATATGAAGTGGTGAAAGTATTTTATGCTTAAAATATATTCCGAAGAAAGACACTGTAATATATATTAAGACTGACCTAATATTATATGTTCATCGCCGACTCTACGTAGGAAAGTTTCTTGTGTACTGGAAAAACAAGATGACTTAGCACAGGTAAAATCACGTCTAACATTCATCATAGTTCACTCTGGTCTGAAAACGAGAACTCTGGTGTTTCGCGCTAGTGACACTGTGTAGCGCTGTCATCGCTCATGGTAGTTGGCAAGCAAAGCGCATGCGCGACGTGACGCCATTTTCTCAAAAATGACAGTTGCGAATAATCTTTAAAAAAGGGTGGAACCTTCCACAATCCCTGATTGGACAAGTAAATTGCCTTACCGCGATAGGAGATTTTGAAATTATTCCTATATAAATAGGTATCCGGCGGCCTCAGCAGACCAAATATGGACAGCCTGGGGTCTGTGACATTGATATAAGTATTTGAACAATTCTATTGTAAGAGTCATGGTCCATCCGGCCGAAAAAAAAAAAAATGTTTGCTATTAGTGTAGGCTTTTTAAGCGAAAATTTATGGAAATTCATCCAGTACCCACCATATCGGCCATCTTAAAATGTTGTTGAACTTGGTATTTCCGAAATTAATTATTGAGAAAGACAACCATTTTGGCGCTTGGTAGTGTGTCATAAAGCGTAAATTTAACATTTGTGAGAAATAATGGAGATTTTTAAGGGTTTTAGTCATGGTCTATGTTTGACCATTTTATGGCCCATTTGTGTCCATTTGGGACTTTATTATCAAATAGAGCCAACATATTGAATTTAATGATTTTCATATCATTGGTGCGCCAAGTAATTTTGCACAATGTGTTCATAATAATAATTTTATTGGCGTATTTATTCAGTTGTGACTTTAGCCACATGGTGTGGAGCGCATAATAAAACACATTGTAGTTGAAATTTTGACCATGTGGGACATAATATAATGAATTTAAAGTTAGGCGTGTGTCCTGGCGCACACAAATTTGTACCCGTAGCGGCGAACTTAATTAAAGTTGGCCACATGTTGTAGTAGAAAAGTTGAAATTCTAGTACAAAAATATTTTGCATGTATCTAGTTGTGAACTATGTTTGAAACCAGTGTGAGAATAGTTACTGTTTATGCTTCTTTGAAGTTTGGATTGAGAAAGTTTATTGTTAGTAACAGGTTTTTCTGATTGAATTTTGGGCACTGTTATGCCCCTTTGGCACGTCCTTTATGTTAAGGGATTCGCAATTTGCCATTTAAACAACCAGCCATGTAAATAAAATACTGCTTTAGTGCAGCCGCACTGCTGTCAAAAAGAAGACCAATGTAGTTGTTAAAAACTGATAACACTTCTGTGGCATGTAACATTAAAAACATAAATCATTCCTTACTTTCTTCATAGCCCAACACTGATAGGTGATGCACACAGCTGTGATCAGTAATACATACTCAAACAGTTTTTTAATTAATTTTATTTTGAGTCATTCCATTTTAGTTCTTTCTATCCCAATATTTGTGGTAAGAATGGCGTTATTTAAAGAGAAAAAGAGGTAATTTTTTGTCTTTATAAGGACATTGTGGTATTGTTATGTGACATTCTTACTTGCTTTATATTTAAAGAAATTTCAAATTGAAAATGCCAGCAAAGCTGCTTCTCAATGTAAAATACTTTTTTTTTTTTTTTTTTTCCAGAAACAAGCAGTCATTATGACACTATGGCGTATGGTTTTTCTTGCCTCTTTTGGATTGTTGTATTTACAGAAAAAACCTTAATTTAGTAAAATCTGGCATCGTTTTAAAATGTTTTGTTGTGTTTCAAATTGCAGTAGTCTGTGTGCTGCTGTTCCATTTTCTTGTTACATGCATAATAGTTGGAGGAACCGAATTGTTTTGGGTCACGCTTCTACTATTACTATTACGTGCTTCACTAAGGGAAAGGAAAAAGACGGCAAGTGTCCGGACCTATCTTTATGGCCGTGATAAAGATATAATAATATCACTATACGTTATGGGACCGCGGTGGCTGAGCGGTTAGGTCGCTCGCCTCTCACCAAGGCGAAGCGGGTTTAACCCCGGCCGGGTCACCGGATTTTCGCATCTGGGAATCGTACATGGCGATGCCGCTGGTCGGCGGGTTTTCTCGGGGATCTCTCGTTTCCTCCGCCCTTTCATTCTGGCACTGCTCCATACTCACCTAATCATCCTCATAGGCTTTCAAGACCTCGCTGTTAAGAGCCGCCCAAATTTCTTCACTGTGCGTTTTGTAATGTTCTGCCAGTTCTATGGATGTTTAAAATGCTGATGATTGAACAGTGAGTTGCCAGGCGCAAAAGTCGCACAGCGCTGCTAACAACTTTTTTCAAGATGAGCAAGCTTCACTTAACTCGGTGTGTTAAATTGGTCTAATTTTTGGTGATACTGATACCTTTTAAATTTGAAACGCTGAATGGTCGATTATCTATAGGTTTATTATTAAATTGTGAATAAAATCTGAACTCAAAACCTCTGTTCTGGAGTGGAGTGAAGAGACTTGGGTGGCTTGTAACATCGTGGTCTTGAGAGCCGAAGGAGGTGAATCGAAGTGAGAGTGGAGCAGACAACCCCCTCCCTCGATTCTGTTCCTACTTGAAGTTTGCACAAGCCGTCTACATGACATACATCCAAAGCGAACTGTGCGCGAACACTCAATTTTTAGCATGGTTATTTGGTACATAATTGAGAATTAATATCAAGTAGCTATGGCGGAGTTAAGGTATTAAGTAAAGATTGCGTATTTATTTTGGACGGTTCCAATAAATTTATGTACTTTTTACATAAAACTATCGAATAATTGCGAATACATTTCAGTGTCGTTTGACTTACACTGAACATAATAAGTTTACTTTTTCCCAGCTGCTCTAATCGCCTGAGGTGACCACTGCGATATCTTCCTCCGCCCGAGACAAGTGAAAGGGAGTTAACAAAGCCAGCGGCATAACACAACGTTATTACAGCTGGTGTCTTGAAAATATTGGATTCTTCGTCGTAGTTGCGTCACTTCGGTTTTGTTCCATAGAATTTCTGCAACAACACTAGTCGTGCTTGGGGACCGCGGTGGTTGAGCGGTTAGACGGCTCGCTTCCCACCAAGGAAACCGGGTTCAATCCCCGGCCGGGTCAATTCCAAATTTTTGCAAGTGGGAATCGTGCCGGACGATACCGTTGATCGGCGGGTTTTCTCGGGGATCTCCCGTTTTCCCCACCCCTTCATTCCGGCACCGCTCTGTACTCAATTCAATCACCCTCATCGGCTCTCAAGACCTCACTGTTAAGACCCTCCCAAGTCTCTTCACGCTTGAATCTATATTGTGTATTCTTCCACCACGTCGAAAATAAACACTGCCATGGGTTATCATGTAAGTTTATTCACGTGTCGACCAATTGAAACTGAGAAATTATTATAAAAGTCTACTTCGAATCCGATCATTCTCACATTTAGAAAAGAAAAATCACGTTAGTATTCACAGTATTAACTCTTTGATTCAACGCTAAAGCATGGAACCACTTTTCCTCCCTTCATCGTTAACTACATAGGCGCGTACGAGTCAGTAAGCGCACTGAGATATACGCAGGTAGGAGTAACGACAGATTTCAAAGGTGGATTTCAAAAGTGCTCGTTTAGCCGTGAACATGTCGTCAAACATGTTGAATATTTCTATGGATAAGGAATACGAGGTAATATCAAACTTAAAACTATATAAATTAAGAGAGGAAGGTATTGCTTCATTAAAATAATTATTTCAAACGTTGCAAATAACCAGAGAACGTGACAGATAACTCTACATTTGACAATTGAAGTTTTGGTACTCAAGAATATTTTATACATATTCTGTTCAACATATGCAGGTTGTATGGGATTTAGTTGTAAGATATACAATTTCTTGCATAACAGCATGTCGAAATCGAAATTATACTGTTTTCGTTTCGCGATGGGAAATTACATCGTGTGCTACCTACCAGGAAATACATATCCGTAGCCACACAAAGTATACATTTGAGTTTATTTTACATTTTGCATACAAGGAAATACTGGCTATTTGTAATCAGTAGTTGTACTTCAATTTTTGTAAAGTAGCTTTTCGGAAATATAATTTACATGTGAATGGAACAATGCCTTATACGTTGACTTGTTTCATCTTTTGAGGTTGTTTTGTGTGTTTTAATTTGATAGCGAGAATGTAGGGCCTACCGTTCGAAATTTGACATTTGTTTTATGATATTTTGTAAACTAGTGTTTAGCAAAAATATGTAATATTGTAAATTTCGCTGTTTCGCCCATTTAGGGCGTTCAGTAAGTTCAAATTATCTACATTTTTGTTACAAGGCATCTTTTTTTCGTTGTGTTATGAAATAACAGGCCTGGTCTGATAAATTTTACAAGAGAAGAAAAAGGCTATTCAGGAAATGATTTAACGAGTTATATTTATTTCATTTTTTTTTTCTATTTATCCGTACAGATTTAAAAACTGGACTAGATAATACGTTAGGCCTCAGCTCAAAATAATTGCTAACGTTGTTAAAATGCCATGAAGAATATTTCTTGGAAATTTGCTACGAGATAAACCCGGTTTTCCATTTTAACATTTTAGACAAAATTTTTATATGAAATTGTTAAGAGTTACTAACCCCTATAACTGAAATCAAATTTTTCGTTAAAATAACTTCTCGAAATTTTACAGAATACGGATTTTTATTTAAAATTATCATATTTATGTTTCAAAAATTTTGAAATTAATTTTTAAAATGACGCGGTGTTTTTATAACTTCATCGGCATCATGTCACGAAACAATAAAATATCCTAAAAACGTATGAAAACAATTGTGTCTAGAAGAAATATAACGCGCTAAAATACCAGCACATTCAGTAGTTCCTTCCAACTTTTATGAAGACCTGCTAAAGTTCTACTTTGAGAATATTTCTCCGCCTCATCCAAAGAAAGCTTAACAGAGTCTAGAAAATTACACCGATGGGACAGCGCACCCTATTCGTGCGCACTTAGTGTAATAATAGTTTGCATAAGAATTATTTTTTCCCACCAAGCAAACCGGATTCAATCCCCGGCCGGGTGACCGGATTTTCGCAAGTGGGAATCGTGTCGAACGATGCCATTGGT
This sequence comes from Dryococelus australis, assembly GCA_029891345.1. NCBI lineage: Eukaryota > Metazoa > Arthropoda > Insecta > Phasmatodea > Phasmatidae > Dryococelus > Dryococelus australis. The sequence continues at coordinate 68,812,617 of CM057002.1, read as the reverse complement.
CGGCAGGTTTTCTCGGGGATCTCCCGTTTCCCCCGCCCCTTCATTCCGGCGCCGCCCCATATTCACTTCAATCACTCTCATCGGATCTCAAGATCTCGCTGTTAAGATCCGCCCAAATCTCTTCACTCTTCAACTATTTCTTACAAGGTATTACCAACACGCCTATATTACCAATGTTTTGGTTTAAATTAATTATAGGTGTAAAATATTATAATTTGTAGATAAAAAAAGGAAAATTTCAATTTAATAAAAAAAAAAAATGAGTTTGTTTATGTTAAGACAAGTATGAAACGCTTGTGATACATGGCAAGTTTGGGAATCAACCAAGCACATAATACACGGTGATATTTCTCAAAGGTTTAATTTAAAAATTGTGAGGAAGCCTCGAATAGATAGACTATAGTGCAGAGAGTTCTGTGGCGAGCTCTGGCCACGCACCAAGTGCCGACAGCCGCCTGTCGCCGAGCGATACAAGCGCGCGCGCCCGACTGCGGCGGACCAGAGCAACTAGGAAATTCTCCCGCAATAGCTGTAAATGTTTACACTCTCTTCGCGCCACCCGCCAAACAGTCAATTAATTTTGTAATTATATCTGATGCTGTCTGCACGTCTCGCGCTTCGTTGCTCGCTTTAATGAGAAATTTACCGCTCAAGTTTGTTTCGCGGGCAAATTCCGACATCTTCTTTTTTCCGCTTCGGGCTGCTATTAATTGACGACGAGGTCATGAATAACCTGCATTATTTTCGGCAATATTTCTTGGTCGAAAAATACAACTGTAAGGGATTCTTCCCCCCCCCCCCCCCGTGGTTGACATATTGAAATCGTCTGTAATAATACGTCCAGTTCTTTGTTATAAAAATGGCATAAACACCACATTAGGACTGATGATTACCTAATCTGCGTACACCACATCAAGGAGACTGTAGCTATGGATGTGGCCGCAAGCGGCTGTGAAAAAATCCACAATATGTACTTATCTGGTAATCGTTTTTGGTATTGATAACCGAAAGAATTACGGAAGAATACTGTGATGTTGTTGCGTGCGCCTAGCCAGCCCTGCTGACCTAAGGCCACGAACCTATCCTTACTTCTACTCTAGAGATCAACTACTCTACACTCTCCCTTCTCCTTATCTCTCTCCGACTCTGCACTTCTGCTGAGTTCTAAATATCACTGTGGTTAATTACGGCTGACGTAATAGAACTATAAATAGGAACGCAACGATTTCTAAAAAAAAAAAACAGTTTATTAAATACTCTTTCTTTTCATAATTAATCGATGCACAAATAGGAATTAATTATTGACTGGTGGTTGACTTGCAATATTTAAATTATCCCATAAATATATTCTTTTAAACCGCGTAGCTTCCCTATCGACTCGATCTTGCACCCTACTGAATTAACACCTACCACTGACTCAGTTCGGAAACGAACGAAGCTCCTCCGTGTGCTCCTGATGTCGAACAGTGGAGATGTGATGCTGCGAGTACGTCTCCTGGCGTGGGAAAGTTTGCTGCCTGGACGGCAACCTGGACGAGCGACGCCTCGAGTCATGACGATTCTCCTCAGCTCCCCTCTCCTGGAGTGTGGCTCGCACAAGGCCGATACGGCAAGTGGACACAATGCACTACTAATTCTTCCTGCATTAGAACTGCTGGTCCCAACATTGTGTTTGCACGGAAAATAAACAACCAATTGTTGGAGACCTAGGGTTACGTTTTGAGATACTCCATACCAACACCTGTGATTTTGATTACTCGAGGGGGGGGGGGCATAAGACATACATACCATCGCTTCTGATAAAGGCTGTTCACGATAAAGATAGCGCTTTATAAATGAACTTTAGGAAAATGTCACTGCCCCTGCATGCGTACATTTTAATGGATGCATTGAGTGATATTCGCCCAACGATGGATTGAAAGTAGTACCATGTTTTTACATCGGATAAGAAGTGTAAGGCAACCATTTGTGGTAACGTCAAATTAATATTTCGCTTTTTGTTTTTTCAATGCATCGAAGAGTAAAAATCAGCAGATTTGTAAAGTATTTACTTTCTTATTAATTTCTCAGTTTCATTTGACCGACGGATGAATAAAGTGATGAGGCCTACCGCAAAGTTAATTTTACATAAGGCGAAGAATACACCATGGGTATTCAAGTAAATCTTATGCTGGGCTTTCAAAAGTGCTCAATTTACCGTGAACAGTCTATATTGAATCAGGAGAGCATGACGATTGCACCGTATATCCGTCACGTGGTCAATCCTGTCCTCCAATGATGTTTCGACAAACTGCAAAAACCAGTCTTCCTCCACGATAACTCGAGTCCCCGTGATGCCACGGCAACAACAACATGCGTTACATGGTGTACCCTGGCCTTCTAGATCTCCAAACCTCATCCCCATCGGAACCGTGTGTACATAATGGGATGACGCTTGCCATCCAGCCCAGCTCTGGCAACGACCATTACCCAGCTGCATACGTCAATAAGTAGAGCGATCGTGGGATACCATGCCCTAGAGACATAATGATTTGTACAGTAAGCTCCGTGCCAGAATTGCTGAACGTATGGCCGTTCGGGCTGGTTACACTCCTTATCGAGGTACTGCGGTACGTGTTGCAGTTATTTTCTGGATGTTCCTCGGACTTGGTGTTTTGATTAGTTCTTCATGTCAATCGATTTTGGAGCATCTATGTGTATTACTACGGTGTGTTTTTAAATGCATTTCCACTAGTGTAGTTACTTACTGTCCATGTTGAAAAAATATCTTAATTTCAGTATTTTCCAAGGAACTTGCGTTGAAAAATAAGTAGAGAATTTACAGCATAGTAGGTATGTAATTATGTTTATTGGCAGCAGAAAATAAACTTTTCAACAAGCTTAAAATAGTTTGCAGGCTTTCGTGGCCATTGTCGTCAATTTCTAGGCTTCTGGGTTTGAGCCGCGCCGTCGATCTCTTCTCCAATGTTTCGGTAATCGTTGCAGCTGCCATCACCAGGGAACGATACCTTACCAATTGAGGTCAGTCGAAGTTAAGAGACCCTTACGTATTCTGATTTATGGAGGGCTGTTTCCTGATTGGCTGGGCGCTTCGGCCAATCACAGGCTGTCTTCCCCCTGATCTCTTCATAGAAGACCTGAAATCCTGTGATGCGAGAACAGAGAACACAGACTCGCTAGGATTCACTGACCACCTCAGACAATCAGGAGCAAGACAGCCTGTGATTGGCCGAAGAGCCCAGCCAATCAAGAAATAGCCCTCCATAAATAAGAATATATATAAGCGCATCTTCCTGTTCCTTATACTGTTCTCAATTGGTCAGGTATCGTTCCCTGATGATGGCAGCTGTAACGACTGCAGAAACTTTGGAGAGGAAATCCACGATGCGGCTCAAACCCAGAAGCCTAGAAATTTTCAACAAGCGTCTTAATATCGAGTTAAATTACTACCGTTAGAACCACACACAGATCCACAACAGAATGTTACGCTCGTATTGATAGCTATATTAAAACTGAGATGATACCAGAAATCAATATGAATAATCTCCCTGTATCACCAGTTTAGATAAATTATAAGTTCAAAAACTGTAGCCCTTTGGAATTATTTTTCATCATAGTGTGTAGTTTAATGCAAACAGCTGTCTCTTCTTAAGAAACAGTAACGACAAAGGCGATAGGCAGAGGTAAAGTATGTTCCCACTCTCTAAACACTCGTCCACATGCAGAAGTTTGGAAATATTTGTAACAAACATTAGCTTACAGGCTATAATATAACGAAACTAAATGCATAATATTGTGTATAGGAGTTTTTTCTTGGCACCGCAATAAATACAGACAGTGTAAAGTAAGGGTTTTGTGTGACCAGTCCCCAGTCCGGGTCTATCACTAAGTTTACGACACGATATTTACCTTATGTGATTTTGGGCCATGATATTGTTTTTATCATATTGCTGAATTAAACTCCATACTATATCATCCCTAGATTGACTTCCAATGGGCGTTAGTTTAGTCATTATGATTCTGTTTAACAGAGCAGTATTTTATATCCCATGCTTGCCATTACAGTGGCAGTGACATTATTGTTAGGTGCACTTTTCAACACACGACGAGCACGAGTCAGTCTGTCATGTAACCTCGGTGACGACAGCGGGCCACGAAGGACGCGGTCCGCTCTAGGACCTCCCGAGACACCAGCCCTTGAGGGAGAGCCCGATCCCAGAAGGCCACCAAACTAAGGGAGCCTCTAACGAACCAACAGAAGTCAGGCCATGTTCCTTCTACATTTTCATAACACTTGAGGGTTTCACCGATGGGTCTATTCCATTAAGTCCATTACAATACTATTGAATTTCTTCATGTTGAAATTCTAGATTGGGCCCCAACTGTCTGACTGAAAATGAGTCGACCAGCATACCACCAAGATATAACCATTAGTACGTATTGCTCATGATTCAAACTCAGTCTGGGAGGCAGATAGATACCCATTTCAGTCAAATAGGCATGAAGCCCACCTGGAATTTTCCCACTTTTGTTAACCTTAATACTTCGAGGTTATCCATTAGTACCACAAGAAGGTAGCGAGTTCACTTGACCTCTACACAGTCATTCAAATAGTTACAGATTGTTTGTATCTAAATTTAAAGAGGTTTAAATTGGACAGCTGAAAGCAGTCATGCAATTGTAAGAAAACTTAAGCACCATAATGATTCTTAACTCAAAAATTAAAGAAAATGTAATTACGATATTGTAATATTATTCGGAACCACCATTACTTTTGTAGCTTTAGAGCAGTTCAAACACTTAAATTTAAACTATCTCTGTTTTTCATTCAGTAAGAAGCAAAATAATTTGTACATTTTCCTTGTTAATTTATTTATTTTGGCTCATTTCTGAAAACTGGTACGCATAACGATATTAGGTTATTACCTGTTACTAACGATGGCCGTACTTCATGGCGGGAGTATCAAAACCACTTTGAAACAGTCCCTACCCTAACACAGCGAACTTGCTACCTCGTCGCAGTACTGAGAAGCACCATAATGATAACACCACAGTCTCTGCCAGAGCGACATCTACTGGAGTTCTCCACACTGGTGTCGGCCTTGGATCTACGTTTCGGCGACTTGTACCTGCGTAATGATCACCACGCACAGCTGTGAAGCTGCACCCATCGACCAGGGGAGCCACTGCAGGAGGTATTGCAAGACATTGTGCGGTTCTCCCACCTATCTCTGGAAGGGTTCCACGAGGAGACGCGCGACATCATAGCAGTCGGCTTCTTCGTTAATGCCACCGCCGACAGTGGTACAACAAGCAGCACGTCTGGCTGCACCCCACAATATGCCCTGGCCCGAGCACTGTAGGTGGAGTCGGCAAGACAGTGGGCCGCACCCTTACAAATTGTATGGGTAGTGACGCTGAACGAAGATGACGAAGACAGAATAACGGAGATGTTGAAGGAGTTGCAGACGACTATGATGGACATTGCTTCCAGGGTCCGTTCTACAGAGCCTCGCCCCCCCCCCCCCCAAACAGCTGGTGTGTTGGTCATCTGGACAGCCGAGGCAATTGAGAGCCTAATGCCTACAACAGCAGCAGCAACTGAAACAGTAGCGGGAAAAGAGGCAGCGAAAGGTAGGCGAGAATACCGCATGTTCGGCAAACTTGCAAACATCGAACTTAACGGGCGAATTTTGATGACTTTTGGAGGGAAGGCCCCAATGTTTTTACGTATACAGTCGGTGAAACTGAATTGGGATTCAATACTGGTGGAGGGGAGCTTGAATGATGATCCTTGCTAAATGGTCGTTGACACTGGGGCGACCATAACTGTAGTAAGACCAGACAACCACGGGCGTTCCCCCCAGCGATCGCCCGACGATAACATGGAAGGATTATATTTGACTACATTAACAGGTGAGACCACACCATCTATCGGTAAGAGGAAAGTGATCTTGAAGCTTGGTGACCTTAGAATAGAGCACGATGTTTACATAGCAGAAATAGAGGATTAATGTCTTTTGGGGCTGGATGTACTACATAGACTGGGGTGCTGTATCGATACTCGACTTGGTGTGCTAAGGATAGGCAGTACAGAGTTGGTGGTTTCAACACGACATGATTTGTCCTCATCAATTAGCTGCCCAGTAGTATGTGATCAACCCACTGTGCTGCCTTTTCTAGTGAAATTATTTCTTCAGGCAAATGTCAGGGAAAGTTTGTGAGATGTTTGGGTATAATTGAGCCAGCAAAGAAGAATGGCGAGTTTTCAGGTAAAGTTTATGTACGAAGAACTTTGGTCTCTTCTAATTCTGACAGTTTTATAGTTATAATGATAAATTTGTCAGATAGTGCCATTCGTCTTAAGGAGGAGGCCATGATAGGTATTTTCAAGCAGGTCACACAATTACTTCAAAATATTCCAGAAGATTCTAGAATAGAACAAATAGAATGTCCTCTGCCAGAAGTATTGAGTGAAATGCTAATATGAACAAAAGAAAATCGTAACTGCCAACAGTAGAAAGATGTTCCTGAATTTCAGCAGAGAAATAGGGATGATTTCTCTTGTGGACCAAATGACCTTGAAAGGACTAACATGATCTGCCACCACATTCATACAGGTGAAGCCAGGCCCATAAAGCAGCCACCAAGACGAATCCTACTAGTTTCGCAGGAAGTGGTTGAGGTTATTCTGAAGAATGTGATATAACCATAAGTTAATCCATTGTCGTCACCCATTGTACTTGCTACCAAGAAAGATGGCCCTCTGAGGTTTTGTGTAGATTATCGCGTTAACAATGTGACAAAGAAAGACTCTTATCCGCTTCGCAGGATAGGTGACACATTAAACAGTCTAGCAGTTTCACTATAGTTTTCTACTTTGGACATTAAGAGTTGATACTGGCAATGAGAGGTTGCCCCAAAGGACCAAGAGAAGACTGCATTTTGTGTCCAAGAGAAGGTCACCTGGCAGTTGAAACTTATGTCTTTGAGTTTATGTAATGCACCTGCCACCTTCGGGCATCTGATGGAAAAAGATTTCTTTTATATATATGTCAATTTTATTTAGAATACATTGTTATTACAGGAAGGAGATTTGAAGAGCAAATATTTCACTTTGACTCTGTATTCCAGAAAGTGGCTGCAGCCAGCTTCGAACTGGTTCCTAAGAAGTGCCACCTCTTCAAAAGAAAATATGTTTCTTGGGGCATGTACTGTAGGCCCATGGAATTGAAACAGACCACGAAAAGACCAGAAAAATAAGAAATTGCCGAAAGCCAACTGACAAAACTGAAGTGAGGAGATTTCTGTGATTATGGGCCTACTACAATCGATTTATAACTGGGTTCGCCACTATTGCCAATCCCCTAAATGAACTGGCTGAGGCGAAAAGGGGATTTTATTTGACCACTGAGTGCGAAGATGCTATTAGTAAACTAAGGAAAATTCTGATATCTCCTCTAGTCCTAAATTTTCCAAAAAGTAAGGGTGTACTCATTTTGGACATTGGTGATAGTGATGTAGGCTTTGGAGTTTTGCTATCTATGGTTGAAGATGAGAAACAGAGACCATTAGAATACTTCATTAAGGCATTGCCTAAGTCTGAGAGAAATGGCTATGTTACACATAGATATCTTCTGGCCATTTCGAAGGCAATTTCAAACTTCCGGCTCTACTTTCATGGCTGACATTTAATTCTAATAACCAACCATGCTTCATTATGCTGGCTACTAAATTTTAAGAACCCCGAAGTTCAAATAGCCTGGTAGATACAGAATATTCAAGAATATGACTTTGAAATACAGCACATACCTGGATGCCTTCACAGTAATGAAGATACGCTTTATAGTGTATGTGAGCATTTTGTCGTCATTGCGATGTTAGGAAATAAAGAGGGGTAAATCGCTGGAGGTATGGAGGACAAGAATTCAAGGTTCTCTATTTTGTGATGGGACACCTACCAGGAGTAATGAGGGTAATAGGAAAGACAAGCCGAATGATCCTACTTTGCAGCCATTATTAAAGTGGAAAGAAGGTGGCTGTCGGCCAAAATGGGAAGAGATATCTAGTCTGAGCATAGCAGTCAAAGCATATTGGGCACAGAGGAATTCCCTCATACCGAAGAATGGTGTTCTTTAGAGAAACTTGGAAAATTATGGTGGAAAATGCACACATATACAGTTGGTCCTTCCAGAATGCAGTGTACCAGAAGTCTTAAAATAACTGCATAATACGGCAGGCAGTGGACACTTTGATGTTAATAAGACACTCGATAGAATTAGACTGAGATTCTACTGGCTTCACTGTCGGGAGGATGTTGACTGAGGACAAGGTCGCCTCCAGAAATATAATGTTGGAGCCCATTAGAACGGATGGCAGTAGACATTCTGGGTCCTTTGCCTGTCATGGAGAGAGGTAATCAGTTTATACTTGTATTTAAAGATTATTTTACTAAGTGACCTGAGGTCATTCACCTCTCGAACCAGGAAGCACGTTCTTTGGCTGAGGCACACATAGAATTTGTCTTTTCGAGGTTTGGAGTGCCACTAGAACTCCATTATGATCAGGGAAGAAACTTTGAAACTGTGGTCTTTCAGTAGGTGATGAAAATTATGGTGATGAAAAATACTAGGACTACAGTCTTACACACTCAGTCGGGTGGAATGGTCGAGAGGCTTAACTGCACTCTTGAGCAGTACCTCTCAATATCTGTTGCAGACAACCAAAAGAACTGGGATTCAAAGTTGTCATTGTTTCTTCTTGCTTACCGCTCAGCAGTTCTAGTGACTATAACTACAACACCATCAAGGATGCTGTTTGGAAGAGAGCTATGCCACACCAGTGACCTGTTGTTTTGCCGACCGACAGAAGAGGAAGCAGCAGTCCCTGATTATGCCAGTGAATCACATAACGTACTTGTTGGCATTCATGATTTTGCTCGACAGCACCTCAGAATAAATAGTAACAGGATGAAGACGTGGCATGACAGGAATGTCGAGAGAGTTATTTCAAGAGGGACAACTGGTGTGGCTGTACAATCCACACAGGAGAAAGGGGTACTGCCCGAAGCTACAGAAATGTTGGAAAGGCCTCTCAAGGATTCTGAATAAGCTGAATTATGTGGTCTTCCGGATTTGTCATCAAGGCTTTCGGGCGAATCCGAAGTTTGTCCACATCGACCGAACGGCACTCTATGAAGGTCCTGACTTTGCAGAGTCTATTCGGGGCGAACAGACTTGATGAGGGGGCAGTATTATTTAATCCCGCACGAGCGAGTGGAAGTGAATGATAGCAGTTATATGATAGTGGCTTAACGAACTTAGTATAGCCCACTTAATTTCTACAGAGAGAAATTGTAACAGTGTTTATGGTTAAAGTCTTTCACTTTTTTCTACGTCAACAAATGCATTTTTATTTCTTCTAACTAAATATTACGTAATAGTGTGTCAACATGACCAGAAATCGTTTACATTAGAATTGCAGCAGCACTACAAACCTTAAACTCCAACATGAGCCCTGTGCTAACCTAGGTATAGGCTGATCACGGTAAAGTGAGCATTTTTGAGGCCCTAGTTACTTTTCCCTGCCAGCCAATTTTATATCCTTTAACGGTTTTTTTAAATAAATTTTGTCATGTTAGTAATCAACAGATTCCACCATACTAGGAAGATAAAGTCCAAGTCTAATATAGAAAAATATTTATTTTCTATTATTCCAAATGGGGGGGCTTTCAAAAGTGCTCACTGTACTGTGAACAGCATATAGGAATGAGAACCCAGCTGAGCTCAGCGTTGCCCGGTGCTTCCACAACTGGCCTTCGCTGCTCTGCTGCACACCAGCGGTGCATCACCTGATTCGTGGAGCCGGGATTGATGACCCAGGTATCCCTTTAATATATCACAGCGCAGTTCCGCTGACTCGACAATTGCAGTTAACATCCCACACGACACACGAAAAGGGGCATAACTCCGCGTAAAAATAGAACTGATTGAAAAATCAAGATAATTATGCATTGAATAGAAAAATAAACAGGTTTTCCTCGCCGAATTCTACAGAATAATAACCGTCTAGAAGTTGGAAAATAATTAATTTCCGAAGAAGTAGGAACTGAATATCGGGTTAACTAATTTGAAAAATGTGAAAAGAAAGTTTTTTTTTTTCTGTCATAAGCAAATGTTTGCTGTATGTCTAGAATTTAGTTGAGATGTTTTTGTCGGCGTCATCAGTATCCACCATCTTATATTTACGGAATTTTCGCCACAACGTTCATCGTATATTTTGTATTTTATTTTAGCTATCGACAGGGCATAGGACATTGTTTTGAGCATGTTCTAAAACACGTAATGCTTGAACACCGTTGCTAGTATCATTTCTGCAATCAGCCGCAAGAAAATGTTACTTATTCGTTGCCAGCAGTCACTAGGAAAAATTTTGTCAAGATTGAACAGCCAAATAATTCGATAAATCTTGAAGCTGTTATTTGTGACGTGTCGTGTTGAAAAAAAAAATTATTTGGAGCTTATTGATAAAATGAATAAATGCAATGTGGCGGGGAGTGTTTCCCCTTTAACAGCAATGTCTTGGGTTTCGGGGAAATGAGGTGAGGATGAAGCAGCGTCGGAATGCCAGTGCGGGCAAAACGGGAAAGCCCCGAGAAAGCCCGCCAGCTAAAGGCACGTTTTCCACATCGGCGTCTCTGGAAATGTCGCATTATTTTGTGCTTGCAGTTAAAGGGAACGAAAGGATGATTTTACCAACAACTTTCATAACACTCAAGGACTTTGAAGGTTAACTGGGTTCTGAGATTAATGATGGGAAATTTTTGATCATCTATGCAATGCTTCCTCACTCACCACCCCTACAATTTGATGCATTATTACGAAACATTCTACATAGACACAAATGTTGCATATCTACTGCGATTCCCCTGCTGTCAACTATATAATAACCCCCCCCCCCCCCCCCCGTGTGTATGCTGCATGTCTAGTTAAGGCAAGAAAGTAGTAAAGGTGAGAAAGATTCTAAAGGCTTTTCAAGATAAAGTGAGCACTTTTGAAATCAACCATATGTTTTAACGGGCGCACTGAGCGACATGCGCCCAGTAAAATTGATAATGTTGGATGGGAAGTAGTTCCGTATCTTAACGTCTAATAAAAAGTGTTAGGCAAACATTTCTGATAACTTAAACTATTTCTTTCGTTTTCTGTGTTTTTTTTTTATTCATCGAAGTGTAAAAATGAGCAGATTTCTTATATATTTACCTTTATAATAATTTCACTGTTTCACTTGACAGACACATGAATAAAGTGATGCGGCCCATGACAATGTTAATCTTACACAAGGTGGAAGAATACACAACGTGCCTACAAGTAGATCTTAAGCAGTACCTTCAAAAGTGCTCATTTTACCGTGAACAGCCTATACCCACGCATATCTAGGGTAGTTCAACTTTAAGGTGCGTGCAAAATATCTACTGTCGTTAATAACATTTCTGGTAAGGACTTAATGTATGAAGTCAATCTTTGAAAAATAAAGTAGTTCCCCTTTGTTAAAGGAGAATGCATTGCGCTCTGAAATTAAGTTCACATAAAACGTTACGTTTTCTAAACCCTCCAACAGTTTTCATCAGGATTTCTTGTCTACACAGTGGAATAGCTTTCAACAGTGCACATTTGCACTCTTGACTGTGTGGTTAGTATGTACAGCAAACTCCGCGCGATGTTTAATCCCGCGCTCTAAAGCAATATGCTCCAACTTCAATCTTCCACGAGGGCGGGGGAGTGTTTTACTGCTCGCCCGTGGAGAATATCCTCAAGTTGATACGACACGATGGCGGCGAATATAATTTCGTGTTCACACAACCAGATAATGCGCATAGAAATTTTTTTTTTCTTTCCCTGGGAGTCGACCATGGAGCGACCTAAAGTCCTGATTATGTGTGCAGGAAGGAGGATGTCGGGCGATATTGTCGACGGGAAACTCCAAAACGCTCGCTCTCGTCCCCATTCCAACAATCCCCCCCCCCCCCCATTTCCATCCTTGCGGGCCACTTCGTCGACCGCGCTCCACATACTCACCCCTCACCCACCCCCACCCACTACCCCGTCCCGCGGCAACTGCCGCGCAAATTGTCCCAGGGGAGAAATAACGAATTCCAAAACACGCGCCTGTTATGGTTCAGGGGTGTCCGGGCTACCAGCATCATCCCCCTCGAGAACCTGTATGGAGGGCCGGGTAAATGTTCTGGCTGCGCGTTCGCGGCGATGTGGGTTAACACTCCCATTCGACGTGCCCTTCCCCCGCGCCGTTTTACAAAAGCGCTGCGTCGACCAACCAGCAAGCTGGCTCCTTTCCCAGTGTTGCCAGGCCGCGTAAAACTGCTTGGGTATACGGACCCTGCAACATGAACTTCGTAATAGAAGTTGTACAATCCTGTTCCACAAAATAAATGTTTTCTCACAAAAATGTAAAACACCTTAAAAAAATTTAGTGAAAAAAACATTAGGGAAATTCGTAATATAGAGAGATCCATATTTTTACAGTTTCTCAAAGTCAGTGGGCTAAACCAGGTTTTTTACGGGATGGAGGCCTTAGTTAAATAAATGAGTTAGTTATAGTTTCTTAATTTATTTACAATAATTACAAAGAAAGTACCCTCGTCTCGATATCTGTCAATAAATTCATATTTATTTATATTTACAATTAACAAGTTCAACCAGTACAATGAACGAGTGCCTCGAAGTAACTAATGTGATTGAATATCTAAAATTATTCCCAATAAAATTATCAAAACCAATTGCATTAATTTTTAAGTTATACATCCATATTTGGCAGTTCCAATATTTACAGTAAGTCCGTATCACATGTTCATACAGTCCCACATCAGTTTAATGCAAATCTCACCAGTCCAAAATGTTCTAGAGTTCTCCGAGCGCTCTCATGCACGATAGCCTTCACTCGTCGGGTTTTACGTCCTCTCGTACCTTCACACCTCGTCCGCCGTCGCCTCGCAATCTCCCATCGTCGTCTATCCTCTTCGCCGTTGTCCCTTGCCGCACTCGTCTTCGCCCGGGTTTACGCACTCGGCAAAAGACTTCTAACAACAGACTGCCGCGAGTCCATCTGCGGCGTATTTATAGTGTCGTCTGCGATCATCCGGAAATTTCACAAAATGCCGTGTTTCACCGAGGGTCGTAGTTCCCAGAATATTCTTGAGAATTCTCTAAAGTCGTTGACTTCTCCAGCAAGGGGGAGGAGGGGATGCTGTGACGCCAGTCAGGTCAGTTGTCAATTATTGGCAGCCCGGCACGAAACCGGGAACTGGTCTGCCCGGAAGGGGAGTGTCGAGGTAGGTTACGTCCCACTAAGCCGAGTCCGTGCATAGTGCCCACACTCCATGCGGCAGTCTGCGCGTAATAATTCTTATAAACCTGTACAATTTTAAGTGTTGATAACCACGGAATAAAAACACTGAAGTGCAAACACGTCAGACACGAAGAGTAAACATGAGAGATTCATGTAATGCGCAGTAAACGTTTTAAATGGCAGTTACATGCATCTAAGCATAATTGCATCCGTCATACCATATTTTCAGATATTTCCCACAATGTGTCCTCGCTAATGTTTGCGATTTTAGCCGCAATGTTCTCTCGGAGTTGCGCAAGTGTACTGGGACTGTTCCTGTACATCCTTTACTCAAGGAAGCTCCACAGGTGGAAATCGGGAGTAGTTACGTCCTGGGATCGAGGAGACCACAGGTCCGTGGAGAGTAATCGGCCATCGAAGAAGCTGGTTTATGCAGGACGTGGAGACGTTAGACGTATCACATTCTGTACCTTTTTGTTAAAAAATTTACTCCCTCAACTCTACCTCGTCGAGTTGCTCCACGAATTCATTGGCTATGCGTCTGTACACTTCGGCTTCATTAGCCAACAACTCTGGAAGATGACACTGCACATCAGACACCAATCTTCTCAGCACGCAATGGGGATTCGTATTCGTGCAGCATGTTGGGATAATCTGGATCCCAATATCGTCGGTTTTGGGAATCGATCCCAATACCCCACGTTACCGACCAAAACCAAGTTATCGATCAAAACCATGCTACCGACAGTGTGTCTAGCCTTTCAATAAAGCACTCCCTTGTGCAGGTCTGATTGCTTCAGTTACTGCACAACATGCACATTGTATGGTCGTAAACGCGATTTCTTTGCTGCTGTGTCCCATTTTCCGTACGAGTAGCATGTCTCCTGGCTTAAGCGTCGCTACAATTTGTTTGACGAGTTCAGTAAATCATTTCGAAGGTCATTCACATGAACTTGTAGCAATGCAGGTCGATGCTTCCCAGTCTCACTTAAATTTGATTAGAATTGGATCGGAAAGGGCATATTAACATCCCCGGGTTTTATGCACGAAGGCTTGTCAGGAGACGGATTTCAAACTAATTTATGATCTAACTTAACACCCATGCCTTACTTGGGAATCGAGCCCAGAACCTCCCTTACCCCATACCTATAGCGCACTAACCGACTGCGCTAAGGCAGGTCGACATTCTCACTTTTACTAGCGACAAAATTCGTGGTTTAACTGGAACGGTTCACACACCGAACTCTCTTCAATTTACTCATTGCGTTTTACCAGTAAATTTGTTTTCCAGTTCGTTTTCACCTAAAACATGCTGTTGTATAGAGTACTGCATATTTTGCTTACAAAGAACGAATCACTACATGTATATTAACAATAACAAGCGACAATCAGCAACATCGACATGACCGTCAATCGTGCCATACTAATCTCCAAAGACGATAGATATCATAAAATGCACTTCCATATGTATCCATACTCCCAAAGAGAAAATATCGATCCATCCAGTGATAAATGTTGATATGGATCATTCTGTACATGTGTGGAGTGCTATGTTAAATAAAACGTTACTTAAATAGAGAATAAGTAGTGTATATATTTTCCTTCTGGTGCAGAGTTCAGGTATAGTAGGTAGGAATTCCCGTCATCTTGGTAGACACTGCCAGCGGCCATGTTGGTCGACGGCCTGGGATGGTCGTGTTATCGACAAGATTCTCCGTTTCACTCCAAAAACAACTTCCGAAATTAATTACTTTGCCCGAAAATCACTTTTGCACCAAACATTTCCAAGAAAATGGAAAAATGAGGAAAGCGGATTTAAAGCTCCTTGAAGCAAGAGCCGAAAAATACTCAGACGAGCAAAAGTATTAGAGGCTCTTAGCCGAATGAGCCACTTAATCCTCAGAGGAGGATTCAAGACTCTGAGCCAGGTCAAGCGAACCAGGGAGGATCAGCGGACCTGGATCACTCCTCCGGCCATCATCCTGCAACTATCACGTCCAGAGGCAGCTTCCTCTCCCTTCCCCTCCCCATCCTCATCACACAACTCACTCCCTCGCCCTACTAACCAACCCCCTCACTTTCCTCACCCCCCTCACAAACATGGCCAGATATTCTAAAAATCGAGGAAAATATAACAATTACCTCACACACGTGCCCTGCCACCCTCACTCCTACTCTCCCCAAATTTATAATTGACATTACATAACAGAAATAATAGTTCCTCCCGTACCAATCAATGGTATATGCCCATTAGCCTTTAAATTACATTTTTAACACATATTTTACCATTATCGGACACTATAAATTCCTATAGTCATTTCTTTTTTTAGCATCTACTACACGAGAGCTCTCATGTCGTCCATTTCCAAACTTTTTCATTGACAAGATTCTCTTCCAAACCTGGAGTTTAATTATTCTCTACTATTTTTTAAGAGCAGTTTATTTAATATATATTTTTATTTACAAAACTTCACATACTTAATAGCAGGTCTTTGCAATGATTTTCGAAGGAAAGACGAGAACTTCATATTATTTGGTAAGTGGAGTGTTTATATTTGTCCTTAGCTGTAAATGGTCTACCGAAAAGTGTGCAAACCTGATTCCATCGTCACCATTTCTTTTTCCTCGCGACATATCTTTTGTATATTATCATTTACACTCTTTTCGATATCATATACATTATAGACTGTTATACTCTTGAATGCCCTTCTATAATGTTCTTCCTGGCAGTGTTCTGGTTTCGAGTAGTTACATTCTAACCATACATCATAATTTAGAGAACCATGGTTTTCCAGCTCTTTTGTAAGTTGGTTACTCTATTTTTTGTTGCTGACCCAGCTTACCCAGCGAAATATTTTTGACATAATATTTCAGACTGCCATGGAAAGCAAATTCCTTCAACACGAATTCATTAGCATTAGGTTTTCCTAGAACATGGGCAGGTGTTCGATCCGGAGGTTTACACTGTTTGACAGGCTGGATATCTGCATCATGGCACTATTTTGCCTCATAGTCCATTGTATTATAACTCTTAAATTCACGTCCACACTTATGAGAGACAAAATCCAAATAAGCCCATGCTGTCTTCTTCATTTACTCTCTCCTCGTGCCTATGCATAGTGATACTTTTACTGTACGTCTCATCACAGAAGTGATACGATCAAGCCGATTTCTACAGTAAATTGTTCATACCATCCACATCATCACTTACCGATGGTAGCATAATCGCTTACTGTACTAGGTAGCGATGACATGTTTACATCATCATTAAACACAGCAATACTTACATGTCAACCACAGGTTCGTGGCGATAATACATATTCTTGTTTTTCCTGGTGGAGAAACAAGCCCTTCACATATTTTCGAATGTCTGTATAGATAGTTAGTTAGTAAGAGCGAACAGACGAAGTCACTTCTCACATCTATATGCAATGAGAGACTGGGTCATCTTACATTGATGCATTTGTGTCGTCTAACATTGCTGCTATTTGTAAAGGCTCATCACAGTATATGTACCGATGTTTTGACACAGTTGGCTTGGGTCGTGATACCGATGGAGCTGCTGTAGGTAGCCCACTCGAAGAGGTCGATAGAGATTCTACTGTAGGCAACCCACACGAAGAAGTCAATGGCACAATCCTACCCCTCACCCACTCCCTCCCTTCTCCTTCCAACCTCTTAAGTCGCAAATATCCCACTTCCTGTTTCAAACTGAAGGCATACATCAGTTCTACACCAATACATAAATATGTTGATTTCCATAAGAAGTATGGAGATTTTCTTTTTTGAGTTTTATATGAAAGATATTGTCATATGAGTTGAGGTAAAAAAAAAAAACAACATTTAATGGTTTAACATTTCAATTTACTTTACAGAAATAAATACATAAACACTATAATACATAACAATTTTCAGTCTATGTTATGTAATTTTTTTCAATTGTGTTTCGGAACCGATGTTGCGGTGACTTCTAGTCTAACTGTAGACAGCAGATTCACGGTCCAAGGAAGAGGCACACCATTTGCAGAGCAGCTGTATGTTTCTCCATGCGCATGTACAGTCAGGTTCTGACCTGTCGCAGATGTGCCGCTGCTGGTAGTGGAAATGGCAAATTACCGACAGACTGAATGTGGTATCGACATAAACTGATGAGAATCTAGAAGTGCTGAAAGATTTCATAGAGCATACATTTGCTACCTCGATTTCCTACCTCGCCAAGAAAATGAATATTCAAAACCATTGCAAGAACATATTGAATATCTGCAGCGAATGCCTGGAAAGGACCGAAAATTGTGTGTTGCAGACTCACAACTAAACCTATAATAAATGCGTATGGATGTGAACCCAGGGCGATGCAACACCACTCTATAAAAGAGAGCAACAGTATACATTTTATTGAGTACGATGTCGGGCATTGCTAGCGAACTGCATCGAGTGATACAGTTGGTTCACTCGAAATATTTGCTCGCCCAGAGAGCTAGAATTTTGCGCGACCTTATTAATGTAGAAATATTTAAACCCAGTACTCGCTGTATTGATGTACTCAGGGAGAGTGATGTAGCACGCGTAATCATGAAGACCAAAGACTATGATACTGCTGAGCCTACGAAGAAAAGGAAACATCATGACGTATAAACGAATTGGGAAGAAGAATTGGATGTGGATTTGGCACACAAGAAAAAGGCACAGAAGAAAGTCCTGAAATCTAATGTTCTGGCTCGATGGTACCTGCGATCGTACACATGTCGTAATAATGATATGTTGTACAGTGTATACAGACAAAATGATAAATGATTCATCGGTACTGATAAAATAGAGTTTTTACCAGGTGGGATAATCTAAGTAGGTAGTTACAAGACACGTGGAACACCTGGGCGTTATGAAGTTTTATTTCGCAAGAAGCCCAGGGAGTTTATAGAATCCGAAATCCGACCTGCAAGAATACAAGACAATGCTCGAACTCAGACATGTGCTTTATCCAGATAACAATCCCGAGACCAGTGCTTATAAGGACGAAGATCACAAAAAAATCGACATTCTCGCAGACCTCTTCGGTGGCTTAGAACTGAAAAGTGGGGGCCATCTGAAGAAGATATATGGTGACAAGAACATCGACTATGAGTTTTGGGAGTACCCAAAAGAACTGGTGGATAGACTACGACTACTGGTTTCGGAAGGTGTTTGAAATTACTCGCACGCGGACGAGATTATATACATCATCGAAGAACTGCAGAAGGAAGGGTATATACAATGAGTTGGTTGGGAAGCGCCCACGAACTGAATGTGGCCGCCAGGCGCAAATACCGCTGTCGCAAGGACATGGTTTTTTGGAGGAACAGCCTGTTTTAAGTCGATCCCATCGAGACGATACTGTATGCTCGGGTCAACAAGGGCTACAATACATGTTAAAAGTCATCGATGCCTATAGCACATTCGAGAAAGGGTTCACAGAGAATTGGAGCCTGGAACTGTTTGGTTTGCGATGTATATGCAACTCGCTCCAAGGACCTACTATCTCATAGATCTGAACAACGACCCATCCATTGTGGTTTCTACATCGATGAGATTCAGCCTACGCAGTTTACAGACAGGTATTTGGTCGAGAGGGAGCTGAAACGACGTTAGGGAAGGGTATTCCTCAAGTGGCGGTGTTTCGCTACCTGCTACAATTCCCGGGTCTCTGAAGCAGATATCGAAAGGAAACCTACCTACAAGAGATAATAGCTGCGAAATTGTTCTAAGTTAATAACTTTGAGATATTGCTCATCTTCCTGCTACACTTGCTTTATCTTGTGTTCATGTTATCCGAGGAAGTTTCATATCATTTGCATGCCTTTGTGCAAGAGTGGTGTAACTCTGTGTGGATAGGGGCCCAGGTGCACTGATCCTCCCTGATCCGCTTGACCTAGCTCGGAGTCTCGAATCCTCCTCTCCTGCTCTGAGGATTAAGTGGCTCATTCCACTAAGAACCTCTAATTTTCTTGCTCGACTGAGGATTTTTCGGCGCTTGCTTCGAGAAGCTTCAGATCCGCTTTCCTCATTTCTCCTTTTTTTTTTTAATTTTTTAATGCAAGAATTGATTTTTGTGCAAAATAATTAATTTCGAAAGTGGTTTTGGATGTGAGACAGGCAATGTTGTTGATAACATGACAGACTCGGGCCACCGACCAACATGATCGCCGGCTGCACCTACCATGATGGAAGAAATCTCCTACTTGCTATCTGTGAACCCTGCACCAGAATGAATATGTATACACTACGAGAATAAATATATGTGTAGAGGAAGCATGTGCATTCTGCAGTATAAAGAGAAGTGACAATAATCTTGTTTGATGGCCATTTTATTTCGAGTGCGAATTTTCTGTTTTTTTTTTTTTTTTTTTTTTTTTTTAAGACAGCCACTTCGAACACTTTCCAAGTTTTAAACTTATTGTGTTGGTTTCCAATTTAATGAAAAACGTATTTATGAATATTTGCTCAGTGTGAACCTTAATGTATCATTAATTCCGGAATATATTTATAGTTGTTAATAATGACACTTATCAAAGTAATAATAAACTTAAAAAACATGTTTTATAGATTTTTTCGTATAAAATATGCTAATTATAATTTTTTCTGAGTAACGTGTATAGAAATAATACATCAGTTGAAGTGAGATCGGTGACTTCTAATGCAATGCCTTAAAAAAAAAAAAACCAACTCGGCATATATATATATATATAAAATTCGGCCCCGTGATATTGGATGATCTTATGAGATCAAGATGTATCTAAGTGTGTACGATTAGCTGTCTGTGACTCAGTTTACGATTCACAAAGGTGTAAAGGTGCCACTAGAATCATACTAAGAAGTTGAGACAAAATTTGATGATATATTTATGACGCTTCCTACATCCGCCAGCTTTAAAAAATCTATGGATTATGGCTTTCACTGCACCATAACTCATCCAACCAGTCACCTTTATCGCCAGCACAGAATACAGTAAGCCAGAAATGAAATAAAACTTTTGTCAAAGTTTCCATATAGGGCATACATCTGCTTACAAATTTGACGAGAAAATTTTCTGGAGTAGTGAATCTTTACGATGGGCCGAAGAACTTGCAGGAATTTCTTGCCTGTACACTATAATATTAATTTTTATTTTACACCAAACTTCACCTAAAGACATAAAATAATAAAATACATTTTAATTATTACTATACCTTTTCTTTTCTAGATTATAATAATTCTCCACTTCCTTCTAAGAAAGCCAGAAGTTTGCTAGCAATTCTCTGACAAAGAAGATTAGTTTTACTTGTGTTTACTGTTCAATTTTAATAAGCCGCTTTTCAGTGTTACCATCAAAAAATTTCGAAAATGTGAATATAATAAGTCGCAAACTCCGAGCAGCCAGAAAATACGTGTAAACGAATTTCTCGCTGTTTACTTTTACCACTCTCGTTAATATTAGGCCTAATAGTATTGTTATAGTAATTACTGATTACATTCATGGAAATTCGAAATTATTGCAAAACGATATTAAATAACGCCCTCTACTCCTGGAAAATTTTGCGGAGGTTTGCTGTTAAGCGGTGTTTCTTTATAAATGAGATAGTTCGCAACTACATGTGTTTCTTTGTAAACAAAACCGCTTTCACAAAATGTTTTATCATACCACCAATATTTCTTCGTTGTTAGCAGCGAAGCACTCCAACTGAAATAGTCGGAACCTAGACTTTTCCAGATAGCATAAATTGTCAAGATATGTAGTCAAGACCCTTAGGTACAGAAAAAAAAACATAGATTCTCTATGTGTTATCACATTCCCGTTTGAAAATAAATTTACTCGTGAATTAATTTCAGTTTCTCCAGAACAAAGTTAGAGTCGCCGAATGCCGTACATTGTCTACGAAATAGGTGCGAATGTGCCTGCACGTCTCTATAGCCTGATGGCTAACCTTGCAGTGATACCGTGTGAAACAGAAAATGCTGCAGGCTGATCAACGCATGTTCCAATTTTACTGGCGGAGTGAGCTGTGGTAGTCAGTTAAATTTCATTTGGGCATTAAATATGTTTGGCTTTTTAGTCAAAATCGGTCTAGGAAAATGGTCACCCCTTCCTTTATACGTATGCGTAACCATACAATATTTTCCCCGCCAAAATCGCCGCTTTTTTTTTCCCCTCGTATCCCATTTCAAAAAACATTTACAAAGATTTTTCTGTTTCTTTACTCCTAACTTGTGAAAATTTTCTTCGTGTACCATCGCTAATATCGGGCCATAAACAAACTAGCTTCACCAGACCTGATATTTTGTGTATTCACTCATCGGTTCTAGATCATGTACTACTTTTGGCCAACTATAAGAAGGAAATAACTTTCTGGTTGTACCGTGGGAATTTCTGAGTTGAGTGCGGAGTGGTAAGTATTCCAAAAGCGCTTGAAGCTATCAGTTTAGGGTTTCGTTATCTGGTAAACTGCTAACTTATCGTTATCTCGTTTCAATGGTAATATATTTATCTGAACAGTTGCTGTGCCATGGTAACCTGTGTATCAAAAAATAAAAAAATACATTTATTTATAAACGTAAACAGAATTGCACTATTATATACGGATAAAGTATATTAATTCGTAATGGAAATCATCCTCGCCAAATTTGGAGGTATCTAATATAGCAGTGCTCAAGTAAAATATATTATCTAGAGTATTTGCTGATGGATTCATACATATATTGAAAAATGTGTATATATTTATCGTTTTCATATCCGGCTTTTTTTCAACACCGATATTCTCCTGCAAGTTTTCCACGCTAAAATATAAGATAAAAGTTTATATATATACATTTCCCTTAAAATAATTTTCAATGGAGCTGTGTGCCTCCCCCTCCCCCTCCCCCACTTTTTCTCCAATTACTAATTAAAATTCCTTCGCGGATAGTGTGTTGCCTACCTTTCATGCAAAAAAACATTCTATTTCGAGAGTTACACTTGGATTTCTCGAAAATGTTCACCGGAGAATATTACAAATTGAAGACAGCCCTTGTAAATTCGCATGTGCTTATTCATAAGAAGTCTTGAAAAATCGCATACATCTTAGGTTTGCAAAGCTTTATCCAAAAATTAACATGCCAGCCTGTATTTTCACAAAGTCAACACCTCGATTATGAGTTCGAGATACAGCAGGTGCAACTAGATGCGGCGAAAATTTCAATATCCTTATCTTAAATATTCCGGAAAAATATTCCCAGCTGAAATTGCCCTCATGATTATTTCTGTGTTAATGAATTATTTTTATATTTCCCTTCAATTTAAAGCTTTGAAAAATATTTCTCAAAGTAGTCACGTGCTCAGTCACTGTCATTGAAAACCTGAGTACAAAATCAAGTTTTCACAGGTGTAACATATCCGTTGTACAAAAAGTAATTTACTAATTTGTTGCTTAATCGGAAGTAGTTTATGATATTTTCAAAGAAAAAGATTCGATATTTGGGAGCCCACATTTTTGTTACTAATCACTTTAGGGGGGAAGTGTTGCATATATTTTCGTCTAATTTATTCGTAACGAATAACCTGCCGGAGTTTGTCAGTTGTGGTTAAAAACATCCTGTATAAATGTAAATATGTCCAGAGATTCATGTAAGTAAGGCTAGTGTAAACTCCATTCCTGGAACAGAATGTAAATCTGCACGAGTCCCAGCCGGTGGCTGTAATTTCGCAGTTCCGTAGCAAAATGCTAATGAAGCTATTTCATATAAGGTCTTGAAAAAAATTTCATTTAACGTTAAAGGCGCATTCGCGATTTGTGTTTTACAGTTCGGGAAAAAGCGATAAATTTTTAGTCTTTAAAAGTTGCAACAGTGCTTATGTAGTAGAGCAGGTTAAATTCATAGATTCAAAAGACGCGTAACATTCATGGTTCAGATAGTTACAAAAAGTCCTCAAGGTGAATAAATACACCAACTCTAAGCATGTATTCGTCTTACGCAGTTTACTTTTAGTTACATAAACAATGAGTTTCCGCTAACCTCTGAAGTAGATAAGAGTTGTCAGTGGATGTCTTATGCGAGACGCATTAAGATTACCAAGCTCTCACAAAAATTTCTTTATTTTGGTTGCTGTTTTTATAAACCATCCTAGGTTTTACTAATAATCACTCAGCACCATGGAAGTATTAGAAATTTATCATAAGAATTACATTTTATTTTTATGTGAGCGCAATCTTTCAGTCAAGCGTACTTCTTATCAAGTGTGGCACTTGCACTAAAGAGAAGTTCACAAAACAATTTGTTTGTTGCTGGACGTGGATGATACTTTTTAGTGTCTCTAGAAAGACTTGGGCAGGCGGTCTTCTGTTTTCCGTAATTCTAATGCTTCTCAGAGAAGATGTTTTCACGTTCCTTTTCTGACACTGCTTCTTTTTGAATTTTACCAAACCCGAGTTCCGTTTTCCAACAACATTGCGTGGTCCATATTCCATGATTTCATGTTTGGTACCAGACTCAGCCTGCAAATAATAATTCCACCTTTCAGAACTACACAAACTTATATTTATGTTCCCTAACATTAAAAATATTAAAACATCTTATTCCCACCGTACTACACATATTTTGTAAAATTTATATAATTATGATACAACTAGATTTACATATCTCATTAATATGTGCCTAATAATAATTATGACGTTTATTGCTCGTTTAGATATTGATTTTAAAATGTAAGAGCACGTTTCAAAATTATCAGCGTGCTGTTCAGAAATTTCACTTTGAAACTTTCGTGAAAGCTTTCAAGAATTTACTTCTCTTTTGGGGGAGGGGGGGTTGGTAAATAAGATTGTTTTATAGCCTAGGATAAAAGAGAACAAGAATTAGATATCCCTGAAGGAACATTACGCATTTTAAGTAGCTGCGATAAAAACAGCTTATGCGTGAATAAGTGAAGATTGAAACGTTCAGAGAAATTTACATTGGATTTTTTTTCTATTGTGCTGTAAACGTAACTTCATACCTTCATCTCACAGTGGCTGCATCGGAGAGAAGCAACATAACTGCGCACAGAATAAACACAGAGTGAAAGTCGCAAAAATTTACGTTACAAAGTTAACACCATCGTTTATGAGTTCGAGACAATGAGGGTGCCAATAAAGGCAACGAAAGTTTTAATAAACTTATATAAAATATTCCTGAAAAAATTAAATTCCTAGTTGAAGTTGTTCTCATATTTTTTCTGTGCAAATGAACGATTTTTTTATTTCCAAACAATTCAAAGTTTGTAAACTTATTTCTCACTAGCTGTTCCCGTGACATCGATCGCGTGACCTTTAGGATTTGTTTACATATGTTTAAAATAGAAATTTCGATTCGCATAGGTTTTATGGAGTTATCAAAATACAGCTCACCATCGCTTCACCCAGGTTTTACAGAGATATTGAAATACACACCCATATAATTGGTTTGAAAGATGGGTTCTTTAATATCGGAAATTTTTTTATCGTCGCGTTAGTGTTGGTTGTTTGATAATATGTTATTTTGCTATGTTTTTCCTAACAATTATTTCTCTTTTTGTATGATATATATTATGTTAATGATTATTTAAAAAACTATTGTTGTTTCAACATTATTTTTGACAATAATCCCTTTGGAAAAATAATATATGAAGGAAGCATAATTAAAATTATATGAAAAAATCAAATCACTTCATAACCATTTGAGATATCGAGATAAAATAATGAGCAGATTTTAAATAGAAATTAATTTTATGATAACAAAAATTTTATCAAAATTGATTCAGCCGTTTCGTAGGCTATTCTGGACCAAAAAAAAGTTATTTATGCTTCAACATTGTTTAAATAGCACATTACGCTTAGATATTGGCATCAATTTTGAAATACCACACTCCAATTTTATTTATTAGTATAGATTAAAGTCATGTACTCAGTCACTGTCATTAAAAACCTAGGTTGAGGTGATAAATGTCAATAAATAATTTTGAAAGTTAGAGGAAATGCACAAGTTAGCAAAAATGTACAGGAAAATTCCTAGTGCTGCAAACAGATTTTTGAGCAAGGTGATCTTTAGGTCGACACCAAGTTCGCAAAAGGCTAGAGAGACGAGGAACGATGAAACCTAAAGATCAGCGGTGTGAATAAACAACAGGTGTAGGTCACCAACACTGCAGCCAGACACATTTCATCACGTAAACAGAAACTCCTTGCATGTACAAGTTCTGCAGTCAAAGTCAGCGTTCAGCATCGGGCAGAGAAAGTAGCGAGACATGCTGAGCATAAAACGTGATACGTCAAGAACACTGGTGGAATTTTAATTCAGCTCGAAAAAACTAAGCGACGTCTTTGTACGTACTTTCTTCCTAAACTTTTGGCATCGGACAGAGAAATATGTAAACAAAGCTAACAAGAACGAGAATCCAAACAGGAATATACGGGCAAGATATCAAAGGGACGAGGAAGAGGAAGCGCTGAGGATGCAAATAAACTGTCCCGAAGGATAAATTTAAGATTGTAAATGTGCATTTGAAAAACTAAACAAAAAAATGTTTTTTTCCAGTGGAAATATACATAAATTATAATGCCCACAGCATAAATGTTCAATCGTCTCATGTGATATTTTCCTGAATCCTTTATAGTACTCGCAAATTACAGACCCAAATTGCCTTTATTAAAATGATACGATACAAGCATGGATACGGAAATAACTTTTATAAGCCCTTCATCTTGTTTGTGGATCATGTAAAGTAGCAATAGTGTACTAAAATTACCCGATTGATACCGAAAATACAGAGGCGTTGTTTAATAAATTTCTTGTAATTAAATGTGCATTAATTTCAGTGCAGTTTAAGGTTGAAGTAAAGCAACTGCCTATGGAGCACTGCACCCGACTGTACAATGTGAAAAACTCGTAAAAAATTAATACAGACCCCATACAAATGGTCAGAGAAATGTAACTTATGGTGCGTATGAAAGAAGAATGTATATACTTTGCAAAAGTATAAAATATTTTACTAAAATATACTTCTTAAATGTAAAAAAAATCTTACCGATCGATAGAGTACGCATTTGTGACAAAAATTTAAGTGCATTTCCGTTTTGGGCTTCTAGATACTTCGAAAAGCAGAGTTTACAAGAAAATCTTCTTCAAGAAAGGTCGTCATAATATCTGCTGTCATCACGTGTTATAAAATAATAGTAATAACGAATCATGTCAACTTTACAATTAACTTTATTTATGTCAGTTTCGATCATAAATGTTTCCGACAAATAAGGGCACATGAAATCAAATATAAAAGATATTTCCTACCTTATTATTGCAATTTTCTTTCACACAATCATAGTAAACATTATGATGATATTTCATGACGAAGATTTTCCTGCAAATTCTGCTTTCTGAAGTATCCAGAATGAAAAAAAAAAATGCTGTTTTTTAATACAGACTACTTCAATGGATTGTTTACATTTAAAAAGTATATTTTAGTAAAATATTTTATAACTTTGCAAAATATATTCATTCTTGTTTCGTAGACAGCATAAATCGCCATTTTCGGACAATTTTTATGGTGTCTGTATGACTTTTTTACGAGTCCACGATGTACAGTTGGGCTCAGTGCTTAGTAGGCAGTGGCTTTACGGGAACCTTGAGGCTGATCCCAGTGCGTGCGGAACTCCGCTGCAACTAGCGCAGCACTGCGACTATGGGCAACGATCTATCACGAACCGGATCGCTCAGTAACCTACATTTGTCATAGATACATATTTATGCCCGGTACGTGAAAACGATGCATTCCGATTCGCATATATGTCACCCGATTACTTGCATAATCACAGCAAGGGCAATGGCATGGATTCTGGGGTAAACTTGCAGAGTACGGAAATGCTATGTTTTCAGGAATTTCAGAAATTAAACATCAATGTGGTTTGTATTTGAAATTTTATTTCCTGTATAGGATATGACTGCAGTCTGTATCAACGGATCATGTGCACAATTGTAAATTTTCTGATAAGAAAACGTCTATGACCAATGAGCGAAAAACACATCTTGTACAGCTTAAAATAGCAACCATTTATGAATGAAAATGTATGGCCAGTGTTCTACAAAGTGGTGAGACATTTCAGGAATTATTTGGACAATGTTATTAAATTCGTTGCTATTTTCTTGCAATCAACGATAATATTCTCAATATACAATTCCTTGTTTGTGGAAGATGTGGGGTTATATAAGGAACATCTTGGAGAGATATCTGAGTGCAACGTGTTGCGAAGCCCAGGGCAGTTTTAATTGCAGCACCCTAAATTATTAAATAACTTCTTTTCGACTCGTTTTGGCGGAACGAATATTGAGTGAATGTCGGAGACCTTGGTGAATCTAAACTGAATATTTTGTGTGTTTGTATTTTCTCTTTTCATCGGATTATTCCCGTGAAACTTTACCTAGCAATTGCTAAGTATCATTTAATTCTATCTTTGTATTCGTGACGGGAGCATAACACGGGTCCTGCACTATGCAAGTAAGCACGCTTTAAATTGTTTGGCCAGCGAAATGGAACCCGTGCCTTGGCCACGGACTGTGTCAGTTAGATTTCTGCACAAAGGCGACGTATCGTTGGCAAACGTTACGTAAAGTCCATTCACGATTACTTCCAACTTTTCTGTAGCCTTGCTAAAATTCTGCTTGCAGGATATTCCTCCGTCTCAAGCAAGCCAAGCTTAACCAAGTCTAGAAAATTACACCAAAAGAAACGCGTGCCGCATTCGTGCCCGCTCACTTAAATACTATTTTGCGTGAGATTTATTTCTTACCAGGCATTACCAACACCCACACTTTATCCCTGTTTATTCTAATTTATTACAAATGATATATTACAATTTATAAATAAAATATATATATAAGAAAAACTTCAACTTAGTGTAAAGTAAAATACTTTTATGTCAACAAACGTTTAAAACGATTATGATACGTGACATATTTAGAAAACAACTAAACACGACATACATGAGGTGATTTTTCAAATGTTTTATTCATAAAATGTGAAGAGACCGTGAATAGACTATAGGCATAACTGGGTGAATTTTAGTTCATGTAATCTTTGTGAAAGTAAAAGTAATTTCAGTAATATATCAGGACGGAATTCGGCGATACGTCTTAACTGGACGCAAAAGCATAAGTTTCGGGCCCGCTATGGTGCTGTTGCTAGTGTGCTCGCTCCCTCGCCCCTCCCCTCCCCCCCTCTACACAAGGAGAACCTGGTTCAATTCTCGGCTTGGTCACCACGAATTTTCGCAAGTGGGGATCGTGCCGGATGATACCGCTAGTCGGCGGGTTTTGTCGGGGATCTCCCGTTTCCCGTGCCCTTGTATTCCAACGCTGCTCCATTCTAACCTCGTCGCACTCTCAAGACCCAAATCTCGCAACTCAACAACTCATGGTTCCAGATGCGTCCCTCAGTGGCTCGCATCTTTGTGTCTATCTGCTGCCCGTAACGATTTATATTTCTTACTGATAACACAATGTTGGAAAAAAGTTTCTGAATTCGTATCACGTAACAAAACCCCCATGATTCAACGCGCACGATATAACAGTAAAGTGGTACCTATTTTTTACAGTTTTTTTCTGTACCTCTAGGCGTTCCCAAGGCAAAATCTTGCACTACACTACTGGCAAACGAGATGTAATTATCACATATTGGAACAGGAGTGTTGGTCCACAAAAATTTCGGGCGATTCTTTACCTACGAGACATGCAGCGTTTTTTTCCTGTTTATTTCTTAAGTTATTTCGTTTAGAATTAATTATGCGACAAATTAACAAAATCTAATAGAATATATACAAACTTTTCGATTTTTAAGGTAAAGTGAGCCAGCATAGCACCCAATGTTTTTACATGTAATGTTGATTACAAAACAGCACCTTAAACATAAGAAAAAAATTTCTTGAAATATAAGTAAATACTGCTATGAAAAATAGACTAATTTCTCAACATTCCTATATTTCTTGCGACGTACAACAAAACTTCTGTGCCCTGTACTGCGCATCGCGAAATAGCTATCTGGCGCGTCTCTTGTAAGGTGGAAATACCCGTTGAAGGGCGAGGGATTGTATAAGTTTGTGCTGTGCGAAGTTCGCCCTAGTTCTCGGTCGCCTAGTTGAGCGGTGGGTCTCCCCCGCACACCAGTCGACCTGGAAGCCACCGCACACAGCCGAGCAGTCGAGCTATCTGCTTCTTAAACTTCTCGCTCCCCCCCCCCCCCCCTCGCTGAATGTTTGGATTCGCAGAACTACCCAAGCCGTCTGATATTTAGCCCCTTTGCCTTTAGAAAGGAAGACATGAGATAACTCTGTTGTGTGCGCATGTTTACTCTTCTGACATTTCTCTGTATAACTCCTCAAACTTAAAACAAAATAATCTAACGAAAAGTAGTACACTTTGAAATCACAATGAGGACACATTACTTGAATAGTTTCCAGCGGTATTAGCTTACTACTAGTAGTGGTAATTTGTAGTGATATGTAATGCTTAGTTCGTGTGTCAAACCTCTGTCTTTGTAAGACCGAATTAAAACAATACTTTGTATGCGGGTTCAACTTAAGAGGGCCTTAAATGTGCTTATTAAAAGTGTGTTTATCTGACATTTAGAAACTAATTCCATGCTTTGAAATTAAGATATAATATTTCGGAAACTAAGATATTAATAGCGAAATAATCGTGAAGCACCCTGGAAAAACTGATATTCAAAACCAAATGTCTTATGGCACACGCGCTCACCAGTGTTGGGTGCGTGAAGTATTAAAGCTGCAACGAGCTGTAATGTATAAAACGACCACCAGAGTGCATAAGTGGTTCCACCAGATTTCAGCAGTGTTGTTACAGAGAGTATGCGGAGCACCAGACGGTCTACATAGCGAGGAAAGTCCGACGGACACACAGGCTATCTCGTTGACACTCTAGACAGTGTAATCGACACTTGGCGGTGTTTGACAAGGGATGTATTGTGGGCGTGCAAGCATGAGGTCAGGTGGGCATATGGTGAAACTGTCAGGCATGTGGGGCATTCTGTCGTCACAGTCGTCCGGTGTTGGAGACAGTGGGTACGTGAGGCCATCTACACACATCGTGAAGTTTCCGGCCGACCAGTGCAGAACTCATGCCCGGTTGCACCAACATCTTACCCGATCCAAGATCGAATGGTCCCAGTTCCAAACCAGGATCCAGTTTGATCTTGGTTCCAATGTCAAAGTGTAGCACCAACAAAATTTAATCATCAGGGATCTCCGATTCGCTGATCTTGGTTTCAAAGTGAGAGATCGAGATTAAGTATGAGACAAATTTTGCCATTGGTTCGTAATATATGACGTCATGGAAGTAGGCGTATTTTTCACTATAGATACAACTAGATGCGCGATGTTTTATCTGTTTCAAGTGAATTATTGTTGTAAGCATTTTACTGAATACTCAAGTGCGTATAATGTTGTTTTAATTTCCCAAGAAAACAATCGAACGTCGTTCTATCTCTTCGCGTATTTTCAAACAATGTCGACGATGGCTGCTGATCTCGGATCGAAATTTCGAACCACGGTGGTGCAACTTGGCATCAGACCGCCGTAGTCTACTGTGCGCAAAGGATTGCGCGTTCCCATTACATCATGTTACCACTATTGTAGTTTCAGCTTAAAAATATAACTTCCTATCAGAAGTGGAGGAAAGTTAACTCACAGGTATAACACAGTATCAAGCTAATACGTCACTGTATTAAAATATGTTAAGTACACAACTTTTACATTGCGTTTTACATTACATTTACTTTACGTTGATATATTACTCGCGGGGGAGCTCAATATAGGTTATTTGATTTATTAGTTTGTTGCTACAATTAAGAATATTTAGTTTAGTTTATAAGCCACGCTGGAATATATAATATCTAACCGACCTCCCGTGGTGCAGTCGGTTGGTGCCCCACCGATCTGGGGTGCACGAGGCTCTGGGTTCGAATCCCGGGCAAGGCACGGGTGTTAATTTAAGTTAGGTTATAAGTTAGTCTGTAAGCCTCCCCTGCTAAGCTTCCAAGCATATTACAATACAATACAAAATCTAATGTATATGCCGTACTGTGTGGAACGTCGTCACCTTAATATCGTTGCCGAAGGCTGATTCTTCATTGCGGCTATGGCAGTCGGTACGCCCATCGTCGTCCCATCTTAACCCAACGGCGTCTCTATAAGGTAAGACCTCCCTCGCTGTTCCGCTGGCCTTAACGTACGCCCCGTGTTGTCCAAACATAGTGCTTACTATTAAAACGGCTCGTGGTCTGGTACGCCGTTGTGCTCCATCTTATCCGCTACAATCAGCACCGGGCGTTCGGACACTACAACAACCAGTGTAGTCCGCACCATGCCTAGGCGACTGACGTCAGCCGAACTACGGGTTCACCGTCCCTTGCATAGGCTGTCGTTAATCAGAGCACAGACGGCGGTGTTTGGAGTGTTACTGCATCCGGGATGCTTGGAGTTAGGACGTATGGCGTCGCATAATGTTCATCGATGAATCTCGACTCTGGATTGTTATGGATGACAGCGAAGTGTGAAAGTATGCCGAAGTCGAAGGGAAAAATACATAAACTGCCAATGATACGAAAAGAAACGCCGGAACTACTATTGACATAATTGTGTGGGGAGCCATTGTGCTGGGACTTCGCTTTCGCCAGATGGTGAGGGGATGCGTAGTTCAGCAAGAGCACTTATACAAAACACTACATTTATTGACTCCAATCAGTCTATCGTGAAAGCAATGATGCTGAAAAGACATTACAATTACGGCAATATTTCAGACTCAAGATACAATAGTCTTTATACGAAACTGATTACAAGTTTACTAGAGTTTAGATCGCTCTTAAGGAGTAGTTAATGTTAGCTTCACTAGCCTTCGCCTCAGGTAACCCGGGACTCCCTAACGGAAGTGATAATTACCCAGTAAGTCAACGACGACTACGATGAGGCTCGTCTCAACGGCAGCTCCTTCCTGGAGTCGAACCCGGACCGCAAGCATGGCGGTCCTCTCGGTGGTGACGTCACGGGCGGCCCTCTGGCGTGGTCAGAAACTAACATGGCCGCGAGCTACCACCGCTCGCGCCATTTGTACCCTGGCGCCCGGCCTTGTTTAAGTAACCATTCTCCCCGGCTGTTTTCATAGCTCCAGTTACCATTGTGGACTTCGTTCCAGCATCGGGCTCGGCCTGGCAACCCTTGCCTGTGAAGCTCACAGCACTTGGGTATTACTTCAGATCACTTCTGCCAATGATTTCGGGAACTTCTTTCGAGAGGACGATGCCCGTTCACACGTGACACATACGTCTGTGAAATGATTCCGTCACGCTGAAGTGCTCTCGCGGCCAGAAAGCTTCCCCATCTGTATCCGACAGAACGGGTGTGTGGTCAGAACACAGAACCGGTTATGATTATCAGGATATCGAGGGCCAGATATAACAGCTAAGTGCCGACTTGCCTCGGGAGAAGATACAAAAGATGCACGACGGTGTATATGTATACAGACCGGAGAGGATTCCATATTATTATAACGAATTGGGACCACTGATATGGTCACGCTACCAAATCTGTTGTCCACGTAATTTGATACTATAAACATTGTAATATCATCACATGCCCTTACAGCATGTGCATTTTCAATCATTTATACTACACCTAGGTGGTTAAGTTTTTGTCAGTGAGTGTGTGTATATAGACCTATACATATACATACATTATATATAGTAGAATACTTTAAATTATATTAGTTCTTTAGGCCCCTAGATAAAATTCAGTGCAGTACGGATACAAGAGTTTCCATGACATAATGCATATATTGTTTTTTATGGTTGCCGTAATGCATTCAAAAGTTTCCCCATTACATTTTTTTAATAATATAACTGAGAGATTTTTTTAGAGCGAAAACGTTTTGTATGCAAGGTCAGTGCGTAATAAATTTTATAGCACAATTCATTAGCCTACCTGCTATAATTTTTCACAAAAACAATATTTATCCTTCAGCTGATTGTAATTTTATTTTTACTAATAAATAAAGCTCATAATTTAACTACAGTACTAAACTTAAAACATTTCTGTGGTTTATCAATAAATATTAGTTATATATTCGTCCCATCGTAGTTTAAGTATTTTCGCTTAGAAGGATTTAAAAAGCAGAGTAAAAAGTAATTAATGTAAAATAAATCGTTACTGTTAAAACGTGATAATGTCGGCTCAAATATGTGATGAATCGCTGGTAACCTCCACCTTTCCGACGCGTCCATCGTATAAAGCCAAACTCAACCACATTGACTTGGTCGCGCAAGTCATCTTTAACGAATAAACAGGTACGAATTCAAACATATGTCATTGATGCTATGTTACTGTGCCATTCTGCATTGGCATCTTTCGTATCTACTCTTTGTGTTTTCTGGTACACACACACACATTTTTTTGCTATGAACATCAAAGTTTTCTGCTCCCTCCTCCCCCTCCACCAATTTATTCATTCATTATAATTAATTTATTGCTACCAGTAAGAAATAATTTTGTCACCTTAAAATCTGTATTTAATTGGTTGGACAATGTCTTTGGAACTTATGGGAACTGTAACCTTAACTGGCATTTACTTTTTATAGTGTACTTGAAAATATTGTAATTAACTTGTCATTCTTATAAGAATTTATTTTGTAGCTTATTGTACTGACTAATTTGTGTGTCATTCGTTTTTACTGTTTATGTGGTAATTACTGGCTTCCATATCGATGCCAACCTAGAGCGATTGTTCCATCACATACTTTTAAAATGCGGCCACTTCCTTCTTCTACGTAATATTTTTCAACATGACTTAAAGCGCAATGTTTTCTGTTGATGTGTAATCTTCAGTAATCATGAGGTAGGATCCTCATTCCCCCGCTTTGTTAGTGGCAGCCAGACTTAGACCTGCTTTTTCGGCGTTGCTGTTCCTAGTTTGGTAGCTGTATACGGCGACTGATGTTGTGGAGTCTCCCGAGACAGCCTTTTGATTCCTTGACTAGCTGTACCCTCGCCCGCTTCGTTGGCCATTGATTTATTTCGAAAATTTAAATCGCTCTAGCTCTTCACTTGGAATCGCTCTATCCACTGGGTCGCTGTGGCGCCACTTGATATATTTCTATCCACTGAGCTACTGCGGCCCCACTTGGGATCGCTCTAGCCACTGGTCCACTGCGACTCCACTTGAGATTACTCTACCTACTGGGCCTCTGTGGCCCCACTTGATATATGTCTTTAGCTGTATGGAAAAATGTAGCTTGCTAACAATGAAAGCATTTTAACAACCGGCCCTGACGTTTTGGCAGAGCATGCTTAGAAAGCAGCAAAATAGTTAATTTATCCTCGACTTGAATCATTAATACCGTTGATGCTCAGCTCATATAAGTGCTTTGACAATTTTTAACACACACAAATCTTCCATTTTAATGAAGATCATGACAGAAAAAAACCGTATCCAAATCCGTTCAGAAGTTCTCGAGATAGCGCAGTCATACAGACAGAGAGACGCTGGCCAGGGACTTCCTTTTACACAATGTACTGATAAGAAATTACTCATTTTTAAGCAAGGCATACGCATGGAATAACTCGTGAAATATTAATTTCAACTCGTGAGAAGGAAGAAGAACGGTGGTCCTGTAACTAACTATTATGAATCTTAACAATAGAGAGAAGTCAGACGTCGAATTTCTTCTCGACATCACGTGGACTTATTCTATCGAAATTTAATAATACTCTAAAAAACATGAAAGTTTACAAGTTAGTATGTAACAATTTATTTGTTCAGGTGCACCCAGGTTATATTTGATATCAAATAAGTTTTTTTTATATAAATTACTCGTCTTGTGCATGCTGTGTCAATATCAGCAAGAAAAATATTAAACTACAAAATACTCTTTGTTTGCAATACTCTCCATGTTGGAATTAAAAAAAAAAAAGTCTATATTTTAAAGTAACCATGAATTGAAATAAATTAATCGAGAAAATGAATGAAAGTATAATTGTGTTATTTCTTGTTTGATCATGTGTGACAGTTAAGTCTGATGAAAATATCTTGATTTTTTATCTGAAATTTTACATACTGACTTCTCATTATTATTACTGGGTCTTTGATAAATGAAGGCATTTTGGGAGGCTTTTAGGCCTTTCGTGTTTGCTTCTGCCTTGCACCTGGTAACCCAGAATTATAGATCCGCATAACGCATGGTCCTTGGGCGGTCGTGTTGACACACTATATAATATATATATAATGTATATTCAAATTCTTTACTTCAGTTGGGCCGTTATGAAATACACAATTGTCTGTGAAAATTGCAACACCCAGAAAGAATGGCCCAAATGAATCCAAACTCGGAGGATGTGTAGAACAGTGTGCCAGCAATTGCAGAGAGATGGCGTACACGTAGGCACATCAGCGCCCTCTCTTGTGTGCCTGGAAAGGTCCAAGTACGTCAAGCTCAGTCAGTGAATAGTCGCGAATAGCCGCTGGACAAAATATGTTGTGTAAAGAAATTTTTCCTAAAGTTATATCCTAATACGCACATCTAGCTATGTGGCGCAAAGAAGAATCACATACTTAGCATTTGGCAACTGGGGCGTGGCAAAATACTCATTATTCACACATCTCAGTCCATGAGGTTACAGGGAGAAAAGTAGAGAGTTAGCTTGTTTTGAGTGGCAGTATTAACTACACATGTGATCTTACAGCAATAAGGTAGCAGTAAATCTCGTCCCGATAATGATCATTTAGTTCAGAATATTTGAAAAATCGGTTATTATTATAAACTTGTAATGTTCAACTATTTAGCTGCCATCATAATTGATAATTCTCTGATATCAAGAATCAATCGTATTTCCCCGTCATGGAAAGCACAGCATCCCAAGATATCTGCAAATCCATGGTGTTGTATGGGTTGAATTACTCTCTTCCCACCAAAGCGAACTGGGTTCGATTCCCAGCGGGGTCGCCCCCGGGTTTTAGCCTGTGGGAATCGTGCTGGACGATGCCGTTGGTCGACGGGGTTTTCTCGGAATTCTCCCGTTTCTCCCAACTTTGCAGCACAGCGCTGCTCCATACTCAACTCGCTTCCCCCTCGTCGGCTCTCAAGACCTCTCTGTTAAGAGCCGCCCAAATCTCTTCACTCGCCCAAAATATCTGCGAATGCAGCAGCTTGCGAAACTGGTGTCTACTAGCAAGCCAAGTTTCTTACATCTAAAGGAAAGGAATAAATTCCCTGTTTCTTGAAATTATTTTTGGCAGCTCTCGGCGTTGCACAGGAAACCTGTTTCACAATAAATTTTAAAAATATTTCATTTTATTTTTTGTGTTATGTCTAGGAACACCGATCTCTTGCCTCACTACACGTCACCTGGAGATACGCTGGCCCATTTTGAGTGCCAGAGATGATAAAGGCAGCCGTTTTTTGTTATGAATCTACCAGTACATCTGAGGTTAATTTGTAGTGACAGCGGGAAAGTTAGTATGAAATACATATTCACTAGGGAGTCGCGTTTCACTGACATCAAACATGCCCGAAATTGTTTTCAGCCTATGTAAAACGTTAGCAATCAACATATAATTTCCTCTGCCCTTTATCAGGGTGCTGGAATCACGAACATTCTTCATTTCACATTTTCCTAGATTTAATTTGATAAAATTCTCAACTCATAACTATCTGTTTATATTTATTTTTTTGGTATTGCTACAGACCTGAATAATTCACGGTTTCATATTGGGACGAACTAGAAATCAAAACACGTGTGTGTATATAACTTCAGCAATTGGCCAACGGGGTGTTAACTCAGTTGCTTTGATCCCCCCCCCCCTCCAACCCATTATGTATCCAAAGTAGATTCAGAACGGAATTGCAAAATCTTAGATGACTTATTTGTTTAACAATTTCATTTCCAAATATATATTTTGAATAATGAGATGAGTTTAATGTCAAAACGTTTTTGGAGTATCTGCATATACAATTTTCCAGAAAAAAACAAAACATATTTTGTGCTTAGTTGTACCTTTGACTATATAGCCAGTTTAAACTAAAAGAGAAATTCTTAATCCAACGAGTGATTTTTCAGCAAACATAGGACTGAAAACGTTATTATTATTGTATGTCTAAAATAAATATGCTACAAACAGAGTAATATTTGTGCCTCGTTACCATTAGTAGAACTTAATTCATGCTTTCATTCCGTTTTAAAAAAAAAACCTTTCTTTCACGTCACATGCTGCTAAGTAGTAACTTTAGTAAATTACTGGACATATAGACTTGCGCCATAATTGTCGTACACAGGACGGTTGCCTGAATATTTACTGCGAAACAAATAACTTGCAGTAAAAACTAGTATAGGCAGCTCACGGTAAAACGAGCACTTTTAAAAGTCCTGCTTAAGATCTACTTTTATGTAGACCTATATTGTGTATTCTTCCGCCTTGTGTAAGATTTAACATTGTCATGAGCATCATAATTTTATTCATGTGTCGGTCAAGTGAAACTGTGAAATTACGCTTCGACGCATTAAAAAACGCAGAAAGAGAGAGAAATAATCATTTAATTTATCAGAAATGGTTGGCTATCAATTTTTATTAGACGCTAAAATACGGCACTACTTCCCATCCATCGTAACCAAATTTACTGGGCGCATGTCACTCACTGCGCTCGTTGAAATAAATGCAGGTACGACATTTTTCTAAGGTTGATTTCAAAAGTGCTCACTTTATCGTGAACAGCCTTTAGTCAACTGCTCGCGTGTAGTATAACTCACTAAGGCTAAAGCAATTTTTTTTGTCTAGCTTATATTACAATTAACAGATAGAAACTAATGAAAATGTGTTGACCTCGAGAATTGCGAAAGAAGTGAAGAAATGATACAGGAATAAATATGCCAATTCAATTTATATAACTACGTTTTTCCTTCTATTTTGATAAAGTTTATAATGAAAAAATTTGAAGATTTGCCAACAATTATTAGCACAAACCCAATATGAAACATGCTGCGCGTAGTTATAAAGTGAAAATTAAATAGGCACACACAAATTTGATCTCCAGGCACTTTTTAATTAATGACACAATAATTCTGTTTTTAACTTTATATATATATATATATATATATATAGTACCAGGCAACTACGAACGCTTGTTTGCGTGAGTTATTTAATTGTTCTTTATAAAATTGTGAATATAACGCTAAACCTTTTTATTACTTGCAAAAGGTTTTTCGTATTATTTGTAATAATCGGAGAGTACCAGTTATAATTGTTTTGAAGGTCCCTGGAGTTAATGAAAATAGCAATCATTACTAATACGCAATTATAAACTTAATTGTGTAAAATTGGGAGTTATTTCACGTACCCGCCAGGTAACAAATGCGAACAACGAAAGGATAATTGAAGAAGTAATTAGCGAAATTCCAAAGCGAACGTCGTGAATTTTAAATAGTGGCGCGTCGCGTGAATGCAACGTCGCTTTCTGTTGTTTCGCACAGAGGCTGGCGGGTGCGTGAAAGAACGTCGTCTAACTGAGCTGAATGTTCCCACATTTCTTAACCGCCGCGCCACACCGTGGAATACGCTCTCAACAGGAAACAAACTACATGGCTGCAAATATGCGAAAACAGTGGAAAAATGCTCCATCGGATACCAGCTTATATTACATTGGCTGGATCAAGGAGCATGGAAGGATAAAGAGTTAGCACTTCCAGGATAAACTTCGAATTTTTTTTTGTTGGTCGAATTTACAACCCCTAAAGGCTTTCGTTTTGCTGCCAATCACAAAGTACGAACCCCATTTCTTCTTAATTTACGAGTCTTTTATAACGTGTAAAATCAAATAAAACTGTTTTTATGAAAACGACATGGGCCCATTTCAGTGTATTGCGTCATTAATTCAAGTTCTATATATATTTTCCTTTTCAAAATTGTCAAAAGGAAATGGATTTTATCCCTGCAGCATGAAGTCTTTAGCTACATTCATATAGTAGATAGGCAAAACATTTTTTAATTACTGATACATTGTGAGCAGTTATTAACAACTGTAACGTTTGTAAAAGGAATGATAGCAAACAATTAAGTAGCCAGGAGTGTGTAAGAGCACTTACTTGGTGGGACGGTGAAAACTTCCGCACTTACGTAGTTCGGGGCTAGAATTTTTGTATCGGAACACAAACTTATAGCACGAGTACTTGCATACGTACCAATTTGTATACACTACACATAAACACGTGCTGGCCTATTCGTAGCACCGCTAGCATACTCACGAACTGCTAGCGATCATTTTGTGACGACTCTGAAAGCAATGCTAAGCAGCACTATCCAAAGCACGAAATGGAATAACGACTGGTAGCGGTCAAGCAAGTTCGAATAACAGGAATTTCACCAAAACAGATCAAGTACGACGCCATTTTTCTTAAACCAATAATTGCTTGCCGTATTATTTTCTCGAAAGTATTAACTGACATACGTGAAGAGTGTATTCCAATAACAAAAGAAAGAATATTTTTCTATAAAATTAATCTTATCTATAAATTGTGTTTGTTTGTATGAGTTTGTTTGTCTGTGTGTGTTTGTGTGCTTGTTTGTGTGTTCTGTGTGTGTTTGTGTGCTTGTTTGTGTGTTCTGTGTGTATTTGTGTTTTTTTGTTGCGTGTGTGTTGTGTGTGGGTGCGCGTGCGTGTTTTACTCCAAATTGGTATATACACAATCGTTAGTGCTCTGTAATAAAATCGTAGACACTAGAGAATCCCACTTCCTGGGCTATAGTTCAATAATTTCACCGTCATTTCCACTGAATTTCTCTCAGCGCTCGGTACAAGCTTCTTCACTGATTTTCGTTTACTTTCATTTGAGTGGTTGATGACTATGATTGAGGTTCAGATTGAGCTGCGTAACCCGTGAGCTCATGCCACCCGTGTCAAGAAATATGTGAACGTTGCTTGCCTTCGTCAAAACGACAGCCCAACTTATCAATACAAAACCTTTCCCAACGTCAAATATCTTATACTTACGACATCGCCACAATTTTTGCATCAAATCTTCGAATACTCATCCAGTGCGTAACATATTTTGTTATTTCCTAAATAAAAAATATAGCACAAGAATTCCACACTACCGTTAACAGCAAAGAAACTTACATTTTGTTCAATGAAACATT
Organism: Dryococelus australis; assembly: GCA_029891345.1. NCBI lineage: Eukaryota > Metazoa > Arthropoda > Insecta > Phasmatodea > Phasmatidae > Dryococelus > Dryococelus australis. Next base: position 68,772,072 of record CM057002.1, on the reverse strand, counting down.
GTCTTATATTTCATCACATTATTATTTTATATTTCGTTATTAATCAGAATTCGCCTAAAACAGAGGTAAAGGAGGTATATTCGTAATGGCTAGGAAGAGATAGATATTACGTAAAATATAAATAAAGTGTGTTTTAGGAAGTTATTTGTAAAGAAACGTTTACTGCCAGCACATTTACATTTTTAAGGTGAAACCGATGGAAATACATTACGTTGTTATATACAGGAAATATTTTCTTTTGACCGTCTGTACAGCGCGCAGTTATGGCGTGTTTTTATACCTTAGTGTACTTTTTAAAGATATTTGTACGTTTTGCTTACTCGTGGCAGAAGGATACAAAGTCAGTAGACCGAAGAATATGCTGTTCACGGTAAATTGAGCAATTTTAGAAACCATGCTTCAGATCTAGTAAGCACGCTGTGTATCCTTCTATCATTAACATTACCATGGGTCTGATCGCTTTATTCATGCTTCGGCCGAATGAAACTGTGAAACTACATAATATAATATGTTAAAATTTTCTGATTATTACACATGTATTCATATTAAATAAACATTTATGTATTAGAAAACAGAATACAAAATAAATAACTTCAGTATTCACAAATGTTTACGTAGCATTCTTATTTAACGTTAAGAGTTGGAACTACTTTCGCTCCGTCATTATACCAAATTTGCTGGTCGCATAACAGTCAGCCAGTCAGGCAGGAAGTGTGTCAGTTAAAATATACGCAGGTAGGGGTAGTGAGAATTTTCATAGGTTGATTTCAAAAGTCCTTAGTTTACCGTGAATAGCCCACTAACTCAATAAAGCAGGGCAGCCCTCAATCCAACCCTGAAGCAGGCAAGACGAAGAATAACCAGTCTTGAAATGTCGAGTGCACTCGGCGCACTTTCCAGTACTTTTTAACACTCAAATAGCGCGCCTGGTCATCCGGAAACACGTTCCGTTTCCAAGCGCGTTTGGTACAGCAGCAGCAAAGTTGATTCACATTTGGAAGGAAGTGTATTTCATTCCGGATAAGGCTCCTTGTTATTTGCACCCCAGTTTCCTGTCCACTGAGACCCTGCTTTCAACTTTGCCCAAAGCTTATGGTCAGCACTTAGAGCATTCTGGTAAACAACAATTGTCGACCAATATACCTGGTGAGTCTTCCGCGCCTATCTTTCCATATATATGCAACCCGCACACAGTTTAACCAATCTAACAAAACATCAATCGTAGCAGTACACCAAGTGCGCGTTGATTCGCTGTCGTCAGTACAGTAAACGGTGAACGGTTGGTGATATGTCACCTGTGTGTTGAAGAAGCGGTCAGTTTTCAAAGAATGCACGTAAGGTTACTGTGTTGAAACAGATTATTGGGATGTTTACTGAATAAGCTGGTACATGACGATTCCATCCTTGTAACGCACATGTCTCTCCCTTCGAGCCATCGTGTTTCTTCATGTGACATAAAAATACAGCCACCGCTTGACGAAAAGAAATCAACGCGCACGTGCTGTTTTGTAGCGATTCCCTATTTTCGCGCTGGTGTTTGGGGCAGGCTGAAAATGGTGTCGGATGTTCAGATAGCAGACGAGGTGCCGTAAATAGTACGTATACGATAAGGGACTCGGGCTACACAAGAGAGAATTCTTTTATAATGGAGGAGATGTTTTGTTAGATGGGTTTTATTGTGTGTGGGTTGTGAGAGTGAAAATGTGTCGAGGTCATGCATGTAACCCAAGACTGGATGGCAAAGACAAAGAACATCTTCAACAGGTTTGCCGCTGCGTGTGGCTCCGCGATGAAACTTTTGCAGCTGGCCAGCTCCTGACACTGAATTTCCGCATGTATCTGAAGAATGTTCTCGTTTTGATTGTTCTTGCCTTACTCGGCATGTAGACACCGATCTTGGGAGGCGAAGGTTAGCGACTGCTTGAAGGAAGGCATCGATTTTATTATTTGTATCGTCGTTGGAACAGGATTGTGATGCAATACTCTTAGAGGAGAGCCTTAATGATGTCCCATGCCAGATGGTTATCGACACTGGGCTGAACATAACAGTAGTAAGACCATACACAATCGGGCCTTCTCCCATCGATCGCCCGACGATAGTATGGATTGGTGCTACCAGATAGAGCTGGTAAAGGTAGGAGCGGAGCGGAGAAATGGTTAACGATGACGCTTCGATAGTTCTCCGATTGACAGTGTGGCGCGCAGTTTAAATATACGACATTGAATATACTGGCGGTGTGTGACGATATTCAGTGATTGAGACGGATGCTATAAACCTGTCCATTATTGGAACATTAGATTAACTAAAGCACATGGTGTTTCCGATTGCGTATTATAATTTATATATCTTTAATTATACTGGAGTAGCTTGTCACAGTCAAATGCAAGTCGACAGCAAAATCTTGATCGCGCTTGATCCTGTTTCTTTGTTCACATAGTAGAACATCCGTATGATAACTAAATGGATGCATGGATCATAATAATGAGGATATCGTACCAACACAATAGTTAAGAGTCAGTCCATGTAATGCGAATTAGCATGGTTAAAATCATATGTCGAGCTTGCTCTGGCGACAAACACGACCTTTTGTCAGAAATAATTGGCTTAGCTGCAGAAAACATCTCTTCTGCGAGAACTGAAGTGGCAGGGACAATGAAATAAAATCCCAACGCTAACTCATGGTGTGGGTTGCCTTGATTTTCGGAGCTGTATTTCACTGAATCCGTTGCACTTGGAAGAGGGGGCATCTCCAAATATTGGTGTAACAGACTGGCAGCATCCGATGTGGTTGTGCTAGAGTGCTTATATTGCGCTACCCTTGCTGCCATGAATCCCAGCAGATCGTGAGATTCCGAGACTCTGTGTTTCAGTGTATGGCTCGTCGTTGTCATTCTGTACCTCCGTCTTTTGAAGGAGTGTCTTGAGCTCCTTTTCCTCTTGAAATAAACATTATTATGCCAATTATAATTGTGATAACCACATATAATATAAGTGAGTCATAAAATAAGTGAAATGTATTTACTGAACTGAAGACGAGCTTCTTCTGCACGTTCGGCCACTCGAAAAGCCGTTTTCTTGAATATAAGATCTTAGAGAGGTGACTCTCAAGCAACCTGTAACAGTCTAAACACGCCCTTAGCTAACGCTCGTGCGTGAACCCAGCATCTCACAAAGCGGGAAAGCAGGACACCAGGGATTGCGACAAGATGCGAGAATAAACAGTGGGTGTGACACTAAACAAATGGCAATATAGGCCAGCGCGAGGCTCGTCGCGAGAATAGACGCCTTCCAGACGTGTGAGACGGTGTCAGGACGTCAGCCAGTGGCCGACCTTACAAGAACGGCCACGAGAGAATTCGTTTCAACGATACGTCGGAAGAACATTATTTAAATATTTGACAGAGTGGTTTGCATAACAGTTATTAATAATATAAAGTAATTACTCTCCCGTTTAGACGTAATAATATATTGTAAAGTGTTGTTAACTTGTGAGTTACAAGGACTATATAAAGACGTTTAAGAAGACCGCGTCTTTTATATTTTCCACGTCGCTAGTCACTTAAGTCTCTTATAGTTCAGGCGGAGTCGTCTGCATTGATAGTAGTATAGTTTATATTGGCTGGAGTACGAATTCCAGTACAAACCGAATGGTTTCCATATTGGAACAGTCTTTCTTTTATATTTCTCTGATAGCTCTCATATCATTGGTATGGAAATCTTTCCCAATTTCTGTTTCGGGTGTTACTCCAGAAACTTGAAGAAAGTGACCATGCATCAGAGGAATTATCTCTGACGAGGAAATGTAGCATCCCACTAGCATCACCACCGTCATCTTCTGTAATAAGGATTGTCCATTCCTCAGCTGAAATAATAGTTGTAATATAGCTCTGAAACAGAAACATGTCTCACATCAACATGAAATAAGGACATAATATAAGTATAGTTTCCCACCTGTTAGTGTTCGCGGTGCATTTACAATGTCCGCAAGCGTTTGTATGATACGATGTTTTACTTCCAAAAACCGTTGGATCATAAATAATCTACTGTTCCAGCACACTAAGCATTGCTAGACGAGTATCATATCTGGAGCACCTGCCTCCCTTTGGATCTTCCTTAGTTTGTCTGCAGCTATATTGCTTTGTATGGTAATAGGAGTGTACAATTAATAGAAAAAATAAAGTGATTTGTCGAAATTAATTCGTATTTAATAAAAATACTCTTTCACCCCAAGGCAACACCAGGACCTACAAATAGTCGCAACCTTAGACATAACACCTACTTCTTGAAATACCTGACAATATGAGCAGCACATGGGACTTACCTGATGTTCAATTCTTTAACTGTTGCTGTGATATCAGTGGCATTGTCTGTTGATATAGCAGGCGCCTTACTACTAACCCCAGGAAGATATCATATTCGATATATGATTGGCCAGATTTACATCCGGTTCGCAATGTTTTTTTTACTTTGGTCACGAGGAGTTGGTACTGGCAGTGCGAGGTGGCCCCAGAGAAGTAAGAGAAGACTGCATTTTGTTTTCAAGGGAAATTAACCTGGCAATTCAAAGTTATGCCTTTTGGGCTATGTAATGGCACTGTCGCCTTAGAATGCTTAATGGAGAAAGTACTTCCCTCAGCTATCTGCCAGGTTTACTTAGATGGCATTGTTGTGACATGGAGGAAATTTGAGGAGCACCTAATGCACTTAGACTCTGTATTCCAGGAACTGGTCGCAACCAACTTGAAACTGGTTCCTAAGGAGTTCCACCACCTGTTCCAAAAGAAAATAAATTTCTTGGGACATGTAGAGTCGATCCAGGGAATTGATACGGACAACGAAAAGACCAAAGCAATAATAAATAGACCAATACCAACTAATAAAACTGAATTGCGGAGTTTTCTGGGATTATATGTTTATTACTTTCGATTTGTACATAGGTTCGCCAGGATCACCAAGCCACTCCGTGAATTGACGGAAGCGAAAATGAAATTTTATTGTACCACTGAATGTAAAGTTGCATTTAGTAAACTAAAGAAAATTCTGATCTTCACCCATCCTGGGTTTTCCGAAAATTGAGTGTATGTTCATTTTTTATACTGTTGCGTGTGATGTAGGCATTGAAACTATGTTATCCCAGGTTCAGTATGGGAAGGAAAGACCACAAGAATGCATCAGAAAGGTATTGCATAAACCCGAGAGAAAGTACTGTGTTACACGCTGGGAGCTTCTGGCAATGATGAAGGCAGTTTCACACTTCCACCTCTACCTTTATGGCAGACCTCTTATTCTAAAAACGTACCATGCTTCATTATGCTAGCTACTAAATTTAAAAAAAAAACGAAGGTCAAATAGCTTGGTGGGTACAGTATTTTCAAAAATACAACTTTTAAATACATCACAGATTTTGACATATTCGCAGAAATGCAGATGCGCTTTCTAGGAGAACACGTGAGCCATTCTGTAGTTATTGCGAATGCTAAGAAGAAAAAAAAGGTGAATCGTCAAAAGTATAGTGGACAAAAATTCAAGGTTCTCTATCTTGTGATGGGTTACCTACCTGTAGTAATAACGATATTATGCAAGATCAGCTTAATTATCCCATTTTTGCAGCCATTATTAGAATGAAAAGAAGCTAGCCTTCGGCGAAAATGGATAGAAATATCTAGTTTGAGTGCAGCAGTCAAAGCATACTGGGTACGATGGAATGCCCTCATACTGAAGAAGTAATGATGGAAAACACATACGCTTAGAGTTGGTACTTGCATAATGCCGGGTTCCTGAAGTTTATAAGTATTTGCATAATGCGGTAACCAGTGGGCACTTTGGTGTTATTAAGACACTTAACACAGTTAGACTGAGATTCTACTGGTTTCATTATCGTGACGCAATTCAGAAGTGGTGTCGAATGTGGAAGGACGGTCTAGAAGACCAGAGGACAAGGTAACATCCAGAAATACAATGTTGGAGCCCCATTTGAGAGGATGGCAGTCGATATATTCTGGACCCCTTGGCTGTCACAGAGAGTGGTAAACGATGTCTACTAGTGACCCAAGTTTACTTTACGAAGTGGCCGGATGTCATTCTCCTCCCAGACCAAGAACCTCGTACTGTGGCCGATGGTTTCGAGTGCCACTAGAATTGCACTCCGATTAGGGAAGAAACTTTGAAGCTGCGGTGTTAGAGGAGGTATCAAAAATTCTAGGAATGAAAAAGACTAGGATCACAGCCTTACACCCACAGCCGGATGGAATGTTTGAGAGGCCTAACCTCACTTTTTGAGTAGTACCTGTCGATTTTTGTGGCAGACAACCAAAAGGACTGGGATTCAAAGTTGTCTTTGTTTCTCCTAGGTTACTACTCGACAGTTCACGAGTCCACATATGTAATGCTGTCAAGAATGCAATTTGGAAAACAGCTACTGTTCCATAGTGACCTACTGTTTGGCCGACCGACAGAAGAAGAAGCTGCAGCGCCTGATTATGGCAGCGAATTACGTAACAAACTATTTGGCATTAATAATTTTGCTCGACATCACTTCACAATAAATAGTGACAGGATGAAAATGCGGTATGATAAGATAATGTTGGACGAGGTATTACGAGAAGGGCAACTTGTGTGACTACAAACAACAGGGGCGGCGAAAAGTATACTGTCCGAAGCTATAGAAATGTTGGGAAGGCCTCTACATGACTCTGAATAAGGTCAATGATGTGGTATTTCGGATTCGTCGTCAAGGCTCTCAGCTGAAGCCGAATGTTTCCAACATCGACCGACTGATTCTCTACGAAGGTCCGGGTGTTGTAGTCTCTCTTCGGGACGAACAGACTTGAGGAGGTGGCAGTGTTACGCGTTTTTCTGCTTTGTATCGCTTGTGAGAGTGGAAATGTGTGAAGGTCACTAATGTAACACAAGAACAGGCGGCGAAGACAAAGGCCAGCTCACACGGGCTTGCCACCGTGCGTGGCACTGCGATAAAGCTTTTGCAGCTCGCGCGCTCCTAATCTCCAGCTGGTTGAATTTCCGCGTTTATTTTAAGTTAAAAATGTTTTGGTTTTCATCGTCCTTACCTCTGTCAGTGAACTCAATGTTCGAGGAATGTTCAACTAGATTTTGGCTGCTGACAATATAAAAGTGCGTCGGGCCTCCAAGCCAAGGGTTGACAAGCGTCTGGAGTTTGGGCGATTGCGCAAGCTTGAGCGATGGACGACGAGCAATAATAACAACGAATGGCGAGAGAAGCGACCAATGGGAGTACAATCTGCGACTTTGAGCAAAAATGCAAGAGAAGAGTGCGACTGGCAGGCTGTACTACTGGACTGGGTGAGTGAGCGAAAGACATTTAAAATGACGGCAACAGACATACTGAACATTTGTATGAGTTGACTGACGAGTATGAGCTGAGTATGACTTAACTGACTATAACCAAACAGACACATTGAGAAGGACTGCAGAGTTGAGTGACATAAAATATTGCGCTAAGAAATAAAACGAATAATAGCAGAGAAAGATTAATGCTGCAATTTTTTAGCTTCGTGAATAAACTAAAATTAAAAATAGTTTTATCATTTTTTTATTAAGGCCGTTATCACTCACGAACTCGGATATAACCCTCAGGCGTCTTGTAACAGTATTGGATGTTTCCACGTATGTTGCAGTATCTTGTGTATGGACTTATACTATAAAACGTTTTTGGAAAACTTCTACACATCAGTCTGCGTGTACAAATGTGCTGAGCGCAGTTACCATATGAATGTGTAAACTTCGAAATATTAAGGAAGTATGTAAGAAGTGTACGAGAGCTATCGTGCATTTGTTATGTAAAAAGTATAATCTTTTTTCACTATGCCTCTACACTGTTGAGGTAAAGTGGAAGCTTTACTATTTACACTTTGCAGCATTTCTCTTGTTTATGGTCTCTAAACACCCAACTGAAAAGTTGCTTGCTGCAGTAATGGACACCTGGAATTATCTGAAGACGTACAGAATAGGACTTACATCGTCTTAAAAATAAATAAAACGGTGTAGTATTATATCAAATACTGTGGCAGAATTGTAGGTCTGTATTTCAAGACATAGCCCTTCCACGTTTTTCAAAGAACATAACTTATTTCGATTAGGGCATATGCCGAGGACTACAATCGTGCCTAAAGTGACTGAAAGCTGATGTCATGAGGCAATGCTTTTTCACGCTTGCGCCGTTAATTCAATATATAACCTAACACCAAGACGATAAAAATCGTTTACCTTACAGCCCCTTGAATTGTTATTAAACAACGTATCATCCTTCACATTTTAAAGTTAGGTCCCTGTAATATCTTCAATACGATCCACTTGAAGCGTCAAGTGCCAGCGATACTTATTTTTTGTTTCCAAAAGTGGCGATATTGTCGGGGTTATCTTTTTAAGATGCATGTGGCGTGGAGGACGACAGAACTATCACACAGTTATGTGCGCTATGAAATTTTACGGCCGTTGTGTGACTACGACGCTTTACTTCTTCCCCGTGACTGCACATCAACTAGAGGATACATGCACAGAGTAGGCGAGGTACATGCACCAAGGATGGACGTCTAGGTGTCGCAAGTGATAAATTTTCCCCTGGAAATAAAAAAAATAGTTTATGATTTTAAAATTAAGTAAATGTGGTAGAAATAAAATTGCTTCGTTTTAGAATCAGTTGTATACTACTGGAGTATCTTGAGCGGTCTTCATATTTGAACATACAGTTTTACATTAATATTATTTTTATTTATTGTTTCTAAAATTCAATCTTAAAATGTTAGCAAATAAATCAAGCCAGGTGAAACAGATCCAGAAATTGAAAAACTAATTTATGCGACTATTTTAAGTCATAGAAACATAAAACCAAATCTAGTACTGAAAACTATTTCGAAATTCTTTTCCAATATAGAACCAAAAAAATTATAATTTATTTCCTACGTGTTTTGCGTTTCAAGATCTTATTTAAATTTAAAAAAAAAATTATATTTTCAGAAAAAACATTTGCTATTCTTGAAAATTTTTGCATTGGAGTGCAAAATTTGCAATTTTTTAAGTAGGCTTTAGCACGTCGTATGTTTAAATGTATGCTAAACACGGATTTTAAAGTTTATCTATCAAAATGTATAGTTTTCTTCTGAATGGAGTACTTCTTGCATTTTGAGTGATAATTGTAACTTCCTCTTGGCTCTTCGAAGGATCATCTGGTTATTATTTAATTTTTAGAAGATGCAGTGATGAACGGCAAGCTAAGTGTACTCGGGTTGACAGTTACATAGGCTGTGTTCCAAATACTGAACTATCGGCTGCAAACGAAACGTAGAAACACCACATTACTGGTGACCGAAAATGAGATTAGTCTGGTGTAATTTGGCGAGAGGGGTCCATTTACTCGCCACAGCTGCGTCTAATGAGGACTGTTATTCAACAGTCGATCTAAACACAGCGTTTTCTAGGTTAGTCGCTGCCTGCTTTTGTGGAGTGATGGTCGGGTAGCAACTCGGAATGTATTTGTGCCCTATCTACTGTAGTGCAGTTTCCGCCTGTTGTGCAGTACGGCTGTGCGATATTACGATATATAGATTACGAAACAATATTTCTGAACCATCGCAATAGCGATATAATGCAACAGTGTAGGGCGGTAAATAACTTAACGCGATATTAGCCATATGCGATGTTAGCGATATGCGATATGTTGGTGATATTTTTCAATGTTGATGGTATACGATATTGGTGATATGCGGTGATGATGATTTGCGATATAATTAGCTGATAAACGATATAATTCGCTGATATACGACATTATTAACTGATATACGGTATAATTTGCTGATATACGATATCAGTTGCTGATTTACAATATTGCGGACATACGATGTTGGAGATGTGAGATGTTGACGATATGCGGTATTTGCAGTATGCAATATTTGCGTTCTCAGTATGGTCGATATATACGAAATGCTTTACTAGCGATATCGGTGTTATCGATGTATGTGTTACATCGCCATCGATTTCCAGTGTGATCTGGGAGCGATATGGGGCACCGATACCGATATAGTCAAAATGTTTCGAAACGACATTGACAAGTGCACTGTACTTTTTTTTTTATTTGTACATGAAATTACTTGAAAACCAATTGCCAAAGATAGGTTTGTATCTTTACAATTACATTAGAGTGGATTTTACAAAACCATAATGTGGGATGTGTAAAACTGTTGTTGAATTTCAACAAGCAAGTGATAAAGACTATCATTATATTATTAATATTGAGCTATATAAACAATTTTGTATGTTTTCTAAAATAATGTCTTGTAATTATACAATATGTCAGCTGCAGAGTTACGAGAAAATCTTTGGCAGTGTGATTCCAAACAATTGTTTGTAATGAGTAGCTATAACAATTTTTTTACTGTGTGGATATCAGATATCACACAGTCCTGTTGTGCAGTCAACTCAACTTTTTCTCAAAATGGCGAGTAACTGCTGCAGACTGAAATATGAACATTGTCCATAAATTCCCTGCCGCCAAAAATTACGACTGTATAGGTTTATTCATTTCATCGTTCGCAGATTTCACTGAATTTGCAGTTCGCTGAAAATTTATTCGGCACATTTGAAAAATTCGAAGTGTTTCTTTTCTGCACACAATATCCATTTTCCGTCCTGCGTAATAATTAACTCTAATATAGGCTGTTTACAGTAAAAATGAGCACATTTGAAATCCTTGCTTAAGATCGACTTGTATGCACGTTATGTATTCTTCCGTCTTATGTAAAATTAATATTGCAATGGCCCTCGTCACTGGATCCATGCGTCGGTAAAGTGATGCTGTGGGATTATTAGGAAAGTAATTGTTTTACAAAACTGCTCATTTTTACTCCTCGGTGCATTAAAAAAAATTGAAAGAGAAAGAAATAATTTAAGTTGTCACATACGGTTACCTAACACTGTTTATTCCATGTTAAGATGTGGAAATACTTCCCCTCCATTGTTACCGACTTTAATGGGCGCATGTCACTCAATGCGCCCGTTAAAATATACGCAGGCAGGTGCAGTGACTTTTTCTAAGGTTTATTTCAAACGTGCTCACTTTATCGTGAACCGTCTTTACTAATATACCAGTGTCCATTTGTGACAAGGTGATCTTAAATATAGGAGTATATAAACTTCATACAAATTTTGAGTAGAGTATAAAACTACAGGAATCTGCTTCATTGACAAGAAAATTTATCATTTCAAAACTATGTTTCCCTAGTTCACTTGTGGTGGTGGCAGCTTGCCAACGCATGCATACAGTGACTCCGTCTCTACATTCCACCAGTTAGAATTTATTTTCCACAATTTTATGAACACATATTATCAGCCAACATATTAGCCTTCGCCAAACTCGGTCGCTCCTATATGGAACATATTTCCGTTCTGATCGTGTCTCTCTGCAAGTCTCCTCCACAGTGTCCCTCAAGAAAGGCGAACGCCTCCCTTTTATTTCTTCTACGCTTCGTTCTGGGAGTTTTCCTTACGTCCATGTTGCATAGAGCGTCCCATGTTTACGTCACAATCCGCTCGCGTCGCCAGTAGCCCTGGAGATATCGCGGTCAGTTGGAGAGGGGAGCGAAGCGACGAAGAAGCCCGGCAGCGGGCCGGCACGCCAGTGTGTGTCTATATACCCCACCTGCCGGACACGTAGACCAGCAGTCTGACGGGGTGATCACACCAAGGTTAGCCTTGTCCACATCGGCGAGGATCGTCCACGTAGTTCACGCAGTAGCGACTGTACTGTGTTACAAAGTATACCTACTTGGCCATACTTGTAATTAAGGGCTAGGGTTATGATTGATATACATGATGGGCACTGTAGCCAGAGGGAGAGCACTGAGTGGGTAAATTGACGGAAGACTATGTGGAATAAAACCGGGTTATTATTGTGTTAACAGAACATTACAATTACATGAAGCCATATATTATCGGCGGAGCACTTTGTATATAAGTATGATAACCTTAAGAGAGCCTGAAAGTAACTGTGCTCGTCCCACCTTGTGTTGAGTCCCGAGGCTGTTGTACATGATACAGGGTTACGGCGAGCGACACAGCGAGCTCCTGGGGTCCTCCTTTCTGGTCGGCGTCACTATGGAGAAAGACGCCGCCTGCCACTCCGTAATGCCAGATATTCGCGTCGCTTGTTGCAATCCGCCCTGATTCCTTGTTGCTAGTGGGGGTTATCGCTTACCAGCGTTTTGGCTAGGCACGCCCTGTTTGCAGCAAACACCTTTCTGGTTTGTCCTTGAGTGATAGGACGGGTTCAGGCGACGAAGTAATTGAAGGCGCGTTCACGCCAGCAAAACAATATGGCGCGGGTATTCCTCAGAGTAGGAGCTCTGTGAGAGATGGGACGCTATATTTAATCCAGAGAAGCAATCTTTTCTGAAAGTTGATTAATGTTTAGTTGACTGTCAAACGGGCATGATATGACAAAATTATTGGTTTCCAACTTCTGTTAAGTCCTACTTCAATTTGATAAGTTATGTTTTATTTTAATTGTAAAAATGGGTGTAGCTGTGTTGGGGACACGGCCGTTTGTTTTGCGCGAATACGTATACGTTGACGCGCTCGGACGCCTTGATGTTTTACGTTATCGGCACCGCTTCACTCGATCATATGGAGTTTTGTGGGTAACATTGGATTGTTTTGTGATGCTGTTTCCAACCGTATAAGATATCTGTGTTTGAACTTGGCTTTTTGATGGGTATAGGCCGATATTGTGTTAAGGTTTCTCAATTCTTTTACATTAAACTCGTACAATTTCACCATGACCACGCCACATGAATGTTTTTATGCACGCAATCGATTGATATTGACGAGAGCTGTCGATTCAAACTTAAACGGGCGTCGTAGCTTCTCCTAGTAAAAATATATACTACGTGGAAGTTATGAGACACGATGAAACGAACCCGAAATTGCGGAACCACCCCCCCCCCCTTTTCAATAGCCAACGCGCACGATGCTGAGCAGTCCTCACTCAACGTAACATATTCTTTGATTCTGTGCCAATCAAGTGGTGTAATTGAATTTTGAATGTAGACAATAGGTTCGGAGCTGCAATGCCAAAATGTATCCCCCGTTTTTGTTATCATCGGATTTTCTGGATTGCCTCCCACTATGGTTGCAAATTCAAAGACGTATTCGTTTCAAAATGATACCCGTTTTTGCTTACTTAGCCACAATAAAGGCGGGACTGCAGGCACATTAAAAAAATCGAACACCTAGATGACCTTGGCACTCTCTTGTGCTCATGACCTCTTTTTTTAGTAGCTATTAAGAAACACTTTAAAATGCTTTTATATTTATTGAATTTGTTTACTTATTATTTAATCAATAATGAAGGCTGAAATTCGACGATAGCGAGTTTTTTTTTTCGAGACAAAGAAAATGTGATTGGTTATATATTATTTTGGTCGCATGTAAATCTGCTAGCATTCATATTTTCAAAAATTAATTTACTAAGTGCCTGCTGAGACATTATCCGGATAATTTGCGCTTGGCCTTGGGGCTCGGTAGACGCCGGAAGAGTGCAGGAGGTGATTGTTATCTCCTCGCGATTTCCATTCTCATTAGAGTAACAAGCTTGTTCTGCTCCTTAAGATCTTCCCCTTTTCTTCTGCGCCTTTTAGGATCGGCTCCTCGCAAGTTTAGAATAAAATTTAGTTTCAAGTTGGATCATATCTTATACCGTTCTCGTTTAGTGCGCTTCTTAAATCTCACGCTTACTTTACATTTTGTTTCACATAAAATTCGCTTGAATGGTATTCACAATAAAGTGAGCACTTTAGAAATCGACCTTAGAAAAAGCTCACTGCTCCTACCTGTATATATTTTTAACGGGCGCACTGAGTGACATGCGCCCAGTAAAGTTGGTAACGATGGAGGGAAAGTAGTCCCATGTACTAGTTTCGAATTAAAAGTACTAGGCAAACATTTGTTATAACTTAAATTATTTCCTTCGCTTGCGGTTTTTTTTAATGTATCCGAGTACTAAACTAGTGAGTTTGTACAATTCATTTTCTAATAATTTCACAGTTTCCCTTGACCGACGCATGATTAAAGTGATGAGGTCCATGGCAGTGTTAATATTACATAAAGCGGAAGAGTACACAACGTGCATACAAGTAGATCTCAAGCAGTGCTTTCAAAAGTGTTCAGTTTACCGTGAACAGCCTATATAACATTTGTTTCTGGAACATTTCAGCGGTCATTACTAACAACAGTGTCATTCATGAACGTACTTCTAATACTTATACTTGTATATCTTCCTTACAGTCTTGTGTGTTAGAATCTGAGCACATTATGAAACTTATATAAATGTTAAATCAACAAATAAGAAATAGTTAAAACTGCATTATTTTGGGAATTCATTTTGTAATTGTAAAATACCTATATTAAAATAATTAAACACATCCATGTATCGCATCAAGATTATCACATTTAATATCGTCGCATATATGTTATGGAAGTCTCACTGTTTCGAACTCGAGTATTGCAAGTTGTTATGATGGCTAAGGTAGGCATTAGTTCGGCAGTTTGTCTGAACGCGGCTTTACACTTACGGGTGCAACCAGGCCAGCGTGCAACGTATTGCAGTAATCTGGATGCTATTGCCCACACACTTCTAACACACGGTTATGAATGAACTTAACGTAAGATCCCACTCTGAGCCCGGCCTCACACCTTCAGTTAATCAGGACGCCAGGGATTGCGTCAACAGTGCGACAAGGGCTAGCAATTATAACCTCCACCAACCAGGGAAAGAGGCCAGCTATGTCAAAGCGGTAAAGGTTGGGACTGCCCAGCATAGATTGACATAACATTCATAATGTAATAATATTTTTATATCTTTTAAAGTAGTTCTCCGTTACGTTAATACTACAGTGTTGTATTTTCTGTGTCACATAATATGATTAAACCCCTCATTAAAAGTACACTCTACCATATATCATACCGCTACAAGCTAAGACCCCTAAACGCCTTAGTTTATGAATATGGCCGGAAGGCATATTCATAACAACACGGCCACGATTGCGCCACGTCGCGACGACATAGGAAGTGCGACATCTGTTGTCATGATGCTGGCCGAAGAAGATGGTACAGAAGGAGAACAGAGCATGGGCGTGCGGTCTGCCACAATCTGCATAGTAAAATCAGCCCTTGGCATCGATACAAGGCGGAACTTACTGAGCTATAACTAAGGTACGAAGCGTGGCTCTTTTATTTTATAATTAAAGTTAATAATACATAAACTCCGCCGGTAAATTCTCTGGATGTTTTATTATGTTATTTTTATTGTTTAGGTGTATATTTTCGTGACATTTATCTTTCTATTTTATTCAATTTAAAATGCTTCGATAAAAAAAAATATCGTGGCTCCTGTTTTGGAACCTCATAGCTTGGTATACTATCGCGTCTAACTGTCGGTCGTGGTATACAATGTGTAGTGCGGATATTTGTTTACCTTTGATTTTTTTTTTTCCGAAACAGCGTATTCTCCAGATGTTAGCCGATAGTTAAGTAACTCGTTCGATTGGACTGGGTTCGAAAGGACTTGTTAACGTCCCCATGATTGAACATTTATCAGGGGACAGCTCATGAATTAACTTCAGACGTGACATAAACTAACACCGATGCCTTACCTTGGATTCGAACCCAGAACCTCAGGCGCCCCAGATCGGCGCGGCGGCGCACCAACCGACTGCGCCACGGGAGGTCGATATGAATCGTTCTAGAATCTGCCAGTATTCACAGGTTGGTCACTGCTGACTACAGTAACCTGCTACCGGTGACAGCTGTCACTTTTAAATATTTAAATGGACTGCATCCTACCGGAAATATTCCGAAAAGTATAAAGAAGAAACCAAGATTCTAAACACACATCAGGAAATGAACGCCAAATATATAAACCAAAGAAGAAACTAGCAGTCAGTAAAATATGAACTAGCGAGCGAAAGGCAACAAACTACAAGACAAAAAAAAAATGATACACAACAGTAATAATAAAAATAAATAATGGAAGATAAATGTTTTGTCCGTTCTTCAGCCCTTTTTCGGCAATGCATATTGTCCACTGAAATAGTTACAAGAATCTTACACTAGCACTGCCAATGAACTTAAAAGTTGATAGGAGTTGCGAAGTTGCAGGAGTTCGTCGGTGGCAGAGCGATTCGGTTTATTGCGCTCGACAATTCTGACTCAATTCCCGGTAGCGTCACACCCGGACTTCGGCGTGTGAGTGACGTGGGGGACGTTGCTGTTTACTGCTGGGTTGTCTCTGGGTTCTCCCGATAGTCCATCGCTGCTCCATCTGAGGTTCTCACTGCGTGTGCACTTCCACGGACGACGGCCATCTACGACCCATTTTCCAAGGGCTCGTCACTCGATGGGTGAAACACCAAACTACTGTTGTTCAATTGTTTTAGATCAACAAGCTAATACATTATAGGAGGTTTACGGTAAACTGAGCGCTTTTGAAATCTCTCCTCAAGATCTACTTGTATTCACACTTTGTATGCTTCCGCCGTATAGAAGACTAACGTTACTATGGGCCTGATCGCTTAATTCGTGAGTCGGTCAAGTTAAAATGTGATATTATTAGAAAATTAAATATTTTACAAATCTGGTCATTCTTAGACTGTGCGTTTATGCATTAAAAAGGAAGGAATCTAAATTATTAACTTCAGTCATCACACATGGTTACTTACTTAACACATATAATTTTAACGTTTATACATAAAACTACTTCCTTAACACCATTACCAACTAAACTGGGAATGTACCTTTCAGTATTCCTGTTACTATATATGTAGGTAGGGGAAGTGATATTTTTCGGAGGTTGATTTCAAAAGTGTTCAAATAATCGTGAACGGCCCATAGGTGTGTAGAGCACGAGAAGAACTAACGAAGTATAAATACACGAATATATGTGTGACGTTATATGTCTGATTGCTTTCTAAAGAGCACTTTCCCAGGGGTCTATTAGTCAAATTAACTAATTCGTCTAGTGGTGAAATAATGGCTGGGCTGTCGAAATCAGTGTTACAATGCGTGGGATTCGTTGTGTATGATCCCTAAACCTGGGTTATTTGTGTTTATACATCCTTAATTTTAAATAATTTAAGACAATATTAATTCGTATGGTTATTGCTTCGTTGACGTCTATGGTTAGATCGGACAAGCTGATGTGTCGTTTAAGTCGTTGGCCACATAAATTTAGAAACGAAAATAAATTGGAGGACATAACTGTGGAAATTTACGGTCTCAAATAATTGATTTTTTATTTAGAGGGATGCATGAGGCCATTACTAACAACAGTGACACCCATAAACGTAGTTAGATCTTCCGTACAGTCTTCAGTGTTAGAATCTGTTGTTGACATGTTGTTGAAATTAGCTATTACTCTACAGATAATTCTGCATAGGAAAACCCTTTTGAAATGCGGATCGCGTGGAATAGCTGTGAGGATTATCTCAGTAACGTCGAGTTGCAAAAGGGAACAACTGAATTCCCTGGATAGGGCCAAGAGAAAGAGAGAGAGAGAGATAGAGAGAGAGAACGAGAGAGATTTTAAATTCAATGTGGGTAATCTCGGATGATGGGATGGTCAGGAAGCAATTTGTAATTCAAAAGGAGAGCGCAGTTCCAATAACTTTCCCTTAAGATATAAAAAATAAATAAAGGAATAAAATCCTCAATACCGTTTCGTAGGCGTATCACGTATCCAGGATAATTCGAACGGCTACGTGATCCAACCCTCTCTACCCATCGCGCTACAAATTAATTGTGACTGGGAACTTTTATGTCGAGAATCACTTTAGATTCGCATGGAAAGTCAAACAAATTTCACCTCCTTTTAATTCTCTCTCATTTTTATACCCCTCTTCCGAGACATACCATTTTGTGACAACTGGGATTAATAGAAGGGGGGGGGGGGCGATTCCTGTTATTTACGGTTATGCTGTCACGTGCAGTTCGTATGCCTCCATGCTTTTCTCTCCCAGAATATTCCGTATACACCCTCAGCAGCCTCAACTCGGTGAAGAAAGATGCAAACTAGCCTTTCGTTCCGCTGGAAAGTAATAGAGTTATAATTTTTTTTTTCTACAAGCTGTATGTAAACTTCAAGCGATGTAGCCGTGCAGCATCATTCACCAGCAGTCGCATCTCCTCCCTCTCCCCCCATCATTGTTCGCCCATCCCCGTGCCTTTACCGATCCTGAACGACGGGCAAAAGCTGCAACTTCTATACTTCTTCCTTTGAATCGTTGCACTGAACGCTGGCGTCAAGGTGAGAGATATTAACGGCGAAGACATCTCTCTTGCCATCCTCGACGGCAGAGATTTACGATAACACATTACTTTACCCTGTGAGCAGGAGTTTCGAAAATGGCTGGCTCTAAAAGCAGGGAAAGCGACATTTACCTCAGTGTTAAACTTTACAGTCGTCTATTTTTCACCGCGTTAAACAACTTAGGTAGGAGAAGTGGCTAATTTAATCTCTTGAAGGGTCATATTATGCACGTTAAGTGATTATCGGCACTCGAAATTTGTTTCCTTTGCAACTATTCAACGAGTAATATGTTAACTTTTTTTAAAATTTTATATGATATAATTACAAAATATTCAGCATTTTAGCTACTGTTGAAGTATGAAGGTTGCTCATAATACGAATATAATGATTTTTTACTTTTAAGCTAAACAAAATCCTAGTGACAAAATTTTTGAAAAAGTCATCTAACAAGCAGGGAGTCCGCAGCTATACATACATGCTTGCGCAACGAGTCGCATACAACAAAGGCGAACGAGACCGGCGCGCCATGCGTGAAATTAAATGCAAACACTTTTGGCAGCCTTTACGTCTCAATTGCTAATTCCCCCATTTTTTATGGAGTTTGACACACGTTTGATATCAAGTATGCGCCTAGAGTTTATTGTGGCGTATTTTCAGGCGCAATCAGCATCACGCGCTAGTTCCGTTCGCCTTCGTGATATGCAATTTGACGTGCACGCAGGCACTTGAAGTTGCGGACTACCGGCGTTGTTTTTCCTAACTTCAACATATTCAAAACATACTATATAACATTTCCAAAAATTTTATTACTAGGATATTTTGTTTGTAGTAGCCCATAGATACTGGGGTTTGCATTTCCATATGTCATTTGGAACGAGTGCTGCGTACGTAGAAATAACTCAAAAGAGCGCCTATTTATTAACTTATACCTTAGAAATGATCAACTATGTGGTTTTACAGTCGCGGTAAGCCAAAACTTCAGCAGTAACACGCAAATACAAGGTGTACTATTAACTCATTAAAATCTTTCTGAAAATTTCCTTAGATTAAATGTGAGCAAATGAAATTCCTGAAATAAAGAAGGCATATTATTCATATTAGTTAGGTCTCGTAACATACAAGCTCTGCCCAAACTGCTGATTGTGAATATTATTGGAATAGTATTTTAACGTGGGTAGTGTATAGTATACCGAAGTTTTCAAATGAGTACAGCTTGAAAAGCTTTCGCTCTCTTAAAGGATTGTCTATTGTGGTGTGTGACCATATATTTACTGACGATATTAGTTGGAGGGTCATTTACCCGGTGTGAAATATTTATACTACTGTACTTGCACACTCCGGCGGCAAGAATAGGAAAACCAAGTATACCCTTATGCTGGGAAATACCTTAGTTCACTTACCATCCTGTTTCGCAACTGTAGTTGCGGGATCTGTAGAATTTTCATACACTCATATGATAGGAAATAATTATTTCAGAAATGAAAGACTTCGATTAAATTAAGCTGTTTAATAAAAGTGAAATATTCATAACACCCCACTAAAATAAAGGAAAACCAAACTAGGCAATTATTGTTAATTAAAATAAAATCAATTAACTAAAACTTTTAGATTATGTCTGGTTAATCAGATGAAATTATAATCTGCAGGTAGGTTTGAAAAATTAAAAAGCTACCATCATTCGAACAGAACATGGTTTACAGAAATTAGTAAACAAAAAAGAAAAAATGAAAACCAGAATTATTTAAATGCTGCTGACAGCAATTTTAAATAAAATGACGTGCATTTGAAGAGTCCCTGAATTTGTGTCTTCCTGTTAAGTGCCAATTATTTTTCTTGTACGCAACGAGCTTCATCAAGAAGAGATATTGTTAAGTTGAGATTACTTTCCGACACTTTAAATCCTATGGTAATTCCTTTTTAGAAAAAAAAATGTCCTCCGGTAAAATAATTAAAATGTTCACCACAACGAATAGTAATTTACTCTGCAATAAGAATAATCAATGTCAATTTTGCTCCTTTCACTAGTTCAGTAGGGTCGAGCTGGACCACTGGGATACTTATCAAATTAGCAATTAAAAATGCAATTAAGTCTTTATTTGAAGTGACATCCTTGATGCGAAGACTCTGGAGCATCTTAATACAGTAGGAAAAGGGAACTGGCTTAAGTCCCTTGGCCATAATACAGACGGCGTCACCTTGCTTATCATTTTCTATACTAGCCTCCATGATGGCTTCCTACTGTCGCGATGCGTCTGCTGCGACAGTGACCACTAATAAATTAAGCTAAGTGTGCTTAACTTTGGCCATATTCTAAACTCGACTAAATCAGCTCTAGAATAAACTCACTCCTGGGGACCCACTAAGCTGACTAGCTTGGTTCGATGCCGGGAATATTTATCGTTGAAATCCCGGCGATAAAACTACCGTACAGGCCCCTTAAGGTCCCTCCTCAGAAGCCTCCTACTTCCGGCTTCTTCTTTGACTCATCTCAAAATGGAGTTCAGCTATTTCCGCTCGAAATGACTTAACATAAGCCAAAATATCAAATATTCTTTAAACTTGCCAAAGAAAGAAAACAATATAAATTCTGGGACATGAAAACTCATAAATAACAAATAGTTAACTTAATCAGGTTAAGCCACAAGTTACTCAGAATAACATATGCTCACACCATAGCGAAGCATTAATAAAATAAAAATATCGGCGGTTCCTAAATTGTGTTAAGTGCGAAAAATATCTAAATAAATATAAAGCACAGGAGGGGTGAAATTAATCAAGAATTCACAAAACATATGGAAAACACTGTGTCGAGTGTCCAAAACGACGTGTGTGTGCCTATTTACATACCAGTCTCTGCAAACGTACAAATGAGTGTGAACCAACATATCATACTTGCCCAAACTTAATTGAAGCGTTTCTTTTTTTGTAGCCAAAACGAACAATATCCTTAAATATTTACTTATAGAACATCATAGCCTTTTTCTCTGGAAGCAAAGTAACTGTGAATAACTAACACAATATCTGCATATTGGTCTCATATTGGCACTTTAAATGCTATTTTAAATTTTATAAAAAATAGTTAAAATTTAATTAATCAAATTCTAACACTGGCTGGAAACCACGCTAAATGGCAAGCATATTGTTTTTACATTTTATAAATTGCTATTAATTATGAAACCTTATGAAATAATCTACTCACACGTAACAATATTTAAAAAAACAAATATAAAGGCAACTCTTTTGTCTTACGAGACCTGGATATTTAAAAATATCAACATAATTTATTTGTGCAGATATTTATAAAATTCAGAAATTAGAAGTTGACAGCTAAATTTTTATTCCCTCGAAATCATTATTTTTATAACATTTAACTACGTGTTTTATCATCAGACGATAACCATATGAGTGTCTAAGACGACAGAGAAAGTGCAAATGTTAAACTATATTCCCATACATTCCACTTTACCATTCTTACATTCTGTCACGAATCAGTCAAATGTTAAACTATATTCCCATATATCCACTTTACCATTCTTACGTTCTGTCACGAATCAGTCAAATGTTAAACTATATTCCCATACATTCCACTTTACCATTCTTACATTCTGTCACGAATCAGTCAAATGCTTAGGGGAGTCCCTTATACTTACGACGCTCAACATGCCTATTTTTGTAATCTAACATGTGGTATTATTTTCATACTATGTATAGGTTTAAAACTTCCATTACAGTTTAGGAAGATTACCGGCATTTTTTTTACAGTAACATCAGTGTGAACTGGATAAAAATTTTATTTTAAGTGTCTTATGATAGTTTTAACATTTTCATGGAAGTCAACTATTAGATAGATTTGCTGCTGAATTAACGGTATCTTTGAAAACTAATTGAAGTACCTGGCACTTTTTAATTTATCACTGATAGCTGTACCAAATTGCATTAAAATTTTACTGATTTCGTTTCTTCCTGCAGAGTTTCGTCGCAATGATTTAACGATATATAATTCTCGAATCACTTACAAGACTGTAAAAAAAAAAAGTATTGGCGTAATGTACACCTTGAGGTTGAAAATTAGTACTTCAAATCTTTCCGTGCTAGACGCGCATCCCAAGTTTAAAATTTCAGTTAAGAAACTGACTAAAAGTTACTCGCCTTTATTCAAAATGTAGTTGAACAACTAATTCATACAGCTTTATGGATGCGCTTCTAAATCATGGTTTACGATGAAAAAACGAGTACGTTTTGAACGAGTGCATAACATGCACGTGTGTATGAAATCAACTTTTGTTCACGATTGTCACGCACATATTATCATTCAAAAATCGTAGACGATTGTCTTGGCGGGATGAAATTCTCAGGAGGTTAAATTTTTGCGACACAACAATGAGGGTCTAAGAGAACTTGGCAATTGCGTATGTTCACACAAACATTTTATTATTTAACTTTTAAAAAGTGGATGCAGCAAATCAGACATTTTAATATTATTCCATTAGGCCAAATTGAAGTGTGTCCACTGAGCAATATACCGTAGAAAAGTAAATATCAGGTAAACAATTTTCAGTACGTACGCGCTTCGTGTTCATTATAGTTTCAATCATCATTCCATGAATTTTCGTTTTTATTAGAATGCCAAATTTCTTTTCAATTTCCGGTGTGATTACCCTTTAGAGAGGTTGTTCTCTAAGTAAAATACATGATTATTAGTTGTTTTCGTGAATGGTCTGAGGATTACATGAGCAAACTTTCGCTGCCCTGTTCTTCAGCAAGCAGAACACTCAGTTTACTTTCTTCTAAAGTCTCGGAAGACTCGGAAGAATAAATTTTTAATGAATGAACACTATAGATAATTTAAATACGGCAAAGACATACACAACTTATTTGTGCTGAAGATGATCAACAACAAACGTGGCAAGGAAACGGAACACACATATTATGAATTTTTCTTTGCTTCTCGAACGATCATATGGACTGAAACTTATTTTAAACATGACTTAAGCTACCTATATTATGAGCATGTAAAATAAACAGCCCATTGCTATGTAGTCGCATCAGTTACGCATGTGACTAACTAAATCGAGCATAAAATAATACACAGGTAATGAATTGCTTCCGTGAGAATTAAAACACCTTTAACTATTTTTTGTAGAAAACGGGCATTGCAGCTATTAATTTATATCTCTTGTGACTGTGATAGTTCTCATAACATTACATTTGACGTAATAGGGGGTGAAATATTGGAGGAATGTAAATAATTCCATCACTCATGTTTACGTCTTCAACCTAGTCTCTACCCCTGGGTACGGTAGGCATTAAGAACATTTCCCGGTGTTGATGTCAATCTTAACTTCATTTTTCTAAATAGCCCTGTGAAGGAACGGCAAGGCACGAGATTTAATACTCCAGGCAAGCACCAGCATCATTAGGTGCTCTCATTTTAAAATACTGCTTTACGCCGCAGCTCCATATAAGTGTTAATCAATTACTTAAATATTAAAAGTCAAGGCCAAAAGATAGACTTTATTTCTAATTTTCGTTCTAGAGGTAATCGACTATATGCCGGAAAAACGCGGGAGTTCATTTTCACCCAGTGATATAACAATCTGAAATATCGGCATAAATGAGATATTAGTACAGGGGAACATATATAATATACCGCCAGCACTTTTACAAAACACATATATTTTTTGGCAACCGTTTACCGAAATTTCTTTGTACCGCTACGAGTGGTTTTCTTGTGAACGTTGTAATATACATAAGAAAGAAAAAAGGAAGAAGTTAGCCGGCATCAAGACCCGAACCCAGGTTTTTATTGTACAACTTGAAGCAGCGGCCGAATACTCTCCAGACATCCAACCGGAGTACCCAGAGAATATCCCTATTAATAGCTGCAGCACCAACCAAGACTTCTTCTCCGTGATCATACCAATTATGGCGATAGGAGTATACTTGGAAACTAATCACAGCAGACTATTAATGTGTCGGGGTTGACTTCACTCAAAGAAGGAAAATTGTTTTTCGATTTTGATACTTTACACAATATTTGTTTCAAACGCCACCCATTAACAATATTTCAATTGTAAAACGTTATTAAGAAATAAATCTATATTTTGTCTTTAGTTACATTATTATCCTTGTAAATTACATTCCTTTCACTTTAAAAGTGCATTTCTTCGTTTTGATTGGAATATGAACAAAAATTATCACTCTACAAGAATCACTGTTAAATGAATTCACAATATTAATATTGAAAAGTTTACAAAAAAAATCATAAACGCCATTTTACAGTCGCAAATTAAAAGATAAATTCTACAATACAAATTACTACTTTACATTGACAGTTATCCGGCACAGAAGAATAAGTTACTTTGGAAATTCCTACATTTCTCCTAGAGTTTACGTATAGTTGCCAACATTTTGATACAGTTCTCCTCCAGAATAAAACTTCAGTGTGTCCGCTGGTCTCACTGCTACCCGGGAAGACATAATGCGAGGTCCGAACCGCTGATCTCGTCTCAGGCGTGGAAGGACATGCCAGAACCTCTTGGTCGCATCTTGCCAGTAGAATTATAATTCGCCAGTGACGTAGCTGACGATGACGGCGGCGCGGCGACACGCAGGTCACGTGATGAAACGAAACTCGGGGTGAGGACAGACTGGTCTGCCACACGCGCTACCGAGACGACCTCGACGCACAGTGCCACGGCATACTGTTAGCACCAAATTTCTGGCGTGCGACCCCGTGGCGACCCCGCGTCCAAGGTCAAGAAGCGAGGGAGCAATACGGGCGACGCTAACACGCACGCCTAGTGCCTCTTCACTCCTACGCGCAAGGCGTGCAGTGTGTCCGCCGTGACGCTGTACTGTACAAATTAGATCTGTAACAGCGGGGTTTCATTACACGCAATGAAAGACCACAGATTAAACTACGACCGTATATTTGTACTTTTCGCTTGTCGCTTAAGGAAACTGCATTGGCAAGCTTTAAAAATGCGATATTTCACCATTTTCGCTATTTTTTTCTCCAAGAATACACTTAAAATGACAAAAGTAAAAAAAAATGCTTTTTTATTTTTTATTTTTTTTACATTTTCTGAAAAAAAAAAATGGTATTTGGAGAACCTTTACTTACCGAGATACCCTATTCGCGCAAACAACTGTGTCGCAAAAAATACGGGGGTCCATCCCTTTCCGTGATGGTGATGCGGTCGGCGTGGGGCGTGGGGAGAGGTATATGCGCGCGCAGCCTGTCACAGCCTGTTGCAGTGCTAAACATATTTGCCCCCGTATGTTCGCGCGCCACCTCCATGAAGACGGGGGATGTGGAAAGCAGGGCGGTGAGTAATCCCGTGGAGTTCAGGCTGTTCACGGTAAAGTGAAAGCTCTCTCATTTGGAATAATAGTCAATAAATATATTTTATTTTAGCCTTAGGCGTAATCTTCAGAGTTCGGTGGCATATACACACTGTGTTTATTACTTACACTGCAATATTTATTTCAGGAGGTGGTTAAAGGATAAGAAATGGCTTAAAGAAAAAAAAATTACTAGGGCCTCAAAAGTGCTCACTTTACCATGAACAGCCTATATGAAGCTTGTTGACGCGTGTACTACCTGCTGTAACGCATTTAGACCCGACGTGTCTCGTGCCGCACCGCGAGTGCCTTGCGGGTCCGGGAGCGAAACCCCGTAGTGGATTCTCAAGGTCGTGGAATCGTAAGTTACATATAGTTGCACAGTGTGACGAAGAGGCTAAACAAAAACGTTACGCATCCACAGTAAACCAGACGACAGCAAGAGCTGCACACCACGCTGGAGTGTCTGAGACGTTCGTTCAAAATGAGCGGTAGAAACAAAATGAACTGGATAACAGCGGTGAGGGTGGTGGCCTGTCCACTCCGGGTAAACGGCAGAAAGCTAGTCCCGGACACGCTGTCGTGGATGTCGACTTTGACAGATGCGTAATTCGGCGGACGGTTCAGGAGTTTTTCGTCAAAGAAAAACGTGTCCCCACCATTGTAAAATTACTGCCTGTGAAGAAGGATAAAATACACTTTCCGTGGTCACATACCTCGTTGCCGAACATAGTAAAACACCTTGGTTTCCAGTGGGGAAAAAAACGCAAAGCCGCAGGAAAATACTGGTTGAGAGACCTCGCAACGTATCTTGGCGCCACGACTATCTACATAGTTGCAACGAAACAGCACACACACACACACACGCACGCACGCACGCACGCAGTGAAAAACAAAGTATCTACATTGATGAAGCGTGGATAGACAGTAACTTGACTTTAGGTAAATCCTGGCAAAATGATAACGTGTTCGACATACAAGCTAACGTGAATTCGGGAAATCGATTTACGGCAGTTCACGCAGGGGGTATTAACGGATTAATCGAAAATGCTCTCCTTGTCTTTAAAGCTGGGGCAGTCAGTGGGGTCTATCACGGCCAAATTAATAGTATTAATTTCATTGAGTGGGTTACCGAGAAGATTGCACCTAATTTCCCTCCATCATCTGTGGCAGTGTAAGATAATGTACCTTATTATTGCGCAAAGATAGACAAACCACATCCAAATACTCTTTGAAAGCAGATATATTAACATGGGGAATTAATTGCCACGAGTTAGTGCGGAATAGGGCTCGTAAAAGACTGGCTAAACCTACAAAGAAAGTGTACAAATTTGACGCGCACCCGACATCTTTGGGACATACCACGGACCGTCATACATGTGTGTCCTGAACTCTATTGAGCTGGCTTGGGCGAAGATTAAGCATGACGTGCGAGAAAGAAAATTCTGGAAATTTGTCTCCTCAGAAGCTACGCGAGATCACTCTTAAAGCGATGGATACTGTAACCAAGATCGACTCGGAAGGGTACTCTGGCCATACTGTTCTATGCAGCCACAGGCATGCTAGCATGATTGCGTAAGCACAAACATACTACGAAGAAGTGGAACGAAGCCTTGAGCGCTTAAAAACGAATCCCTCCAGGCAAGGCCGGTTGTTCTAAACAAGGGACAGATATTACGGCTGGAAACACGGCGAACGAGGTCTTTGTCGTCGAGACACTGGACCAGGAAGACGTCCACAGATGGGGGCGTGCCATCCGCCGACATACGTCTGGTCATCAAACTACGACATCATGGACAAGGTGACTAGGTCCCTTACAAACTATTCAGAGTGGCCTTAATATAATTAAGTAACTGAATAATATATTATAGTAATCACGTAATGTAACCAAGTAAACATAATACGAGCTCCTCCGAGTTAAGGACTAACTGAAAGGTTTGTAAACGAAATGTAATTTATATGATTTCAATACAGAACGATAACGAGATGAATAGTGTTCACCTTTGAGTTACGCCTAACCCCAAACTTGTACTTTTATTATAAACAATAAATAACTACACCCATGTATGTAAAACGAAACAATTTGCACAAGCTGGAGGATGAATACTGGGAAAACTCCGATATTGTGTCAGATGCCATTGGCAGTATTGTTGTTGGTCTTGACAACAGTAGTGATTCCTCCAGTGAATCTGACGAGTGCAGTTCGGACAGCGAACAATAGAATCCGGGTTCGCCATTAGAAACGTAGCTTCCCTGAGGTGAGCGCATGCTTCTGTCTAGTATAGTAGAGTCGTACGTCACGGCCGGCTTATTTCGCCAACGCCGTATAACTGCTAGGGTTTCAGAGCTGAGGCGATGACAGTACCAGTTGTACTGTTCGTGCGCCAGCTCTGAAACCCTGGCAGGAATGCGACCTTGGAACGGTAAGTCGACCACGCTATACGACTGTGTTATCGAACAAAGATAACATTCACTCACCTCAAGGCAGAGGGGTCGCCAATGGTGAACACGGATTTTCTTGTTCACTGCACGCGCCTGATGCACTGGAGGAATCACTATTGTCGTCAAGACGTACAACGATACTGTCAATTACATCTGACACAACACTGTCCTTTCCCCAGTACTCAGTCTCAAGCTTCTGTACGTGGCCACAGTATACTTCCCAGTCGGTCTTGGTTACACTGTCCTACAGATGACTGCGGGAGGTTAGGAGCAAGCTTCTCGGTAACCCACTTTATGACATTAACACTGTGCATTTGGCCGTGATAGTCGCCACTGCCAGTGCTGGCTTTATAGACAAGGAGAGCATTTTCGATAAATACGTTAATACCCCCAGCGTGTACTACAATTAATCGGCTACCCGAATTCACATTAGCTTGTATGCCAAACACTTCTTCATGTTGCAAACATTTACCAACGTTAAATTACCGTCTATCCATGTCACGTCTATGTAGATAATTTGTTTCCCACCTTGTCTGTTATGTTTCAACTAGATAGTCGTGGTTCCAAGATACGAAGTGAGGTCCCTGAATTCGTATCTTCCTGTGACTTAGCTATTTTTTTCTCCACAGAAAACCTAGTTGTTTTACCACCTTACGCAAAGAAGTATACGACCATGGAAAGTCTATTTTCTCCTTTACCACGGGCAGTAATTTTGCAATGGTAGGGACACGTTTTTCCTGAATATAAAAATTCTGAATCGTCCTCCGAATTACACATAGATCAAAGTCATCAATATTCACGACAGTATGTTCCGGTCTAGTTTTCAGTCGTTTACCCGGCGTGTGCAAGCTACCGCCTTCCCCACTGTTATCTAGTTCTTTCTGATCCCTCCGTATCTTTTAAATTAACGTCTGCGACACTACAGCGTAGTCTGCAGCTCTACTGTTAAAGCATAACGTTTTTATTTCGCCTCTGCATGACACTTTGCAATTATATTAGTTACGATTCTCCGGCCTTCAGAATGCACGACGGTGTTTTTCTCCCGGACAGATATAACATTGTCAGCGGCGATGTTCACGACACTTGGGAGCTAAATGTGTTGCTGCGGATAGTACATGTGTGAGCACGCTCCCCTCTCCCCGCTGTCACTCACTGATTTACCTTCCCCTTTCCTCTTACCACGAGGTTTCAGTGATGGCGCGCGGACAGTACGTTTGCGGATGCGTGCTGAAGTTAGTACACAGCCGAGCAGGGCCGTCACTAACATCACCTGCAACCAGTTGGGCCGTGCTAGCTGCTCAGACGCAGGCAACTATAGTCCATTTCTGATTGGAAGCGACTTAAGTAAATCAACATTTGAAAAAACACTTTAGGCAAAACATGTCAAACTGTTTTTTCAATAACCTGTAATCCACAAATATATAACTCTATGATTAGCTTTAGATTACTGTATTATTGAATAAATGAAACTTTACCTTAATATATTCTATAATTTGTCATATTTATTTCTTTTTAGATATGAATTAACAACAGCGAGAGCAGCGACGTGCTGGCAACGGCCAGTAAGAAATAGTTCACACTTAAAATATGATTTTAACCTAGTTTTTTAGTATACTATTTGTAAATTAAACGGTGCCTATTGAATTACTTAAATATTTAGGTAGCCCAGATGGCAACATATCTCATTTTAACAGTTTAAAATAACAGCGGAAAATATCGTGAGTAGGCGTAATGATACGGTGTTGTTTTATCGAACGAGAGCAATTTTTGAAGCAACTGTCCGCTGAGCGAGCTTTGTTCCTTTCGCATTCGGAAAGTTTCACTTCGCTAGTGAGTGATATAATTGTACCTGTTTCCAATTGTAGCATATTTCATACTTATTACAGCAAAATAATTATTTTTGAATTTATAATTTACAACTGAATAGAGATTGTAATCTTTGAATACTTATTTTAATATATTTAAATACGATGGCGGGGCAGAAACAAAGTGAAGTTGGCAGACGTGGCGAGCCATGATGTCATGGCGTGTTGCTGTTTTACCAAACGAAGCGTAAATTATTCTTACTCCGAAAAATACTTCAAATTACCACATCACGTTTGTAGACGTCGTGTTTATTAAACCTATCTAAACAAGTTACGATGTTGTGATAAATCTGTGTTTCCGCGGCAGTAATAAATATACTGCTACGGTATGTTTCGTTAACCGATGCGTGTGAAATAGCGTAGCGTGGCTGTTTGGTGATAGTTTCGCTGAATCTGTGTGTGAGTGATTTCAAATATTTGTTGTGTACTATTTATACGTTGTAAATGTGAACTGTTTTTATGACGAAGTTATTTATTTACATCCACGTTTGTTTATTTATCACAATGTTGTGCCTTTGCCCTGGGTGTTTGAAACACTGTCGTGTAACGTGATTTACCACCAATCCCAACAAAATACCCAAGCCCAGCCTCAATAAATTTCATTAAACCTAATAGACAGTAAGTAGCAATACATATAAATATGACCGGAATAAAAGTTACGGTAGGCTTATTTGTGTGCATGTTCACCCCTATATTTTAAGTTTCTATAACAAAAAATGAGCGACACGTGCTTGATTTTAATGTCACTTTTTCGTTGGACTGTCTATTCCTTCGTTATTCGAATTGAGGCCGTCCTTTTAAAGAAATAACCCAACACATATCAATAACAAAGAGTTAAATACTGAAATTCACTATCACGCAGTTGTAACAGTGTTTAACACAGTCGCGGCAAAATATTAACGTGCATTACGTGTAACGTACTATGTTGTGGAAAACAAATATGTTAATGTAACGTAACCGTAAGAATGATCGATAATTCAGGAATTTTTAAAACGTCATAAAACTGATCTAAATAATTTTATAGGCCTAAACTGTGAATATTCGTACAAAATGGTTTTTTAAATAGACCTAAGACAGCATTCTATGAAAAGCTGTAAACAGTAAACAACACATTTGACAGGTATAAAAGTAGAAGTCACATTTCAATGTTTATTTGTAGGTGTAGCGAAGGTATACGAACACATGTACACTCACAATGTCATATAAATATTGATTTTACAGATGCTACATGGCAGTCGCATGGCAATGTTTGTTTACATTTAGCGGAAGGATACGAAACGAGCCTGCAAGTAGATATTTAACAGGGCTCTGAGAAAGTAGCTTCCAATGGGGAATTGACTGTAGGGAAGCGAGCCTCTTAAGCCGGCCCCACACGATACCAATTTCCGTAGCAGTTTTCCTGCCCATATTCTGCTAGCGTTTCTGCTCCCGCAGGCCGCATTCCCGACCCCTCCTGGGAGGTCTGGCTCCGGGTGTAATAGTTTTTGTACCCATGCGCATGCGCGAAACGGTAATATAACGTGTTCTGAATTTCTGCTGTACCCACGGAGCTGCGACCGACCAAGATGGCCTACACACGAGTAACAACCTCAAGACGTATATGTCCGTTTACGAAAATATTACGGATTCTGTGAAACGTATTTAATACGAAATGAAACATAATGTATGCGTAAGTAAAGGGAAACGTTTCAATTTACCCCCATGGTCAAAATAATAAAATAAACACAACTTTATAAAATTCGTGATATCTGTGAATTTTTGACATGTATAGTACATCTTACACTAGCGCATTAAAGGTTGTGTGTTTATCTTAGTGGTTCGGTGCGCGGGCCTGCGTCGTATGGTTTTAGGTTACAGAGTTTAAATCTCCGTCGTATAACGGCATCTTTTGTACATACATGTGATTACAGTACCTTACTTGTTATACATAAGCAGTGCCCGTACTCAGGAACTTAAATAAATGCAGTCTTCAGGGGAAAAATTAATCTTGGTAGTTTCTGGATGTACACCACAAAGCTACATATATTTTATTGCATTTATACCGCTCCCAACTGCGTAATGGCTGCACTTGCAAGCTGTTTTGTCGGTCATTTGCAATTTTCTGTTAGTACTTCAGGTAACGCGTCGGTATGAACTGCTGCATTCTTTCTTCTCTTCTGCTATAGAAACTTTTGTGCCTTCCTAAGTGCTCATGGGTATGGCAGAAGGTAGCATAAATTGGGTGTAGTGCAAGGACGGCTCTACTGTGCAAGCAGGGCGCAGCCCGAACTACGCTGTTCAAGCGAGCGGCTTGCGGCAGGAAAAGTCTTAAGGTTGTCGCACAGATGCCTGCCAAATGTTGTCCGACAAGACGCGACGTGACGTCAAAGCAGGCAACGAGCCGCTGTCACAATCGCAACCACTGTCGGGAGGTGGACTGAAAATCTGCGCGGTTTGCGTTCTATTGTTGTAGAATCTATTGTTTTAGGAACTTTGCGTCGGGGCGACATTTTCCGGTGTTACGAGCCACAAGATTGTCATGCAGTCTGTTCGCTTGGTTAGAAAAATACCTGCATAACAACAACAATGCGAGTGCATGAGCTTAACTTTCCTGGTAGGTGAAGTAGAAATGCATTAAGTTTTTACTCTCGAAAGAACGTTAAAAGGAAACATACCCCGCTCCGGTCCCCAATGCAGTGGCTATTCTTCAATAGCACGTCTTCGGTTAACACGTTCACACTAGTTTTGAGTGAATTAATCGTTACATAATGACAGTTCGTAACGTTGATTCTACTTAAAGTGAGTCCTGGTCGTAACAAAAAAAATTCTAGACATATTCCCAAAACGGCTTTCGTAAAGTTATAAATAAGATATTTTGCAAAATATATTCATACTTCATTACAAAATTCTGTGAATGTGCAAAGAATCGCACAGTAAAATTTACAAAAATTTCATACTAAATTGGTTATACAACCCATTTAAAGTATAAACCGATATAAGTTATGTAATAATTTTGTTACATCGAGACGTTTTGGAAGAAAAAAACCGCACGGATACCTGAAATCCACGATGAGCAGGAGGATTAGGAAAAAGGTCTGGGCTAGGAAGAAGAGTCTAACGGCGGTTTCCTGGCGATAGAATCGGAGCGTGCTGCGACGCAGAGGACAGCTCTCGCTTTACCTTGTCACTTATTGTTGGAATTGAGCCTTCAGTCGCAGCAGATTCGTTCGACGAGAAGCCGCAGATAGCGACGACTAAAGCGGATAAGTTTAAATGGAGACCAACAGCGTTACACACTGTAGTCTATACGCGACTTCTTCGCACATTTGAATAAAACTTTTGAAAACTCACCCCATGTATGACGCGTTTAGTTATTTCCCAAATATGCCATGCATAACAAACGTTTTATAATTATATTAGGTAATATAAAAGTAGCTTTTTTTCGGTTAAATTGGATTGTTTAATTATAATTTATCTATAAATAATAATGAGTGACTTTTATTAACACAGATAAAAACAGGGCGAATATAGGTGTAATGTTAATGCCTAGTAAGAAATAATTATTTTCACAAATTTATTAATGTGAGTGCACACTAATATGGTGCGTCGCTCCTTCGGTGTAATTTTGTGGACTAAGTTAGGCTTTGTTTGTATGCGACGGAGGAATATCCTGAAAATAGTTGGTAGTTACTGTGAATCGACTATAACTGTAATTCTGAACTTGCTTTAGGTTCGTTAAACAATTGACATAATACGTATTACGGCCACGTGAACAGCATTTATCACCCCAGCAACGATAGCTCCGTAATTATTGGATTCTTTATTCATAAGTGTTTTATTCACAGGAAAGTGCAGGTAAACATTAGCGACATACCAGCCTTTGCAGTATGGCTCTCCTGCCGTAGAGACAATACTTTATATCATCTAAAAGATGAAATGGACAAGGAAATGAAACAAACAGGAATACACATAATAAGGATCTGGGGGAAACGAACCAAAACCCATGAAATTACAGTTCCGGGATTAATTTGACGTTTTAAGCGCGTCCTGTTTTTAATTGCAATTTCTAAACCCACGCATGTGTAGTACTTTGAAAGGATTTCACAATTCCTTCGAGAAAATAGTTCTTACCTGTCTTGTGATAAACAACGAACATGAAGGCCAAATGCATTGCACAAAAGAGCAGCGATAGGCGAGGCATCGTAATTTCTGTTTCCGGTAATTCGCCATTATTTATTTTAATAAGAAATTTGGCATCCAAAATTAGAACAATTTTTCTTGCCTGTCCCCCCATTTATACAACAAAACTTGTAAGCAAGGAGGATTTTTGTTAACAGCTTGCCGTTGTATTTTTCCACAGAAATTTCTGCCTAGTTTTTCGCTATAATTTTGTAACAGTATTGCGCAAGAAATTATGTAGATAGTTTGTGATAATATATACATGGCTTTATATGTATGCATTTTCTGTGTTTACAGTATTGTGGGCTCGCTTTGTTTCAGCAGTAGGAAACGGGATCCAATTACTCTTGTTAAATCAGATTGAAAGAAAATTAGCCAGCCATTCGTATACCAACTTGTAATTCGGCGGTAGTCTAAATTGTATAGCTGTGGGTTGATTGATTTGGGAGTATTAAATTTTTGTGGACTAAAGAAGTATATGTTGTAAGTTTCCACGTTGCAGTCTGTGCTAGGAGGAAAGTTAAGTTTGTTGAAAAATTGAGAACGAGAATATTTTTTACGATACATAAAAATTTTTGGTGCCAAAAATTGGGAGATTACCAGGATTTCAAGAACTTAAACACTTATTTTCAAGAAAAGAACGTAGAAATTGTCTTGAGATTACACATTAATATTCTTTCATGGCATACACGCACTCCGAGCGCGACAGAAATGTAACGAGAAGTATTTATCTGTAATCTGAGTCATGTACGAGTATGAGGATGTTAAGATAGCTAATACTTGCTTGTGAGGAAAATGCTAGCAATATATGCTCTCTAACAGTCAGTCTTATAATAAACCACATTGTGTTATTCAGTCCTCGTGTCGATAGACACTTATCTACACGTAAATGTGGGAATCGTGTTGGATGATACCACTGACCGGCGGGTTTTCTCGGGGACTTTCCTGGCCCTTGCATTCCGGAACTGCTCCATACTCAGTTTCCCTTCGCCCTTATCGACCCTCAAGATCCCGCTGTTGAAAGCAAAATCGTCCAAACATCACCCTCCCCACGCACGCGCGCGCACACACACAAACACAGAACTAAATTAACCACGTCGACTTTATAATGCTGGGTCAGTTTTATTTATCAAATTTACCAAGCCTATAAATGACTTTAACTGGCACTCTACACAAACTGAAAATGAGAAGTAACTTAGCAAGGGGGGGGGGGGGGGGGGGGGGGAAATTCCATTTTTTCAAATACAATAAATTGGTTTAAATAGGAAAATGTGCTCGATGTTCACAATAATTGTAAGGATTGTCTCTAAAAAAAATGTTAGAATGGCAATTAAAATCAGATACGACATATTCGAACGACACACTTTTAGATTGAGAATAACGGGGACGTGTATACTTGCGAAGAATGTATTGAAGTACCTTAGCGAGAGATTCAGAGGTCTTCACAATAAATTGACAACAAATATTTTTCTGCTACCGCAGACGCAACATCTAGTCAGACTTCAACCACTCCTATAACAATTCCGACCCTCTCTATTACACACTTTATTACATTGACACCCATCATACTTGCACTATCGCAAAGCGATCCTTGAAATTTTGGAATGTTTCTGGGAACAGTTGAAATCTTCCATAGGCCACGACCCGCTTCTCTCTAATTTTTAAAACGTATTTTCTTTCGTGGCTACCTAGAGGATGAACAAGCTGCTGTGATGAATGGTATCACGATTGCAGCATGCACATATAAACAAACGAAGAGAGGCATGAAAGCCTGATACGGAGACTGGAGACAGATAATACTAATTAGACGACACCAAACCAATTCGCATCAAGTTTTTGGAAGAATTCAATGTAACTCTTAACAAATGCTACAAGCGATTCAGATCCTGCAGACGCACGGTGAATAAATCAATGTTTATGGAGTAATCTTAGCACCTAAGATACTTAGTGTTATTCCCCCAATAATGTCTGCAGATGACGGATCATGTATTTGATAAATGAAAATATCATCACGAGGCGATTTAGTGACATTTGTAAGCGAAGGAATTTATGGGCCTCTCTATGCTTATAAATTTTTGGCAATTCTTATGATTAAGCCACCCTCATCCCCACGAGAGCTTCCTTACACATATGCCCAAAATAAAATACACCAGAAAGAAAATTTTAATGTTCTAATAAAAGCTTTCCTTGTTTAACTCGAGGTTGCAATACTAAACAAAATTGTAGCAAAGGGGGGAAGAATATTTGACCCAACTGCATTGAGGTTTATCACATATTATGTGCAGCTGAGGGAAACCTAAAACTCACAAGATTACTTCAGTTATCAAAATCAGTGTCTCATAGTTTCACATATGTACACACTGCACAGATTTGGATAATGGGTTCGACAGGGCTTAGTAAATGTGATTTAAAGGTTGCACTAGTCTACGAAACTTTCATAAAACACCCCAACTGGAAGGCGGAAGGTGAGTAGTCACTTTGCCAATAAAAATATCGTTTTTATCTTTAAATTTAAGAATTGAAGAAACAATTCAATTTGTTTTGTAGAAGATTTAAGAGTGATATTCTGCTTTGTAAGATGTACACCACTACATTGTAAAAGCTTGTGTAAGGACTGCCCCTTCTGAGCAATATACATACGATAACTTGTACTTGTCTCCCCATGCAGTCCAGCAACAACATGCGGAACTGATAAAATTGAGGAGTTTTGATAATTGTTTGCATTAAAAATAAATACGCCATCCTTAAAAGATGCAGTAGAAACTTCTCACAGTCTACTACTGAACATATTCGTAGTATTGCCAGGCTTGAGAACTTACCAGCTATTATAATAGGAAAGTAACTCAAACCTTCTTACAATTGAGTATAGACAGGAACAACTGAAGCATGACAAATTCTTCTATTTCTGCGGGGATGAAAAATGACACATGGGAGTTGAAAAACTACATAGGTCACCTATGGAGTTACATGTTATTATACAGCATTTTCCATCTGTTTGCGACCCTAAGAGACCTGGATAGTATGTTCAGCAACAGATATCCTGCAGCTGAAAAATGTTTGGACAGATTCTGTATATGTTTATGGAAGTTACCTTTGCCCCTGTTCAAGACAATTGACTCATAACTATACACCACAGTTTGATCAGTCTGCTTTAAAAAAAATGCTAATGCAATGACAAAGTGTATTTCGAATTTAACAGCACTTAAGGGAATATGGAGTGCAGCAGGGCGCGGAATAATTTCGCAAACAACTGTTTTTCGAGTCATTTAAGACAACGAACCAGATTCACTGCTTTTGACCATCAGCACATAATTGCTGGCCTGCAGAAAATACCAGCTCCGAAACAAGTACTGTAAGTGATTGTAAAGTTCTTCGATCCCATTGGTGTACTTTCCTTAATATCTGCTATGAAAAAGATTTATATTCGACTCTATATGTTCCAGATGCATTAAAAGGGATGGACGATGAACTACCGCTAGATTTCGTCTTCAGATGGGAAATTTTTCCCACGAGCATCAGCATTTTGTCAGTCATTACAATTCCCAAGTGTATAAGGTGGTACATTTTGACTCCAACGTTATTATAACTTCTCATATTTTGCGATATGTCTGGAAGAGTTTTCATGGTTGCACTGTACAGAAATTAGGACAAGAACGGCACTTTGATGTGGCTGACTTACAGCAAAAATAGACTTTCAACAGTGAAGCATGATAAATTACTCTGAGTTAAGTTACTGGCAGTGTTGATATGTACATGAATTGTGAAATACTTGTATGAATCCACAGGTTGTGGCAACCATATAAAAACTAGGGACTGAGTCCATATTAACCCTAAGGAGGCTGTGCAGCGATGCAAATACGCGAATAACTTTTGTATGAAACCGCACACGACAGGAATTCAGTGACACACTATTCCGATGTGAGGGCAACATTTTCCAAGAAAGGACAAACATTCTTATCTTCTAACGAGTGGCACGTTAGCTATAGATATTTACTCGATAATTGCTGAAATAGAAAGGGCTGCCATGCCTCAGGGACCATTCTTGCCCTTGAATCTAGTAGTTCCTATTAGGTCTATGACGCTTCCGCACAGTAATTTATTTTCGTACTTAAAAACATTTTCTTTTGCAAACTAGTTGCCAAACAATTTTAGGTAACACTACAAATAATCTTTGTAAATTTTTCAAGAAATTGCTTGAATTGTGCACGGGATATATTCAGCATTTGTAAAATAATTTTCTGTGACCTACCGACTGATATCCCGTAAAATTACAATATGTGTTGTAATTGTCAAATTATTTTCCTGCAAAATCCTAAGCTATTATTTGGACTTCTACAAAGTAATTTGTCAACTTGATGATACATATTAGTTTTTATGGTATAACAGTTATAGGTACTGTCTGGACTGCACCCGGGACACATTTCATCCGGCCCTGTAAGGTATGTGCCAACCCAACTACGATTTTTAAAATTCCCATTGAGGTGTCGACAATTTAACACGGAACATATACTTTAGAAACAAGTGCACTAACCACTAAGCCACAGATATATACATACACGGAGTTATTTTTCAATAGGCCTACATAAAACTACCTTTCAATAATTTAATCTCGGTTTTAATATGCGGTATTTTACATTCAAAAGAGAACAGCAAGATTTACTGAACTCAAGTCTGAACAGTTATTAGTTTAGCACTTAATTAGAAGGCATATGTTAGTACCGCGTAAAGAAGAGGCTACTTTGAACATACATTTAGACTCCTCGCATCACACCAAGGCGAACAGGGTTCAATCCCCGACCGGGTCACTCCTGGATTTTCGTAAAGAAGAGGCTACTTTGAACATACATTTAGACTCCTCGCATCACACCAAGGCGAACAGGGTTCAATCCCCGACCGGGTCACTCCTGGATTTTCATAAGTGGTAATCGTGCCGGACGATGCCGCTGGTCGTCGAGTTTTCTCGGTCATCTCCCGTTTCCCCCGCCCTTGCATTCCAGCGCTGCTCCAGTCTCTCCTCATTTCACCCTCCTCGGCTCTC
This sequence comes from Dryococelus australis, assembly GCA_029891345.1. Taxonomy (NCBI): domain Eukaryota; kingdom Metazoa; phylum Arthropoda; class Insecta; order Phasmatodea; family Phasmatidae; genus Dryococelus; species Dryococelus australis. The sequence goes on along the minus strand of CM057002.1, from coordinate 68,732,890 downwards.
AAGTCCTCGTTGTTAAGAGCTGCCCAAAACTCTCAACTCAACATTGCTCATACATGACAAAATAAATCAATGCTGACGACAGTTGAATTATTCTGAGAGATCTTATTTTCCTTATCCCTACAGCCTGTTGCTTATTTTTTATCCCATACAATCTTTTATTTAAAGAAATCCATACGAAACACGTGCATGTACTAATCTGTCGCGAGACATACTTACATTTAGCTCTCTACAGAAACCTTGAAGGAACACAAAATATGTATTAAGAAATAATTATGACCGTTTCTTAAAACATTTAAAAGGAAAGGACGCATTTGTACTATCGCATCTAAAATCACATACACTTACAAAATCTGGCCTATACTGTTACCAAAAATGATTGCACATCCATAACTTTGAGGAATGCATCTTTTTCAAATCAGTCAGAATGGACTTTGCCGTATCTTACAAGGAAAGAAGTAGTATTCGCCAAAGCGGATTCTCGAACTTGACCCATCAGCCTTTAGCGCATACCTTAACTTGAAATTCTGATATGGTATCAGCAGTTTACTGAATATCAGTATTTCTGCAAGAATTTTTATACAGCAGTACAGTTGTTGCTCTTGCATGTTTACAAATCCAACAGGTTTAGAAGATTATTTTGTAAATTTACAAAAATTTCTCTTCGTACAAATATATTTAATCTTCCCTTAAAAAAATGTATATATTGGGTGGGGCTGAATTTGACCGACAAACTTCACGGAGTAAAATATAAAATCAAGAGGAAAATATATAGGACCGTTTGTACCTAAACTAAATATTTAGGACGAAATAAATCCCCGAAAATGGCAATCATCGAATGTATTGTTTCGAAATGTCGGAAACCAAGTGAGACGAAAGTACAATTCCGGAACAGTGTTAAATGGTAACGGAATCTTCAACTTAAGTGCAAACTCACAATAATAACACGGTAACTTCGTTATTATTGAGAACTATGAACGTTCGAAGCTGGTTTATTGAGCATTATAAACTAAGAAACATGAATTATTCCCCCCGTTGCAACTGCTCAGGATCCACCATTTTCGTTTGAAATCCTTTTATTATTGCTATTAAAAATAACAAATATACATTTTTTAACATTGTAACAAATATGCTTTTTATTTTTGGTAACCTGACGCACTCATACAGTATATGAGTTTATTAACATTTCATAAAAAGGAAGATTGATGTCATATAAAAAATTTTAATTTTATTAAAATTTATTATTGTAGTTGCTAGGATTCCGCAAATGTTAAGCGCATATTAAATATTGTTGACCTTGCAACAATGCATAGACATGTTATTAAATTTAGAAGTTATTGAAGGTAAAAAGATCCACGAATAAAGAAAATTCAATAAGCTTATTTTGGACGGGCCGGATCATGCGCACGCAGAACGAATGAAAAGCAGACTTACCTGCAGCTCAACCGCAACACTGGGGAGCATCCACGTCGACGCCAGAAGGTGCCTGGCGCTAACAAGAAGGCACCAAGACGTCCAGAGGCCACAAGTCCAGAATCGCGGACAAACTTCAACTCGGCATTGGAAACCCAATCCGGAGACCCGCTAGAGTGCCCAAATTTAGCAATAAAAATGACTGGCACAAGCAAAGTTGCATACTGCCGAGGTCTGGGAAAAAACAACAATCCAGTTACCAGAAGCGGCAATAAGTAGATGATCTTACCATGAAGTAAATTTAAAGTGTAGAGCTCCAAAATCAGCCAAATCCCACCATAGTGGTTGTAATGAAGAAGATGGAAATGAGGTGCGTTCCAGAAAGTCAAGTGAACATCGCATGTATCAAGTCGCTGGGTACAAAACCATTATTAATACTTTTTTGTATGACCTTTACATTAATATGAATAGTACTTAATAAATTAAGTTGACGATACCATAAAACCAAAGATAACATATTTTATAAAATAAAAGTTTTTTTACGAATAATTTTTAAGATACTTTGCTCATCAGTTCAGCACGATCAAGGTATGTTGAATAATTGGTCAACAATAAATCTTAAAATTACAGTTTGACAGAAATATTCAAACATTGCTGGGTAAGTAAACAAAATTACAGAAACGGTGATCGGACATAGAAACATGGAATTAAAATGTTATGGTGCTGGAAAAGAAAACAAAGGGGCTTTGTCCAAGAAAATCCCCAATATTTTTGAGGGGGCAATTTGAAAACGGAAACGTTAGTTTACCGTAGCCCCATTTGGGTTAGTTTTGAAAGGGGGAGGGGGCAACGTTTTGGCCCTCCTAGAAATGTGGCTAGACAATCATTCAAAAAGTGACTTCTTATCAACAATTCAGAACCGTCCTGGACGAATTCTCGTGAATTTTGAATACCTTCTATTTTTACAGGCACAGTTGCTAGTATCCTTTCGTCCGCTTGTGGTATTTCAAGCTAATTTCTAAAATATTATTTAGTTGTTCTTACCACAGGCTCCCAGAATCACCATTCTCCATTCGCCCCCTCTACCCGCCATTTCCACCTTGAGCTATGAATTTCGACGAGATGCAATTTACAGGTATGCTATGGCACAATATTTGATTTCTGTACAATCGAATGAGCTCTGCCAACTATCTATTTGCCACCTGGAATTCTCTCGCCCCCTAAGATTAAATTGTATTCGGGTGTTCTCTTTACACAAATATCTAAAGGTCAAAATCAAGCGCCGCATAGCTCATAAAGAGTTATAGGTTAGATTAGGTAATTGTAGTTTGAACTAATCGATCACTCTCCTAGTTTAGTTAAGGGCTCCTTTTAGGTTGGGGTAGTGTGTTAAAAAACTATGTGAAAACACGCATGCGCAGAAACGACGACCTTGGCGGTCCACAAACTGTCATTTCAAAAATGCGGAGTTAACTTCTACCAATAAGCAGCCAGGAAGACGTTGATAATGCTGTGCCCATCAGCCTATCTCCATCCTTAACGAGGCAATGTTACCGGAAAACGTATTCTGCGTTCAATCATTTTAGGAAGGTCGAGGATTTTTTAGTATTGCTGATCTTAATGAAGCCTTCCCGTAACGGGTTTTTTTTGTAGTCCCGTAGGACTTAACTTATCTAAACTATGCTCCCATTTGGTTTTGCTTACAGTTCTCTTGTTTTGTCGTAAGAAACATGATGCGCAGATTTAACTATCAACGAGCGTTTACAAATATAGAAGACGCGTATTATTATGGTTATTCGTTCGCAAAAAGCCCGGAAACATATTCCTTAAGTCTGGGAGGCTTTATTCTGAAAGCTTTAGACTGGCTGTGAATGCAAAAAAGAAAATAGCCCGGCTCCAAAGACATGCTATATTGTTGAGCTTCATCATCACAAGAGGACATTTCTTCTCCAGCGTAATAAGATTATAGCTGTGGCGAGTTTCCCAAGACATTTGAGAGAAAAGCTTGTTGTAGATTACACACCTATTTTTATAAACCGTACAGACGTTCAATACGAAAGGCAGTATTATTTCTCCGAAGTACGAAAAAAGGGAACACTCACTGGTGTTTGATAACCAACACTTCGTTGAGTGTTCTCGACTTTGAGAAAACATTTTCTCTGAAGGTAGACGCAAATTTAGGTGAGATAAAAGTCAGACGGTACAGTCAAATAGAAGGTAGTAATGATCGCTCGTCCAAGACGTTTGCGCTGGTTGTCGAGAAGAACTATTCAACCCAGTAAGTAGTAGGGAGAAGTTACTTTGGGGACAAGGGAATGGCAGTGCCAGAGTCGGGGGAGCCGCCATGTTGTTACACCCAGCCGTCATCTTGGATGTGATTTGTCTTTTACTCCTGACCCCTGACCCTTAACATTGACCCAGAGGACATTTGACCCCAAACGACACTAAAAATGCTTTAAAAAACCTAAAAAAAAAATTAAAAATATTCCTTTAAGAATTCTAAAAAATCCGAAAAAAAATGTATATTAAAAAATTATTACAAAATTATTTAAAAATTATTGAAAGGGTTCTCATGAAAGGACCCATGTTTCCGCAACAGGCGAGAGGGATCAGCGACTCCGGTGACTTGGAACCAGGTGACCGGGATCAGTGACTCAGGACATTTAACACTGAAAGTGCAAAAAGTTAAAAAAAAATCACAAAAATTTCCAAAAAAAAAATCCCAAAAACTATTATTAACAATTTATTACTTAAATGGTTAAAAATCGTTAGTAAATTATTTAAAAATTAATTTAAAACATATATATTTTTAAAACTTACATTTCCGAAGGTCCCCTCAGCACCACCAATTACTCACATCAGTTCGACTCCAGCAGACGACTGACTCCCTCACCCACACGTTCCTCACCTATACTCATTCCTCCATCTTGATTTTTTCGTTCGTCATTTGTTTATACATTACTGAAGGTCTCTATCTTGGTAGACGGCTGCCATCCTGGTAGCTGACGACTAGCTTCGTAGGCAACCACCATCTGGGTAGGCAACCACCAACTGGGTAGACAACTACCATCTTGGCAGACGACCGCCATTTGATAACAAAACCTTGAGAAAAATACATAAAAGTCAGCAATCATAATACATTACAAACTACCACCAACATATTATATGCAAAATAGATTGACCTTGACCCCGTGACCTTGAAAATAAAAAACTTTAGAAAAAATAAATAAAAGTCAGCAACCATAATGCATTACAAACTACCACTACCATATTAGATGCAGACTAACTCTGTATTGACCCCATGGCCTTGAAAATAAAAAATTGAGAAAAAATAACTAAAAGTCCACAAGTATAATACATTGCAGACTACCACTGCCATATTAGATGCTGACTGCCACAACCTTGACCCCATGACTTTGAATGACCTTAAAATGTGAAACTAGTGCAACACAAATACCTAGGATACTTTATGTTCTGAGTTAAATGCGGAGTCTGATGCCCAGTGACCTCAGTCATAACCTCAAGACTACGCCTAGGACCAAACGCAGACAAACCAAATCTATTACTAGCAGAAATGGCTAGGCGACTCTTGAACTTCTAACGCCAAGGTACGCAATTCGGCGAAGTATCTAGGAGCCCTCAACAATCAGCAATTTTCCTTAACTGAAGGAGACAAATTATCCACGATTACATTTGTCAACTCTGTCTCAGTGAGCGACAAAGTGCCCCGTGGAAACTCTGAATAGAATGAATAAAGTCACTCAACAGCTAGCCACGTTGCACTCGATAGACCAGATATATTTCCATTTGCCGCTTCACTCGCAGAGGGAAAAGCATATGTAATATGCGCTGATTGAAAAATCGAGCCGCCCACAGTGGAAGACAACTCATCCTGTAGTAATTGGAGGATAAACCACTCCACTTTAACTGTCAAGGCCCTAAGTATGTCCAGTTCAGAGCATAACTTAAGGAACAGCACCTCACTAACGCTAATAAAAAAGCGTAAAATCAAAACCGTGTCCAAAGACACTAAGGAGGCGATGTTATCTACAGACTTATATACCAATTTTGTGACAGAAAGGGAGCTCCCACAGCCACAGTTTGTCCGGCGAGAGGTTGCACCGCGCCGCCCCCGCTGTCTTGCTCATGTAAACCACACACGACCAGCCGTCGAAGGTCGGCGACATTCTGGGTACCATCCACCGCAATGCCAGTGTCGTGCAGGAATCCCAGCAACTCGTCCCGCTTCAGCGAATACACAGACCCCACTGAAGAACTCATCGTTATACCATTGTTAATATAATCAAAATTTAAATAAATACAAAATTACTGAAAAGAAGATAATCTTATGGAAATCATTTCAAACAGCCATAAAAATATATCCAGAGGTCTACCGTATTTGTGATGCACCAGCAGTGGCGCAGAACAATTTGCTGTACCACAATTTGTGTATACACAAACAAGCAAAAGTTGAAAGATTTAAAAGGTTTCAAATGAATCAAAACTACTTTCATGAATAAAATCACTGAGAAAGGTTCCAAATAGCAAAAATTAATTAAAATAACATGACACCAAATTCCAATCAACATTAACCTTTTATTTACATTTGGCACTAAATATACTGGTATCATCACAAATCCAAAATTAGGAAAATTAACATCAAATTAAATACCATACCACAGGTGCCTGGGTGCGTCGCTGAATCCTAAACCCTATAATTCCTTTGTATCAGTATCAAATGCAAATATTCCCATTAATATTAAAATATTTCTCACTGTGATATAACATAGCGTATCCACAACTACTATATAAATTGGGTAACAATAGCTACTTAAAATGATGCGAGTACAATACAAATAATTATAATAAAGAGGCGCATAGCCTGTTAATGTTGCTTCCAATCAACATGTACGATACACCTTGCAGTTCCTTAAAAAACGTGTGTAAACACAGCACGAACAATCTTTTTTTACCACATTCGTGTACAATAGCCTTAACCCTGAAAGCACAATACTGCACAGGTAGCGGTAGGTCAGTGCCTGCCGTTCCAAGATCAAGGTTAAACTTCAACACAATTAAAAAGGCGCCCGGCCAACCTTTTAATCGACAATGCTCACACTACCAAACTGTCGAATATCATATTCACGAGTCATATAAGTGCTCGGTTTAAAATATAGTTACAAGCACTTGCTTGCTTACACTTTTTAAAGCTAATAAATAATACTTTCCACATCCTATACGATTGAATAACTAGTTCAAACCTACATCACCTTCATTTGCATCAAAGGCTTTAAGGTTGATTTGCAGAAACTATAACGGTGGTACTTCGTAAAACTAATCCTATCAGGCATATCAGACTCCTACAATTGTTACTAAAATGCGCTCGTCGCCAAACATAGCTTGCATGCAAATTAACACATAGGAACGAGGCGGATTAAAGGGACATTTTAAAACATTTAAAATGTATACAAACTTGTCCGCAGCAATTAAGATCATCAAAGTGACAAGTTACTAAAATACATGGACAAGGCCCCTTAAAATTATTACCCTGCATTGTGGACAGTGAGCACACCAGAGGAGAAATGGCCCGGGATAGACGGGCGTAATCAAACTCTAATATAACACCTACTAACGAACCCAAAAAGATCTGCAACTCTCTGCTTAAAGGAGCTGTGAGGTTAAAACACGCATATAGACGAGTGGCCGTATTGCAGAGAGCAAATGATAGCGCTGAAAACCGGAGCTCGAATGGACGCCTGGTTCTCGAGAAATCATGGGAATTGTGCGAGCAGCGAGACAGCGATGATGTCATGGTAGGCTATGGCTCGCTTCCCCTAGGGCCAGCGTCACGCCGCGCCATTCTGCTGTCGCTATGCCGTGCAGTTGTATGCGTGAAGTTAAACTGGTAACTAGTGTTTAGTCATGCCGTCTCGATGCTGTGTTTATATGTACTCAAATAGTTCGGATACAAATAAAGATCTGAGTTTTTAACAGTTTTCCTAGCAGAGAAAAATCTCCAAATAGATACAATGCATGGATTAGTAAAATTAATCGTAGGGCGTTTGCTCCGGGTGAAACTACCAAAGTGTGTTCGCAACATTTCACTGATGGCTACATCTTCTTCCCCCTTTGCATAAATCCAAACTGTGAGGAATTAAAACTCCAAGACTTAAAGAAGAGCGCTATTCCAACAACCAGGCTAAAGGGAGAAGGGTCGCCGAAGAAGAAAGCAATAGGTATTTACCAAAGGAAGAAGATCGTCCAGGAAGCCGTCGATGATAACGCGTGTTCAGTTCACGTAATATTTGCCAAGTAGAAATTAGAGATTGTATTGAGACTGAAATTGAGAACTGCAATAATATAGACGAATCGTTCGCGGCTTACCGCGATTAAGGAATTCAGTGTGAGCTTGGTGCGGAGAGTTACGGGAATACATATTCTACAAGCGAAGAAAGTATGGAGAAAGATAGTGATGATTGTGGTGACATTGATGCTGATAACATCGCAAGCGAAGATAGTGTTAGTTTGGGAAACGAGTTCAATGAAATGCTTGTAACAAAGCCGCTAGAAAACAAGCGTAAAAATCTAAAGTGCTTAGGCATGCAGCTCTTCATAGTCGTGTTCGACCTGTCTGCTACAGTTACTGCTGTTTTGTTCGAAATGTGGTAGTAGCGTATGTGATGTGCAGACAGCTGTTGAAGGTGCTTCTCTCACAGTAACGACAAACTGTCTGAAAGGTCATAAAAGTATATGGCATTCATAACCAAGCAGTAATGGGCGATCTTCGCCAAACATTCGTCTGACTACCTCGATGAATGTGTGCGGTATGAGTTTTTCTTTATTTAAAGACTTTGCGCAAACTTAAGGACGTAAAGGTATTTCCAATAACGGTTTTACTAAGATTATAAAACCACGTGTTGTCCCAGCAATAAAAATAATTTGGCTTTATGAAAGAAGTTCATATTTTGAAAATATAAGTGAAATCAGGATAGCTGGGGGACAGTTTGACAGCCCTGGTTATTGCACTAAATATGTAACGTATACAACAATGGACATGGATAGTGGGAGGATAGAAGATTTCGTGGTGTTACAGAAAGGACAAGTAGCGGGTGATCTAGAAAAGACATGCCTGCAAAATGTTATTAGACAGATTATTAAAGAAAACGAAAATATCGCTTTTCGTGTCTGACACACATCGGAGTATTCGAAAAATAATGCGCACTAAGTATAGCGAAATTAGTCTGGTTCAATCTGACAAAGCTCAATGTTGATAGCCATGGTGTCAGTCGCAGACTGTCGGTGTAGCATCGTGAGAGCCGCGCGGCCAGTCGAGTTAAAGCGGAGCTTAGCCTACGATGATGTCATGCCCCATCAGGTTTCTTTCACAATATTTTGTGTTAAACTATTTTCTCAAATAAAACAATAATGAAAATAGCTTTTTTTAACCTCACAGCTCTTTTAAGTTTCATTTTACTATTTTTAATGTGCAGGCAAAAAAGTTCCAAACCAAATTACGGTACGCCACACCCCTAAACTACGTTAGGACTTCAAACAATTCTAATTTAAAATACAGCCCCATTTAAAGCATCTCGCCACACCACAACTCACCGACTGCTTCATCATCTTCCCTGCGGATTTACGGATTACCAAAACTTAGGTGAATTGTAAATACTCGTCGCACATGTTATGTATCGGTGATATCCCATTGAGGTTGAATGTCGAAGGTAGTCATGGTAGAGTAGATTGTCCGGTAGTAAGCTAAAGTTGAAGTAGTAGGCTCTTGAAGTCCACATCGATACTCGCAAGGTGCCGGCCAGTAGGGGGTAGGAGCAGAAGAGGGGAGACCGAACGACACCGAGCTTAATGCAGCACGCCCGAGCAAGTGGCGAATCCAAACACTAGAGCAGTGGGAACTTAAAAAAAAAAAAAAATTGCCGCGCAACTTGTCTTAGAGCTTTGTAACAGTTTCATATGTCGGCAAGAGCTGCAGTCTAATGTGCGTTTATACAATTGAGCGCCTTAGCGAAGGAGATAAACTCAGCAGTTTTATACCACCATGTATCGGTATGTGGGCGACATGTTTATCTTCGCCCACATGTTAGAATTCCGTTCTAAATCTCTCTTTGCGGCATGTGGCAGATTCTTTACTTCGTAACCATTTGTTTACATGTGCGTTCTGTATACATACGGTACCGGATTTTGTGTTCTATCAATTTACGTGTGTTTTACGTGATATGTGCGTGAAATAATGTTTGCCGGCTGGTGTCGTTAAGATGTGAATTGATTAGCCACGTGGGCTGGATTATAGTGCATCTGCTAATGGAGAGAGGTAGGGATCTTCAGCTATACCTAATTAATTGTTACTATCCTTAAGTAGCTTATTTAGTATAATATTTAGTTTTAGGATTTTAATGTATAGTATAATAGCTAATAATATTAGAAAAATTATGCTGCCGGCGTTGGCGTAATTATAATTCGCCTGAGAGATTAAAGTAATGCCATAGGCTGTTTGCGTGATTACTGGCTCAGTAATCTCGGAATACGTTGGTGTGTTTGGAAGGTTACAAGTTTATTTTTCCAATTAACATCCAGCGACGTGTTTATAGAATTAAATTATATTCCATCATCCATACTTAATTGACTGATGTCAAAATATCGTTCCTTTGTCCAGGGTATCGGGATCACCACATTCTTAAATGTGACTTTCGGTGATCTTGTGTCGCGAACGTGTGATGCAGTGTGCAGTGATAAGTATTTCTTTCCTGGCTGTTGGAGTGTACCCACACGGCAATTCTAGCTCAGTGCTGCCAATAGCTGCGGCTGGGATGTGTCTATTCAAATAACTGTTAAAACAAATGACACACAGTTTGCTTGGCGCGCTTGTTATCGCGCGACAATGTGGAGAAATTGTAGTAATAGTGAACCTTTTGCATTTTTCACATGTGAATTTGCACTCGTTAAACAGATAAAGAAATTTATCTAGCCTTATAGCTGCCCTAATTCAGTCAAGTTTTTGTGATTTAGTTACTTCTTTAGGGATACAGTATATATTATGTCCATTCTCTGTTGAACTGCTTAACTCTTTTATTTCACCTGATGTGGTTTCAAAAGGAATTTTAAAATTTACCGTCTGTATGGTGCATGTCATTCCCGTAATTATAGGTTGTGCTAATTACATGAAAAATTTTCCATTGTGTTTTACTAGATTTGAGGGGGAATTTGGGCTTCTACTAGGATTTGTGTTTGCGAGAATGCGCACTGTGTAATGGTGTTATAATAATAATGCGTAATGTTAGCAAGGAGAATACTAAGCATTAAATGAAACTGCTTAATTTTATTTTCGAGGTTGGCAAAATCTGTTGATAACTGGGCTTGGTTAAGTAATTTATGTTGAAGATGATTTGATTGACATCTATGTACGTTAGAATCTCTTGCTTTATAACCATCGTGTTAATAATATGAAAAATAATGATCATTGCAAGCTGTTGTAATATTATTGCGTGTTCCATGTTATTTGCTTCGTGATTTTGTAGATTTAGTGTTTTTTAAATAGTGTTTATTACTTCTGCAAGTTCATTAAATCTGGTTTCGGTTTGTGATTTGGTTATTAATATTGACGCCGCCACGATTTTGAAAGCCATGTTTGATATGGTAACCATGTTTTTCAGCACGTTAAGTTGTAATGCTAAATTTTTATCATTAGAAATATGCATGTTTGTTTTTCTGTAAGAATGTTGCAACACCATGATGCTATTTCTCCTAAGATTTGTATGCCTCTTTTCCCTCTAGTTGGAACTGATATCTCGTTTAGAAATTGTACCATCATATTGGCATCCATTGACTCAATTTATTTAAGTATTTTATTGCTGTTTTCACATACTGAAGTTATATTTAGTTTGCAATCTTTGTGCAGCCAAACGTCAGTCACTTGTGGTAGGCTTAGTTTTTAGCAATGGGATGGTGTCTACAAAGGGAATTGTTTCCTCATAGTAAAATTTTATCCCTACGTCTCTCCAATGTAAGTCCATGTGTGTGCAAAATTATGATTGTGTTGGTGTTCCTAAAAATAACAAGGTGAACAGGAGGAGTCTTCTTCTGTACACCCTCGTCATGGCTCTGTTCTTGGCTCCATCTTTTCACCTGAAATAAAACAAATTTATGCTATTTTACATGAACAATCTTAACATTGTGGGGGCTTATAGTGTCTGTCTTAAAAGTTTTCTTCTCTTCCCATTCTGATTTGTATAGTTGATGGTCCCATCACTTTTGTGACCAAATAGGGCTCTTTGTATTAAAATGATAATGCCTTGTGGCACAACCTATTTCTAATCCCAAACCCAATCTACATCTTTAACTATGCTAGGGTGATGCCTGCTATCAAAGTTATGGTTTTGATTTTATTGAGATTGCAGTAACTTTATCTTCGTTAATTCCCTAATTTTTGCTAGAGTTTCACACCAGTCCTGATCTCTTTGTGAATATTTGTCTGCTAATACATATGATGGTTGAATTGCCTCAATGCCATACATTAAGTAAAATAGTCTGAATTTTGTGCTACTGTTTAGTATGGTATTATAATTAAAATTATAAATTCCAAGTACTCGTCCTATGTCACCGGGTCCTCATGCACACAGGCTGTTAACTGCTGATCTAATATTTTTTATCATGGCTTCAACCAAACCATTAGTAAAGGGGTTATAACTAATAATTTTGAGGCCCTTAATCTGTAGTTTATTTAACTATGTTTTTATTATCTCATTATTAAATTATGTTCCTCAGTCAGCTGGAATTTGCTGAGGGGAAACTGTATCTTAAAATATATTCTTTAATGAATTATGCACAAGTCTCTGAATCAATTAATTTTATGGGTTTTGCTACAACAAATAGGCTGAAAAATTCAGTCATGCCAAAATGTATTGATTTCCTTTTCACGATGTTTGCAACGGCCCTTGCGCGTCCAGATACCATTATTTTAGTAATGGCAGTGGTAGGTTTGGTTGAAGCTGCCCGTGTAGGTTTTTTGTTAGTAGGCTTGATTTTCTGGCATGTGGGACAATGTTTTATATAATGTTTCACATCCTTGTTCATGGAATCCCAGTAATAAGTTTGTTTTATTTTTTGTAATGTTTGAACGCACCAAAATGACTGCCTCCTAACAGTGAATCGCTGTTATTATTTCATCCACATTATATTGCAGGACTAATGTTAATTTTTCTCTCCTACTGGGGTATGCATTTTGAAAAAAACTTCACTATATTCTGTTATGCCGTAATATATAGCGAGTTCGATGTATTTAGGTTTAGATTTTTCTGGTTGTGTTAGTGGGATTTTTAATTTTTGTATGTGAGAATCTCATTCATACTCGCCTGAAAATGATTATTGATTAGTGTGTTGAATGGAACACATGAATAATTCCGGATTGTTCTTAAGTCTAATATACTCCTGTTCACGAGTATATATCCAGAGGTAGTATATTTTATCATTTTCTTTAAGTATTACCATTTGTATCTTTAGGCGAGGATCTAAGTTAGAAAATTTGATTCTGTGAGGATTCCCTTCCTGAATTATTTATATAGCTATTTGGAATAATTTGTGCTTGCTCTGGCAAGTAATTTCAGTGGAATGATTTATATATCAATAATGGCTTTACATATTTTTGATTTGTCGCAAGTGTCTAATTTGTTTTCCACAACAAGTGTTTTATATTCTTGCCAATTATTATTTATATAGTTCGGAATTGTGTTGTGCAATTCAAGACGTCTTTCTGGGTTATGTAATATAACCTATGTGGAAGCTTTATTCTGGGTTCTGGTATACATCTTCTGCTAAAGCTTCGTATATTATATCTGTATTTTTAATTTCTATTTCGATTTTTTAAAGTCTTAATTTGCTTTTATATAATGTAAGTGGACTAATCCCATTGTATATTTCCTGCTTAATGCTTCTGGGAGGGTGTTTAACTGGTCTTTGACTATTTGTGTTTGGAAATCATATTCTACCAATGAAATGACCATTTTTGGTATGCAAATATTGTGCTTGGCCATGCATTTTATAAATACCTCAGATTAGTATGGTCCGTTTCTATTAAAAAATTTCTGCCATATAAACAGTGCCTGAAGTAAATGGAAAAATATTGAGCAACTCATATCTATCCACCTATCTATATATATGTCTCTGTCTATCTAGCTATGTCTATCTCTGTGTGTGTGTGTTGCAGACCATTTTGTTTCATTAAGTAACAACTTTTTGGATGCAAATGCAATTATGTCTCTTCTTACTATTATGCTCCTGTTGCATTAAGACTGCCCCTATTGCTGTTTACAAAGCATCACATGCTAAAATTGTTTGTGTTCATTAAAGCATTTTAGAATTGGTGTTTCTTATATCGCCTATTTTAATTTTTTTTAATGCTGTATGTTCATGTTTTCCCCAGTTATACTCGGTGTTAGTCTTTGTTAGCTCTATTAAATATTCACCTTTACTGGTGTAATTTGGTATATACCTTCAAAGGTAAAACATCATGCACAAAAAGTTCTTAATTTTTTTATGTCTGTGGGTTGTGTAACTTATTGGATATTTACAATTTTCTCTGGGTCGCTACTGATACCCTTGGGCGCAATGTAGTGTCCTACTGTTTTAATATCTTGCTAGGTGAATGCGTACTTCTTGCATTAATTTTTACGTTAAATTCTCTTAACCTGTAAAATGTTTTTTGTCTGTTTGAAATGTCATCTTTGAAATTATTGCCTAAAATGAATATGCCATCAATATACATGATCGCATTATTCCATATTAATAGACCGAGTAAGATATCTATGAATTACTAGAAGTGTTGTCAAGTTGCTAAAAACATGAGCATTCTCTTATACTGATACAATCCTATTCCATCTATGGTAAATGCTATCTTATGTCAATCTGGTTCTCTAACATAGTTAGCATAATTACTAAGCAATAAATATATTGATGTGATGTGTTTTGAATTTTGTAATGTATTTAATATATCTTCTGTTCTAGGAAGTGGGTATTGCACTTTAGGCACATATAGTCTGAGTAACCGGAAATCAGTCGAAAATCTCATTAACCTTGTATGTTATGTATAACTAGCCGTCGCATGGCATAGAATGAGATTGATTTTTCAATTATACCCAGAGATATGTCATTTAGTTGTTGTACTAGTTGTTCATGTATTTTGGGACAAATTCGATATGGCCTATTTTGAATTAGTTTATCTGTTGTTAATTCTAGTTTCATTCGAAATTTTTTTGCTTCTGTTAATTCTGGAATACTATTAGTAAACCTATCTTGGTATTCATGAATAACTTCTTCAACCCATTTCTTTTGATATTCATATAGGGGTTTATTCATTTTCGAATTTATTGTTTGGACTGTGTCTATTTCCAGTACTTCAACCCTGTATATACAATTTTCAAATATATACTTGTCTGCTGGGTTTCTGTGATGGATGTAAGTAGTGATGCGTGCAAAATCTTGTTTGAGTTGTTGTTATTTATAAATGCGATGTCATGATTTATGAATGGAATAACGTTATAAGCTTTTTGAAATCAATTTCTAGTATTACATTGATTTTAAAATTTTGTTTTACTAGAAAATCTTGTGGGAATGTATGTCCTAGTATGCTTAACTTTATATTTGTTTTGAACCTTGATGGTTCTAATGTCCTCTGTGGTACCTACAAGTGTGAAGTTTTCCTTCACTAGATGCATTTGTTGATGGGTAACAATTGTTTGTTCTATGCATATTCGACTGCATCCTGTGTCTAGCAGAGTATAATATTCCTTGCCCCAAATTTTAGCTAATATTCTGGTGTGTTTGTTTTCATGTACGTGTGGGAAGGCTGTTGCTGATGTGAATTTACTGCCTCCTGGTTAGTGCTAATGAGGTTGTGCTGACTCAGCTCTGCCTGCCTGGCAGCAATTTCATCACAGTCGGCCACTTCATTGTGTGTTACTTTTTGACCGCAAGGTGCACTTTATGTGTTGATAAATATTTTCTGTAGTAGTAGGCCAAACTTGATTTTGAATCTTCCAACTGTTGTGCAATATCTGTTGAAATTCAAAGATTTTATTTGGAAACAAATCGCATTGGTTGCTATGGTGTCCCGCATAGAGGCAAAGCATATGTGTTGTTTGGGCTTTGCTTCTTGGCCCTATAAAGTTTTGTTAGTCTTTTTTAACACTTTTGCTATGGTGCATTTCTTTGCCCCCGTCTGGTTTTGTGTAGAGTTCTTTTTGCATGTGCAATTTTTGTATGTTGGTTTTGTTGCTGTTCCACTTTGTTGCACGAGGTTGCTCTTTTCGATCTGTGTGTTTCTATTGTTAAATTAATTGCACTTGTTTCCTGTTTGGTCCCACTTTTCAAAATGAATTTGTGATTCTAGATGGTTTTCTGTTTCTTTTTCATACTTATTACATTCACCTACATTTTGTGTTGTAAAGAAACACCTTTTGTCTGTCCTAAAGTTTTTTGCTTTGATTTGCGCATATGTCTGGTTGCTATCCTCACTTTTTCCTGTTTTGTCACTGTGTTGGCTCAATTTACCATACATGTTGTTTCTCTTTTCTGTGGAGGTAATGCATCTGTCCCCCTCGTACTATAGTTTTCTGTCATATGTGAAAACTCCTTGTTTAGCATACCTATTTATATAAGCCCAATTTGAACCCTGGTAATATTAATTTCTGCCTGTATTGGTTCTGTTTGCATTATGTACTCTATCCTAACCAACTGTGTGTCTGTAATTTCTAACCTATTCTTTGATCTCTGGAATACTGTGGTTTTCTTAATGCCCTGGTTTCTGAAATAGAGTACACTCTCTTTGGATTGTTATTATTGGCTGAATATTGTGTGGGTATCTCTTCTCAACATATATGATAAACTTTACTCCTATCTGTGGGGTCATTATCACTGCACTGACTTGAGTTTTTAGTTTACATGTTATAGCTATGCCTATATGGCTTCTGTTCTATATTTATCTGCTCTTGTTTCTGTTGTGTATTTAGTGTGAGTTTTGTGATTTCCTCCATTAATTTAACTATTCCATTATGCCATTTCTCTGTCTTGTGACTGGGAGAGGATGTGCCAATGGCTTCATTGTACCTATGTAGTCCTAGCTCGATTCATTTGAGGTTGGCACAAAGCTGTTCTATGGTATTGTTCTGTAGACCTTTTAATTTGTCTGTTACAGAAGGCAGCAAGTATTTCCAAATTATCCCTATAATTTCTGACTCTGATAAATATGAACTGTATTTACTCTTGTAGTACAACAGGTCTTCGATGAGTGATTGGCAGCTTTCTCCTAAAATTTTATTCTTTGTATACACTAACTGTCTATTTTTTTCGACTTTGTCGATGGGTGAGAAGGTGTTGTGTAACTTATTTACTATCTCTATCCACATGATTGGCTGCCCTACTCTATTCTGTACTAAGTTTTCGTGTATTCTTTTTGCTGTCACTGCTAAATAAAATCGAACCTGCCTACACTTTTCTGCATCATGCCAATTGTTAATGTCACATACTGCACTGTAGTGATCTATAAAATCGCCAATGTCCTGTCCTATGTCTCTTGAATATGTAGGGATCTTTTCGGACTTTTTTATGGCTACTTTGAGTGGTTGTGGTTTCGCCATATTTGTCTGTTGCAAACTTTTTGTGCTAAATAATGTAGGATGCAACTGTGGTGATTGAGTGTTAATGTAGCTAGGCTGACATTCTTTATCACTGTTTTCATATTGGCTATTATTTTAGGTACTAGTCCCCTTGCTTGCCATGTAGATTGACTAATTCTGAAAATAAATTTGTATTTGCTTCTATAAGTATATCTGCTTTTTGAACTAATGAGCTAAATTTAGTTGGTATATCTACTCTTTCTCTTTGCTCTACCATGTGTGTTATTTCTGATAAGTCCTGGTTCTAAAAACTGTTTGCATAATCTGAACACATAAAATTTTTTAAAACAAAAAGCAGCTATATAAAAATGCTATATTAATGTCTACTACAAATAATGATTTATTTTCTAATACTTTTCTGCATGCTACTGTTGTCTACTCAGACTTGCTACTTCACTGGTTAACACAATGTATTACAAGGTGAAGTATGTCGTGTATTTGCTGAAACTGTTAGTAACACACCACTGCACATGTTATTATCCCCGTTTCAACACATCATCAAACATACATGAGCACACTACAAACCAATGCATAGTAAAGGATGCAAAACTTACTGATTATTAATACTAGAAGAGGGCAGAATCATTAGTGCCTCCACCACTGTTATGCTTCTTTAAGGGGGCCAGACAAATACAAGAAAGAAACATGCTCAGCTTAACGTGTAATAGTCTACTCTACTTGGAATGGCAGATCAACTAAGCAAAATAAATTAATAAACTAACCATCTCTCCCTGTTTAATAACACAATAATTTCTATTACATTTATTTATATTATGCAGTCACTCAATATTTATGTTTCAATTTATCTTTATCATTTAATAAAATATTCAATCTAAAGCATTTAAGAGATTCTGGAAAGCAATTACAGCTCTAAAAAGCTCAGCACTTATTGAACCCTTTCTAACACCCTCGTGGTTTCACACATACTGCTGATATATATTTCTACACATAAGGGGGTCTAGTGGTCGCGTCGCTCGAAGGCTTCTCGCAAGTCGCCGCTGGTAACAGTGGCCTGGTGGACATGGGCCCCAACAGCATGTCAGGCGGCAGTGACATAGAAGACCTCGCCCAACTCTCGTCCGTGCCTTATATATGAGGTGCTGTTCTCGATTCCTGGTGTGGCAGCTCTGTTTACTCGCCTCTCTCAAAACACGTCGCTGGCCTCTCTCTGGCTAGCTCCACCTGGCTAGCACCATCGCTCACAACAAGTGTCTGGAAAATTATAGCAAATGGAAAATGCACCACATCCGTGAGCACTCAGTGTAATAATATTTTGCATAATAAATATTTTTTGCTAGGCATTACCAACACATGCATTTTCTCTCCGTTTTTAATGATTATTAGACAGTATATTAAATAGTGTAATTTATAGGTTTAATATATCAAAAGTTCAATTTAACTATAAATACAGTATTTTTGTTAACCTGAGTATGAAATGCTTGTGATAAGTGGCATATTTAGGAAACAGCCAAACACGTATATAGGGTGATTTTCTAAAAGTTCGATTCAAATTTGTGCAGAGACCGTGAATAGACTATATCTAAAATGTTAACACTTTTCTCTTAATTTTAATAACAAATGGTTTATAACAGTACATGGACATGACGTAATGTAACTTTCTTCAACTATAAAACTCTGTAAATGTCTTTCGTGGTGTGGAAGTTTGCTGGGCTAGCCCCCTCATGAGCATTCTGCCACTGCTTCATCCTCATCTCACCTGTCTCCTCTTACATTCCCATGGCCGACCGGAATGACAGGCATGTTTCTGGGTAAGGCAGCTGCCTCCAGTTACAGCAAGTCTTTTCCCCGCCATATTGCTGACATAAAACTTTAAAAAGGGGGACATGGAAATTACTTTGAAATCCACAGACAACGAGCAGATGCTTTTCAGAAAGCGGCTTTTTAACCTGCGCCCGAATAAAAATTTTGTCAAAGTAGGAAAGTTGCAAAGAAAGTTCCCGCCATAGCAAGAAAATGCATTCCATCTATAGTGTTATACAAAAGGTTTCAGAAAAAGCGTGTACAATTAAACAGGGAATAAGGGCCGCGCGCGCGGAACGCTTTGAGTTTGGGAACGCGTGGCTCGCGAAGTCAGCGAAAGGAGGTACGTGCGTAAACATGTCTAACACGAATACAGGCGTTCGGATTGGTTACGCAAATTATTGACATTGCATGTGCACACTACCGACAGGTAGTACTGTACGGGACCACAACGATGGTCCAGTGTCGGCGTATAAGTTTGTACCTTACAAGAGTTTCTTAGAGTGGCGGTCACCAATCTCAATGCAAACGCACGACAACGGCGTACGAGATCCTGCACCAGAAGTTCAAATTTCGCATTTCGGTTTTATTATATCATAGAGGCAAATTTATTATTGACCTGGTCTTTTCAGGGTCTGTTTCAGACCCATGGGCCGACACAGCATGATCAAAGCAATTGTTTTTCTTTTGGAAATGTGGCATTTCTTAGGAGCTAATTTAAGTTTGGCTGGAGCGACTTTCTGAAACACAAAATCTAGGTGTCTTAGGCATTCTTCAAGTGTTCTTTCTGCGACCGCAATGTTGTATAGGTACCCTTGGCAAATATTTAAGGGCAGAAATGTATTCATCAGTCGTTCGAAGGTGGCAGGTGCATTGCATAGCCCAAAGGTTATAACCTTCAATTGCTTGATTCTTTTCCCTTGGGCACAAAAGACATTGTTTTCTTTGTCTTCCTTGGCCACCTCGCACTGCCAATACCTGCTTTTCATGTCTAAAGCAGAAAATCACTCTGAACCTGCTAGGTTATTCAGTGTACCGTCTATCCTAGGGAGTGAGTAAGAATATTCCTTGGTCACATAATTAAGCTGGTGGTAATCTACACAAAGTCTAATAGAGACATCGTTTTTAACAAGCACAATGTGAGTAGACCATGGAATAACTGATGGTTCTATCGCATTTAAATACTTCATCTCTTTCAAAATACCATCGATCACCTCATATGAAGCTAGCTGTAGTCGTGTTGGCGGCTGCTTTGTGGGAGACATCCCCTGTATCGATGTGATGGTATGTAAAATTAGTTCAGCCAATGTCATGAGGCTCACAGAAGAAAGCACATATATTTATCTGTAATAATTCTGATACAGCCTTCTCTTATCGCCAGTCGAGGTTCTCTCTTGTTCTTGTCAGTAAATAGCCCAGAGCATCTGGTAGAGGACATTCGGTATTTTGTGGCATCAAAGCATCTGGAACATTTAGAATTCTCTGTAAGACCTGCTTGTAAACCCCTCTAGTGACCCCCTTCATAAGACAAATAGGGAAGTCGGATAAATTAACCATCCTCACAGGCAAACAGTCTGATTTTGAAGAAATCAAATTCCTTGCTACAATGACACCATCTGTTAAATGCCACCCTTCTGGGCTGGTTCGATTATGCCCAACCACCTGACAAATTTCCCCTGGCATCTGCGTGGAATAACAATTTCGCTAGAAGCAGGGAGCACAGTCGACTGATTACACACTACTGGGAAGTTCATTGCCAAAGATAAATCTTGTCGTGTTGACACTACTATCTCGGTATTACCCGCAACACCCCCAGTTGAGTATTGATACAGCACCACACCTTACGTAACACATCTAGATCCAAAATGCATTGGTTCTCTACTTCTGCTATGTAAATATCATGCTCTATGTTAAGGTTACCGAGCTGTAAGTGTACCCTTCTGTTGCATCTGACTGGTTTGGTCTCGCCTGTTACTGTAGTTAAATAGCAGTGATCCATATATTTATCGGACGATCACAAAGAAGGGAGGGGGAGGCTTGAGAATGTCTGGCCCCTCAAGAGCGGTGCTTACAAGTTTTCCGAAGTAGTTGTACTCTCACCGGCCCCTCGCTGACTGCTCCTTAGTTGTTACTTTCTTTGTTACTGTTGGGAACGATTGGTTCTCAGGTGCCCTGGCTATCCACGCAAACAACATTCAGGCTCTCTGGATGGGGGATGGCGAATCTATGTAGAAGTAATGCCCCTCATGTTAGTCTGTATTCCTTTCAGAGTGCTTTTGATGCTGCCATCCTCCTCTTCATTCAGTATCACTGCCCGCGCTGAACGTCGGAGTGCTGATGACTGCCTTGCTGACTCCACATCCATTGCTCGGGCTAAGGCATCCTGCATGGTATGAGGCGCAATCAAGCCTACAGCTCGCCGCACTTCGGTGTTAGCGATAGCTTCGACGCAGAAGCCGAATGCGATAACATCTCGTGCTTCCTAAGGGCATCCCTCCAGAGACAGGTGTGGCAGCCTCACGATGTCCTGCCACAGTTCCTGGAGTGGTTCCCCCCAGTCTTTGGATGCGGCTTCGCAGTTGGGCATGGTGGGCGTGTCATAGGTATCGGTCGCCGAATCGCAGCTCCAAAGCCGACACCAATATGGAGTACTCCAGTCGATGTTATGGCAGCGAGTGCAGTAGGGTCAGCACAGGTCCCCTTAGTACAGCCGCCAGGCAGTACGCCCACTGCTCTTCAGTCCATCCATTCAGGGCGGCAACTAGCTCGAACTGGTGCTGGCATTCGCGCCAAAGTGTCCGTCCATTGTAGGGGGCGGGCTTTATTGTGACTCGGTTTTACCCACCCCTGACTGAGGCCTACTCACCCTGCATAACTCCTGGGATTCTCCTGAGATTGCTGTATTGGCGAATATCATACCTTCTCCTCGCTGCCCACATTCGTCGGCTCGATGTGGGTCGATCTCGGTTTCTCCGCAGTGGTTGCATATCTTCTTCCCTGCTGCTGCAGGATTTCTGCCATTCCTTCTTGAGGGCGCTCACCTCCTGGTCCACCTTTCTCTTGACACTTTCAATGTTATTGTCTACACAGTCTATTTTATTATTTACTAATTCGCTAATACCCCTCTATCTTTTGGTACACATTTTCATTCAAACTCTCTATTTTATTACCCAGTTTTACGACTACCTCGCTGAACACTATCTATTTACCCGTCTACCAGTTCACTAACACTAACGACAGATTCACCCACACTATCTTTTTACTATTTACATTTTCATTTGCACTATTTATTTACTATTCACATTTTCATTGACATTATCTAAATCACTCTTTATTCTACTATTTACAGTATCTATTTTGATATTTATCTGTCCACTTAAACTTTCGATTAAATAGCGGAGTGCTTCCATGTCAGCCGACGTTTTTCTAGTTAGCATTCAAAAATGTCGTAATGATTCCCTCGCCTATTAATATAACTATTATTATAATTATAAATTTACTCTATTAAATATTGTACCATAATCTTAATAAAGTTAATTTCTTAAATAAATTGCCTCCATCCCACTTCTGACACCAGTGTTACGATCTCTCAAAGTCATTTAGCTTAACCAGGTCAATTTAAGGAATGGATGTCTTAATTAAATTAATTAGTTAATTATAATTTATTAATGTAATTGAAATAACTACAAAGAAATTACTTTCGTCTCAATATCTCACAAAAAATTGATATTTCTTGGTATGTGCATTTAATGAATTCAATAAGTGCAATATACAATTACCTCAAAGAAGTTAATGTAATTAATTAACTAAAATAATTCCCAATGCACCGTCTATCAAAACCTGTTGAATTACTTAGTAAATAGTTGACTGTTCCAATATTTACAATAAAGTTCGTATCACATGTTCTTACAGTCCCACTTCAGTTTATTCCAGATACCACCAGTCCGCAATGTTCTAGAGAGTACTCCGAGCTTCCTCGTGTACAGTTGCCTACCTCGTTGGGTTTCACGTCCTGTCGTCCATTCACCATCGTCGTCTATCCTCTTCACTGATGTGCCTAGCCGCATTCGAAATTCTCCCACCCACCGCACTAAAAAAAAAAAGTCTACCCAAGACTGCCGATCCTTCGACCGTAGCAATATTTATAGGGTCGTAGGCCATCGGCTAGAAATTTCTCTAAATACTGCGTTGCGTCGAGGGTCCTAGTTCCCAGAACACTCTTGCGCGTCTTCTAAACTCGTAGGCTTATCCAGAAGTGTGAAGGAGGGGGGGGGGGGGCTGGGACGCCAGCCTGGTCGTAGCTGTCAATCATTCCCCAGCTGGGAGGCGATCGGTTTGCCGAAGGGGGGCGGGGCGGGAGGAGTGAGCGGGACGGCCTAGGGGTTTGACGAGAGGTGGGTCACTCTCCCCCCCCCCCCCCGAGTCCGTGCATGGGGCGAGCGTCAACGCATAACAGTACTATTACAATACAAACCAAGGAATTCTCATTGAATAAATAGGTTCCATTTTAAAATGCTGAAATAGAATTATGCTAAAAGCTTTATTGTTTATTACGCACTATGCATAGATGTTTCAAAGAAATTAATTTTCCCATTGTCTAATGCCTAATAAATTAGTACTCCGCGACACAAACGTGCGACCATAGATCTGATTTTCTTTTCAGGCTGCAATTTTTTTTATGTACCTGACTACTCGGAAAGGCCCGATAAAAGCTCATAAGCAAAATAAGAGCAGCAAGTGCCCTCTATAGTGAAACATTGTGTGTTGAGTTAATTAATTTCCTTCTCAGTTTTGTAATTATTTCACTCATGGCATTATATTATGTAATTAGTAGGTACTTATATATAATTTATAAGTCATCCGTAATAAATTAATGTCTGTGCCTTCAAAATTAAAAATATTTTTCAGAGACCTATTTGTCGTTATTATGTTATCAGTGCTCTTCTCTTTGAAAGTTTTGCCCCAACTTTTCCACTTTCCCTAAATTCTAGCTGGAGCAAACCTACGCTTACTCAGTTATTTTGTCTGCCTTGGCAAGAGAAATAGTAGTTCTTTAGTACTCTGATTCAGTAGTAAACTGTCCTGTATGTGAAAATTCTTGTTTCAGAATGGAATTCAATATTAGTTAGGAGGCGTTTGAAATTTATTTTTGCAGGAAATTATTGCGAATCCTTTTTAACTAGATTTAGACGTTACACGAAATTACCAGCAAATTCAGGTGCGTGGCTTGCAAAGAACAATAAAAACGTATATCAAAATTTAACTGAATTGAATTTTGTAAATTTATTTTTATTTAATATGACGGTATCGATAAGGTCTCCTTAATCACTATGCCTAAATTCTTGCAACTTTAATCAACAACTATGCTACAGTTTTGAAGGAGTGTGCGAGGTCGTTGAGACGAATAAAGAGTACAAGTTTTTGTGAATATTTTAGAAACCTTCAAGTTATGATTATATCGAAAACATTCCCAGCTCACCCCTCCCACAAGGTGTAGCTTTCTGGGGTAGCAACTAGAAAACTGATAAGCCCAGAGTTTTCAAAAATCCTATTGTCATAGCTGAGGGTTTCAGATTACACGCTCGTCAAAATTTCTGTGTAAAAAAAAAAAGGCAATCTCGTATATATTACCCATTCTTAGAAATTGCTTTTTTTTTTTTTTTTTTTTTTTTGCTTAGGAATGCATTATCAGGAACATGCAGGTGAAATCATTGTTCAGAGTATATTGACGCAACAACTAAATTCGAATAAACATAACTGTACAACTATAACCAATTATACTGATTCACCATACAAATTCATGCCGGTTGTTTTGATGAGGTAGTTTGAGAAAAGGAGACTTATTTACGAATGTTTTAGGTAGCACTTCAACAGTACTGTTTGCATGCAAAATATGGCGGGACTCGCTTCGGTAGTTGCTATGATTCATTCGAGTTTACTTTTTCAAGCAACACTAGCTTTAGTAACGGAGGACTAGGAAATTTTATAAACTAGTGTAGCTATTTAGTACGCACTGAAGTAATGAAAGTATATCATTTCGAGTTCAAGTCGTATTTGAGGGTTACATAGGTGTAATTTGTAATACAGAATGTAATGAGCAACCATAATATAGATAAATAAATTATACTTTATAAATTTCTTTATTTGTGTAAACTGTAACTTTACTATTTATATTTAAATTTTATTGGGATGTCTTTTAGTTTCTGAAATAATATTTCTTTAATGTATGCTATTTCAAGATTGCTGAAGAAAAAAGTAAAATATTGTGAATTTAAAGACTTACTGCTGGTACAAAATGTTAGGCAAGTTATTTTTTTAAGTTATAAATACTATAGTATAATGTATTATACACATAAGAGTAATATTTATAAATTAGTGTCTGAGCTACAAAAGTGATACTAAATTAGCTTACCCGCCAACGCACTAATTTGAGCCAGGTTTGAAGGCATGTCCTATTGAGCAGTTCACGATAAATAACGTGAATTATTTATTTTCGCGATAGAACTATTTTACAAAAAGGTGAATATATAAACTCTGAAATATCTTATTCAGTGTTCGCAAAAGCAAGTCTTGTGTATCAGTGTTGGCAGAAATATTTGTATATAATTGTTCGATAAATATGGAATACTAAACTAAAATAATATACTGGTAACATTTTGAAAATGTAATTGTGTGATATATAAAATTTTGTATTGAAATTTTGTGCAGATTCATAGCACTGCTACATGGCAAATTAAGCGAGACTAATATGTCTCCTCATGTTCTGTCCATAATTGCCTGGAGACACTATGTAAGAAATGTTTTTGTTGCTTTTATTGTTCACACACAGCTTAGATGGAGGCTTCGATAATTTTACATAATACATTACAATAAAAGTTGGCCTATTTCTTGTCGATATTAACCAAATTAATTTAAATTTTAACTCGCAGAAAATTTTGGCGGTGGTTCGGATCGAAACTCCTAAATCCAAACCATACGTAACACGCTTGTAATGCAGCCACTTCATTCATAATACGTGGTTACAATTCGTACGTATTTTTTAGTAAGAGTATACGATAGCGAACGAACAGCAGGCGTTTCACCACGAATAAATATCTTGTTCTTTGAAAATAAATGCGTGTTGTGCATTGAAATTGCTTTCTAACATTTATCAGCTAGCCCCTTTCACCACTGAAAATTTATTTATTTTATCACGTACCACCGAGGTGAACCGCGGTTGATTGCCTACGGGATCACTCCAGGATTTTCGCACATGCTGGACTATATCACCAGTCGGCGGGTTTTCTCGCGGAGCTCTCGTTTCCCCTGCCCTTGAATTCCGGCGCTGCTCCATAATCGCCTCGCTTCACACTAGTCGGCCCTCAAGACCCCGATTTCTAGAGCCACCCAAATCTCTCCACTGCACCCCCACTAGCACGCCCGAATAGTTCGCATGCGCTGACTGGTTGTTGTTACAAACAGCAACAGGCATGCTAGCCTGATTGCGATAGCACAAACATACTGCCGAGAAGTGGAGGGAAGCCTTGAGTGCTTCTAAACGAACCCCGTCAGGTAGCGGCGAAGGAGGTCTTTATCCTCGTGACACTGCAACAGCAAGACGTCCAGAGATGGGGACGTGCCGTCCGCCGACATGCGTCTAGTCTTCAGCATACAGCATCATGTACCAGGTGAAGTCGGACAATATAAAGCTAGTCAGTGGCCTTTTATATAAACAAGTAATTCAATAACGAATCACATTAATATCTAACACAATGTAGCCAAGTAAACATAACGAGAGCTCTTCCGATTTAACGAGTTACTAACATTCTGTAACGAGTTGTAAAACAGAAAGAGGTGTAATTTGATAGTGATTTAAATATACAGACGAAACTGAATATATTATAGTTCACCGTATATTATGCATTATCCCAAAAATGTACGTTTAATATAAAATAACTAGCCACATTAAAGTCACGCGCCTTTAAATACGTAACACTGTGGATGCGTAGGCGAACACCACGCTGACTCCTTCTCAACTCCTCAACCGTTGAAGAGACGTGGTAGCTGCGCAGTAGACGTACAGGGCACGCTCTACTGCAGAGCGCGCACTCTGTATAGCGGGAGGCTGCTGGAAACTCAGGACCGCAGAGCAAGTAAGGAGACAAGAGCGGACACTTCCATGTTGTAACGATCTTCTTATTTTCAAGTCTTTTTCAGGGGTGGTGAATGGGTGATAGGTGCATGGATTAATTCCAACAGTAGGCACGCATTGCGAAAAATACACCTAGTTGAATAAACAAAAATAATCGTTTTAATGATTATTTTGTGATAAACACGCTTCAGTGAAGTAGTTAATAATCACGTCGTGTTCAACATTTAAAAAAATTGCTTATTTACATTTTTTTAAAGGCTTACCGGGTATCATTTAAGTTATGTATACAGCTTGCATTATTCTTCAGAGGTTCTGGAACGACGTTTTGGAATAGCTTAATTGGAACCTACTCACTAACACCATTTATTTGCCGAATGCTGTTTTCGGCAATAATTAAATATATACCTGTGCTGTTTGTGTCAGCTCTGTTTTTGAAATATTTACGTTACCTTCAATTATGACTAACAGAATAAAATAAATCATGCACAATCAGTGCAAAAAACGGATTAAATGTTCCTAACCGTTTTAGTAAGTAACTAAATCAACACCTGAAATATATATATGTAGGTTAAATCAGTATGTTTGAGATACAAACCACTCATAGTTTTGACTCAAAACTGATCTGTTACATAAAATCATTAATTATAGTAGTAAAATGTCTATGTTGGTGTTTCCACAGGCACTTGCTTCAAATAACGCGATTGTAAGCCCTATCTAGTGTCTCCCCCTGCTCAGGACGGAGGGTGATAACTCCGGAGGCTCGCAGTTCTCCTCTTCGCCGTGGACCCGCGCGCGATTAAGCATGCGACGCCGTCACCGCGCGACTAAAGATCCTGCACGTACCCTCCGTCCCGAATT
This sequence comes from Dryococelus australis, assembly GCA_029891345.1. Lineage (NCBI taxonomy): Eukaryota > Metazoa > Arthropoda > Insecta > Phasmatodea > Phasmatidae > Dryococelus > Dryococelus australis. Next base: position 68,705,047 of record CM057002.1, on the reverse strand, counting down.
CATTACAGGCCTTCCTCGTTGATGTCGCGAGATGTCCACCACTAGTCTCCCTCTCTCTTCCTCGTCTCTCTCCTGGCTCGTATTTCCCATCCGTCTCTCGGCAGCGCTGTCCCTAATATCATCATCCCATCCCTCAGCCGTGCCCTCTCTCCAACCACCGGGGCTCTCTATCTCTCCCCCCCCCCCCCTTCTCTTGTTGGGAAGGTCGTGTGTTTTCGCCCTCGGGGATATGCCGCCTCCGCAATATTTCTTTCGTTCGTGCGGCCTCGCCCGCTTGTTTTTTATGGACAGTTAAATTCAATTCCAGAGTCTTCACTCCTCCCTCAAATCTCCCCTCCCTCCTTCCTTCTTCGTGGCTTCCTCATACCTTCCCCCACGCACTTCTGTTTATTCTCCACTCATTTCTTTTCCACGCTATTTCTCCTTCGTCCTTCAGTCTTACCCTCTTTCTCTATCAACCTCTCCCGCAACACACGTAAACCCTCTGTCAGGAAGGTGATGCTAGTATGTCATCTCGCCTGTGTGCTCGCTAGAGAGAGGTCACTGCTGACTCCGAGAACAAAGTGTGGCCAATTTCCTGCTGGCTCTATCTACACATCTCCTCACCTTTCATAAACTCAAGTTCCCTTCATTTACATTTCCTACCTATTTCTGCTCTTAAATATGCCTACGGAGAAAAAAAATTGCGAAATAAAAGTTTTATTCCTTTAATTGGTCATATAAAATACTATTGTTAATTGGTAATTAATATAGTGAATACTCGTTTAATTTTATTTATTTGAAATATTCGTAACTGGCAAAAGATAATTTGCCAGTAATAAAATTGTGATAGCCTTATCAAAATAATAGTTATTTCTCAGTAAATTATCTTATTGTCTTCTGAATACAATTTATGGACCTACTGTTCCCTTATACACATGAAATGTAGGTAAAGGCTGTACGTGGTAAAGTGAGCAATTTTGAAATCAGTGTTTGTAAAATGTCACTTCTCCTACCAGCGTATATTCTAACGGACACGCTCGTGCGCTCAGTAAAGTTGGCAAAAACGGAGAGAAAGTAGTTCTGTGTTTTAACGTTGAATTAGAAATGTTACGTAGATAGTCGCGAATACTGGATTGATTTCTTTTGCTTTGTTTTTTAATGCATATAAATGTAGGAACTAGCCAATGTTAAAAGATATTTATGGTTATAATAACGTCACAGTTTCAATTGATCGACGCACGATTATAGCGAGCAGGCCCACGGTCATGTTGGTTTTTACGTATAGTGGAAGAATACCCAATGGGCATACAAGTCTATCTTCAGCAGGGCTTACAAAAGTGCTCAGTTTAACGTGAACACCCCTTTACAACAATGTTATAGCACCATATTGCTAATAGAGGGAGAATTAATTTACAGGTGTGGATGATACATTCCACGCGCTGTACTAGCTAGTAATTGTTAGTTACCTCAGCATTAGGCACGTCGGCATATTGGTACGATCCCGAAGAGCGGAAGTTAGGGCTGTTTTAAGCGCGAACCAATATTTCCCTTCTCATTCTACGCATTATATATATATATCCCACATATACGGTGCGCAATTTCCGCCTTCGGCCAGATTGTTCAGTGTCTGACAGAGAGAGCGAGAGAGAGAGAGCGACGCGCGCACACCTACACACGCCTACGCGCACACCTACACCTCACTCTCTCTCAATGATTACCTCCTCCTTCCATTTCACCCGACTTCTTCCCACAGGTTCGTTTTTATTGGAAATACATCGATCACGTCTTTCACCGGTACACCGCCAAGACACCATGATACATGGTCTTGATTCTTACCAGCTCTAACTGCTACAAGTACAGTTGATTACAATGTAAATACAAATATCTATTCTGCGATTATTATTCACAGGCACATTCAGGCTGACACGTTCACTGGCTACACCAATATAGTGTACACTGTAAACGAATTTCCGGTAAACTTCCTAAACTTTAATGGAAGTTTTTACGTATAGTGGAAGTGTATGCAGTGTATGGAAATAATAGCACATGTCAGACGGCAAGTATAGGAATGTTGAGTGCCACCATTATACAAGGTTGGGAATTTCCCTACGCATTTGACTGTTTCCTGAGCGAATGTAGGAATGGCACCATGAATATATGGGAGGATAATTGTTCACTATTCGTACATACTATTCTTATGTATTCATATGGCAATTTTACGAATAATTAATGAACGTACATTAATTGAATGAAATAGGTATTATTCGTAGACAACAGGATGCGAGTAAAAAATATTTTAAAAGGTCAACATTTTAGTGGGTTTAAAATTTTTGGACTTTTGTTATGAACAATTTGATGATACACCTCAATGAAAACTACACGTCATTTTCACAGGGGAGAGATAACGTATAGCCCCCATGTGATGAATATTCCGCGTTATTCAAGTACAATGACTAAGTGAATTATTATTTTGTATTATTAAGAGAGTTTATTTTGAATTGACAGCGATTTAAAATTATGTTTAGAAGCAGTATCTATTTGCTGCCATATAGTACTTAAGGGGGCGTGGGACGTAAATTAACACCAAATTAGTAAATTTATGTGTACTAGTTTTTGAAAGCCCACATAGAAAAAGTAAAAATGACAATCATAGATAATAGGTTGTGCCAACTTAACGACCAAGTATTTTGCAGTATTACTGTATCAATTTCGCATAATGTCTTGTGCCACTAAAACACACAAAAATTTACGGCGTCAGAAATATCTCGGCAGAATAACGTCACTAAGTAAAATATATTCTCTCGTGGTTAGTAAAAGCTATTCTGTATGGCTGCCCTTTCTTTGCTTTCTCTATTGTCTTCCATAAAATTTGCAAAATGCGATAAACATCAATAGCATTAATTTATGTCCCATGCCCTCTTAATGTTCATCATCAAACTGCAAAATGAAGTACTCTACCAATTAAACAGTATTTTAATTTTTTAAGTAGTGCTGAAACCTCGTCTGTGTACTGCGAGATAGGTTGTTGTGACATATCTCTGTGCGGGACATCAACTTGGATTCTGTTTATCCATCATCATCCTGAAGAACCATCTCTTCATGCGTGTTTTCTCTTGGTTTCCACAATTTTTTTTCTGTTGATACGAGTCGTGTTCGGGTAAAACCCGCTTGGAGCACGCCGCGTAGTAAGATGATGTGTGAGTTTTGCTATGCTATGCTGTACTTTGTAGCAATATGTGTGAGTTTTGCTATGCTATGCTGTACTTTGTAGCAATATGTGTGAGTTTTGCTATGCTATGCTGTACTTTGTAGCAATATGTGTGAGTTTTGCTATGCTATGCTGTACTTTGTAGCAATATGTGCGAGTTTTGCTATGCTATGCTGTACTTTGTAGCAATATGTGCGGTGCATGGAAAGTCGACGTCGCGACACCAGAGTCGCTCAAGCACGAACAGCGAGCGTTGGTTCAAGTTGAACGGCTGAGGGTTGCAATAAGCGAGAAAGAAATCCATCGAAGAATGATCTCTCTGAATGGAGAGAATTGAGCGTTGTCGAAGACCAGTGACGGCCTGACTGACTGCAGACACCAACAACAGCGCGACCATGGAAAACCGCCGAGGAAAGATTCGTGATTTTCTCGAGTAACCTGGAGTTCCGGGAATGTTTTGTCACAAGGAGCAGTGAATGAGCCTCTGGTTCACGGCATTCCGATTGCTACAACAATGAGTACGAAGAATTCTGCGACGCCTTGTGCCAGGGGACGAAACGTGGCGCCGTCACTTCGAAGCGGGACGCATGTCCACCTGCTTGCAGTAGAAGCATGCCGGCTTGTCCAATCCAAATAATTTCGCATAGCAGAAGCCACGCTGGAAATGTTATACTGAGTGCGGACTGCATTCTTTTCATGCAGGGACCCATCTTACTGGAGTTCGAGGACTCCAACGCCACGATCAGTACACCGCAGCGGTGCTCCCCAACATGCAATATCCTGAAGGCTATCATAAACAAACCCTGCATGATTTCTTCAGGAATTGTTATTATCTATGGCAATTTCCGGCCTCGCGTTTCCAGGGTGCGCTAGTTTGTAAGAAGCTGGCCTTTCTGCAGCACAGATTTGTCACCGTATGACCTTTAAGAAATTAGTAAAAATACTGAGATTCAATGCCGACGAGGACTTAAATGATACAATTGAGAACTAATTGCGTGTTTATGAGTGCGTGGTATATATATATATATATATATATATATATATATATATATATATATATATATAACTGCTGGAAATGTCAACTGAAATAATTGAATAAAGATTTGCGTGTTGTGTAAGCCAATAAATCGTATTTTTTTCACATATTTGTATAAATTTGAATTTTTGTCCGAACTCATTTAAGTCTTAATTTAAGCTAGAGAGAACGAATCGTACTAATGAGAGCTGAGGGCATATGACAAGGAAATTGCCAAACACTCGGTAATTGGCTTTGTTAATGGTGTTCCGGTGGCAATATTTCCCTTTCCTGCTCCTGGAACATTCGGAACCGATAATGAGGCATTTCGTTTCGCAAACAGCACCATCACAAACGACAGGAAATATACATCCGCACCGATAAGCAATGCCTCTGTTCTCTGTCATGTCTGTCACCCTCTTGAGATTGGCGCTAGACATTTTGTAATACTACTAATTATAAAGTGCAAATCTCGCTACTGTTTATTTAGTGCTTAGTCATTAAAGTCAAAATCACAACAAAACCATTAATACCTATGTATTAATTATTAGCATCACAAAGATCCATTAATTTTCGAATAATTTAGCAGATGAAAATGTGCCCTTGGGTTAGTTATCAGGATTAGATTATTAAAATTGACATCTTACTTTATACAATTTACAGTTTGACACAATCCTTTTAAAGTATTTAACAGGCTGTTAGTAGGGTTTTTTTTTGTGTAGGCCTACTTTTTTTTTTACTATACTTAATAAAATTCATTATGTGTTTATTGAAGAAATTATTTCTCGAAATTCAGAATCCGCTAGTGTAATAGCAATAAAATAATTGTAATTGAGGAAGAATATTTAAAACTTATTAACCTTCATTTTTAGTAAGCTCCAAAAATTCGCCAAACAACAAATTTGGGAAGAAATTAATATTCAGTGATGACTTCCGCCTGCAGATCCTTACGTATGTGCCGGACGGAGCTTCGTCACGTGTTAAACATTTCATGAGCAAGGTTATCGTTGGTATTTGTCATGTTATCCAGCCAACGAGCAAAGGAACACATGCTCCACGAAATTTTCCACCTTGCAAGACGTTCAACGCCTGTTGTCGCGTCTACTTTCAATGCACGCGTGTACAGTTGGTTATATCCCACAGCTTGGAAGGCGTTTGGCCTTCTCGCAAAAAGACACATTGTTATTGGAGGGAGAACAATTATATCAGAGCAAATTTTGTGATTCGCTGTTGATGTGGTATTGTGTTACCGATTATTCTGAAGGCCTGGCCTGCGACTGCTGGTGTGGGGAATGGAAAAGCATGAAGGGGGGAGGGAGACGACGTAGGCCGGTTATACTTTTATAAGGCGCATGGATAGCTGTAAATGGGGATCGTCGTCGAGTCAGGGAATTGGTTCACTGACGAGGATGCACTGCGCGAACGTCCGTCTAATGAAGCACCAGTTATAGGCCGATCACGGTAAAGTGAGCACTTTTTGAAGCTGTTTCATCAGACATAATAACCAATAAATACATTTCATTGTAGCCTCGGACTATTGGTTTTGAGTATGGTGAATGTATGTATTGTGTTTATTACTCACATGGCATGGTTTACATTAACAAGTGGGAACAGTATATAAATTGGTTGAAAGAAACAAGTAACTAGGGCTTCAAAAGCGCTCACTTTATCGTGAACGACCTATAAGTATGATTCGGGACTCTGTTCATTTCTCAGTGGTGTGTAGGGACTTAGAATAATTCTGCAGAATTAAGTGAGGGACTTAGTGTTTGTTGGTGATGAGTTTGGACTTATAAAATATTAGGACGACTGAAGTAAAAAACGTCGTTTCTGGAGGACGTGAGTTAGGACTTTGCATTCACTCGCTGGAAAGAGGACTTATTATTTGGTGGAAATTCACTCTGGACACTGTCATATTGCATTGCAGGAGTGTCAACTTAGCTGAGTAGAGGGACTTTGACTTTCGTTCCGTAGAAAGGTTGCGATGGAAGGCGCTGCCCCGGAGTTGCCCTTGTGAAGAAATGACTCGGGGGCACGCTGGTAGTGTCTAGAGGAAGAATTAGCGTCCAGGTGGAGGAGCGAGGAAGAGAAACGTTGTGAGCCAGTGTGGTTGACCGATGTTGTGACTGTTGTACTTTGCATGCTGTGCGTCAGGACAAGCACTACCTGCGTCTCACTGTGATGGCGGGGAGAGTATCCTCGGCTGTGCCTTTACTTGTGTGTGAACAAGCACTACCTGCGTCGCACTGTGATGGCGGGGAGAGTATCCTCGGCTGTGCCTTTACTTGTGTGTGAACAAGCACTACCTGCGTCGCACTGTGATGGCGGGGAGAGTATCCTCGGCTGTGTCTTTACTTGTGTGTGGACAAGCACTACCTGCGTCGCACTGTGATGGCGGGGAGAGTATCCTCGGCTGTGCCTTTACTTGTGTGTGAACAAGCACTACCTGCGTCGCACTGTGATGGCGGGGAGAGTATCCTCGGCTGTGCCTTTACTTGTGTGTGAACAAGCACTACCTGCGTCGCACTGTGATGGCGGGGAGAGTATCCTCGGCTGTGTCTTTACTTGTGTGTGGACAAGCACTACCTGCGTCGCACTGTGATGGCGGGGAGAGTATCCTCGGCTGTGCCTTTACTTGTGTGTGAACAAGCACTACCTGCGTCTCACTGTGATGGCGGGGAGAGTATCCTCGGCTGTGCCTTTACTTGTGTGTGAACAAGCACTACCTGCGTCGCACTGTGATGGCGGGGAGAGTATCCTCGGCTGTGCCTTTACTTGTGTGTGAACAAGCACTACCTGCGTCGCACTGTGATGGCGGGGAGAGTATCCTCGGCTGTGCCTTTACTTGTGTGTGGACAAGCAATACCTGCGTCTCACTGTGATGGCGGGGAGAGTATCCTCGGCTGTGCCTTTACTTGTGTGTGAACAAGCACTACCTGCGTCGCACTGTGATGGCGGGGAGAGTATCCTCGGCTGTGTCTTTACTTGTGTGTGGACAAGCACTACCTGCGTCGCACTGTGATGGCGGGGAGAGTATCCTCGGCTGTGCCTTTACTTGTGTGTGAACAAGCACTACCTGCGTCGCACTGTGATGGCGGGGAGAGTATCCTCGGCTGTGCCTTTACTTGTGTGTGGACAAGCAATACCTACACATGCGGGTGTACGATAAGGGGAATACCCTCGGCTTGCTGTGTTTCTGGATGGGTTGTATTAGAAATATGCTATAGAGAACTGGCAACACTATTGGCGTTGGGCGAGGGGAATAGTCTTGGCTCGTGCGATTTCACTGATGGGATGTGATTTGTTTAGTACTGAAGGAAAGAGTTACTTTTAATTTGTGTGATCCTCACGTCTACAGTCGAGTGCCTCGACAGGCGATATAAAATTTTCACATATTGTTTTTGGTCAGTATTGTAATATATGATGTGTTGATTGTTACTGAATGGTCTAATATTTATGATTGTAAAGTACAGTTTTGTAAATGTAATTTCTATTAACGCCATAATCACATGCTCACAACCAACGAAAATATTCGTTGTTCATTTGTGTTTATTCCTGCTCCACTCTGGAAGACTAAAGTGTTAGTTCAAATTTACCGTATACTTTTGTTGGCGTGACTTGTGAAGACGTGGTTTGCTAACATAATTATTTAAAACGAAAATAAAAATCTTTCAATTTGGGTATATGCACATAATGTAATTTAATATCCAGGCCCCGACCAAAAAATAACGAGGTGTTATAATACAGTACATAGCATGCCTTAAAAAAAATTAAATAAAAGAAATTTATAAATATAAGCATTCATAATCCATATACACATTTATTGAAAACAAGTATAAAATGTGTTTAATACATTAAAAGTTTTTGTAATGTTACGAAGGATTTATAACCTATTCATTTGGACACTAATATACAACTTTTAAGTAACTTTTCTTGTTGTTGCTTCAGTAGCTGAGTGGTTAGAGCACCCGACTACCATTCAGTAGGTTGTAGATTCGAATGCTCATTCCTCAATAAGAAATATTTATTTTTGTAAATGTTACCAGCTACCATAAGAAAGTGCGACTTTTACATAATTTTATTTTTCTAAACCGATTTGGCACTAAATATACATTTTCGATACATTTTACTGTACTTTTTAAAAGATGTTGACATCTTTCAAACATTTGGTAAGATAAATTCAATTAAATTCAATAAATAATTAATGAATGCACCAAATCCTATGTGTCTGGTAGTTTTTACAATTGTTTTAACAAGGCTGGCCAGCTGCCAGAATTACGAGAGTGTCGTGGTAAGAGGTGTCAGACAGGGAGAGGGTAAAGAGGGTAGTTGATGCTTTCTATGATGGTTAGATGTTTGGTAGGGGCCTGGGTGGGTTGAGCAATGAAAGGGGCTCCAGTGTTTTATGTTCCTCAATTTTTATCATTACTGTCTGATTTTTTGAGATTTTTTATTATTGAGTGTTTGGATGTGACGGAAGGGGGGTGATCAAGGTTGTGGTGTGAGTGTCAGGTTTATGTTAATATTTTTCTCGAGTTTTAAGATTCTTTTTATTGTTTGGGATTTTTATAATTTTCTGGATGGTTGGTGGTGGGGAAAATTGGAATGCATAAATCGGTTTTAAAAACCTTACTTCCCTTTGTGTCTCAGTGACAGAGTGGTCTAAGGCGTCCACCAAGCTGGTGACCCAAGGTCCAGCAGTTCGATCCCGCCGTACTCCAGACGATATTTTGAGCTCTGCGAAAATTAAATAAAGTAGTGCTCCTAGCTGCCAACTCCAGAACCAACATGGTGGTCGAGTGAAAGCGACACCAGCGCCCCTAGCAGGTGGCAGTTGAACGAAGAACAAGGGGAAGCATGATGGCGGGGGTCGCAAGAATGTGAGTAATAGGGTGGCACACTCTAGCAGCAATAAAAAGTATTACAGGGATCAGTAGTGCACTGTAGTTGACGAAGAGAGAGCTACAGCAGACGACATCCAAGAAAGCGGACGAAGAAGGAACAATAGAGAAAAGGGGTGGGAGAGACGGAGAGATGCAAGATGGCGGCCAGAAACAAGACAGTGGACAAAGGTCGACACAAGATGATGAAATAAAATATGGCGGCTGTTACGATATCCAATATGGCGTCATGTCCCAGAGCATAGACAACTATACAGCTTACTATAATATCTACAAACAAAATAAAAATTTAACTAACGTGGCAATATTTCAAAAATTATAATTTGAGTATAACGTTGAGACATAGAAACAATTTTTCTAATTCTCTCGAAAAATATATTTTGCTTACGTTACAATATACGCGATAATGTACGTATTCAAAATGTGGATTTCAAAACAGCTAATTTAAGCACGATCCACCTAAAGTTTAGAAGCACATATTTGCGGCTCTGAACTCTAATTACCAAGATAAAGCGAACACAGGAACAAATATATTACACTGCAGTCCTTATAAAAATTGGATGCATGGTTTGTCCAATCGTTACTCCCAGTTGAACCCTCGCCTTGATTGACCGAACGTTTGTCAGGAGTATATTATTATTGTGAAAACGCGGTTAACTCTGTAGTGTTATGATGCAGGTGAATTTTCTCTGTGTTTCTGGTTTCCCACCCTTTCTTCTATTCCTTCGCTGCACCACCTTTCATCCCATTCGTTATTCACGTGGGGCATGGTGGTGTATTAGTCAGACCATCAATTTTCCCTCCACCAGACGAACGAGGTTCCGTTCATGGTGGATTTCCGCTTGCGGATGTTACCGTTTGGCGCTAGGTTTCCTTGGGGTGCTCCTGTTTACCCCACCATTACGTTCCCTTAGTGCTCCATCTTCACCTTGCTTCACCCCCATTAGCACTGTAAACCTTAACTCTCGCTCACCCTCTGCTGCGTTCTCTACGGCCAGCTGAGAAGAGATCTTTTATTTTCGTGTAGGATAACCTGGTCCGCTCGATGTCAGCCTCCTTTCTTATTTACCACCACATGCGAGAAAAGCAGACAGGTTGTTAATGCCACAGCTTTACCGTGGCAAACTTAGCACTGAATAATTCGTACTGACAGCTGCGCATGTTTTAATACGATATCTGTGCGAATGGTTAACAGTAATGTTCAGAGCAAAGTGTGAAACGCGAGTGAGCTGCAGGCAGTTTCAAACAACTTAAGACTTTAGTGCTGTTAGGAGTTTGGCGAGGTCAGAATGGGTCAATAATGGAATGTGATGATGGGGAAACGGGAGCGCTCCGAGAAAATCCACCGGCAAACAACAAGCCCGCTGCAGTTCCCTGAATTGTCTAATATCTGCCTGCCTGGAGTCGATCCTGTATCGCCGAGGCGAAAACCGAGTGGTCTGACTACATTAAAAAATACATAGTTCTAAAGATTTACGTTCAATTGGAAGCGAGCCAATTTAATTGGTTGCCACGAAAAAAAAAATATATATATATATATTTGTTTTATACACGTTGATAAAATTTTGGAGTATTATCATATTTGTCTTTCTTTCAATATCACGGCATTACTTCATGAAGCCTAAACAACGTTTATCAAGTCCACAGCAACACTGAAGTTTTGCATCGTCTTCTCGGGTGTTACAATGGAGGGGAGGAGATTAATTATGAAAAAACAGAGTGTAGCTTGTTGCCTACAGTTATTATTAACGCTTTTATTCACCCTCAAAAATGAGAAAAATAACAATTATTCTTCAGAGATAACGGAAAAAATTTCGCACAGTATATCAGAAAACAAACATCAACTTATTGAAACGTAATTGGAAATATCACCCCCAATCAGAAACAAAATAGGGGTTGCTACTCTCAAATCGCAGTAAATGCTGTAGCCCTGGGCATTTACTCAAATTACTATTCGCTTTTATTAATCATAATAAAATGTACAGAAATGGTCGCCTTATTGTAACACTTTAACCCATTGCATTTGCTAGAAAACCGCCCCCACAATTAAGATCTACTACCAATACCTAGGAAGTAGGCAAATAGACTGACTTTTGTGATGAACGAGTTGCCTACCTGCGAGGTATTTGACTGTCGACAGTAATTGTCAAGAACGTTTCTCGCAAATGGAATGGGTTAGTGTGTGGAAACATATTTGCATATTAGTATATGGTAATAAATAATCCGTATTTTATTATTTAGCTGATACTCAGGGCTAGAACATTTACTGCGATACGAGTAGCAACCCCTATTTTGTTTCTCACTGCAGAGTTAGAAAGGAAACAAACAGCTAAACACTCGCTTATGGGCAAGACATATACAAACTGATAAATTAATTACATATAAATACATATGTACACAAGTTTATACGAAGTTTAGAACGTAGTAACCTCTCTGAAGTTATATCAGTTTCCTAGCACAGATTCCGCAATAAGAGACCCGCGACAGCGTAATTTCTGAAGGAAAATCGCCTACAATGTAAATATTTAACCAGCAAACTTCCCTTGCAGTATTTTGCAGCAGTTGTGCGAGATTTCCTTGCTCCCTAACTTTACCACTGTGCCACCAGTTAAAGGCTGTTCACGACATAGTGAGCACTTTTGAGATCAACCTTAGAAAAAAGTCACTGCCCCTACGTGCATATATTTTAACGGATATCCCGAGTGACATGCGTCCAGTAAAGTTGGTAACGATGGATAGAAAGTAGTTCTGTATCTCAACGTGGAATAAAAAGTTTTAGGTAACCATTTGTGAAAATTTAAAATTATTTATTTTGGTTTCCGTTTTTAATGCATCGAAGTGAAAATCATATTTTTAAAGGTATTTACTTTCTAAATAATTGTTACAGTTTCACTTCACCCACGCGTGAATAAGGCGGAGGAATACACATCCAATGCATTCAAGTAGATCTTAAGCAAGGTTTACAAAAATGCTCATTTTACCGCAGATGGCCTATAGTAGGTACTGCTGATGCTGGAGTAGAATTGCAGCGTTATCTTACTGCTGGGGTAACGGCACACTATGCATCGTAGCCAGATCCAGATTTTTAAAAGGAAGGAGGAGGCTATTCACATCCCTTTTTTTAAATCGGTTTGGTACACATTCTTCGCTAACACTTATTTATCATTCTCGCCTTTTATATCTACTGCCTGATTCATTTAAGTACGGTTTTGTTAGAGTAAATAAAACAGAAGCGGTACAGATGCAAAATAAGACGTGCTTTTATTTATTCCATTCACTCGTGTTTATGATGAATAGGTTGATAATTTGTACACAATAACTTTCACGAAAGAATTTTTGTCGATACTAAATCAAACAACTTTATTCTATACTTCATTAATCATTGTGGATGTAGGTGGGATTGTAGCACGGCCCGAAACTTACTGGGCATGACGCGTTCGCAAGGCAGTCACTCTACCCGTTACTCCGTGCACCCATTTCAACGCTGCGTGGAGAAAAAAATTACTATCTCGAACGAACAGCAATTGTTTCACCGCGTAAAATATAATGTTTCTTCAGAAATGCATGTGTATTGTGCATGTAAACCGCTTTGTTAGTCTTAAAGTATAACCTGTTCACAGGTAGCAGACATTTTACATCGTGTCGAAATGAAATTCAGCCACCGTAATATATCTACACATAGTATAAAACAAAACCGCCCGGCCACGTGTGTATGTGTATTCGGGTAAGGCTTCTAAGTTCTTGGTGGATTTTGATACGGTTTACACCATCATTTAGAGAATTTCTTGAGGAAGGTTTAGGTTTATAATACATCAATATTTAATGTAAGGACGGTAGAAAAATGCCAACGTTTCTAATAATGTCGGAAAAATTTTGGGCGTCTACACGGCTTACGCTGACTAAACCAAAAGCGATACACCAAATTAATGTACTACAGAATTGTAGATCTCCAAAAGGTCTACAGAAAAGTCCGCGACAGCATATGTTTATATTTTAATGATGACCCACAGTAACCATTTTTGTCTTTCTAAAAATAGAGGTTCACTTACGAAGACTTTGTGAACAACACAATATGAATCCTTTCTAACTTACCTTAAGCATTTAGTGCATATACTTGCTGTAAACCTAAACAACTCCCGCCATATTTGTAAATCACACCCGAGAGAGGCCGAGGCGGGTCGCTAGTAGTAAATAAAGCTGCAACAGATTTCCATCGGCGTTATTTTATACTATTTAACTCGTGCCTGTCAGTTTTGTAGTAATTTCTGTGCTATGGCAGAGATATGTATTGTTTTTACGTCGCTCGGTGATAATATGAAAAGATAACGGAGTTGGATTTCCTGATCACACTGGGCTATTAGAATGCATACCATATGAGATGCTTAAGGCTGTTCACGGTAAAATGAGCACTTTTGAAAGTCCTGCACACGGTCTACTTGTATGCACGTTGTGTATTCTTCTGCCTTACGTAAAATTAACATTGCCATGGGCCTCATTATTTTATTCATACGTCGATAAAATAAAACTGTGTAATTATTAAGAAAGTAAATATTTTACAAATCTGCAAATTTTTACACTTCGCTGAATTAAAAAAAAACTAGAAAGGGAAATAAATAATTTAAGTTATCACAAATTGTTACCTAACACTTTTATCCGGCGTTAAGATATGAAACTACTTTCCGTAAATCTTTACCAACTTTACCGGGCGAATGTCACTGAGTGCGCCCGTTAAAATATATGCAGGCATGGACAGTGACTGTTTTCGAAGCTTCATTTCAAAGGGGCTCACTTTATTGTGAACAGCCTTTGCACAGCTGTTATGCTCTAGCTCCTACCAGACCATGAAGGTGAGAAGGATACATAATTGGTTCTATATATATATATATATATATATATATATATATATATATATATGAATAAAAACAGAGGAGGATTTCGTATCAGATCATAAATCAAGTGTTTATTAATTAACTGTACATATACCTCATACTCATTACTATAATTTATGCAGCCTTGGGGTCGACGGAAGAAAGGATGAAAGTGGAGTGTAGCGATATTTGGCCTGCTCTTAACATCGAGGTCTTGAGAGCCTATGAGGGAGAAGTGAGGTGAGTATGGAGAAGCCCTGGAAAAACGGGAGATTCCCGAGGAAATCCGCCGACCAGCGGCGTCGTCCGGCACGATCCCGACGTCCGAAGATCCGAGAACAGTCCGCCGGCAATCGAACCCGTTTCGAGGCGAGAATGAAATGACAGGACGAGGAGGGTGATGAGACGTAACATGTCAATAAAAAGTGATCCGGGTTTACACTCTGAACTCACGGGCTCCTGGCCCGGTCGCTGCCCGCACCCCTGGACACTCGCTGACTTTCCCGCCCGCATTTTCTGCTGCCTCGCAGTCCAGTGTGCTGTCGTAATTATTCCTAATTGGCTCTCTTTGTGCACTGGAGGCGGGATCTGTTTACAGATTGTGTAATATACAAAAGAATGTACTGATGAGCTCACGTTACCTAGTGTTCTATGCAGTTCGCTAATGATATTTATACATTCCAGTCCGGCGGGATGTTATAGTTCCTTAGTTGTGTAAACGTCCCAGTGGCCTCCTACACAGGTGTTATTGTGACAATATGTGCGCAGTGGGGTTATGTATAACACAATTTTTATATAATCCATTCCCTGTCTCTTCAAACTTTTTGAATCAAACCTTTGAAATATCACCCCGTGTATGACGTGTTTGGCTGTGTCATATCAGAAGCGTTTTATACTGCTGTTGACATAGAAAGTTCTTAGTTATGTTCTTATTGAATTTTTACTTATATTTTATTTGTAAATTATTATGTTTCATGCATGTGTGTTGGTAATGCCAAGTAGGGAATTGTTCTTATGTAAAATATGATTAGACTTAGTGCGCACGAATGTGGTTCTTGTCCCCTTTGGCGTAGTTTTCCAAACTAGGCGTAGCTTAAGCAGAGGAATATCCTGGAAGTTTAACTGTAGCAGGACTTCAGAAAAGATGGAAGAAACTGTTAGTGGGGTCGTCGTGTCGTTCCGCGAGAGCGACAGCTCAGCAATTTCTACCGGCCGAGCAGTCGAGGGACTCGCCGACATCCATTCTCTCGCCAGCGCTTCATGGACTCGACCGCGAGTTCTGTCCGTCAGGAAGAAAGGCGAGGGCGTGTGTTTGTGTACTGACCGCTAGAGAAGGGGAACGTTGAAGCCTACCAGATAATGCAACGCACCAACGCGCCACATGCACCACTAATAATCTCAATTAACCCCCTTCCCTCAGCCACCCTCTTTTCCACGCCCGCGCACAGATCTGCCGGAGAAGGAGGGCCCAGAGAGCAATCATATCGCCAAATTAAGCGTATCAGCGGAGTAGTGTGGCGTGTAGGAGGGGGGTGTGAGAGGGCTGTACCACGCGTCTCCCGTTACCTCCCTTCGTCTCCGAGCTACCCCTTCTCAACCCCCGGGTCGTTAGTTCGAGCCCTTGTAATGGGCCATTCACGCGCCGGGTGGGGAAGCCCTGTCTATGGATTATCTTGATCGTCGTAATCACGTTTCGTCCTTCACTCCCCACTTCCACGGCGAGCAAGCCTTGTGAGAGGGTGGTTCCAGAGAGAGAGAGAGAGAGAGAGAGAGAGATGGCGGGACTGTCCCGGGTGTATCCTAGAGATACTCCCCTGTTCCCAGCTTCTCCCGCCGACATTGTTCTAGCGCCACGCGGCCCCGGCTTGCCTCTCGGAGCGGTCCCCGTTATCTGCCCTGCACACGCCTGACGGAGTTTTCCACGCACACTCTTCCCCGACTGGGAGGGTGA
This sequence comes from Dryococelus australis, assembly GCA_029891345.1. NCBI lineage: Eukaryota > Metazoa > Arthropoda > Insecta > Phasmatodea > Phasmatidae > Dryococelus > Dryococelus australis. The sequence goes on along the minus strand of CM057002.1, from coordinate 68,689,122 downwards.
CGAACCGAAGCCGACGAAGCGTGGGTCAACGCTGCACACCCTCGCAGCCTCGCAAGCTGGTGTCATCGACATATCTTGTTCCGCCGGCAGGGTGAAATAATTTTTCTTAATGTTCGCTTATCTCATTTCATTGGAGTGGTCTCGGTGTCTAGCCCTGCCTCCATAGCTCAGGGGCAGGGTGGCCGACTTGTGGTCGGAGGGTTGTTAAATTCGCTCCCCGGTTACTCCGCGGCAGATTTTCAGTTCGCACGTCGCACACATGGGTGCTGCGTGTTTGTCATCAAGTCGGAGTACTACTACTTGAGCTCGTCACACGGCAAAATACACTCGCACTGTCCAACGTCCAACGGCAAATGTATTCGTCAATGACGTCTGTAAAGTCAACTAACAAAAAAAAGGTGGCTTCGCGGTTATGCTGCTCGCCTCCCACCAAGGTGGACCGGGCTCAACCGGGTCACCTCCGGGTTTTCGCAAGTGGGAGTAGTGGCCGACGATGCCGCTGGTCTGTGGGTTTTCTCGGGGACCTCCTCTTTCCCCCGCCCGTGCTTTCCGATGCTGCTCCATTCTCACCTCAATTCGCCCTCATGGGCTCTCAAGACCTCGTTGTTATAAGAGCCGCCCAAATCTCTCAACTCAACTCATTTTGTTGATAAAACATATGTTTTTAGCCAAGCACACGTTATCAGTTCACGATAACTTGTAATGAAAAAAACACAATTGTTTACTCTTTATTGTTACACGATAATGAAATTAAATAACATTTTTCCATAATTATTCACAAATTAAATTTTTGGTGAATATTTCATTATTCTATACAGAATGTCTACTGTGAGTGGTACATTTACGCATACGGCAGATTTCCACTGCACGCCAAAATTATTACCGTATATAAGGCCTATACTGAGTACGTTTTACATTAAATTTAACTTGAACAAATACTATGCGTAGTTAGTGAACTCCGAAATTTCTAACTTTGCCCGTTTCAACCAATTCGCAGTAGAATGATCGGTAGAATGTTTTAAAAGCATTTCCTACTAACTGAAAAGATGTAAAGTGATTAAATAGATTTTTGAGAGCTGGTTTAGTGTTTGAAGGAAAGGGGTCACATTTACTTTGTGGTCCACCATCTGCGGCCAAAGAGAATGACAGAGCAACTTCTTCTTACAATGCCTATTTCTGAGTCGCCGTACTTGTTTACAAGAAACAGACTATCCTCCATGCATTATGGGAAACATATTTAGCGATTTCTAAGAGTGGATTTTCATTTGAACGTTCTGCAAAGCTTTGCTACTTGGCATTTGCGTAGATGTGCTGTAATGCTGGCGACCTTGTGAACAAGGTGCTCGTGAGTTCATACATCGTCTCTGCAAGTGGTAGAGCAAATGTACATACTCAAGGCGTCTTTGATAATCTGAGGCCAAGCAAAACCGTCGTCATTTTACACATTCTGAAAATGAAACATTTGTATACATCACTGCTAAAAACAGTTCTTTACATCGTAATATGATATATTTTTTATAGGAAACTGCCTTAACCGAATCTGCCATAAATTCATTGTGTGTCCGCCTCCATTTTGCGCGATGAACTTACTGTTTCACAATAAAATTGTGCGAATGCATTGCGACATTGAATCCATTTTGGCACTGTAGTTATTACTACATAGTCTATAAGTGTGATGTTTATTCCTGACAAGTGGCAGTGTCCGCATGTCCAGTAAATTTTTGTACCTCCAGAGCCGGAAGAATATTTCGAATCAGGCTTTGCGTGTTTTCTGGGATTTAGGTTTAGGCCGCAGCCCTGATGTGTTTCCATGTCCTGCGTCAAGCGAGCGTACGTTAGGTCAATACGTGTTTGTAAATAAAGACAATAGCAAAGTTTACATACATGTTAAAATATTGTTACCATATCATGTCGTGCTTATAGTCGAGTATTTGAGATGCCCGGCGTATACGATGATGCACTACCCATAATCTCATACACTCGCAGTATTGTTGGCAATAATCGCAGTATTCAGGCGTGTGTTATTCGCCGCGGTGGAAATACATCCAAGTGGAAGCGTTGTCTTCTCCAAGGAAGAGGTCGGTGATGGATGATGGATGAACTTTGGACGTGCTGCTACAGTGTCATGCATATCTCTCGATGAGAACCAAACTGGTTATGGTTTCAGCCCAACCCCGGACACAACATGGGTTTTATTGCAGGCTATTTACGATAAAGTGACCACTTTTGAAATAAACCTTATTTCATATTTCAACGGACGCGCTTAGTAACATGCGCCCAGTAAAGTTGGTAATGACGGATGGAAAGTAGCTCCATATCTTAACGTCGAATAAAAAGTGCGAGGTTACCATTTGTGATAACCCAGATTATTTATTTCGCTTTTTTTTTTTTGTGCATTAGAGTGTAAAAAGTCCAGATTTTTACGATATTCACTCTTTCTATTAATTCTGTAGTTTCACCTGACCGATACATGAATTAAGTGATTAGGTCCATGGCAATGTTAATTTTACATAAGGCGGAAGAATATGTAACGTGCATACAAGTGGATCTTAAGCAGGAATTTCAAAAGTGCTCATTTTACCGTGAACAGCTTATAGCAGTGGTCACTGTCTAAGGAGCTTGCAACCCACTGTAATGTACTTACATATCCTCTATTGTCTTTTCACGTCTTTAACCGTATGACGTCTTTCCTTTGTATAATATTATTTCTAATTTTATGTCAAACTTATTTCCATCAATGCTATGGCTGTAATTGTTCTGTTTCCAGTACATTGATTTTTCATATATATAATCTAGATAATGAAGTAAACCAAATTAAGTCGTTTCCCACGTGTTATGTTCCCCGGGTTGATCTGGTTCCTCCCCACGTGTTATGTTCCCCGGGTTGATCTGGTTCCTTCTTACGCTTGCTTTTACGTTGATGAAGCAAATTAAGGAAATTTCTGTCTAAGTAATGTTTGCATTAGTTTTTTTATTATTATTGTTATTCATTTTAATATGTATACAAACAGCTAATTTGCTGTATAGTAGGGATGGATTACTGCAGTGGTAGAGATCATGGCCTATAGTTCGTACACTTTATAAAGCATTTATTATTGTAAATAGTTACCAATCAACAAGTGTTGACTCGCACAACCCACATTCTTAATCGCGTTGCTGTTGAAATATGAAGGGCAGCAACCAAACTTATTCATTCATCGTGGAGTCGATTCGACTCTATTTAGTGTGTTACGTATTTGGCCTCGTTAGATATTCATGTAAGTAAACAATGTGCGAGGTTCAGTACAGACGATGAGTCTTTTCTCTACCGATTTCCTGATTAACCTTGAAGAAGCGACACTACGAAAGTTCAACAGCAACCACTAAACCAGAAGCGTCAAGTGCTACTTAATTCTGACAGATGTAACCTTTTAACCCGTTATAGTTTTCATCGCAGCTTCCCCACTTGAGCATGCAGTGAGCGATACATAAGTAATTCAAAGAAAAAAACATGATTGTACATAAGACTATAGGCCGTACACGGTAAAGTAAGCACTTTTTGAAGCTGTTTCTTCAGACATAATAACCAATAAATATATTTCATTGTGGTCTTGGACTGTTGGTTTTCAGTATGTTAATGTATACACTGTGTTTATTACTCACATGGCAGGGTTTACATTAAAAAGTGGTGGAAGGATATAAATTAATTGAAAGAAAAAAGTAACTAGGGCTTCAAAAGTGCTCACTTTAAAGTGAACGGCCTATACGATAATACGGAGCAGCAAATTTATTTTTTGCTAAAATTCGCCCACAGACTCCAGGCAATTCAGCGGGAAAATTTTCTGCAAGAAAGGCAGTCACGCTTACTAAAAAACAATTTTCTCATTTCTGCGTGAAAAGTAGGAGGTAAATACTGGTCGTAAAAACGAGCAGTAGAAATTTCGGGACAAACTTTCACGAGTGAAATTAACGGAGTTAGTAGATGGCAAGTGCGTGGCCAGACTTCAGAGTCTAGAAGCATGGCGAGGTTGTATACTTTCGATGTTCCTATAGCTAAAGAATGTTCACTGTAAAGCAATCACCTTGGAAATCAACCTTTGCAAAAAAAAAATAACTGTCCACGACTACATATAGACTACTGGCATGTGGCCTCCAAGCTATGTTGGCAACGAATTGAAAAAAAAAATTGCTCCACGTTCACCGTTGTATTGAGAATGTAACTTTTAAATTTGTGGTTACTGAAGTCCAGTATTTCTCGTGTTATACTACGGATGTGCATACTATCACCACATTTACTTTCCAGAAAAAAAATCCCGTGGTTTCCTGCGAACGACGCACAAGATAGTGAGACTATACGTGACAAAGTTAACATTACGTAATGACGGAAGGATACCAAATTTGGGCAAAAGTCGATCCCAAGCAGGACCTTTAAAACGTGCTTGATTAATAAGCGAGCGACTTTGTCTCGGCTTCCAGATCTCTCTTTCAGACCTCTACTCTTTCAGATATTTAGTGCCGGACACTTCCGAGAAACTAAACGAATCGCTCTCCTCTTTGCCGCCTGATGCATTTACGGTTTCATGCACGGCCGCCTGTTCCAGTAAGCTCGGCCGTGTAGGGCTGGACTCGCAATAGTCCGTCGCATCCGTCAGTCGTTCATTCGTTTGGAAGTCGTCTGAAAGCGATTTACGACAATCCGTCATCCGTCAATCCTTCTGTATAGCTAACTTTCATCGCGACAACGTCATGATCATTCTTTTGTTGCAGGTTTATTTTGGTTGGAAATACATTTTCAAGACAAAATATTTTGGGGACGTAATTTTTTTCCTAATAATTTATACTGAATTTTTTTAACATTTTAATTATTTTTTTTAATTTACCACCAAAGATAAATAAACACAGATCCACCACCTTTGCATTTTATTTCAAAGTGATTATTCACGTCTAAGGAATGTCGTCAGAAGCCGGTGGCTCATCCATACGTCCGTCGAAAGTTACAGTTTGGTAAATAGGCCTATTAGACGGATGGTCTGGCTGTGTTTAGGACACGGACGTTTGTTTTGCGTTAATACGTGTTGACGCACTCGGACTCCTTGATGTATATTTTACGTTCCCGGCACCGCTTCACTAGATCATATGGAGGTTTCATGGGTATTGCTGGATTGCTTTTGAGATGCTCTTTCCAACCGTGTACGATTTCTGTATTTAGACTTGGCTTTTTAACGAGTATAGGCAGACATTGTGTTAAGTTATACAGTTTTGCATGCAGTTTCACCATAACCACGCCACACAAATGGTTTTATACACGCAACCAATTGATCTTGACGAGAGCTGTCGATTGAAACTTAAACGAGTGTCGTAGGTCCTCCTAGTCAAAAGTTATACCACGCGGAAGTTATGAGACGCGACGAGTCCTTACCCAAAGTGACCTACTCATTGATCCTTTGGCAATCGAGTGGTGTAATTTAATTTTGAATGTAGACGATAGATTCGGAGCTACAATGCCAAACTCTATACCCCGATTTTGCTATCATTGGATTTTCTGGATTGCCTCCCACTATGGTTGCAAATTTAAAGCCGTACCCTTTCACGTCAAAAAAATGTTGCCCTGCGATTGGTGTAAAGTCACGTGACTGCCGGACGGACGGCCTATTGTGAGACCAGACTCGCTGTCCGGCGGACGCAGTGAAACGCACAGTAATCGAGACAGAGAGTCCAGACCATTACTCAGAAGTGACGTGCGCGTGATATCGGAGTTCACCGCTAGGAGCGCGCATGTCGCTCGTCACGAACATCCACCCCCTCCCCCCTCCTAACCGTAAAACCCACCGGAGGACGGAAATTAATTAAATTAAAAAACAGAGCTGCCGGCCTTCCGTTCTCGCCGATATCAACATCCCACCCACTCCTCGTTGGCGCGTGATTTGGTGCGCGCCATCTTGCAACACTGCATTTCAAATGTCGTCACGCAGAGGGAATCAGAGACGGATTCAGTGTATTGTCCTAGATACGGATCTGTATTGTGCGTTTTCATTTTGCCCTCTTGCAACTTTGTACCTGTCAATTCATCAGAAATATAAAAATATAATTTCTAGCTAGCTATGCGATAAAATATAACGACATGGAAAATAAAGCTTATTTGGGGGTATAATATTGCAATGAAATAGTACAAATTTTCGTGAACTTCCTTTCTGAGTTAGAACATTTGTGAAGCAAACTATTGGGTGGGTAAATGTCCACTTTTTTCATTCCCCTTGCATCAACCACTGGTAGGGGAATAAATTGTTCGCTGTGATTTTTTATTCCGAAGTAACAAAATCAATTTTATTATAGTTCAGAGTAGGTCGAAAAATGCAAAATAATACATTAATAATACATCGTGTTTGCAGGTACGTTAAAAACTTTTGTTACTTTTCCCAGGAATTTTAGCGCTAGTGTGGGATGATATTTTTCACGTACTCTTAAGTAAAATCGCAAGCAATGGTTTTAACAGAATTGTATAACACTGTGATCTTCGTAACTGCCTTTTGGTAGAATTTAAAAAAAAATCGAGTTACACACAAACACAAAAATGCATATGAACTGTGAGTTCTCGAGATGTGTTGCTCACTTTCGGGATTAGGTTCGTTTCCAATTCTGTCCGAGGAAAAATTACCTTGCTCTTGACTCTCTTTTAACACTGCCATATTCTGTTCTATACGTTATGTTCTCGAGAGACCTATATCACCCGGTTCGTTCGTAACGCGTTTTAATCATTTCGCTAGTTTTGATTTTTAACTAACTAGTGTCTCGTTCCAGCGTGTATGTATAATTCTGCGCTTGGTACCTCTATTGGGTATTTTGATACCTTAAGGCCTGCCAAAGTTCTATCTCCAGGATATTCTTGCGCTTCATGCAGATAAATCTTAATCGAGTCTAGGAAATGATTCCAAAGAGGCGGCGCGCACCACATTCGTGTGCTCTCAGAGAAGCATAATATTGCGTAAAAACTATTTATTACTAGGCAGTATCAACACACCTATTTTCTTGTTGTTTTCGTTCACATTAATTATAAACTAAATATTATATATAAAAACACATATGTAACAGTTTAATTTAATAAAAAGAAAGGTACTTTTATGCTAACACAAGTATACAACACTTTTGATACGTCGCATATTTAGGAATCAACGAAGCACGTTGTTGTAAGTGAAGTGAGTTTTACAAAGTTTTGAAGAAACCGCAAACAGACAGCAACATCCTTACTATGATAAAAGTGGTAATAATAATAATCGTCTACAGCAGGGTTATCGCTTCGATGCTCACCTCCAGAGGTCCGTGTTACAAATGCACACGGTCCCTAGCGATCCTCCGAAGATCGAGCTCCAAGTTCCAAGTCCATGTACTTGAATTACATCCCATAGCTACGTAGAAGGTTTAGGGTACCTATGTTACGTTTGACGAGTCGACTGTAAATCAACTTGATATTTCGGAGCCGTTATGCACCAAAACTGTAGAAGAAGACTGCATTCGTACTGGGGAGTTGGTAACATTTCGTTTACCGGAGAGCAAGACTGGGTTTAAGGCCAATTTTCCAATTCTGTAGCCAAACACTAAAGATAAGGTAGAACGATTTTCGCGTACTGTGTATGTCTCCTACATTTACTAACCCATCACAAACAGACCTGAACAAAGTCACATGGTCAACAGTAAAAAAAAAAAACTATTTCTTTATAATGAGATTTTCAGCAAGCCTATTATTTTATATGACTGAATCTTAATACATTCTAGCTGCACTAAAACTACATTAGAAGAAGTATACAAACATGTCAAATCTTACTTACGTCAGCAGTTTGACAACACGTTGTTCTTTGACAGTGCTGTTTGCAGGAAGGTAGTGCTATGTTGGCACACAAAGTGCCAACTGCCCAGAACGCATGCGCACGCTAGAAGGTATTACGTTTACTGTTTTAGCGATACTCTTTACTTGGCAACCCTGTAACGATTCATTTTCGGAGTACCGCGGTTATAGAACGCACACGTTATTATATTTACTTCCAAATTTTCAACTATGAGTGCGTTGGTGGATTTGTAATCGACAAAGCTAGAAAAAATTTTTTATTCATTAATTTTAATTTTTCCGTAATTCATGGGATGGAATCGTGATACGTCGGACGACAATCTAGTTGGTACATATGCTACTTTTCAGTATGTCTAGTTTGCAAGAGTCCTTGCCTTTAAACATTTTAAGGGAAGAAATCTCCTTCATAATTGCGCCAGTTCTGACGTTAACACTGCCCGCCATACATCCAGTAACGTTAGCATCAAATTGAGGAATGTATTTCCTTGTCTTAACGTCTTCATAAATCTGCAATTTTTCAAATTCTGGTTCTCTCTAATGTATTTTAGCACTTCCTTGTGTGTGTATTATATATATATATGATCCTTCATTCATGGTGACTGGATAACAGTATGTACTTGTTATTAGTTTTCGCTTTAAATTCGTCAAGAGCGCGAGACTGGGACGGAAGACGGAACAAAATGTTAGGTCATTTGCACACCCCGTCGCTTCTCATTCTTGTGTTTCATATCGAGCTGCTGTATTGCAGCATCAAACATTTGTATTTATTATGCTCTTTACATTCTTGGATTTCCGTTATCCAAAAGATATAAAGATTTAAACTCTAATTGTTTTGCGTCAAGAACGTTTCAAATTTACACGTTAAATAACAAAGAAAAAAATACTGATAACATTTAAATTCTTACACGGCGTTTTTAAAAGTTCTAGTAGCCTGTCAAGAAAATGACAGCTTCAGTTTCATTGAAAGAATCTTAAAAAAAAATAATGGTTTTCCTTGTAGAAATGTTTAATATTATTAGAACAGTTTACAGATGTTCAGGTTTTAAATGAGACTATTTTAAGGAAATAAAGAACGGGTTAAGTAGTTAAAATTAATTATGCTTGCTAACTGAATTACGGACGGGAAAGCTTATTGTGAGCCACAGAGGTCACACGTTATATACATACACACACACATATATATATATATATATAATATTTTCCAAAAATATGGCATCGAATCGAGAATACTAAGAATAGGTACTGGAACAATTGATAAAATCCAATTATTACATACGTATTCACCTACACCGAGACGTTGCTACAATTAATATTTTTTATGTACTTAGTTTAATTATGCCAGTTCCGTAAGTGTAAATGAGACGTCTTAAAAGGCCTACGTATGTGACAAAAGTATTAAAGTACTAAAATGGTCTATAATATTGAATATTATTTTCCGCCCATTAGTTTATGTACTTTGTTTTTACACTTCAAAATACACTTGCAACACTTGTCTACACAATTTTTCCTATTTACTGTGTATGTTGTAAGTAGCGTATTTTCGAGAAACTCTGGAAGATTGCGAATTTACAGGGGGAACTGAAAGACGAGGTTGCTAGTTTAAGCTATGATACACGTGGTGCAATTTTTCATTGTATTGATTTTATATCGGAAATAGTTTGTTGGGCGTGACCAAGTCTCCGTGAATGTGCTGATTTGGTACACGTCAGCAATGCCATTAGGCCCAAGGTTTTATTTTCTGATAGATAATAAAATACTTTTACTTCTTTCGTCAAAACCATGTCCAGTGGGAAGAATATTTAGTATGATAGTCATGGAAACGAGGGAAATATGACTCTCGGAGGTTGGCCGGATAATGTAAGGGCAAATAGGATGAAGGAAATAGGAGGGGTTAGCTAGGGTCGGCGAGGAAAAGTGGAGGTGGAGCATGAAAAGCATTGGGAACCTCGAGAACTTGATGAAGCTGCGAGAAGCTCAAATAGAGCTAGGGATTTTAGCGCCTTAATAATAACCTGAACGAGCGTCATACTGAAACTTCTTCATGGATATCGCTTCCTAAGCCGTAACATACCAAACGTTTGTAATTTGACGTAACTGTGCTAAAATTACGCCATTCGTGAGTTGTCATTAAAAAGCGCTTCTGGCATGTCACACTGGTGATGATTTTCTGAAATTTACTCGTTGTCTGGTCTCCAGTTAAAACTGAAAAGTTAATTGTTTTGTAAGCATTAAATAGTTTTTAACGTCCTAATGAGTTAAAGGACATTTGTTTGTAAATTTTTAGTACAGAACAGTTTGCAGTAAATTTGTACGTCTAAGGTCGTTAAATTTTATTACATCAGTTTGGTGTTTAAGAACAATAGTTCAGAAATTAACTTTCAGAATAGTGTACCCACACTATAGGAAGTATTAATCATTAAGGGTGGATCCTTGTGTGTGCCGTGTCAGTTTACGTTTATTAACTTGAATTTACATGGTTGTAGGTATGTGTATCTTTATTATATACTAACTGATACGTGTGACTTCGTTCGCATGATTTTTTTTTTAAGTTATTATAATAAAGCCGCCTGTAGTTTGATTAAAGTTTTATGGTTAAAATACTAATATTTCTTCTTTCAGATTTAATAGAGTTATTAAATTACACCCTGTCATCGCTTCGCGCATGTTTTATGTTAGCATGATATTTAAGACTTTCAATAGATCTAGCCACTTTTTATTGGGTGCTCTACCCACTGAGCTACTGTGACCCCATTATTGGTGCTCTACCCACTGAGCTACTGCGACCCCACTATTGGGTTCTCTACCCACTGAGTTACTGCGGCCCCACTATTGGGTAATCTAGTCCCTGATCAACTGCGGCCCCAATATTGTGTTCTCTAGCCACTGAGCTACTGCGGTCCCGCTATTTGGTGCTCTAGTCCCTGAGCTTCTGCGGCACCCTTATTTGGTGCTCTACCCAGACCTACCCAGCTCTGGGGCCCCACTTGATATATATCTATCCACTGTGCCACTACGGCTTTTTGGAAGGAAAGCTTTACAGCCCATAGACAAAAAAGAAAGGAGAAATTACTATTTTTTTAGCAATGCTTTTTTTATGCAGTAATCCTAAGAAAAGCTTAATCCAGTCCTTAGTTACAGCCCTGATCCAATTTTTTTCCGGAACTGTTTGAGATATCTTGATGAAACAAAGACCAAGTTGGTCCTGGGGTTATTAACTATATACTGTGTAAATTAGATGTCAATGCATTAAGTTGTTTTTGAGTTAAATCCGTTCAGACAAACAGGCAGATACGGAAAAAAATTAACATTAAATATGGCTTATTTATCAATTATATTATATGAAAAAATTATTAAAAGTGTAAAATTAGAAAATCGTAGACACGCACTTCTATTTTATTTAGTATTATATATATATATATATATATGAATAGAGAAAGACATATTTTGAATACATAATTATTCCCTCACTAACACTAATAAATATACATTAAATTTGTATTTTTTATTTACATAGTATTTTAGTACAATTCGCGTATACTTAAGTTTTATAGTTAGTTTTCATAGTACCTGAACAAACCAAATTAAAAATCACGGTAGTAATGCAAAAAATGCCGTCCATATTTTAAATTTCAGGGACGCCAAGTAACTTACAAGGTGAGCGTGACACAGCCCGGCGATTCTTTCTGGAGGACACTTTATTTTTATTTTTATTTATTTTTTTCGTTTCCCTGCCACCTTACAAAATTAATGCGGAATTTTTTTTTAATTACCCCCACGCGAGGCGTAATTGCGGAGACCTGCCTGAATTTATTCGCCGTGGCGTTAGAAGGCGAAGGATGACGGGGGGTAATGGTAATGGCGCGGAAGGAAAGTGGAGGAGGGTTAGAAACGCCGCAACTACCCACGGGACCTGAAGTTAATTCGCCCCGGCGCTCAACCATTGCCCCAAGATGATGGCGACGGTTATTATCACGATTACGGAGGCGGTGGGGCGCCGCCATCTTGTTTACGGCCAAACAATATGGCGGCGCGTCCTCCGCGAGCGATGGCGATGACGTTTCACCCACTCCACCCGTGTTCCTTTCCCGCTTCGCGTGGGACTTCCATATAACACGCGTCAGTGAAATTGCCGGGTAAATTTTTATTTATTGCCCGCTTGTTTTCCCGCCCTGCTACCTCCGTTCATCCGCCCCCTTAATTCTCTCTTCCCTACACCCCTCTTGACTCATCGCCCCTTTCCCCGACAAGCCAGCCGCGCGGAACATCCAACAGCGCGACACCCACGTAACAAAGTGTGGTGTGATGTATGGCGCCCGAGGGTACAGTGCCCGAATCAAAATTTGAGCTGGCTCGCAGTTAAGCACCGAGCGATGTACTGCGTCATTCGGGTTTGCGGTAGACTCAGCAAGCCTCTGCGTCTCTGTACGTAGGGTCACGCTCTGCGCGGTTGAGCAGAAGGGCTAGGCACATACTCACTGCTAAGATCCCGAGTAATGCTTTATCACCAGCTCTCCGTTCTGTAATCCAGGATTCCTCCGCACGTATCCGTACATCTTGGCCCGCCCTGAGCCCCACTTATTCAAAACTAAGTGAAGTGAAGATTTTTTTTCTAAAGAAGTTACATTTGTCGGTAAATTAAATTACGCCCAAAATGCTCTTTATTTTAATAAACCATTGAGACAGAATAGTATGTTCACTTAAGATCATGATCACTGACTGGCGTCATAATAGTGAGCCACCATTGACACATTTAATGGTCTGTATCTCTGTGCCGGATTTATGATACTTTACCGATACCGTTATGTGCCAAGACTTCTATGTAGGTAGGTAGAGCGGGAGGATAGACTTAACGTTTCGTCGACAGCGAGGTCATTAGAAACGGAGTGATCTGCTCAGAAAACCAGAAATGGGGAAGATATCGGCCGTGGCTGGTGTCAAGGAACCATCTCAGCTTTCACCTGGAGGTATTTCGGCCGAAATCAGGATGGCCGGACAGGGAATCGAACCCGGGTCCTCTAGAAGGATAGCTCAATGTGTTAAAACTGCGCCATCATGCTCGATAGTCTATGTACAAAGGTTGGGGCATAAGTCATGGCAACTATGCTGTAGTGTGAGAATACCGACGCGTGTGGATAATGTGAAATACACATGACAGGGCAAGTTAAGCACTACGTGCATGGACAATAAAGAACACGCCAGCACTTGTACAAGCCCTCGCTGAAGAGCTCCTACCCAACTCGCGACTGCCTGGTATGGCAGGGCATTATTCCCAACAGTTTCTACGAATTCCCTGCGACATTCTATGGCAGTTCTCCCACGGAGAACGGCTATTTTGATGCACGGGCGCAGATCAGCACGGGTTACATCCACCTGGCACGGCAGTCGCCGGACAACTGATTTCACATTGCTCTCTGCGCTCGTACAAGGCCAGCCCTGCCCCATTTGACATTGTCAACGCGTACTAGGACCGCCTGTCTTCCCCGCGACACATTACCACATTACGTGCACCGATAACAGTTCGTCACAACATTTAATAGTTGCCTTGACGTATGCCCCAACCCCCGTATGATTTGTCTAGATTGCATTTAAATAGTGACAAAAACTTTTCGTCTGGTGGAAAATCGTATAGAACTATCGGCAGGGTAAAGAGACGCAATGTCGTTTACCCCAGACGGCGAGAAACACCTGTGCACACCTATATTCGTTTGTCACCTAATCAAGCAGCTCACGAAGAATTCTTTATAGGTTCGTAAAAAATCTGGGTGCACATACTAAGATGGGGAGGGGGCTCAGAAGCAGCACGCAAAGATAAATATTTTATCTTGTATATTACGGTACATTCCAGCGTTTTGGCTCTTCAAATAAGTTGCGAGTAATCAATATTGTGCAGTTTTTCAAGTATGCTACGTTAATAATATAAATTTAAACAGCGGCGTAAATAAAAACAATAAAAACAGTCTCACCTCCGCTGCGGATCCAGGTTCGATTTCGAGCTCATCTATTTGGCTTTCTTGAAGTTTTAGTGAGACTAGTTGACCTGGCCTTGCGAGGTTAACTCATGAACTACCCGATGGAACAATGAGACGTTCTAGACCAAGACGGCGACCCTAGACAAGGCCTAAAGTGTTATTATTGAACGTTGCTTGTACATCGACTCTGGGGCAACATACACACTGATGTTATATATAAATGATATTAACTTTCTGGCCCATAGTCATTATTAGTACTGTAAGAGCAGAGACTTCACTTGTGCAATAAATACTATCGAGAAAATAAAATGGTAAGTCTTATCGATTTAAGAAATACGGAGTCGTAGATTATTTATATTGTTGGCGTAGTAGTTATTCGCACTAAGACGTTATAAAAGGTTCGCCAACAGCTTTGTAGTATCTTTGCTTTGCAACGAATACATATTTTTACGTAAACTGAATAAATTTTTGGACTATAAAAAGATTTTGAATTCTTAGTTTCGAAAATTCGAATCACAAACTAAGCGTAAAATATTTCACTGGCTCATGCATAGGTTTCTCACAAATTCCTGTTATCTTAATTGTTTTCTTTCATTCCTTTGACAAGTATTATAGTTGTTTCTTACTGCTTTCAGAATATAATTATTTATATAACTTTTACCAGTCTATTGTATTTATGTAGCTAAATAAGTTACGCTGCAAAAACAAAAAAAAAATCCTTTTCAAAATAATTTAAAAAATTCTAAAAAAATAGGATTGATAATATAATGCGCTCGAATAAACGGGTTTCTTTGATTGCAAGTGTTATAAAAAAGTGCGAAAAATTATGAAGAAATATAGAGTCTAATATGTGTTTTGCAGCAAATAATCACTAGTGGTCCCGAATCCAACCAGCAAATGAAACTCAACTCTAAGTTGCAATTATTTCTCTTTCCATACTCCTTTGTCTAAATTGGTTCTTTACGGAAAAGAAACAGCGGCGTCATTGTGCTCGTCCCACGTCCCCTAACGAATACAGCATTTCAGTGTAAACCTCTCCGTGCATAATTATTCATTTTATATCATTTTTCCTTGTAAACTGTGGAGTTTAGTGTAGTTTCCTCTTCTAATGTAAATGTTAAGTAATTGGGTAAATACAGTCATTAGCTCAAACGAGTGTAGAAGATACTCCGTATGTAAGTTAGGGTAAATTTCTTTGTATTTAGAATATTGTGTCGCCAATGTACAATATACGTACTTTATTTTAAAGTAATACTAACGAAACTATACCACTGATAGCCTGACAGAGGACAGTGGAATATAGTGTGCTACTTGTGAGTAGACTACATAAATTGTGTTTCACTTCTTAAGCCCACTGCACAAGAAAGTTTTTTTTTTCTGCGATATTTCTCATGACTGCTTACTCCTCAACGGCCACGAGAAACAACACGGTAATTGGCTGTGTCCGCCACTGATTGTAAGAAGATACGAATGAGGAACCTACTGAATTTATTTGTGCTCTTGCTTGCTGCGAGATACAGTTATTTGTTTCACTTATCATGTCCAGTTTTGAACGTTTGCTTAAAGCAGAATTATTGTTGTGGACAACGAAAGAACCACCTAAAGGTGAGGCCAGCGATATGAGTATTTACCAAAGGCTGCAGGACTGTGATAGTGATAGCTTCTCTGCAACTCGTAAATTTCTGCTTATCCTACTGACTTTGCCAGTAAGTGTTGCTACAGCAAAACGCTCATTTTCGGCTTTGAGCCGTCTAAATATCTGGATACAATCGATAATGGGTGAACAGAGGCTGTGAGGACTGGCATTGCTTCGTGTCCATCTGAATACTAACAGAGATCTCCAGCAGGTTGTTTCCCGTTTTTCCGAAAAACGAGCTCGTCTGGAATTTGTTTTGTTACAATTCCTCCCTCTAGATATTAAATGGGCTATACCAAGTTCGTTAAGGGATGGAGGTCTTAAACAAATAAAAGATTTAATTATAATTTCCTTTCTTTATTTACAATACCTACAGCAAACATCGCTGAACTCACATTCTCACAATACATTGAAATCAATTACTGTTCAGAATTGACACCAATTAATAAAATTGATAATTACGCCATGAAATCAATTAAATTAAATAATTAAATATCAGTACCAATAGACAGTGTATCAACCTATTCAAATATTTTATAATTTATGCATCCATATTTGACAGTTCGAATATTTACAATAAAATCAATATTACACTTCCATTCTGTCCCTTCTCAGTTCGCTCCATGTCCCGCCAGTCGCAATGTTGTAGTCTCCTCCAAGCGCCCTCACGCACAGTAGGCTTCATTCGTCGGTTTCACACCCTCTCGGCAATTCAAGCCACGAACACCTCACTCGCCGTCGTCCCACAATCTCCAGTCGTCGTCCACACTTAACTTCACTCGCGCACACTAGACCAGACGGCCTCCATCAAAGACTCCGGCCACTGGGTTGCGGCAGTATATATAGTGTCTTAGGCCGCCACCTAGAATCTTCCCCAACTCGCGTGATGCGTCGCGGAGGACTGACGCGCCAGCCAGTCTCACCAGAACATTCTTGCGTCGTTGTTAAACATATCAGAAACTCTATCAGGCGACAGGAGGTCTGTGACGCCAACAAGTCTCGCCGCAGTCGGCATTCACGGGATTCCCAGAAGGGGGATTCAGGAGACCGCGAGCGTATCGTTCCAGTAAGAGGGGAGGGCGAGGTAGGTCTCAGATTACGGCGCGGCGCAGTTGAGTCGGCGCCAGCTGCAGCACGTAACACTGTCCCCTCCTTAAGTCTGTTCGTCCCGAACAGACTCTCCAACATTAGGACCTTCGTACAGCGCCAGTCAGTCGATATGGATAACCTTAGGGTTTGTCCTGTAGACCACATCATTTATCCACTTCAAGATCCTGTACGGGTCTTCCCAAGATTTATGTAGCTTCGGGCAATATCCCTTCTTCCTTTGAGGGCTGTACAACTACACCAGCTGTCCTTCTTGAAGAGTCTCCTCTGGTTTTCTTCGGTCATATCGTGTTTTCATTCTGTCACTGTTAATGTTAAGGTGCCTCCGGGCAAACTCATGAATGTCGGTTAACATCTGACGTAAGTTAACAGCATTTTCTGGAGTGGCTGCTTCTTCCTCCACTGGACGCCCGAACAGCAGGTCACCAGGTAGACGGAGCTCTCTCCCAAACAGCATCCCTGAAGGTGTTACCCTTGTGGACTCGTGGGACGCCAAGCGATATGCGAGGAGAAATAAGGGTACCGTAGAGTCCCAATCCCTGTGATTGTCTTCTACGAAGATAGCCAGATACTGTTCCAGGGTACGATTTAGCCTCTCAACCATTCCATCTGACTGAGGGTGTAATGCTGTGGTTCGGGTTTTCTTCATTCCTAAAATCCTCGTTACTTCTTGGAAAAGAGTTGCTTCAAAATTTCGTCGTTGGTCCGAATGAAGCTCTAGTAACACTCCAAACCTGGACAAAACATGCTCGACAAGAGCATCAGCTACAGTGCCTGCTTCTTGTTTTGGCACCGGTATGACCTCGGCCACTTTGTGAAATAATCTTGTGCTACCAGAAGGCATCTATTTCCCCTGTCAATGATTGGTAGGGGTCCTAGAATATCAACTGCCTTCCTCTAGAATGGGGCCCCAATATTGTACGTCTTGAGGGGACCGCGGCCCTTAACCCTCGGACCCTTCCTTGCAGTACATGCATCACACAGACGGCACCACTTCTCAACATCCTGCTGACAATGCAGCCAACAGAATTTCATTCGGACTCTATCAAGTGTCTTATTTACATCGAAGTGACCACCTGCTGCTGTGTTGTGCAGTTCTCTTAGCACTTCTGGGATTCGGCACTCTGGTAGCACCAATTGTAAATGAGTCTGTCTCCCATCGTTACTTTCCCAATTCCTGTAAAGCACGCCATTATTTATAACAAGGGAATTCCACTGTGTCCAGTATGCCTTGACTGTCATGCCTAAGCTAGAGATCTCCTCCCATCTCGGTCGACGCCCGATTTCCTTCCACTCCAATATTGGATGCAAGGTGGGTCACTTAGCTGATAATTTCTTATGTCCTTTCCATCCCATGCAGATGACCAATCACCAGATACAGGGCCTTGAATTTTTGTCCACCTTGCTTGCCACGATACACCAACCTTCTCCTCTTGGCATTCACAATGACGACATAATGGTTCCCATAGTCTCCTGGAGAGTGCATCTGCATTGCTGTGAAGGCATCCAGACCTGTGGTGTATTTCAAAAGTCATATTCTTGCAGGTGCTGTATCCACCGGGCTATTTGGCCTTCGGGGTTTTTGAAATTTAGTAGCCAGCATAATGAAGCATGATCTGTTCTTAGGATGAAGTGTCTGCCATAAAGATATGGATGAAAATGTGCAATTGCCTTCACCACTGCCAAAAGCTTCCTGTGCGTTACACAGAAGTCCCTCTCGGGCTTCTGTAGCACCTTACTGAAATATTCCAATGGCCGCTATTTTCCATCCTGGATCTGAGATAACATAGCCCCGATTCCAACATCACTAGCATCAGTATCCTAAATAAATTCACCCTCTCTACTCGGGAAGCCCAGTACTGTGGAAGAAATCAGAATTTCCTTTAGTTTATTGAAAGCAATTTCGCATTCTGGGGTCCAACAAAGTTTTCTTTTTGCTTCAGTTAATTCATGCAGAGGTTTGGCGATAGTGGCGAACCCAGGCACAAATCGACAGTACTAAACGCATAAGCCCAGAAAACTTTGAATTTCAGTTTTATCCTTTGGTATAGGGTAGTCTCTTATTTCTCTGGTCTTCTCAGGGTCTGATTCAAACGCATGGGCAACATTGCCAAATTAATTAATTTTCTTTTGAATAGATGGTATTTCTTGGGAAGAATTTCAGATTGGCCACAGTCACTTTCTGAAACACAGAATCTAAGTGTGCCAGGTGGAGAACTTTCTCCATTAGCCGTTCGAAGGTGGCACGGGCATTGCATAGCCCAAGGGGCATAACCTTGAATTGCCAGGTTCCTTTCTCTTGGACACAAAAGGCAGTCTTTTCATTGTCTTCCTGGGCCACCTCGCACTGCCAATACCCGCTCTTCATGCCTAGAGTAGAAAACCACCGTGAACATGCTAGGCTATTCAGGGTGTCGTCTATCCTAGGACGTGGGTAAGAATCTTTCTTGGTCACATTATTAAGTTGGCAGTAATAATCACAAAATCGAATAGTCATCTTTGTTTTTAACAAGCACAATGGGAGAAGACCATGGACTGACTGATGGCCATATCACATCTAAATCCCTCATCTCTTTCAGAATACCGACAACGACCTCATATGAAGCTAGCAGTAGTCGCTTTGGTGGCTGCATTATGGGTCTGGTATCCCCTGTGTCGATGTGGTGGTATACAACATTAGTTCTGCCAAGGTCATTGGGCTCGCAGGAGAAAGCAACTCTATTTCTCTGTAACAATCTAAAACTGCCCTCTCCTGTCGTCAGTTGAGGTTTTCTTTTGTTCTTCTCAGCTGTTGCCCCAGAGCATCTGGAAGAGGACATTCAGTAGGTTGTGACAGCGAAGCTTTTGGAACATTTGGTAGTACCTGTGAGACCTGCTTGCAGAACCCTATTGTGGCCCCCTCTTCAAGGCGGATAGCACGGTTAGATAAATTAATCCTCCTAACAGGCAAACTGTCCGATTTTGAAGAAATCAATGTCCTGGCTACAATGACACCGTCGTGTAAACTGCTACCTTCCTGGGCTGGTTTGGTTCTGCCCAATCACCTGACAAATTTTCCCTGCCATCTGCCTGGAATAACAACTTCGCTAGAAGCAGGGATCACAGTTGACTGATTACACACTACTGGGCAGCTCATTGGCGAAGATAAATCTCGTCGTGTTGACACTATCAACTCTGTATTTCCTACATGTAACACCCCCAGTCGGGTATGAATACAGCATCTCAGCTTATGTAAAACATCAAGATCCAATATGCATTCGCCCTCTATTTCTACTATGTATATATCATGCTCTATCTCAAGGTTACCGAGCTGTAAGAGTGCCCTTCTCTTGCCTTTGGCTGGTGTGGTCTCGCCCGTTACTGTTGTTAAACAGCAGTGATCCATGTTCTTATAGGATGATTGCTGGAGGGAAGGCCCAAGAATGTCGGGTCTTACCACTGTTATAGTCGCTCGTGTGTCAACGACCATCTGACAAGAAACATCACCTAAGCTCCCCTCCACCAATATGGCATTGAAGTCTTGTTTCATTGAACGCACCTGCAAAAGCATTGGGGCCTTCCCTCCAGCAATCACTAATCTTTGTCCCTCAAGACCAGCGTTTAAAAGTTTCCTGAAGACATTGCATTCTCACCTGACCCTTGCTGCCTGCTCCCTGGCTGTTGCTGCTGCTTCTGCTGCAAGACCTTCGACATCCCCTTGACGCTGTCGTCCTCCCCTCTATCAAGCATCACTGCCCACACTGGACGTCGGGGCACTGATGACTGCCGTGCTGACTCCATTTCCAGTGCTCGAGCCAAGGCATCCTGCATGGTGTGAGATGCAGCTAACCGCACAGCTTGCCGCATGTCGGTGTGAGCGATAACGTCGGCGAAGAAGACGACGGCGATGACATCTCGTGCCTCTTCCGAGCATCCCTCCAGAGACAGATGCGACAGTCTTACGATGTCCTTCCACAGCTCCTGCAGTGGTTCGCCGGGTCGCTGGATGCGGCTTCGCAATTGGGCACGTTGGGCGTGACGAAGGTACCGGTCGCCGAATCGAAGCTCTAAAGCAGACACCAGTGTGGAGTATTCTAGACGATGTCGTTCCGACAGCGACTGTAGTATGCTCAATGCTGGGCCCCTCAGAAGAGCCACCAGGTAGTAAGCCCTCTGCTCTTCTGTCCAGCCATTCAGGGTGGCCATGATCTCGAATTGGTGCCGGTACTCGTGCCAAGGTGTCTGTCCATCGTAGGGGGCGGCCTTAATTGTGACGCCTTTACCCACCCCTGGCTGGGGCGTTTCCAAAATGCAGAATTGCTGCGCTTCCCCTGCGATAGCTCCACTGGCGGCGACCTCTGCCTTCTTCTCGCTGCTGGCACTCGTCGTCTCGGTGGTCACCAATCTCGGCTCGTCTTCCGCCCCTGCATGTCGTCTCCCATGCTGCTGCAAGAACTCGTGCCATTCCTTCTTAAGAGCGCTCACTTTCTGTTTCATTTCTTGTTCAACACTGTCCATCCTATCATTCACACTGTCCATTCTCTCGCTCACGCGGTCCATTCTCTCGCTCACACTGTCCATTCCTTCGCTCACACTGTCAATCTTCTTGTCCACACAGTCTATTTTATTGTTCACCAACTCGTCTATTTTTCTACCTACATTTTCGATTACACTACCTATTTTCTTATCTACTAGTTCACCAACACAAATAATTTGGCTATTTACAGATTCACTAACACCGCTAATTAGACTATTAACATTTTCATTAGCACCACTAATTTGACTATTTATACAGATTCTGTGACACTACTTATTTGGCTACTCAATCCTTCTATCAAGGCACGAAGTGCTTCCATGTCTGCCGACATTTTTCTGGTTAGCATTCAAAAATTTCAAAACAATTCCTCGGCCTATTGCTTAAATATTGTGATATTTACAAATTCTAATTACAATTATTTTATTATTTTATTTTTATAAAATGCCTCCATCCCACTTCTGACACCAGTGTTACAATTTCTCTCTCTAGAAATTAAGTATGCTATACCAAGTTCGTTAAGGGATGGAGATCTTAATCAAATAAAATAATGAATTATAATTTCCTTAGGTTATTTACAATAACTACAGCAAAAATCTCTGTACTCAATTCTCACAATAAATAGAAATCACTCACTGTTAACAATTGACAACAATTAATAAAATTTATAATTATGCCATGAAATCAATGAAATTAAATAATTAAAGATCGGTCCCAATAGACAGTGTATCAACCTATTCAAATATTTTATAATTTATGCATCCATATTTGACAGTTAGAATATGTACAATAAAATCAATACTACACTTACATTCTGTCCCTGCCCAATTAAGTCCATGTCCCACCAGTCGCTATGTTCTGGAGTCCTCCAAACGCCCTCACGCACAGTAGGCTTCACTCGTCGGTTCACACCCTCTCGTCCGTTCTCGCCACGAACATCTCACTCGCTGTCGTCCCGCAATATCCAGTCGTCGTCCACACTCCACTTGCGCGCGCACATTCGACCAGACGGCCTCCATCAGAGACTCCGGCCACTGGGTTGCGGCAGTATATATAGTGTCTTAGGCCGCCACCTAGGATCTCCCCCAACTCACGTGATGCGTCGCGGAGGGCTAACGCGCCAGCCAGTCTCACCGGAACATTCTTGCGTCGTTGCTAAACGTATCGAAAACTCTAGCAGGCGAGAGGAGGTACGTGACGCCAGCAAGTCTCGCCGCAGTCGGCATTCACGGGATTCCCAGAAGTGGGATTCAGGAGACCGCGAGCGCATCGTTCCAGGAAGAGGTGTGTGCGAGGTTGGTCTCCGATTACTGCGCGGGGCAGCTGAGTCGGCGCCAGCTGCAGCACGTAACAATATTTTAACAAAAAAATCTACCAAAATCTTTGTAACATGAGCACCGCCAATATCTCCGCTGTAGTAACACGATGAAGTTAGGGAAGGACGCACAGTACAAATTGAATGTTGTAAATCAATACAATGAAATGAGCCGAGTGAATGACGTTCGGAAATTTCGAATTACGAACATGAAATATTAAGGAATATGTTCTATGTATAGTGTTCTGGACCAAAATTACGCTGTATTTTATTTAATTTTCTTAACTTGAAATAATAATGTTCAAACATTTTTGATTTTGCTTTAGTTTGGAAAAACAATTTTTTTTTTGGATCTGGAAAGGGTTACCAACGGAAATTTTTTTTATAGGTTTAAGAAACTAATATTAACCCAGTTCTAGCACTGTTAAAGAATACTGGTTTGTTAATAGCTAACTGAACTCAGGTTGGTCAGCTCCGCCAATTTTTAACCTTACAGTTTTGCAATAGTTTTAATATTTAATATATTTATTAGATATCACTTAAGTATTTGTATTGAATATTTCGATAATTTAAATTGAAACTGACAGGCATAAATGTATGTAAATATAATCAATCATTTCCATTAAAATACAATTGAAGGAGAAACAAAGTAACTGCTGTACATTGCATACAGTTATATGAGTGACCAGCATAAGTTGATTACGCTGTTATACTGTATGTAGATGCTAGCGGGATTTTATCTCCTCCCTCTTCATAGATTTTGAGACGAGACACATCTCCCCCCCCCCCCCCTTTTTTTCCATTTATTGGTTGTGATCCGGCTCTGAGGGGTAGAGTATTACAATTACGTGTTTGGTAGCTAATCATTTGATTGGCAGTCAGGCGTGCGCGATGGGTTATTGACACTCCAGTTCCAGTGTGAGCAATCTGCCACCGTAATCAGATTATTTCTCCGCACGAGAAACTCCGTTATTTTACAAAGGATTCTTTTTTTGCACTTTGAACGCTAAAATAGAATCACCAATCGTGTATGAAAGGCAGATAATACAAATTCCTGCGCACACAAGTTGAATTGGGAATACTTACATACGCCCAGCTGCAATTTGTCCCTCGCCCGAGAAATACTGCCGCCTTAAGCGAAAATGAAGCAACTGAACATTATTATATTGATGCAAGAAAACTTAAAAGAGAAACTTTCGCCCATTGCTCTGTGTTTCAAAACTTTATTAAAATAGTAATCAAAGTAATTATTACCCAATATCAATATCAACAAATCAGTTGTTCTGCCCTATATGGGTTTTTAATGGTATCCGAAATTCAAGGTAAAGGTCACGGGAATTTAACACAGCCGGACGGGTCCATTCATTTAATTTTACCCGGTTATGAAATTTTAGTTTTTTCTCTTAACTAATTTTTCCAATTCAGTGTCACATGAGGTAAAGGTCATGGAAGTCTCACATAGGTATATGTTGGGTTCATTTAAGTAATTGTTCAGAAATAGTTGTACAATGTTTGTGATTTCCCGCGATTTTGACATTAAGGTCGCCCCGACGTCACGAACAGGAGTTCAAGGTCCTCCGGCACAGGGACAGGTTCCAGCTCACCCGGATCCAAGATGGCGGCTGGCGCCGACACCGGTAGTGTGTGTGTCTCTCTCCCCGTCCGTCCTTACAGTACGCCTGGCTCATTTTTCTTTACTTCTACTAGTCTCATCATTTATTTCTAATTCGCTTTTCTATTCTGGTGATGTTACTTGTCATATCCTTGTACCATTGTTAAACTGATCTAAACGAGCACTGATTTGGCGACATACCTACTTTCTTATTTGCATCGGTAACATTTTGTTAATAAATGTTTTCAAAATTATATATATATAGCATGTGTGTGTGTCTGCATATTTATTTATATTTATATTTACGTTGATGGCGTAAATGTCATGGTAACAGTTTAATTGTAACTTTTTTTCTGCAAACGTTTCCATTGGCGATATACTGATTTCTCAAATAAATACGGCCAGTAGTCAATGGGAGTATTTGGTGATGTAGAAATTGGACATGCAGCTGCAGCATAATGTATTAGGAACGCAGTGTTATGATGTGATCAGCTGGTTGGAGTTATAAGCCAGGAAATGATTTCTTCCCCTTTCCTTGGACGAGAGAACACGAACGAAGCAGCACTTCTACGGTTATTACTAACCTGACGATGTCCATCACCACCATCGGTACACCAGGCAGAGAGTGATTTACTGCGTTAAAACTGAGCTGTGAATCAGAAAGTCAGATTTTAACGCGCCATTTAAAAGGAAAACTGCGATTTCTGAGCATCCTTCTATTAACATGCATCCTACTATTAAGTAAAGGGTAGAGATATTTAACAAGTATACAGATTATAAATAGTGAAAAACTGAGCTAATGAAACACTTCAATATCATGAGTGAAAAAAAAAAAGAATGCTAAAATCTTCAAGTAATGAAAACTTGCCATGTTATTTATTTTTATCCAACTTTCGCTTTTTACAGATCTGCGCCCTCACAAAATCAGTCTCAGCATATATAGTCTATTCACTGTTTTTTTTGTTAATACTTTTAGAATCAAACTTTCAAAAATCACTCTATTCATGACGTGACTGATTGTTCCCTATATATATATTACCATATATAATAAGCATTTTATACCTACATGTGTTAACATATAAGCATATAATTTTTAGATATATTGAAATTTTACTCGTAATTTATCTATTAATGATATTTAATTTGTTATAGAAATTATTAAAACATGGAGAGAATAGGTGTATTGGTAACGCCTAGTATGAAATATTTATGATGCCAAATATTATTATATTGAGTGCGCACGAATGCGTGCATTGTCCATTGGTGCAATTTTCTAGACTCGATGAAGCTTTGTTTGCATCGACGCGGAGGGATATACTGGAAGTAGAACTTCAGTAGGGGTTGTAACGACAACAGCTGGCAAGCCTGCGAGGGTCTGAATACGCGGCTGTGTCTGTGGCGCGTGTAACGTAACGAGAAGCCCATCGCAATGCGCTTCGTGTTCGCAACGGTGGCTTTGTACGGGGGCTGTGTCTCGGATGCTGGACCGCTTTGACGGTAATGGGAGCGCGGGGCAGGGGCTCTCCCGACAAGGCTGGAGAGTCGCGTTTCGTAAGACTAGCTGCCCCCCAGATACCTGGCGCCACGCGGGTGGCTGGCTGCAAGGCCGTCTCGCCTGCGCTGCGCGTCGCAATATATATGCAGTCTTTTTAACCCTTAACTGTATATTGTATCATATGTGTTACAACAGTTGTTTAACTTGAACCTTAATGTAAAAAAAAAAAAACGTATTATTCTAAGAAATATACATAACATAGATAAGAAATTGATTAGATTATTCGAATGTCAAAGTAGTTCCACATCACATTTCAAATTTAAAAAAAAAAAATGATATAGTGTGACTGTAATCTCACCATCTTCACTCATTTTTGAGAGAAACAAAACTTCATTTTTCAGAGCTTCTAGTATATAAAGTGTGAGGATTAGTCTGTGCCGACATTTCTAATTCTTCGCCGCATAACGTAACATATGCATTAAAACAGTTGTTTATTAACTTGAAACTTGTTTTTTTTATTTAGGTGAAACAAACTTATCATTCTAAAAACAAATGGAAATGAAAGGCAAATCTTGCCGTGGAACTGATCTTTACTCATTGTTATGAGTGATAAGGTGCTCAATGTACAATATTACGCTACATTAATGCCGTACATGATATTTATATAGTCTATTCGTGGGCGGCTCTTAACAGCGAGGTCTTGAGAGCCGATGGGGGGTGATTGAGGTGAGAACTTCAAACCTTTACAAACAATTTATAACACCGAAATAATTTACCTAAATTAAAAGTAACATTTATTTTCTAAGATGATATATTTATTTTTGTATAAACTTTGGAGCAGCATGCATGCCCGCACAAGTAGTTGCTCACGTGTTTATGCAGTCCTTTGGTAAACAATATCCTTCATCCATCCCCATACGCAATAATCCAAGCATTTCCAATTTCTCTAAATACTCTCCAAATGATGTAAGAAATAAGCCTCGCGAGTTGCGGTAACGCCTAGTGAATAACCCCGCATAGAACTGTCGAAATAAGCCTAGCTGTCAAATGCACTCCAGAGTTTTCTTAGATAATGACGTCACACTATGTCGCGATGGAATTTTAGCTTTGCTGGCGGGTGCAGCTTCAGTCCGGGGAAAAATTTTCTACTGATTCTGCTTTTGTATGATTGAATATGCTTTACCCTGGTATATTTCACATCGATCAATTTAAATAAACAAACACCGCTCAAGGACTTCTCTTCTTGTCTTTGCATGCGTGAAACAGCAGCTATACAAGCCTACTTATAAAATGCCTGCATTTCATTCAGTTGAATTAGACTGTTTTTTCGTTGCAAGATTGCCGCTTACGAGTTAGATGGAATTGACTTAGAGTGAATATGAGTATCACTTTATCTGGTTGCAAAAAATAATTATTTTGTTTTACTTAACCGGATTTCGAATGCAATTTTACATGTAATGCTTGTTTTACATGTAATGCTTGTTTTACATGTAATGTGACACAATAAACTAAATATATATTTTACCTTTGTAAAAATGACGTCTCCTCTTCATTCATGCCGTTTTCTTGCAAGTGTCTTCTGCTAGTCATTTGAACGTTTTATCTTTTCGAATACCACACATCTGGTAACACTATGCAAGAAAACCTGTTTCTGTGGCGAACCTTTACGACTGCAGTCTTCGCGACACGTTACATGTGGCAAAATTAAACAAACCTACGAGCGCGTATTTGCGTTATGTTGGTCCATATGGATGTCGAGGGAGAAACGCGCTTCGCTTGTGAAATTCACCTCTAAGTGGAGAAATTCTTTATACAAGCAGGTATGCTTTGCTGTGGCAAAAGTTATTTCTTTGCCGATTCTTGCGGCTGACAAATTCAGAATTCAGGCCGTGCGAGTAACAAGAGAGCATATTGAGGACGGCTGGAGAGAAAGTGTGTACAGGGAAGAGACGTTGGCAAACCCCGGAGAAGATGGATTAACTATGAGATATAGGATGCGTAGGAAGTCGTCGCTAAAGACTGTCAACGACAAACCAAGATGGAGAGTTCTTGTCAGCTCCACCTGCGGAAGACTAGGCGCAGCGGGAAATAATGGCGACGACGTCCCAAAAACGCATGCAGCTGTGTCCCTTTGGTAACGCTTTTCCTTGGAAATATTGCTGGGGAAACTGCTCTTGTGGAGCAGGCTCACTTGTCGTCTTCCGCTCTGTCGAAAGAAAGTTTTCATTCTCATTTCCAGTGATTGCGACTGCGACATCAGCTCAACGCGTCTTTTGACTGAGGGACCTGAAATTGTGGACAACTCCGGTAAAGAAAAAAAAAATCCTCTTTTTATAAACTTTTATTCATCGAATGCTTGTTCACTTTTTGACGTGAATACGGCCGTTATTACACGAGTGCTGTTAGACACATTCAGTTAAATACATTCGGTAGCCATGTCTGAACAAACGTGTTTTCGCGGACACACGCCCAAAACAGAATGAGATTAATGGTAATTCTAACCTCAACAAATTTGGAACTTAAAATGCATGATATTTAATTATAATACACTCTAACCTTGATCACTATTTTTTTTATTGTTATGAAACGTACACTTTCACTGTAATGGCATAATGGGTGGGCATTAGTACATTCAAACTAAGTCAATTCAACAATTGCAGGAATTACTCCGTATTTGGCAATATTTGTACACTGCTTATTTACTTCGAAGCAGCCAATACGAGCGCAGAAGAGAAGAGAAGTCGTTCGAAACTACTTATGAAAACTGGACACTTTGAACGAGGAACAACTGCGATCGGAACTCGTTCGAAGGTAATGCAACCTCTTCAATAGCTGAACTTGTTTAAGTGAAGTAGTTCTGCATCCCGTGTAACCAAGGCCTAGGCCTAAGTCTTTAAAATTGCAACCATAGTGGGAGGGAATCCAGAAAATCCGATGACAAAATCGGGAGATAGAGGTTGGAATTGCAGATCCGAATCTATCGTCCACGTTCAAAATTCAATAACACTACTGGATTGCCAAAGGATCAATGAATATGTTACGTGGAGTGAGGACTGCGAAACATCGCGCGCGTCTCATAACTGCCGCGTAGTATAACTTTTGACTAGAAGAAGCTACGACGCTCGTTTAAGTTTCAATCAACTGTTCTCCCCAATATCAATCGATTACTGTATAAAAACATTTGTGTGGCGTGGTTATGGTGAAATTGTATAAGTTTAATGTAAAAAAAAAACTTAGCACAATGTTGGCCTATACTCGCCAAAAAACCAAGTCTAAATACAGAAATCGTATACGGTTCTAAAGGGCATCTCAAAAGCAATCCAGTGATACCCATAAAACTCCATATGATCTAGTGAAGCGGTGCTGGGAACGTAAAATAAACATCAAGGCGTCAGAGTGCATCAACGCTGACGTAGACTATTCACGCAAAACAAACGAAGAGTCCCAAACACAGCCACGCCACATTTTTTTTCCTTTGTGTCTATTATAACGCCATGAAATGACAGGTTCACTGCTGAAAAGTCTCGTAGAGGCGAGTTTTGACTAAATACGCTCCAGTTCAACAGTTAAATGCTTTTCTTGTAAAGACGGTGAGATATGTGATGTGATCGTGTGAGTCGTCCTTAATGTCCTCGTTAATCCACGCTTCAGACACGCAAAATACCCAGTTAGATAGCATACATAAGGGTGTTCAAGCCGCAAAACAGCAGTTTTTATGCTTTTAGTGTTCTTTATATTTATATGATACGACATTAAGGTGATGAAAATAAGTTATTCAACAAAACTGATTAAAGATGTTTTATTTTTATGTTTTGCTAAACACATTTCAAATGTTCGTACACTTTACATGTTTAGCACCAGTTTAAATTAATTATTGAATAAACTAGAATAACACTAGGAAATTCCATGGTGGAAGTTGTTTATGAGGTTCGCACATAATTTATTTTTAAGATTTGCAGTAAAATTAAAATTAAATTTGGCCAGTTGTTAAACTTTAATGTGCTGGGAAAAGGAAGGGGAGGGGTGGTAGTGTGGTATTTGGACTACTCGTCCCCCACCAAGGTGAACCGGGTTCAATTCCCGGCTGGTCGCTCTCGAATCGTGCCGCTCGTCGGTGGGTTTTCTCGAGGATCTCCCGTTTCCCCCGCCCTTACATTCCGGCAGTGCTCCATACTCGCCTCGCTTCGCCCTTATTGGCTCTCAAGAGCTCGGTGTTAAGAGAAGTCCAAACCTCTCTACTTCTCTTCATCGGAGGCAAACAAAATGCCATATTTCAAAGGAATGACTTCGTTGAGTTCTTTTAACTCTAAGAATACTTCCGCCGAGATCAAACTTTGTGTTTAAATAACTTGCTTTTCGATATCATATGTGGCACTGGAGTTAGAGTCGAAATGCTCACAAAGGCCCTGGAGCAACAGATGGCTGGTCGTAGTGGTTGTTTTTATGGTTTTTTTGTTGTTGGATTTCGATTTTCGTGCGATGTGTTCCATGGGATAGTATTCAGGGTTGGCGTCGTTGCAAATGGCTCGCCGATGCGCCAACAGGTAGCAGTAAAGTCTTAAGAAAGTTGTAACATTTATTTAGATTGGCTGTGGCTGCAATTTTAATTTTTATAACGAAGCAAACGAGACTTTTTTTGCTGATAAAATACTTTTTTTTAAATGAAGTGCACTATAGTAAGCTATATTAAAAATAAATTATTTTCTTTTGACAAAATCAAAGGTAATAATTTTGGTAAAACATTAATATCCCCATAGTTTAGTCTATAACCAAGGAATCGCTTTGCAAAAACTTTCAAATAAAATATATTTGAACAATTTGGTATAGCTTTTATGATTTATGCATGCATTTTTTAGTATAAATATTGCTGGTTTCTAAGTATGAGAATGTATTGTCAGCTTGATGTAAATACCTTTATTTTCACAATTATTTTTTATTTTTTATTTTTTTTTGCCATTTCGATGCTTTTCCGCTTTCCACTGTCACTCGTTCAGAACCTAGAAAACGTTCTCCGATTGGGCAGTTGGTGGTTAAAGTTCAAGGTATTCCAACTCGCTGCAACACCAACCACCATTACCAAACCACCTATTGTGCGAGGGCCTTAATTATATAACGTAGCTACAAGTTATTTTAAAACTGATTTGTAATATTTATTTTGTAATTGATATGCTATTACAAAATCGTTAAATATCTTCAAAAATATAAAAATATTACACACTTAAACACCGTTATGATACATGAAGTTCGTTAGCGAGGTCAGCTTAGCAATGGTACGATCGTACACGAGATTCACAGGGCCGCTGCGACCAAACAGTGGTCCATAACAGTTTCACTTCTATAGGCCTACGCATCCTCCGTGTTACAGTCCATTCCACCATTTTCTACACCTTTTATAAAGTAATACTTTGTAGTTCGTGACTCGAGTCTCTGCGGTTCTATTCTCCGCAAGTTAACATTCCCGTTAGAACTAATTCTCCAGGAAGAAAACACCGTAAATATGGTGTACTTTTCCTTCAGGCGATGTCAACAACATGGATGACAGGCCAGTGATAATAGCCAGCGGCCCTGTCTTATACTTCCAGCTGGCTACCCCAGAGAATCTGGAAGTGAGAAATAAAGTGAGGATGGGGAGGCGACGGAATGAAAACATGAAAGGAATTTGGAGCAGCACGAGTAACTGCCAGTCATATGCGCATTAAAACGCAAATATTTGTAACTTGCTGACTTGTTACCTCCCCTTGTCTTAGAATTAAGTGGCTTCAAATTGAGCTCTCTAACCGACTGCACGCCATTAATAAGTGGTACATACATTATCAAAATTGTTGGAAAGTATGGTTCATGTTGCATATGGAAGAAGAATGGATTTATTATGTAACACTGGGAAATGCTAGAGTGAGTTAAACACTTTTGCTAGAGTGAGTTAATGAGTGAAGAGATTTGTGCGTCTCTTAACATCGAGGTCTTGAAAGCCAATGAGGGTGAAGTGAAGTGAGTATGGAGCAGCGTCGGAATGAAAGAGTGGGAAAAACTGGAGGTCCCCAAGAAAACCCGCGGACTAGCGGCATTGCTCAGTACGAAACCCACATCCAAAATTACGGGAGCAACTTCGCCGGGAATCAAACCCGGTTCGCGTTAGTAGGAGGCGAGTCGTCTAACCACTATACCACCGCAGCTCCTGGTTTGCTAGAATTTACATATTTAAATAGGCGTTTATTAATCTGAGCTTTTCGTAATGCACATTTGGCATACCTCCATCATCCTCCATCAAGCAATACCATGATAATGATTACTCTGTTTTGTGTGATAAAATTTTAGGAATAATGTTAACAAATATTTTTAATAACATCCATTAAGCCACGAAAGTTGTAATTTTTATAACTGAAATGAATGAGTTTAAAATCAATTACTAAAAATATTTGTAGGAATAATTACTGATTTTTAGTGTTTCATGTATTCACAGATAAATTAGAAGGATTGAATAGCTAAAAAACTGTCTGCCGTTCATGGTTTATGTCTCGTTATATCGGAGTGATATTAAGAAGGACAGGTTGGAGATACGGCCAGAAACAGATTTTCAGAGTTGAGCAATCAGCGTTCGAAGCACAAAAATAAGAAATAGAGAAATGTTTGTTGTATAAATATATAAATTAAATCGGTACGCTTGGTATGATTTGTGGTAGGTGGAGGAGTATAAGACGTGGTTTCGGTTTGGTTTAATTTTTATCATCACGTCACTAACCCATTCTATACACTTCCTACTTATAAATGCACAGCAACTCAGAAGCGGAGTTTTGAAATTAATCAAATACCACCGAAGAATAAAATGGATGGACGCTTATTACGACTTCGATATCTTCACGCGGATAAAAGAAGCGTGATATTGGAGATATTGTGTGTCGAGCTCACGAAGAAGAGAATAATTCAAATGTGTACACACCCGAAGACAAAAAGTTCGTGTTAAAACCTTACGGTAGATTTTAGGATTTAAAAAAAACGTGCAATGGGGTTCCAAAACGTTTCATTTTCTAGTTACAGTTTCATTCCTACTACCCAGATTACATTGCATGGCACCCGGGCTCTATGTGCGTGTGGAATATATTTTTATATATGTTGTTCAGTGTTTTGGTGTGTTGTCTGTAACATTACTTAGGTGGGAGCTATAGTTGGTAGCATTGTAAAAAGAAATAATAACCCGAAGGGTGCGTCATACATTGTTTTGTATTCTACAAATGATGGAATTTAGTTAACATGGCGAGGAAGATAATTATTTGTGATTGACCAAAAGGTTGTTTGCGTTGCTCTTTATAGTTAGCTATTCTTCTTGCTACCAATAATTTGTAGTGTGTTATTATGTAGTGAATAAAATAATTCCCTTAACTTTCTTTTCCATTCCTAAGGAAGTGTAGGAGGGTGGTGAAGGAGACGGGATCAGGGCTTGCTGTCACGTCCTAGTGGGCAGACAGTCGCCCTCAGATGGCTGGGTAAGGTGGCAGCTCCTCGTGGTGTATCATTGCCGACCGCTTCCTGTTGCCTCTTCAGGGACCCTGAATACACTTCTCTTCTCCACCCGTTCGTCTTGTCGTCTCATTTCTTAGGCCCCTTACACAGTGGCGCCACTCGGTCGCGGGCGGGTAGGATCCCATAAGCGAGCATTGCAGAGGCGAAAATGCTTGCACACGGGCGACTGCGACTTGTCCCCGCCGCCAGTGGCGACCGCACAGTCGCGTAGAATCTTGCACGCGAGCGAGCCACTTTTGGTGGCGTGTGATAGCGAATACTGCCGTCAGTCTGTGCCTGCCCGCTGCGTCTACACAACGGCGTCATTTGATTCCGACGGATTCATAATATAAGTAGAATCACATCCTGCAAGTTGGGATACAAGAAGTGATACGTATGGCAACAAACGTGCCAGAGGAAATACCCGGGAAGAATTATGCGGTACATTCGTCAAGAATTTTGAAGAAATGGGCCCATCAGACAAAAACAACGCAAGTTAGGTGATTTCACAGTAACTATATTAATAGTAAATATGTGCAATATATACAGTAATGGAAGAAAAGAAACGCGTCAAGACCCTAGAGACAAGATTAACATGCAAATGTAAGATATTTTCTTGTGTATGCAGTTGACAGAATTTATTGCTATTCTAACCATCGAAAGCGTACTTTAAGATAGAGCTATGCAATGCAAGATAATTTATAATGAATACATTGTTCTTCTAAGTAGTACCGTCATTTGATTCGAACAATGTCAAATATAAAACACAGTTTATACAAGAAAATTAAAACACTTATAACTGGTATTTTGTGAACTGTCTAGTATTGCATCCTATGCTGCCACGGCGAAGATCCTTCTTCGCTGGAAAAGTATTGCTCAAAGTTTTCTCTGATTGTTAATGCAGATCGCATGTTCGCTGGTTGTATTAAAGCGTCCCCTTCCTCCAGTACAGTTATGCTCAAAGTACAGTCGACGTCTACAGTCTCTTTCCCTGACAAAGTTGTGTAGTGCACAACATGCCTTAACAAGAGTTGCAGCATCATTAACGTTAATATTCAATGTCCTGTGAAAGATGCGCCACTTGTTTGTGAGAATACCAAACGAGCATTCCATGTAGCGTCTCGCTCTCGAAAGGCGATAGTTGTATGATTTATTTTCCCGCGACAAATTTTTCCCACCGTGTGGCCACTGCACGTGCGTGGAAAGAGCAAAGGCTTCATCGCCAACGAAAGTGAAAGGAAGAGATTCGCCACCCATTCTTATTTGTTTGTCACTTGGAATGTGTAAAGCAGTTACCTTCAGTTTTTTGAACAGCAGACTGTTTTGATAAATCGCTGAATCAGATGCCCTACCATAGGAACCAATATCAACAAATGCGAACCTGTAATTTGAATCGCATACAGCTAACACTACCATGGAGAAATATTTCTTGTGGCAAAACTATGATCATCCACTGCCAGCTGGTTGAGTAAGCCGTATAAGTTTGCCGCCAATCGCCCCTAAGCAGTTGGGGAAATTAGCCAGTGTTTAAAAACCGTTCAGCCACTCATCTTTAGTTAGGTCTGGAAAATAGATGTCATGTAGATGCCGGCAAATTGTCTCACAAACTTCTATAACTATCTTCCGCGCATTGGAAATTCCACATCTAAATATGTAATGCAGATCTGTAAAGGTGCAGCCAGTAGCAAGGTACCTGTAAAAAGTAGTAAGTATTAATATTCTGCATCTTACAATAATGACGTGGTTTTATTTTCAGCTGGTAACCTACAGCAACGGTGGAAGAGTTTTCGTGACTCATTTCGAAGAAAGTTGGCCAAAATTAAAAAAAAAAAAAAACGAAATTCGGCTCAGCTGCAGACACTGCTAGGAAAGAGTACATTTACTACAAACAGTTATCCTTTCTTCTTCCTGTCAGCGAGACAAAGCCACCAGAGGAAACGTACGACCACCATGCAGTGGGAACCCCTACGGCAGATACATTGCCTACACCACCGGCTAGACAAAATAGGAAGTGAAACACAGTGGATGCAGAGAAACAGCAGCTTATTCACGCACTATCAAAAATATAGAAAAAAGAGCAGCACAACACTGATGATAATGATAGTGACAGCCACTTTCTGTTAAGTCTCTTACCCCATTTCAAAGCTCTTCCTGACAATGTTAAACTTGATGTTCAGGGTGAGTTTATAAGCACTTTACAGAACTACAAACAATGTACGATTGCCGGTCGGCCGTCTTCCTCTATATTAAATTACATGTATCCACAGCACTCCTCATCAGGCACTACAGCTCTACACTTGCCATTTCACCACTATCAGAACACAAACACAGGACCTCCTGCAGCCTCGTATGACGAATCTCGCCCATCCGACGTTCCTCGAACTCATCAGTACAACGCCATGTATCCATCTGCGCCGACATCATCTGGCGATGGTCAACCACAGTTCCAGAGTCAATCCCCTGCATCATCAGCGGCAAGAAGCCATACTGTGTCTCCGCACTCTGATGTGTCCAGCGTTTGTGAAAACTCTTTCTAATGAAATTTTACGGAGAATTTAATCAGAATGGGTATTTATATACACTACAGAAGTTTTGAATACATGTAATATATGTCAATATTGTTTTATTTTACATATATTAAAACATATATTGTAATACTCCACATATTATTAATCATTTGTAAACAGCGCGTGTTATTGTCTAAAGGCTGTTCACGTTAAAATGAGCACTTTTGAAAGCCCTGTTTAAGATCTACTGGTATGCACGTTGTGTATTATCCCGCCTTATGTAATTTTAACATTTTAATGGGCCTCATTTATTTGTGCGTCGGTCAAGTGAAGCTATGAAATTATTAGAGAAGTAAATATTTCATAAATATGCTCTTTTTTACACTTCGATACATTAAAAAAAGTACAACGCGAAAGAAATATTTTAAGTTATTACAATTGGTTACCTAACATTTTTAATCATACGTTAAGATATGGAACTATTTTTCTTCCTTCGTTACCAACTTTACTGGGCGAATGTCCTCAGTGTGCCCGTTAAAATGTATGCAGGCAGGGGCAGTGATTCCTTTCTAAGGTTGAGTTCTTTATCGTGAACAGCCTTTACCTATGCCAATTTGTATATATTAATATATATAATGTGTTTGTGAATGTAGACCTAAAACCCTGTCCTGTAGAATCAGTACGTGCTTACATTCGGCCCTACTTACTTAACCTAGCCAGTCTGATAAA
Organism: Dryococelus australis; assembly: GCA_029891345.1. Lineage (NCBI taxonomy): Eukaryota > Metazoa > Arthropoda > Insecta > Phasmatodea > Phasmatidae > Dryococelus > Dryococelus australis. The sequence goes on along the minus strand of CM057002.1, from coordinate 68,652,923 downwards.
AGCAAGTTATACCCTGCGAATTACGATGTGTCTGTGGCAAACCAATAACAACTGTTCATGTTAAAAACCAGATGCCAGAAATGTAACTGAGTGTAATTGCAAGTCTTTCCTCGGCTGGTATACTCTTCCTCGTATTTGTATCAGCTTTCCCGATGTATGCTTTCAGTAAGGACAAAAGTTCGCCGAAAGAGTTTTCCGACCTCCTGAAATAGTTATGAAACTTACAGCTGTATTGTTTTAATTCACTCATAATGGTGTGAAGTTGTCCATTCGTCAATCGATCCGCGGTTAATGGATGCATCCACGACAATCGCTGTTGTTTACGACGACGGCGACGGCGCCGGCTCAGGAGATTTTCTTCATCGGAGCCCACGTTTACAACTGCGTCTCCTGCCGCGTGAATCTCGCACACGAGCGACGGCACCGTGCCATAGAGACGCGTCGCTTGTACGCGCGACAGCATGGCGTGGCGCAGTGGCGCGACAGAGTCGCCCGCGTGTTAGGCGCCTCACTGGTCTTCGGTTGGGCCCTGGGTGGCGTCACGGACACGAGGTGTTAATATCGAACCACTGGTGGTACACGACTACTGACGTCTGGGTGTCACGTGACGGCGATATGCAGTGGGGTAGAACTGAGTGACACAAAGTGTGCTCACTGAACGCTGCAATTCGGTGAATACGCACTACGGTAACATATTACCAGAATTGTGTTGAGTATGAACACGGGGCTTTCAAACCCAATTTAAAAAAAAAACTCATTCTGTCACAATTTCGCGCATTTCTACGTTCCAAACTTTTCACGCTGTAAAATAAACATTTGCGTGGACAATCGCGACGGCAAGCAACAGTCGGATTTTGTATTGTACGTGGGCATGTTTTTAACATCTCGTAGATTCACGTTACAGAGCACCGTCAAGTCACGTTAAATTTCGCACAAAAAATAAACTTTTCTAAGGTTTTTTATTACCTTCTCGAATGAAAATAAACCTTAACGACAAATATCTCGAACTGTAACGCTAACACTACCTACACAGACGTTACGTACACTCATGTATAATGCGGTTATTTATTTCACTGTACATAGAAAAACCGAACATCAATTTTGGTTTTTTATTTAATGTTTGAGCTCCTGAATACTTTAAATGTTTGTACCAATGGATTGAAAAGTTAACTAAAGTTATTTAACTCTTAGTCCTCGCAGATAAACTGTACAACAAATTGCCATCGGTTGCACAAAAATGAACGAGTACTCGATATTTATTTTAAACTGGGCCTCGTCGTAGCTCCAACCTTTAACCAGGTGCTGCTCCTACAGAGTCCACGCCCATGGAACTAACCATGGACGCTTTCTCTTGGGCTGCCCCGGCCAAACGAGGTCAAGCGAGGTCCCCCCACCCCACCCGAAGAAACAAACATTCACATATCATGTCCATTATAAATGTAAAAAAATTATAAAATTGTAATTCTATCTACTGTTAATTATGTAAAATAAAATAAAAGAATATTTTTGTGATAGTTTTGATTATATACTGTACTACGGTACTAAGAAACCACTGCCAAGTGAACCAATACTAAAGGCTGTTCACAATAAAGTGAGCACTTTAGAAATGAACCTTATAAAAATATTACTGCCTCAGCATGTATATATTTTAATGGGTGCCCTGAGTGACATTCACCCAGTAAAGTTGGTAACAATGGATGGATAGTAGTTTCATATCTTAACGTCGAATATAAAGTGTTAAGTGACCATTTGTGATAACTTAAAATTAATTCTTTCACTTTATTTTTTTTATGCACGAAGTGTAAAAATGACCAGATTTGTGAAGTAGTTATTTTCTCAATAATTTCACAGTTCCATTTGACCTACACATGAATAAAGTGATGATGCCCGGACAAATGTTAACTTTACATAAGGCGGAGGAATACAAAACGTGTATACAAGTAAATCTTAAGCAGGGCGTTCAAAAGTAGTCATTTCACCGCGAACAGCCTATATAAAGGATTTACGGATCAAAGATTAACAATTAAAAATTGGTACTTGCTATTGTTTGGGCTTGAAAATTTTCATGGGATTCCGCACTCTGATATTTTGAGTGCGGGAAGGCAGCTGTTCGTCTGGGCGTCCGGAATTTAATTATATAATTTCGCTAAAGTATTTATATCCTAATTTAATTTAAATAAAGCATCATCCTAATGTATAGAAGCGAAAGGTGAACTATATTCCGGAAACCTACAGTGGCTTTATGGGAGGTATCCGGAGCCCGGGCGCCTCACTACTCCACCACCGCAGACGTCGAGGGCCAGAGACAGGTTATTTCACCCCGTCCTCCCCCCCCCCCCCTTCCTCACGATAACCACATCCCAGCCAGTCGGGCCACCAGCAGTCTGGCCGGAAACCCAGCCCGTCTGCAAGGGTCACCACTGGCCGGCGCGGCGACCCCAGGAGAGAACAGGCGGGCGCCTCATCTCCTCCCTAACCTATACTATGATTTTTAATTAACTACCCGAATTTCCCCCTTGCGTTATTTTCCGGTCCAGCCGAGGTGTCATCCAGGACAATTTCCCCTTCGGAAAACTTCAACTTTCCCTTCCGAGAACGCAAGGGGATGGAGCTTTGCTCCTACGGGGAACAATGAAGAGGCCGCCGCCTGGCTCCCCAGCCCCCCCCCCCCCCTCCCGCTTCAAGTTTTAAAATTTTTTGTTTTTCTATTTTTATTTTCTCTTTTTTTCCATTTCAACATGAAACAAACACTATTTAAAAACATAACATTATAACATTGCTAGATTTTGAACTCACTTACCGAACTAATGACAATAAAACGAAACAGTAACGGTAACACAAAACAATGAAAATAATACAAGAAAAACGAAAAAAAAATCGTGTTTTTCACACTATAAGTACATAACATCATTCATATAATTTCAACTCGACATGCAACCATTAAACATAAAGTATATACCTAACTCTAAAGAGTCAAGCCATAGAGTTAATCTGACTATGTATCAGGATTTCGTGTTTGCGCATATTCATCTATGGTCTTAATGAAATGTTTTATTGACTTTAAATATGGTTATATATATATATATATTATATATATATATATATATATATATATATATATATATATATATATATATATATACATATATACACATACATATACACACAGACATTCCTTTTATCTGCCAATGGCCAGCCCTCGAATGTTTTAATTCAGGGACTAAATAGAAATTTTATCTCTTGTATTTATAATGGACAATCAAAAAATAAGTGTTCAATAGTTCGTAATTCCATGTATTGGCATGTCTATGTGTCTCTTTTATTAATTCTTAAAAAATAACTATTTGTTTGTGTGTGTCCCGTAAGAAATTCTAGTATCTTATGACATATTTTTATCTGTCTGCACATACCAGTCTTCTGTTTCTGAAATATCATTTTTAAACAGCTGTCCTGTGTCTGATTCTATAAATTCGATTTGCCAGATTTGTCTTTGAAAAGATTCAAACATTTATTTTAGTTTCTTTGTGGTTACAATTTCCTCGTTATATGAATAATACGTTTTGTTATTTCTTTCGACTTTTCTTATGATAATATCATTCCAGGTTGTTTCATATTGTTTCCTAATCTTATAAATGTTAATCCAATTCATTTATATAACATTTCAATTGGAAATTGCTTGGCAATAGTAACTATTAACTTAATATGGTACTGTACTGTATTATCTTGTACATGTAATTAATACTTTCCTTTCTTGAGCTATTAATATATTTAAAAATATTTGTAATCTTTTTGACTTCCGACTACTAGCAACATACAAAACTATTGATAAAAATATTGTTTTATATAAAAAATAACCAATTATTTATATCTAGACCGCAGTCCGTTTCAGCTAATTTTTTAAGGTTAAAAAATAAATTTTTAACTTTTTTGTAACATATTTAAAATGAGATATTATAACATATGTGGTGGCTACCACTTGGGCGCCACTCTGAGACGGTGTCTGTAATAGTGTGGGTGTAAATCTATTTGGCGTGAGTTAGGAGAAAGAATAATTATAATGATTTAATAGATTTTGGGTGCCTTATTAATCGTGATGTGACCTTGGTCTTACCACACTGGAATCAGAAGCTCTCCGGCGATACTGTAAACCTCATGCAATATAAAACACATTCGAACCTTCTCAGTAATTAATTTAAAACAACATGAGTAACCTGCATAATTCATTTATCAATGAAAAAAAAAAAGGAAATTAATCAATTCAGACCCAAACATGTGAATAATTCAACAAAGTACAAAACTTAATATGTGCGTGTGTGTGACAGAAATCTCTTTACTAAAAAATGAAATTATACTCTATGATAATTAACATAAATGACATACCACCATCCAAGTAAGAATAGGGATAAATCAGAATGCAAATTAAAATAAAATAAAAGATTGAAAAATGCTGTGAAACTTTAGAGCCGCTATATAAAAAAATAATAAATCTTTTACTTGAGATTTTAATTCAAAATATTAATCAGGTTCCACCGGAAGTAGCCTCCTCTGTATTTAAATTTCCAGAAAGTTCCGTAAGCTCTTACTTAAATGCTTAAATTTCTTGGATCCCATTCACTGATAATTCATTAAATGTGAAAAGTCAGTTCATCACTTAATTATCTCAAATCTGATACTTCATCAAATAAAATTACTCTTGGATTTATATTGAAAGTTCAAATCAAGTTTTTATCTCCTCATTGCATATTGCTCCGGCTGTGCTATCTCATATGCGAAAGTTCGGGACTATTGGTTTAACATGCTCATGGAACTCAGTCAAATCGTTGAAAAATCAAAATAGTAACTTTAGTCAAATAAGTTCAGGTTCCTTAAAGTACAATACTTGAAAAAAGTTAATGGCGTCGCCTGATGTCCTCTGGCGATATCTCGTTGCAGGGCGCCGGCGTCATAGTCTCGGCGTCCTTTTCGCCTCGTCAATTTAACACTCAAAATAATTACCTACGATGTAGCCTACAGCCTCTTCTTAAATGTTGCTGCGGCGACTTACAAAAACTTAACTTCTGGGAGCATAATTTCCAAAATAAATTTACGATGGAGTTGGAATTTCAAAGGTAAAATTCCAACGAAAACTTAGCGTCTTACATGTTCAATGTCTTTCCCAGAAGCCCCTTCTTCCGGCTTCCGACCAACCAACATCCAATCACGGCTCGCTTCCGGCCTTACCTTCACTAAATAAAATCAGGCCTAAAATATTATATCTTTAAATCAAAAAACAAATAAATAATTTAGCTTTAAAAATTATGAAACAATTACTGAAAGTAAAATAAAACATATTAATACAATAGTAAAAATATTGACATAACCATTTGTAGAACTCAGAACAACGCGTGAAAATTATCATAGAGTAGTGGACTGGTGGTTCACATATAACGAAAAATAAAGGAAATGAAATGTTGACATAAAATATAATAAACATGTGAAGATAATTTTATTAACCTTCAAATAATATGTGAAATCAATTAAACATCACTGTCCAAAACTTATGTGTAGCTCAAATGCATATAATAAATATAACCTTATGGTTCCGTGTCCAGTCGATCTGCGGCAGTATTAATGTCAATATTGTGTCTAAAATTACACCAAAATATTTATGTTCCTTTACTGTCGCTATTGATTTATTTTTATATGTAATATGTTGTGGCGTTTTATCTAACGTTTCTTTTAATATAATAATTTTCATTTTATCAATTAAGGGTTTTAAGTCTGTCGTCTCTAGCCATTGCTCAGTTTGTTTCATTATGCTGTTTCCTAATTCTTCTAATTTACGTCTACTATTTCCTTGTATTAATATAAGGTAGTTTATGTGTTAGGTAGTTGGGGTATGTTTTAAAAATCAATAAAACTGTGGTTCCACAGTGTTGGTCCTAAAACCGAACCCTGTGGACACCCTCGTTCCACTTTATATTTTAAAGTGTTATTCCTGAATTGTACTATGTCTATCCTTTAAATAATTATTTAGTATATCTTTTAATTTTGAATTTGTGAGTTATGTATTAATTTTATTTTGTATAATTTTTTAACGGTAGAGAGGAAAATGCTATTTATATATCCAAACATATTTCAATTACATTTTTATTATTACTGTTGTGCACTATTATAATTACTTTGTTTATTGTGTCTTCTGTAAATTTGCCTTTAATAAAACCAAATTGATTTTTATGTAGGTAATTTATTTCTGTTAAAATACATACCACAATCGCTTCGCTCAGGTTTTAGGTTTCAAATAGAAACATCACTTCGTTCTGGTTTTATATTTATACAGCCCGCCATCGCTTCGCCTTGGTTTTATGGAGTTATTGAAATTCATAGGGCCTACCTATATATTTGTCACGAAAGATTTTTACTTTACTATCGGAAATATTTTTATCGTCGCGTTAGTGTTGGTTGTTTGATAATATGTTATTTTACTATGTTTTTGTATAAATTAATCAATATTTTCCTATTATGCGTATTATATCAATGGTTATTTAAAAAACTGTTGTTGTTTCAACAGTGTTTTTTAATAATAATCTTTTTTGCAAAAAATAACATATGAGGCATCAAAAACAAAAAAAAAATTATATGAAAAAATTAATCTATTTCACAACCATCTGAGATATCGAGAAGAAATAATGTGCCAATTTTTAAAAGAAATAAACTGTATGATATCAGAAAATTCTATCAAAATTTATTCAGATGTTTCGGAGCCTATTCTGGACAAACATCCAGACAGACAGACAAAATGTCTAAAAACAGTTATTTATACTTCAACATCATTTAAATAGCATGTTACGTTTAAATGTTTGTAACTGTTTTGCAATAACAGGCACATGCTTCAATTTTAATTTATTAATATAGATTTAATATTGTATGTATTTTATATATTCTAGAAACCGATAAATATTCGTCAATAATGACAATTACAAGTAGGCCTACCTAATAATATTGTGAAAACACAAAAGTTTTAAGTGTGTTTAAATACTGTATGAAACAAAATCATTTATATACAAAATTCATTCTAAAAAATTTTCGTATTCTCTCAAGCGTCACACTCGCGTGGCTAGTTCGAACTGACGACGTTTATTCTAAACTGCACTTCAGCATTACTAAAAATATTGGTCGCACCGAATCTGTATTGTAATCGCTCATAAGCGTGTGACGTAAAACTAGATATAAAACTGCAAAAGAAAATAAATCTGCAGATACACGTATTGTTAAGTAGTATATAGTTTCAAATATAAACACGTCTAGGTTACGAATTACATCCAATTAGCTGGGTTAATAATTTTACAGTAACTGAGTTTAAAGCCAAATTAATAAAATCATACCCAGATTGTTTAAGTTGTTCACATGTTTTACAAACAAGTAAAGAACCGAAAATAAAATGATAACGAGATAATTCAAGAAAGACACCAACAGTTACAATTATTATGAACAGATTAAGAACTTTAAAACGATAACCAAACAAATTAAATAAAAACACTAACCTTACTGTAATTTAGGAAAATACTCAATTACTAAATTATATTATCCGTTATTTGCTGGAACACAATATTGGAGAGCTATGTATTACAATGCTGCCACAGAAAAATATTTCACAAATATTCCGTTTCACTTTTTGTCATGCACGTATCTCATGTCATATCACTACGTGAACAGTAACCTTGTTCTTAAATTGTCATACTGCCTGCATTTACGAAATAACTAAAAGTATGCATAAGTAGAATAGTTATGGCGAGTCTGGCGCAACGGATTCCGGAGTAGGCACCAGGTGCCAGCAAGCCGCCATGTTGTTACATCACCCGACCGCCATCTTGGATGTTGGTGACCTCGACCCTGCCCCATGTGCTTCACTTTGACCTTATGTCTGTGACCTTGAATGTCCTTGAACCCAAAAAATTCGGAAAAAATCCCAAAAAAATGTAAAAATTTATAAATAATTAAAAAAGCTTTAACAATTTTTAAAAAATTATCTTAAGAAATCATTAAAGCTGTACATGTAGAAGGTCAAGGGTTAGATGGCAGGTGGATAGACTAAGCTCCAGACACGACCAGCCCTCACCAGGTCGGCCAGTGTCCATCTTATCAACCATGTTAAATGTTGATGACATTGAGCTTACCTTCAATCTTGACCTTGATTGACTTGAAAACAAAACATTCCAAAAATGTTTCAAAAATTAAAGAAAACTAAACACCGAGGTAAGAATTACATGGACGTAGCCCAAATGTCACCTTGGCTCCAGGTCACCCTGACATTAGACCTTGACCCCATGACCTTGGATGCCCATGAACCCAAAAAACAGCAAAATTCTCCAAAAAAAATTCCGAAAAAAATAAAAAAATTTCTAAAAATTTATTAAAAATATAAAAAAATTAATGAAAATTAAAAAAAAAAAATATGTTACGACATTTTTAAATTGTTGAGCTCAGAAGAAATAGTGGACCCGAACTAACCAGCCGCCATCTTATGACGTCACCTGACCATATTGGATCCAATTGGCCTTTATAATGACCTTCGACCTTGACCCCGTGACCGTGTATGACTTTAAACCCAAAAAACACAAAATTTTCCTAATAATAAAAATAATTATAAATTTACATATTTACAAAAAATTGAAAACTTATTAAAGAATTTTTAATAATAACTTACATTTCCGAAGGGTAATTACATTTCCTCAGCACTACGTCTATCAGACGACTGACACTCGCCAATGTTTTTCACTGGTCAGTCAGTTCCCCTCCAATCCCTCCACTAATGTTTCTCATTGGTTGATTATTTGTGCTCTCTTCATCACCTAAAAGTGTTTTATCTTGGTTGATTATACATACTTGTTCCCCGCTACCATTGTTTCTCATCGGTTAATTAGTCAAAGGCCTTCACCTCCCTCACATAATGGACTCGCATTCGGGAGGACACGGGTTCGATTCCTGGTCCGGCCATCCTGATTTCGGTTTTCCATAATTTTCTGAAATCACTCCAGGGAATGCTGGGTCAGGTCCCTAACAAAGGCCATAGCCAATTCCTTCCCATTACTTCCCCAATTCCTTTGCCCTGTGCAACTTGCACCGCCTCTAATGACCTCTCCGTTGATGAGACGTTAAGCCCAACTACCTACCTACTACCTCCCTCACCATTGCTCATTACGTCGTATACGGACATCTTGATTTCTTCGTTTGTCATTTGATTTAACTTTTAACATCTATGTGATGCTAGTGTATTAATTATCGATTTAATCTTCAGAGGTGCTGTCGATTTAGCCACTATGTTGGTCGTCGATCTTGACATTATCCCATGACATTGAGCTCGAAAAATTAAAAAAATCGCAATCCATACAATTGCCAATTACTAGCTGGCCACAGCAAGGGACCATACCGACTAACAATACTAATTAAGGATTAACTTCACACAAGACCGACTCCACCCAAGACCTACTCCACCCAAGACCTACTCTACCCAAACCTATTCCATCCAAGACCTACTCCGCCCAAGACCTACTCCGCCCAAGATTAACTCCACCCAAGACTAACTCCACCCAAGATTAACTCCACCCCAGTTTAACTACACCCGAGACTATCTCTACCCAACTTTAATTCCACCCAAGATTGGTTATTGACAAGACTGACTTAGTCCAAGACCAACTCCTGACGACACCAGTTTTTGCTAAACTAGCTAGACCAACCTGCCATACCATGCACTTATACTATCAAACAATGATGGAAAATCTCAAAAAATGTCTCCTAATAAGGGTATTATAGCTAACCTCTTCGTAGAAAATATGTGTACAATCTTCGCAAAACATTTCTCCTAGAGCCATCCATACCCAATTGTTATACTAACATACCAAGCCAACTTACCAGACTAACTGACCAAACCAACCATATAGTTGCGAAATATTCTACAAAAATATTACTCTCATTTCATTTGTTCGCCACATAGAACACAGTCGATTTCAAACGACCTAAGTAAAGCATAATACTTCAAATCTAACTATAGATCTCATAGTGCATACACTCACATAAGTTTGATTAAAAATAGACACTCAATTGACTGTTTACACCACTGAACTAATAAGTCTTCCAGAGAAGCAGAATTGACTGTATAAGAAATTAAACACATAGTTCTATATACATAAATTTTATTTACTTACTATATACATTATACATTCTATCTCTTTCTAAATATTATGTACATTCCATCTTTACATTACTCAGATGTTTGTAGATCATGGATAGTAGCCAACAGTCTCATATGATACAACCCTGAATCTTCAGTTCATCGATTATTGAAGCTATCTTAATAATGTGTGAGACTCCAGTATTTTGCAGGTCAATCAAATATCTAAGTGTATCAATAATTTCATTCGGGTCTTCGGGAAATATGTTACAAGCATTATTGACGTCTTCTACTTTCTTCACATCACTTGTCGAAGGAAACTTGTTGGTGAAATGTGTGAGAATCTCGAGATAATCATCATCCTTCTCATCAGATACTTCATCAACACTGTCTTCATTACCATCAATACTGTCTTCATGATCGTCTTCACCTCCTGTTTCATCCTCAATATTAAGTTTGCTTTTCTTTGTAGGAGTCGCATGGTAATCATCAGTATTTAGAGCCGACAGCTGTTTATTCTGAAGTTCATCGATTTCACGTGAATATTTTGGAAGTGTGCATTCCACACATATTGACTCTATCAAACCCCGTAGGTCTCTCATTCCATCATTAACATTAACTGTACCATTGCCATTGACTGTGGAATCAATACCCATCGATGATACAGGGGGTATTAGCGACATCACTTGCTGGCTTGCAAAAGACGAATCTTTGTAGTTATTGATGCTGTTCTTCAATATATCACCTTCCATAAATTGCATGCGCCCATTGTCGCAATGATTCATAGTGCGAAAAGGGCTCTTCGTACAGGCGGTTCTCTCATTTCGCCTAGTATGACAGCTTTTGCTGAAGACCTTTCCAGAGTAGCAACACTGTTTTACTTGTAATTTTCAGCAGTGGGAGAAGATACGTCCATAGAAGTATGCTCTACAGTAGACTTCGTACAATTATTGGTTTGCATCATCTTCATGAAAAAAACTCAAGCGTTTTCCAGTGTGGCAACATATGTATCTATTTTGCTTAGCTATTGCTTTACACACACACACACACACACACACACACACACACACACACACACACACACACATATATATATATATATATATATATATATATATATATATATATATATATATATAATTACAAACATATTTCATCAGTGAGATTTAAGCATTTGTATGCCTCCATTCAAACAGACATTTTATGTAGTTCCTTAATCACATTACCATGCAGTTATATCATTAACAGTTTCATCGAGACGAGTTCTTCGCTTAGCTTGAAATCATGATCACACTTAAAGCGGACAACTGACGCCTGCCACACCGACCCTTAACAAGATTGACTCCACACACACCACATGTACCACAATCAGCACCAAAATCAGCACCACATGCACCACAATCATCACCACACATACCAAAATCAGCACCTCATGCACTACAATCAGCACTACTTGCATCACAATCAGCACCACATGCACCATTGTCAGAACCACATGTAGAACAATCAGCACCACATGCACCACAAACCACATGATACAAGCAAGAATGCTGTATTATACTTCATCTAACATGCCTGTGATCCTTCATTATAACACTTGAAATCTTATGGTATTGAACCTGCAAGTGTAACTATTTTTTAGCGTACTTTCCGAAGGAAATAAAAGCACATGAGTCCCGTCTGTGTGTGTATGACTGTGTATGTCTACGTGTGTGTACTCCCCTTGTTTTCCATTTTCGAATGCATTGACCGAATTTAACCAAACTCTCTTTATATATGGTAAACTCTTAGTTAGAACACCTGAAGTTTATAGTTTTCGATGTCAAGCACTTACTTTCAAAATAGCGGCAATTTTATTACTTACGGTGGGAACATTTGAGTGATTTAAACCAAATTTTGTATGCTGCAGAGCATAATGTAAGCATTAAATGTTGAAGTGGACATTGTCGTTAGACCGTAATTTTGGAAGATAGCATTAAATGAAAAAAATAAATATTTTTCATTATATCTTGAAAACTATCAAAAAATTGTCACCCAATTTGGCATGTAATTCATACTATGACAGGTCAGGTCAACTTACAGAATTGAACTTGCTTAGATACTTAGTTTCAAAACTGCGGTCATACAAATATTTTAGGTTTGTTTGGTAAACCAATTATACAACTTAACCAAATTCGACCAAATGTTGTATGCTGAAGATGTCTACTACAAGAATCAATGTGCCAACACAGTCACTTGTGTCAGGCAGTTTGTAAGATAGTGTGCCACATGAATAAATACCTGTTTATGTAATATTTCGGGAAACAATTGACCTATTCCAACCCAGTTAAACAAACAGTGTGCTCTGCAAAAAGTGGTGTAAACAGATACGTTTTAAGTAGTTCAGACAGTTATTTTTAAAATGTTGGCCATATATATATATATATATATATATATATATATATATATATATAAAACGAACCAATTTACAACTAAATTTGTATACTGGTAGTATCGCTCACAACCACTAAATTTGTCAATACTCAGCCTAATTTCTCTGCCAGTTTGTAAGTTAGTCTCACAATTCAAATTATGTTTTTGTCATATCTCAGGAAACAATCAACGCATTCGTACCAAACTTTGACGAAGAATTGGTATTGTGTGTAGAACATATAACTAGATGTATTTTTTGTGTGTGACAGACGTGATCAGAATGGTGGCTATAAATTAATTTTAGGTTAGCGTGTTCCGAATTTATACAGTCGACTTGAGCATTATATTGTATACTGGCGGTATACAATCATCGAATGTGCTAATACATAACATTTTGTCCTCCATTTGTAAAGATAGTCACATGAAAAATGTGGTGGTATTATGTCACATCTCAGGGATTAATCAAACGATATTAACCAGATTCTTCACATACACAGCGCAGTGGTAGGCCATGTAAACAAATTGTATTAAGTAGCTCAGTCAATTATTTTCAAAATGATGGCCATGTAAATATTTTAGGTTATTGAACCCTGTAATTCGAAACATTAGACTTATTAAATTCGAAGTTGATGCTCGAATCTGACCTTCGTAATGCAGTTCTCTACAGACTAACTTATGGAACGAGGTTTTCTGGGTTCGAGTCCCGGGTAAGCCACTTGTGTATTTGTCTCACTTCGGTTGCATGTGTCTCTGGTTTCATCTCTAATGATATTGCTTTCAAAGAGACAAGTCCTACCTACAAACTTAGCTTTTAAGAATTTATTAAAGAATGTATTCCACACAATTATTTTTATAAATTATGTGCCCATATTTGACAGTCCCAAAATTTACAATACAATCCGTATTACATATCCACTCACTCCCATCTCAGTTTAGTCCATGTCCCGCCAGTCCGAGCGCCTTCACGCACATTAGGCTACACTAGTCGGGTTTCACGCCCTCACGTACATTAACACCACGAACACCTCGTCTGTAGTCGTCCCGTTCTTAAATTCGCTCCCACACTCAACTAGATGGTCTTCGCCGAAGATTGCTGACCACTGGGCCATTGCGGTATTTATAGGGTCGTAGGCCATCAGCCAGAAATTTCTCTAAATCACGCGTTGCGCCGAGGGTCCTAGTTCCCCGAATATTCTTACGCCTTCTATATGTTTGTCGGCTCCTCAGCAGGGGAGGGAGGAAGGGCTGTGACGTCAACCAGGTCTCGCCGCTGTCAATCATTCCCGGACTTCCCCAGGAATGAGGGCGGGAGGGAGGGAGGGAGGCATGCATAACGGTAGTTGCCGGCCGGTGCCAGATGCAACCCATAACAATAGTAATTGCTGACAATGTACGATTAAGTTACAGACAATTCATATTTTACGTTTTTTTTTGTGTGTACTAAATTTTAGTTGGGTGTAAATGTTAGTTCTAAAAAGTCGAGAGTATATTATCAATTTTTCAAAAAGTTATTGCCTTTTTTGCAAGCAGGAAAAACAACAGTGCAAATTATATATAGGCTCTTACACGGTAAAGTGAGCACTTTTGAAAGCCCTGCTTAAAATCTACTTGTATACACATTGTGTATTCCTCTGCATTATGTAAAATTAACATTGCCATGGGCCACATCACTTTATTCATGCGTCGGTCAAATTATACTAAAATTATTAAGAACATAAATACTTTACATATATGCTCTTATGTACACTTTGAGACATTAAAAAGAAAACCAGAAATCGAAACAAATTATTTAATTTTATCACAAAACTTATCACTTTCTAATCGACGTAAAGATATGGAAGTACTTTCCATCCATCATTACCAACTTTACTGGGCTCACGTCACTCAGTGCGCCCATTGAAATATATCCATGCAGGGGCAGTTACTTTTTTCTAATGTTCATTTCTAAAGTGATCACATTATCGTGAACCTCCTTTACAAAGGTATAATAATCACTAGTTAATTCTAAATTCACTATTTTCAAACATTTAAAATAATACCTGTGAAAGTGAAATTATGACAGGAAAACGAAGAATTTATGCAAAATGGGTGAATCCGAGCCTTAAACTTGTGGCGGGCGGTGTACGCGGCGCGCGGTGTACGCGGCGCGCGATATCAGCGCGGAGATAATGGTGGGGGGGGGGGGGGTGATGTAAAGGGGGTTGGCAAGGGGATATTTATAGGGGTTTGCGGCGGGGGCAGGGAGGGGATGAGCTGCGAGGGCGTGATAAGCGAGGACAACGAGGCGCGGCAAATGTGTCGGAAATGGTCGCCGATGGGAGGAGCGGCGTGATAAGTCCATTACAGCGCCGACATGCCACCTGGTCGCCCATCGCCCTGGCGCCTCCTCCTTGGTCCAGGGTTGTGAGATTACCGGCTGTTAACTCGTGTCGTCAAGAGCCGCCGCTCTCCGCGCAGACTGCCCGCGCTTCACTTTTCAGCCGCTCGCGCGCTCGCGTCGTCAGCGGCACGCCGGACAAGAGAATGATGGCGGACCCTTCGCGCGTGCGACAATGTGATCTTACAAGATGTTCTGTCATAGGCTGTTCACGGTGAAACTGTGAAATTATTGGATGATGAAATATTTTACAGATATGGTAATTTTTATATTTCGATACATAAACAGAAAGTGAAAGGAATAATTTAAATTACCACAAATGGTTTACCTAACACTTTTTATTCCACATTAATGTATTGAACTACTTTTCATCAATCGTTACCAACTTTACTGGGCGCATGTCACTCAGTGCGCCCGTTAAATTTATGACTTTAATAGTAGTGACCTTTTTTCTTAGGCTGATTTCAAAAGTGCTCACTTTAATTGTCTGGAGACGCATCTGTGGTGTATGGGCTGTTCACGGTGAAATGAACACTTGAGAAAGCGCTGTTTAAGATCTACTTGTATACACAATGTGTATTCTTCCACCATGAATGAAATTAACATCACCACGCGCCGGATTACTTTAGTCATGTGTCGGTCAAGTAAAACTGTGCAACATGTTAGAAAAAATTATTATTTTACAAATTGATAATTCTTACACTTATACGCATAAAAAACAGAGAAAGCAAAAGAAATCACTTCAGTATTCACGAATTTTTACATAACACTTCTAATAATTCGAATTTAAGACTTGGAACTATTTTCCGTCCGTTGTTGATGGATTTTACTGGAGGAATCACGCCAGTCAGTGAACACGTGAAAATGTATGCTGGCAGGAGCAGTGAAGTTTTTCAAAGGATGATTTCAAAGGTGTCAGATCAACAGAGAAAAGCCTTTATCGTGCGCCATTCTGCTGCTGGTCAATCTCGCACATGAACTACAGTAGGTATAGGCTGTTCATGGTAAAGTGAGTACTTTCGAGGCCCTAGTTACTTTTCCCTTTCAGCCATTTTGTTTGCTTTAACCATCTATGTGTAACTAAATATTGCCATTCGAGTAATAAACAGAGCGTGTATATTTCACCGCACTCTGAAATTAACGCCTAAGTCTAAAATAAAATTTATTTATTGGCTGTTGTTCCAAATGAGAAATTTTCAAAAGTGCTCTCTTTACCATGAATAGCCTATACCTACATGTGGTTTGTAGCTCTGACGTCGCGTCGGCGCAGATTGCTGCCTAGAACGTGCCGCAACTTAGGTCAAGGTTTATTCTAATCAGGTGTCGATGCTCAATGCTTTTAGTTTGGCAACTAACATTTTTCGCCGCTAGGTAAGCGCTAGTGTCGCAAGTGTACTGCATTTCCTCTATTATCTATTGCAATAACCAAGAATGACGTATAAAATAACTACGTAACTAAGTAAAATCTTTCTCTTTTGTTATTCGCGTATCTTAAAACTATTATCAAAAGTGACCTCTTTGCACCAATTCGTACCTGGCAGCGGAAATGTTCCACTGCCCAACTCTCCCGCAAGGAACTCGTGTTGTTCCGAACCTTAGTAGAATCAGCCTCCATTGGGTTAAAGAGCTAAAAGATATTCAACGGAGCCGTTAACTTGTGTAATCGTGAGTCTAGATTATGAAGTGGATAGATTTTGAATGCTCGTAACGACAAGGTCTCGAGAGCCGATGAGGTGGATATGGAGCATCGCCAGAATGCAGGGGCCGGGGAACAGGAGATCCCCGAGAAAACCCGCCAGCTATCTGCATTTTCCGGCACGATTTCCGCGTGCGATAATCCGGGACGACACCTCCGGGTATAGAAAACGATTCGTCTTGGTAGGATGCGAGTACTCTATCAGCTGCGCTACCGCGGCCCCATTATAGAATACGTATTTATGTGGTTTACACTGTGGTTAAGCTACGTTACGTCCAAAGCACATACAATATTTTCAAGTACGCAAAGCGGTGTTAAGGTGTGCGAAGTTTGTTTACATGCTGTGCTGTTTTCATCTGCAGTTTCACCCAATGACGAAACAGACACACACTAGTTGTTCCGTTGAGTTGTGCAGTCGAGAATTTATTTAATAACGGAATAACATTGCACAAGTTCTCTAGCAACTACATCAGAGCATGCGACGTAACACGGCCTATGTAGGTCTACTCTTCACGTGCTAGCTGTTAAAAGGCTATTCACGATAAAATGAGCACTTTTGAAACAAAAGAAAAATGTCACTGCGCTGGTCTGCATATATTATCACGGGCGCACTGAGTGACATGCGCCCGGTAAAGTTGGTAACGATGGATGGAAAGTAGTTCCATATGTTAACGTCGAATAAAAAGTTTTAGGTAACCATTTGTGATAATTTAAATAATTTCTTACGCTTTATGTATTTTTTTAAACGCCTCAGTGTGTAAAAATTAGCAGATTAAAAAATAATTATTTTTCTAATAATTTCATAGTTTCACTTGACTGACGCATGAATAAACTGATAACAATGTTAATTTTACATAAGGCGAAAGAAGACACAACGGGCATACAAGTAGACAAGCAGGGCTTGCAAAAGTGCTCATTTTACCGTGAATAGCCTATAGGCTTTGTTTGCACGAGGCGGAGGTATAGCCTAACTTAAGCAGGCCTTCATAAAAGTTTGAAGTAAGCGTTAATGGACTATAAATGGGTGTTGATATGCAGTTTATGTTAACTTTGAGCATTATATGGCAACACTTATCACGAAACAACAAACATAGGTCCCTATTTCATTCCGACTTGCTTTTCGCAAATAATAATTTCAGATGTCAAGTTTTCTATCTCACCACTCGTCAGTCTGTTGGTATGATTGACCTTAAAAAGTACCTTCTTTTCGTATATTTTAAGTGTAAAATTCCACTGCATTTCAAAATCTTCCCTGAAGCTTAATTGCACTACTTCGCCGTAGTAAAATTAATTTAATTTACTACACACTACAATGAGTGGAATCATAGCACAGATAGTGTAGTTATGCTTTTACTGGCAACACTTGTGGGAAGGCAAGCGGCTATAGGTATCTTTGGCATCCGCGTGGAATGCGAGTGGAGATGTACAGGACCAAACTCCGACCCAGTCCGGACTTGTATCGAACAGAGAGAAACGTTTTGCAAAGCGGGGTTGGCACAGAACCTACTTGTCCTCTCTGCATTTCGAATTCAACCGCACGGCACCACGATCCCTGGTCATGATCATACCTAAAACGAAGCAGTTCTCTCGTGTTGCGAAGGTAGTGGATTATTCGATCCCGAAAATGTCGGTGTAGTTTCCAAGACAGAACGATTGTGTCGTACCCCCACATAATTCGTCCGGCACGTTGAGATATAATGCTGGAAACAATTTACTGTGGCAACTATGTCATGAGTTTTGCTTACAAAATATTCCTTTCAGTGTGTATAAAAGAGTTGGCGAATACAGAATAACCATTATTTTTATACTCTGTGCTAAATAGTTTTATAATAACTTAGTTACATACCCCATCCGGAAAAGTGCTGGAATGTTTTTTTTTTTTTTTTTTCTTTTTTTTCGTGTCGCAATCTTCGTTTCGTAGCAATTACTGAGATGTGCTTGGGTGCATGCGGTGATTTTAAGTTGTTATTTAGGACAACTTAGTTTTTATGCGAAAACGTCTTTAAATATGCGACCATAAAGGGAGGCAATCCAGAATATCCGATGATAACAAAATCGGGGGATACAGTTGGGCACAGCAGCTCCGAATCTATAGTCTACATTCCAAATTCAACTACACCACTCGATTGCCAATGACTCAAAGAATGTGTTACCTACGTTGAGTGAGGACTGCATTACTTACAGTGGGTGAAGGGGGGGGGGGAGGTCGCAATTTAGAGTTCGTTTCCCCGCGTCTCATTACTTCCACGTAGTGTAACTTTAGACTAGGAGACGCTACGACGCTCGTTAAATTTCAATCGACAGCTCTCGTCAAGATCAATCGATTGCGTGTATAAAAATACTTTTGTAGCGTGGTTATGGTGTAATTGTATGCGTTTAGTGTGAAAAATCAAGGAAACTTAACACAATTTCGGCCTATACTCGTCAGAAAGTCAAGTCGAAATACAGAAATCGTATACGGTTGGAAAGATCATCTCAAAAAAAATCCAGCGATATTCGCGCAAAACAAACGGCTGTGTGTCCAACACGGCCTAACCCAATATTTTTTATTAATGTGTTAAGTTATCAATTTAAATAGTCGTTCTTCGCCAGACCTTCTCGCACTCTACATCGCCGTGATCTGGTCGACTATTGGCTGCGACAACGTTTTGACCAAGTCTTCCCTCCTCTTCCCCTTGACGCCGTTGGTTTCCACGACTCTGCGCCGCGTCAGCATGCTCCACATTTCAGTCTAGTTCTTGGCTTCTCTCCAATGCAGCTTTGATTCATATGGTTGGCTCGTTAATAATGCTAATGAAACTTGGGCAGCGGCAGAATTATGTCTCGACACTGCCGAGACTAATGCGTTAGATTCGTCGTGTGAGCCGTCTAAAGAACAACGTACGTATTGTTTCTTTATTACGGACGGTATAAATGACACTATATATTTTTTTTTCGAAGTAAAACTTTAAAAAATATATATATATATATGCTTACGAAAATTAACACTTCATCAATTGTTCCTAGGAGCTTTGATACTTAGTACATATATTATAATGTTCAGTTTTAATCAAAATGAATAAAAAACGGAGAGAACATAGGCATGTTGATAGTGATTAGTAAGAAGTAGTTTTGATGCAAAATGTTCTTGAACTGAGTGCACACGAATGCGGTGAAGTGTGAAGAGAGTTGGGCAGCTCGTATTGTGGCCGCCTGGGTAGGTCGTCCAAAGGTACGCGGAGCTCCAGCAGAAAACCTTTTATTAATAAACCGTTCAACGTGTTTGAGTTAGGTCTGCTTACGAATAGCATTTAAGAAATGTTTCGCGCTTCTGTTTTTCAGTTCTTCTATAACTCCCTAAAGCATGATTCTGTGATAGTGAAAATGGCTCACACAGGTGTTTTCGCAGTCATTTTCATATATGAACATCCCAGTAAAAAAAACATTATAAAAGAAACAGGGACGTGCATCAAACCTTTATTTTTATTCTTACGTCATAAAGTGGCGGGGTCTTAGTAGAATATCTCATAGAGGAGTGTTAATCGACGGCCAGACTGCACGTCAGTTCAGTATTTTGCGCGTAGAGGCGATGAGAGACTTGACGCGCATGTCTCGGTCGCCCCTAGCGCTTCCACACTTTTAGGCCCGAGACGTGAAAAATGCCAACTTCCAGGCGGCCACCTTAACATCGAGGTCTTGAGTGGCGAATGCGCAGCGTTGTCCCTTAGGTTTATTTTTGAGACTCGGTTAATCTTTGTTTGCACTCGGCGGAGGACTATGCTGGAAGTGGAACTTTATAATTGGGGATTCCCCTTAATGCTCGGACTCACCTGTTGTACCGAAATTCTTCGTTTTCATTGTTTACTCTTAATTTCAGAAAAATTACTGAAGATGTTTGAATATAGAAAATTTACATTTTAAAAGTTATTAAATATTTTTGTACTTAATTTTTCCTGTGTATTAAATGCTAGTTTCTAATAGTCGAGATCGTATTAATAAAATATAAATACGTTCTCGAATTTTCGCAACTAGCAAATAACACGTACACAAAACATTAAACACGTCATAAAATTTTAATTTTCTATTATCAAATATTGTCAATAATTACTCTGAAACCAAAATTTGATTATGAAAAAGCAGGTTTTTTTTTTTAAGTTGATGCCGAGCCTTAAGCTGTCTCGGAGGTGGCGCGGTGGTTCTCAGTCGTAGTAAGCAACGGCATAATTCTCATTCACTTCTTCCTGGCTCATGCCGGAATCTCATATCCCCGACACGCACGGCACGACGGCCAACAGCCAATGAAATACAAGATAGATCGTCGTAAGCCCGACCGATTTTGTCGTCCGAGCAGCAATTTGTGATTAGAAATGATTTCTATTTTTCGTTGTGCCGTGCGACACGATGCACAGAATGTACAACATTGCGAACGGAAATTGTATCGCAAGATTTCCTTACAACAGTCAATATGAAGCTTAAAAGATAAATAAATTGAAAATTACTGTATCTAACTCTTAAATATAATAATTTTACCTTTGTATGCATCAGTGATACTAATTGGTACAATTATGTATTACAAATTTCCCTCTTGTTCACCGCCTTTGAAACTAACGTAACCTATCAGGGCCTTCTAAATAACTAGGTAAAATTTCAAGAGCGTTGTGTCGATCGTGCTGTAAATTCAAGTAGTCACATTGAAATGTGTCGTAGTTGTGTTTTAGGTCGTGTTGTGCTGTGTTGGTCGCGGCTATGTGATACCTGCATCATCGGGAGCGTATATACGTCGTGGAAACCAAAAGAATCAAAGTGGAAGTTGCCATGGCACCTAATGTACATGGCGGTCACCTACATATCAGAATACCATCAAACTGCTCTACGACCAGCGAGCGATGCTCGTGTTATTGGCCTGCTGACGAGCGGAGAAGGGAATGAGAATCACTCCCCTGATCACATGTCGCCAACTTCTATTCTGAACACTGCCTGTAGATAAATTTCGTAGGCACTTTGACGTGATAATACCCGAGAAAGCAGCAGCAGGGAGACATTTTAAAAGCTCTAATCACAGGCGTGGTCAGAGCTGACCAGTGCCTTGTTAACAGGCGGTCTCATTTCAACGAAACAGGCTGGCGTACGTGTATCTACGATGTGTCTGCCGAATAAAATAGAGTTCATACTCTCCTCGCACTATTAAACCAACAAACAAAACAAAAAGGTAGTGAACCTAGACGTAATATGTATTTCGGGGGTAGGAAGTTACGCGGGAGAACAAAGCGTATTTCAGCACTTCCGTAAATGGTGGTCGTGGAGTGCACTCTGTTGTCACACCCGCGGCTTTAATGTACACAGGATATTTGTGCATTTACAACCAATTCAAACAAAATGTATAAAATATAGCTGTAGGCAATACAGATACAGATATACAGATACCTTTCAAAAAATATCTCATTTGAATTTTTTGGGCGTGGGAAGGGGAAGGATAGGGGGAGGGGCGGAGGAGGGAATCAGCCGCGGAGGAATAGTGGCCAGACTACTCGCTGCCCTTCCCTTTCAGGCGAACAGAGATCGATTCCCGGAGGGGTTTCTCCCGGATCTCCGCACTTGGGAATCGTGCAGGACGATGTCGCTGCTCAGTGTATTTTCTAGGTGATCTCCCGTTTCCCCCACCCTTGCATTCCGGCGTTGCTCCAGCTGCTCCACACTCACCTCTTTTCAGCCCCATCGGCTCTAGAGGCCACGATGTTAAGAGCCACCCAAATATCTCCGCTCCATTCAATACGGCGTGGTGCCTTAAACGACGATAATCCCGATTTAAGACTTTCAGGTGTGTCTGGATGCCAATAAATTACAAACGGCGCAGTACTACAAAGTATTTTAAGCTAATTTATGTTAATCGTAGGACGGTAATTTTGAGACATTTTACAACAGAAGTTAATGCCCTTAGAACGAATGCCCACTCAGAATGCCCCCCTCGTAATTTTATGAAATTTGCCGGGTTTTCACAGTGCCCAGATGAATGAGAAATATATTTTCTCACTGTTTCAATCACGCATGAAGTGTTACTGCATATGTTAATCAAATAAAAAGAAGTTTTTACCTCACAATTTGTCGTCAGTCTTCGCTGCTAAGGTTGCTAAAACTCTATTTTCAGAATATGACGATCCTGGTTCAAATCAATAGTGCGATATACCTATATGTTTCTGCCATTTTCCTTGATTGAAATCTTCGGTAAGTTTAGTTTGTAAGACCTCCCTAAACGCTACTTCGTCACTATGTTAGCGCTCCAAATAGGATGAAAGTTAGGGTAGGGTGACCTCCCCCTTCCATCTCGAAACCTAAATAATAATCAGGATTTTCAGTATTTCTAAAATACGGAACCGAGAAAAAAAAACACATTTGTTCATAGGTAAGAAATTCGTATGAAACATTTATAACGCGAGAGAATTGCAAAAAAATTAATCCGTTGTTTCATTCAGCTGACATCTTTAGCTTTGCTGTTAAAACAAATCCTCAACCACTCCAGCGAACATTTTAGCTCGCAGAAACAAGTAGGAAAAAAACTAGGAAACGGAAAATCCACTCGTTTCGTACAACTTCTAGCATCTAAGAAAACTGCATCGCAGAGAACTGTAGTACAACTCTTCTTTTAGTTCGTGCAATCCTCCACCATTGAGAAAACAATAATACTAGCAACAATAACGTAGAACAGTTGTTTAACTTTATGGAATGATAAATGCGGGTGTCTCTTTCTCCTATGCTGGAAAAAAAAAAGAACTATAACGTTCCACGGAAAGGTTAAATCTGCATTTAATTAATGTTCTGGGAAACGGCGGATTTTGTAAACGCTAATGGAAACATCGCTTGTATCATAATTAAAAGCACGCGCTGCGAGCAGAACAACAGAATTAAAGTAAAGCGATTAATGCTGGCAGTTTAAACTTACTACTACTACTAATAATAATAACAATAGCGTGCTTGCAAATTAGTTTCCAGTGCATATTTTCATAACCGTAAAACAGAGGCTTGAATGGAAGCGTGCGAGTGTCTACTGTAAAGATTATATATATAATGTGTGTGTGTATTATTATCATATCGGTAAAAAGAAAACTGTAGTACGTTCAGCAATTTGCTCAATGGTATTTATTTCCTTTTAAAATGTGTAGTAAACACATGCTTCCAGTATATAGAAATGTTGTAAAAAAATCTCATAGTTTTTATAAAGTGGACGTTAATGAACTTTGAACTTTTACGGAAACACTCAACGTATTTAACTTAAAGGGCATTATATAAGATTATTTTTCCAGTCAGATACTTGTGTCCTCTGGCAAAATAATAACACATTGCTCGTTTTCAGGTATAAAAAAGATTTATAATACGAAGTACACTATTGTTTGCCCTCTTTCAGCACTAAAGCCAGACAAAGTGGACGCCAGTGACGTCATAGTGTTCGTGAGACCAACGATAGCCGACAGTGCACTGTAGTCGCTGTTCGCCATACATGTCTGAAAATATGCATCCGCAGAAGAGGCACTCAGCATCGTTGTCTTCTTCACCAGAGCAATTTGATAGGTTGAAATCTTCGTCCTATTCGTCGCTGCTGGAGCTGTCCACTCATCTTCTTTTGAAGTTTTTGGACGTTTGCGTGCTAGTCAAAGGCTCTTACTTTTTCAACAGTATTTGCTACATTTGTATGAGCTTCTTTTAGTTATTAGCGCCCGTAGTTCTTTCCAAACCCTTCAAGTGGTTGTATTTGTAAGGAGACGTAATGACGGATGATTTGCGACCACTTTGGCTTCGTAGTTCTGCTGAAATATTGGGAAGGTGTTCAACGTAATTTCGTGAGAGTCCTGGAGCTGTACTAGAAATGCTGTTGTTTGTTGTCTGCTTCAGGATAGAAGGGCGAGCGTTAGAATGTTATATACTGTGTGCGATGTCCATAGGCTGAATACGGGGAGAATTAGAAGGCCCTGTACTGGAAGAGTTGTCGTGTGCAGTGTTCGTAGGATTAGGATTAGTATTAGAATGTCTTTCATAGGAAGAGGTACTATCAAGTGCTGTCTGGTTTTGGAGAATGCATTAACTGCTATTCCCATTCTTGCTACTCGATGGTATATTGCACGAACAACTTTGCAATAAACAATGGCGTTACAATACGATGAAAGTTGTTTCTTAGTAAAAAACTGTAGTACTGAAGTACAAGACGATTTAAAAGGCCTCATGCTGCATTTTATGTAATATGTTAGGAGGGATGCAAAAAATTAAAACAAGTTTGTCCCTATCCATTCTTATCACACCGGTATTTCTTTTGTGCGAGTAGTGGATATCAATAACTAGAGGAACGGGGTTTTCACGTTGTGCCAACATACATGCAATAAAATGAACAAATCACTTGGTGAAGAAATTCCCCTAGACTCACCCTTACGGATAGCTCCCTCAAATAGCACCATCTGGTGCATCATCTAAGAGTTCTATTTTCACATTCTTCCTTGTCTACGCTATCAGTGTAGGCAAAAAGAACCAAACTACATTCGTGCTAGCAACTGCGATAATGAGTGAACCTCTCTCAGCTAATGATAATGCAGCTATTTGTTGTTCTAAATTCAGGGATATTAAATGTTGAACTCTGTTGTGCTACAGTTACCCCTGTCTCGTCTACTTCGTACAACTCTGGGATCGTCCTTTAATTTGATCAAATTGTGGATAATAAGTTTTAAAAAAAATTTCGCAACTAAAGGAGTGAAACCTTTTATTCTGGCCTCAGGAATATCTGGAGGAATTGTTAAAGACGATTGTGGATGACGCTTGAAAAAAGGGCCATCCATTTTTCCCCAGATGATTCTTTTTTTTCTTCTTCGGAGAATAGGTGTTTAACACAGTTGGAAATGGCTAATTTGAATGCCATTATTTTAATATCACGTTTCCTCAACTCAGAATAGTTTAATCAGCTGAACACAATACTCTACAAGCTCATTTTCTAGTTCCCAGCTTAATACAGATATTCTTCCCATAGGTTACCCGCTGTAAAACGAGCACTTTTGAAAGCCCTGCTTAAGATCTACACGAGTGCACGTTGTGTGAATTTTATCGCCTTATGTGAAATTGACATCGACATGGGCCTCACAACTTTATCCATCCGTTGGTCAAGTGATATTGAAATTTTTAGAAAAGTAGATATTTTAAAATTTGCTCATAATTTAACTTCAATGCATGAAAAAACCAGAAAGCGAAAGAAACAACTTCAGTTATTACAAATGGTTAATTAACACGTTTTATTCGACGTTTATGAATTGAACTACTTTCCATCAATTGTTACCAACTTTACCGGGTGCAAGTCACTCAGTGCGTCCGTTAGAATATGTACTGCAGGGGCAGTGACTTTTTTCTAAAGTTGAATTTGAATGTGCTTCTATTATCGTGAACAGCCTTTAATCACACCAGTAGTAGAGGCTCACGGGTCCTACTCCTCCTGGGATTAATTAATTATCGATTTGATTGAAAGGTTAATCCTTAATCCGATTTTAATCCGATCAATATTAATTTTAATGTTTTTTTTCTTGCTGTACTTCTTTTTTTTCTGTTTTCTTTTGTAAGATCTGTACAATGTTGATGCCGTGGTGTTCTTGAGGAGATTACCAGAGTCATGGTTTGCAATGTGTTATGTAGATGTTGAGTTGATTTCAAGAGTGTGCTAAATCTCATTTTTCTAATTTTTTCTAATTTTGATGTGTGTGAAGTGATGTTGGTGTTGATAGGCGATTTTTACGAACATATTTAACACGCGAGAGAATTTCAGAGTGTTTAAACAATTTCTAAGAGTGGCCTAAGTGTAAATTTTGTTTTTTTGGGAGATATTGCTCATAGACGGTGGTGGGAGATAGGCGACTTAGAAAGATGCGATTTACGTGTTAGTCATGAAAAATGATTGGCGACTGTTTTCCAAATGCAATCAAACATAATAAAATTTCATAGTGTTCTACATATGAATAAATTACACGCATCGAATAGCAAATTTCCTACGATTACATGAATAATAAGTGCAATTACTCCAGTATGGAATTAAACGTAATGTGATTTTCGAGCTTAGAAATATAATTTACACAAGAGAGAAGTATAGAAAAATTACATGAGTGTAGAATTAACGATCTACAATAAAATGTCACTTTAAATTAAATGAACAAGATATATATATGACAAATTCGCACATACCTTAAACGTCTGTCTGCCTGTGCGACTGGTAAGGAGGAATTTTAGAAATGTAATCCACATGTAAAAAGTAATAATAGACTCTACTAAATTAATTAATTAAGGAAGCAAAAATGTCCCTATACATTACTTTAACTAAACGACAGTCTTCCTAAACACATTAACAAGTTTACATGTACAAATTACACATACCTTACACGAGTTAACCTAGTGAATGATATGTTACGGCAAAAAAACTCTGATTACGATTTAAACCAGACACAATCACATACCTCAAATGATATTAAAATACGTCCATTCGATGTATGAATGAGTAGCACTTATGTTGAGCTGTGAGTATATACGCGTAGTGCATCTGATAAGCAACTGTGTTTAAATTATGTTAAAAACTCGTAAATAAAGGAATTTTTTTTTATATTTATGAAATTCACTGCATTGCACACAAACAATATTTTTAAACTGCTAGGAATCTTCGTAGACCGAACTCAGAAACGTGATTTGAAAATCTTATCGCAATATTGACTTAACACACGAAAAAAAGTTTCCCGATAAAATACTTTAATATTAAAACTTTAATTGCAGCTAGCAGTAGAAATAAAAGTAGCTCAGACTCTTGCAAATTTACGGGGAAATATGTGGGTATTTTTACATAACTTGACTTGAATTTTATAAATTTTTAAATTGAAATACTAGTTTAAATATATTATATTGTGTTTGTCTTCTTCTTCTTCTCCGGACATCAACATGTTGGATCTTGATGAGCTGTAATTTGTGTATAGGTAAGATGAAATAATTAATATGTTCGCTGGACTCTGTACGGTGCAGTTGTAGATTCAAGCCAAGGTGGGACATAGGTATTTTTGTACCTGCTTCTGTAAAGGTATTTGGGGCTCACTTTCAATATCTCCCCCTGGGCTGTCACAAAAGTTGACCAGCAGGGTGTCTTGTCTCCTACACCAACCTTCAATTTAAGCAGCTTGAGTGGGCGAAGACTTTTAACATTTTGGCTCATTTCTTTGCAAATGACTTATTCATTCCAGTACAGGTTTCTGCCATGACATATACTTAGCCCGTTAATATCAATGTTTAGTTACTATTGAAAAAAGTTAGTGACATGAGGTATTAAAACAAAAAAATAAAGACACACTATTTCTTTTTTACATTCATTATACAATATTCTTTTCAAAAATGACCCTTAAACATAAGTATTTACAATATCACACAAAAATATTTACTTTACAACAAACAATTCATTGTTCACAAATTTCTTTTACCAAACTTTAGGATAAAACAAGATTAATTTAGAAGGAAATAATTATTTTCAAATATGAGTCACAGCCAGTTATTGATACTTGCTAAAATTAATGTTTGATGACAAAATAATGTTTTTTTTTAAAACAACAATTATTTACACACACTAATAGCAAGTGGTCGAGCTATCGCAGTTCTAAGCGAGCTCTGTGGGTAACTTCTCTGACAGGTAAGGAGGGTTGCTTTCACCATCGCGACAGAGGCTAGGAATCGATGGGGGACAAGTACATGGACCATCGCGGAAGAGCCTCACAGAGTCAACCAAGAGGTGAGCAGGCAGCTGATGCTCTTGACCTAGACATCCTAGCACCGCGGACCGGTTCACTGGCTGTCCGAGCATGATAGGGTGGGAGATGTTACCTCCATGAAGTCACAGGAGCATATGGCGCCAAGAGGTGGGAGGTGCTGTTTATAGCCGATCACCCTCTCTTGTCGCAAAAATTAAAATAAATGCTATTCGCCTGAAATGTATATCAAATAGATGCAAACACTTTTAAGACGTTGTAATTAAATTTTAACCTATTTCAATGCAAATTCGAAATATTTAATGCATTTGAGGAATTTTAGCATGATGATCTATTTTAGCCCTTATATCTGAATTTAACATGTAATTGTTTGGTTTTAAGCCATTAGGTTTGAATTATGTTCTTATTTAATGATTTTGTATGCGAACTATTACTATTCCAATACAAACTTTTTGCATTACAGGGTGTAATGAATTTAATACTATGATTCAATACTCTTTTACGGACGAATTCCTGTTTTTTACTATCATTTGTTTCTAATTTATATGTAGTTAATTGATTAATCCTTTTAGTTAATATGGTTAACGAATTCCTGACTTACGAACTATCTAATATCATACAAGACCTAGCCAGGCATCGAAGCCAGAATCTATATATTACAATCATATCTACCCGGCACTGAACGTGAGAAACTAGATTACAATTGTACATGATATAAGCAGGATTTGAACCCAGCATATCACATGTCTTAGCCAGGCATCGAACTGCAAAATATATATTACAATTTACCATGCCTTATCTGGGATTCGAACCCAGAGCCTCCTTGTATAATCTAATTACTGTACAGAGGTAGGCAACTTAATTTGTGTATTTTTAATTTTTTTGTTTGTTTTTCCAAGATAAATTGTTTGTCAGATTCAAATATATCCTTAGTTGAATAGTAGTTCTGGCAAACTAATAGTCCGATTTATTTATTTTTTTACAAGAGAGACACACACACACACACCTCTCTCTCTCTCTCTCTCTCTCTCTCTCTCTCTCTCTCTCTCTCTCTCTCTCTCTCTCTCTCTCTCTCTCTCTCTCTCTCTCTCTCTCTCTCTCTCTCTCTCTCGGGAGAGAATATTTTTCTTACTAAAACAAGTTCACATTTACAAAATACATACAAACACGAGCTGTTTCAAAAAATCATTTTAACACTGAAGCAGATAACAATGTACAAAAACATAATTTGAGCAAGTAGAAAATTTTGCTCCGAAACATATACAAATTCCACAATTGTTTCAATCATGTCAACACTATCAAGTATAGGATGACACAAAACATTTTAACACTATCTAGTAGAATTTGCTTCAAACATTTCCATGCTAAACACATGTGAGTTCAGGATATATGTACATTTTTTAACATTAGCAAATACAGCATGATACAGAACATATTAGACATTTATTTCAAAAATACAGGTATATACAAAACTTAATGTACTACAATGACACTTTGCTCCGAAACAACTACAGGATAACACCAAACAATGATTAAAAATAAATACATAATTTTTCTTCAAAACAAATTTTTTATAAACTGGTAGCAACTTCCGTAAACAAAGTTTTCATGCATTTTCTAAATAATGGATCCAGATCTCCTTCTTGACCTCTGCTTTGAAGGAGTGAGCGTTTCTTACACCGTGATTTTAATCTGTCTGTCTGCACACAAATTTCTTTACAAGTAGGGGGAGTGTAAACAATGCTTTCAACCAAATCAGGATATAATTCAACATACTGAGAATACACATCTTTAATACTAGATGACAGAGACATGTTTGCAGTAATATGAAACATTGGAGATTTCTTATTTTCACCGCACTGTATGAGTTTGTGACTCTTTTCGTCTCCTATAGGAAAGTAAATTACTTTAAAATGAAAAATATTGTTGAGGTTTCTGTAAATTCT
This sequence comes from Dryococelus australis, assembly GCA_029891345.1. Classification (NCBI taxonomy): domain Eukaryota; kingdom Metazoa; phylum Arthropoda; class Insecta; order Phasmatodea; family Phasmatidae; genus Dryococelus; species Dryococelus australis. The sequence goes on along the minus strand of CM057002.1, from coordinate 68,622,610 downwards.
CGCACAATTTCATCGCACCATAGGGCGTAAGTTATATTGGACTTGCCTTGTTTGACACTAACATAATGATTTGCAGAATGAAAATACGTCGTGTTGCTACTATGACATTCAACACTCGACTGAGAAGAATTAGCAAGGAAGAATGAATGTATATTGATAAATTCATTCTCTAAATTTCCATGTTTTAAGGATAAATTTTATTCTTGCTAATTTTATTGCTCGATGCATGTAACATTCTGATGAATCACACCCAGTGTGAGACATGTAACCAAACTTGTTTTTGCTATAATGATATACAGTATAAAGATTATTATCACATTCTTCAAAATAATGATAGGGCAAACCAGTGTCTGTATTATAAACAGGATGTTTCAAACAGTTTCCCTCTTCACAATATGAAGTTACATTGCATTCGCCCTTAAGTTTATGCTTACGATCTACTCTGTGTGACCTGTACTGGTTTAGAGGACATTCAGAACTGTTGCAATTAGTTAAAGTGGCATCATAAGTATTTGCTGTAAAATCTTGAGTGAAATACGTACATTTTAAATGAATGTCTGACTCACACATTTCCTTAACATAATGTGAATGTAATATGCTATAAGTTATAGAATGTAAATCTTTAGTAAAACATGTGTACTTGTATTTCATAGGGCACAATGGGTAGATTAGTAACATTATTTTGAATTAGATACTTCACACGCATATAAATAACACATCGACGGAAAATATAATCCTCCTTGTTCGAAAATAAAGCTATGGATCTCCCTGTCGCATTTCACCTTCCAACGAATGGTGATTCCTTGGTGAGGTCTGGTGAACTGGTAGTCGATTACTCCGTATCCCTATTCCTCTTCTATCTCCTAGCCAGGACTGATAATCATCAGATCTTCTACTGTTGATGGCAAGTCATTGTCAGGGCAAAGATATCTCACAGCACAATCGTTGCATGCTTTTCCTTCACCAAAGCTAATGCCGAGATTTTTGTCGAAAGCATAACACCAATGTTCTATATTGTTGCAGACATGAACTTGTAGAATATTGTCATACGGTTTAAAGAACACTCTTCTGTATTCAATTTGTAGGACCTCGCAAACTTATGTAGGATTGAAGATCCTAGCCATGACTGATGAGTTTATATTAGACGCACTCCTTTATATAGTCTGCCAGATTTTCTTGCTTTGAAAAGCATTGCATTGCCACATGCCACAGGGAGAAGTTGATTCTTGGTCACCGATGTACATATAATGTTGCTTGTTGTTGCATTGTTTTGTCCAAGGAACAGCATCTACACTCCTTTTACATAATGCATTTGATTTTCTTGTAGGACTTGAGTTTGGTGATGTATCATTTGTGTGCTTCAAGTTCTAAACTAGAATTCTTAGCACCTTTATTACATGGTACCTTTCTGTCAGGACGTAAATTATAAAAAGGACATCAATTTCACCCATAACATACATCAAAAACTTGAAAATTTTCTGTTTAACTGATAAATGAGGAACACCAATGTTCATCTCTGTTGCACATGTGTATCTGTAGTGGACTATATTCATCTCCAATTCGAGACCACACTTGCCTGAATCCTGGAGTAACACTAGCATGCTGAAGCAATGAGGCGAACCTCTCCATCATAACTGGAGCTCTGGTGTACGATTCTCTCTCCCTTTATATAGCCAAATGTTCTTCCAGTTAAAATTAGATCTTCAACAATAACTTTGTTATATCATATTTACAGACACAAACAATGCTGTTCCAAACCTCACAATCCCACATTTCACACTCGTAGAGGTGTGCTACTACCTTATATTAGCATGATGTGTTCCTTATTATTACATTTTTCAGTCCATAAGGTGGCGGTGTCATAAAATTCTGTAATCAATTTATATTTGATTAGATGAAAACCTGGTTCTGTGGTTATTTCTGTACTGCGACTTTTAAAGCATAGGTCCCAAGAAGAACAGGGCAGTTTGCTGTCAGGCCGCATATTAAAAACAGGACTGATTCTTCTTCATCACACAGCATTCATTCTGTATACAGGCTTACTCCGAAATATTTGCGAAATCCAATGTTCATTTCCATGACACATGTTTGAAAGTATATGTTGCCTAGAGACTGGAACCATAATTTCTAGTGTCCTCGAAAAATAGTGGAGTATGTCTTCTCTGAGTCGAATTTCTCCATTTTTTCGAAATCATACACTGTCTGGAACAAACCATTTTTCGAAAATTAATATCTCTACACGTAGGTAGGATGTTGGTACAAATATTCTCTTAAAGCTTCGCTTTTTCATTGTGAGCAGAATGTTGTTTTTTTCTCACAGTTATTTGTATTATAGCATTTGACTATTAAATTAATACTCAAACAGTCGTGGTATCTTCTAATATTTAGTATTTCTGCATTGGTTCAAGTTTTTAAAATTTTCTTCTGCATTTTTTTAAAAGAATCGAGTAACGCATCACTTAAATATTGAAAATGTTTTTGTAAGGTATGTCACCAGGCTTCCATTTCAGGTTACATATCTTGTAGGTCTGTTCCCGAAACATTATTTTAACTTCAGGTTTTAAACTATACCAAGGTTTGGGAGATTTAAAGCATAATACTTTAGATTTATTAGCGTTGGTAGCATCGGTTTTCGCCTTCCCAGAAGCTAAAATCGCATTGAACGTTTCAACGCATTCATAGTTGCAATTTTCATAGCAGTGACTTTCATGCATTGTACCTGTTGCGAGCTGATACAGAGATGAAATGCCTTGTAGATTCTGAGTTGATGATGTTCTAGATGTAGCAAAGTTGTAGTAGACGTCTGGCGTCGTTCTCGGTGTGGACGTCTGGAGATGTAGTAGACGTGATGGACATCTGGAGCTGTAGTAGATGTAATGCACGCATGTAGCTGTAGTAGACATGATGGACACCTGCTGTTGTAGTGGACGCCTGGCATCGTTCATGTTATAAACACTTGCAATTGATGTCGATGCTTCCCGAATGCTTGCTATTGCAATAGACGTCTGGCATCATTATCTGTGCTACTGCAATGCATATGCATGCATACACACATGAAGTGATCTTAGAAGATGCTGAGTTAAGAGTAAGAAAAAATTAATATATCCCTTCTTATATACTGTAAGGATTCAAAATGGCACCATTTTTCCTTAAATTTACAAGAATTTAGACATTTCAGTAAAAAAGTAAGATTAACGTTGGAAACTGCTATATTCAAACTCCGAAAAACATGATTTTCACCTTTTACGTACTGTCTCATTAAACTTGCGTTGTAAACTGGTAAAATATTAAATAAATTCAAATATATACATTTTATGTTACATGGAATACATTTTGCTGTTAGAAAGTTTTTGGTTACACGTAATGAAGGGGAGTCACACAATAAAAAATATATGGGCAACGTGTGGATGTCGTGCTAGACATTGCTGTTGATATAAGGGTTTTATCGGAGAGCTCTCTTGTTTTCCCTGAATCTGAAGGGTGTAAAACAGGTTTTTGTGAACACCAGGCTCGATAGATAGCGGAGCTCTTCAGAAAACTAGAATTTCAAGGCAAGTTACCTTCATGACTAGGGGAGGGAGGGGTTCTTGACCCCAGGACTTAGCAGACATGGCTTGGGGGAGGGGGTGTAGGAGTGGTTGGCTTCCTGGACTCTGGCCAGTTTTGGAGGTGGGAGGAGGTGTCTTTTAGCAGACAGCCCCCTGATCTGAGTTCATCTACCCAATTGTTGCCATCTTGAGTCAGTGGCGAAAAATGACAATCGCAAGCAGATGGGTGAATGACCCCCAGGGCCTTGCTGATGCAGCTTGGTGTGGAGAGGGTGTGGGGGTGGCTGGCATACTGGACTCGGGCCAGAAAATTGAAAATCGCAGGTAGCCCGGGGTAACAGTCTGAGAAGGGGTGCAGGTGGGAGGGGATGGCAGACAGGCGCTCGATCTGAAGTTCTCTGGCAACTCGGCACGATCTTGAGTTGGTCATTAATGCTTGGGCTAGGTGGCTGTATACCTCACCAGCTCTCTCTCTCTCGTCTTCACTGGGTGGGTAAATAGTTGGCAGTCGACGAGGTTATGATAGCCTGTTACAGCAACTACAGACCAGTGACCATCGTACCTACCTACATCTCTAGTGTGCTAGCAGCAATTCACGTTTTAATATAAAAATATTTTATCGGGAAACATTTTTTTGTGTGTTAAGTCAATATTGCAATAATATTTTCAAATCACGTTTCTGAGCTCTGTCTACTAAAATTCTTAGCAGTTTAAATACAGTTTGTGTTAACAAGTGCAGTGAATTTCATAAACATAAAACAAAAATTTTCCTTCATTTACTAGTTTTTACCATAGTTTAAACACAGTTGCATATCGCATACAGTACATGTATCCACTCACAGCTCGACGTAAGTGCCACTCATTCATACATCGAACGGACTTATTTTAATATAATTTCAGGTACGTGATTCTGTCAGGTTTAAATCATAGTCAGAATTTTTTTACTGTAACATATCATTCATCAGGCTGAATCATGTAAGGTATTTGTCATTTGTTCATGTAAACTTGTTAACGTGTTTAGGAAGACTGTCATTTAGTCAAAGTAATTTATAGGGATATTTTTTCTTCCTTAATTAATTAATTTAGGAGAATCACCAAATTTATTTTTACATGTGGATTACATTTCTAAAATTGCTCCTTGCTAGTCCCACAGGCAGGTGGACGTGCAAGGTATGTGTGAGAGGCATCATATATAAATGTATATTGTTCATTTAATTTATAGGGATTGTTAATTCCACGCTCATGTAATTGTGTTATACTCCTCTCTCGTGTAAATTATATTTCTAAGCTTGAGACTCACGATACATTAAATTCCATAGTGGTGTAATTGCACTTATTATTCCCGTAGTCATTTGAAATTTGTGATTCTATGTGTGCAATTTATTCATACATACAACACTCTGAAATTCTCTTATGTTTATTTGAATTCGGAAAAGCGTCGCCAATCATTTGTCACTACTAACACGTAAAAAACGAGTTTCAAATTCGCCTATCTCCCACCACCACCTACGAGCAATATCCCCCAAAAACATCAAATTTACACTTAGGCCACTCCTAGAAATCTTTTAAATAGTCTGGAATTCTCTCGTGTGTTAAACATATTCGCAAACATCGCCTATCTACCCCCAACATCCCTACAAACACATCAAAATTAGAAAAAAAAATGAGACTTAGCACACTCTTGCACTCAACTCAACATGTATGTAACACATTGCAACCCACAACTCTGGTCAGCGCCTTCAGAAACCACAGCGTCAACATCGTACAGAGCTCCCCACAAAAGAAAGGAAAAAGAAGTACAAGAAAAAATTTATCCAATTAAAAATTAGCCTTTTTTTGATTAACCCTTTTCCTGTTAATTTAACACTTTTATTAAATTTAACCGTTTCAATCTTGATCGGATTAAAATCGGATAAAGGATTAACCCTTTCAATTAAATCGATAATCCATTACCCCTACTACTCACACAAGCATAAAATCCTTCCACCTGTGTTTTCTATATATTCTCCATCTGTCCTTTATGGTGTACCAATCTGTTGCGCCGAAGATTTGTAGCCCATAGTATCTTCTTGTACAGCTTTTGTTAGCGAAGCTATGAAATTCTTAGTAGTGATAAACATTACCAGGGAATTTAATTAGCTAAGCAAAGCCATGAGCTGAGCTCTCGCCCTTATCACACGTCGCCAATCGTCTGTTCTATGGTTGACAAGTTGACTTCTCAGTCGAGGTACAATTTCGACTCCAACTTGCGACGCCCACAGCTACGTCACTATCACGGGGGTGTGCTCGGTGACCCGGTCACAGCACGTTGAAATTTACTTTTGTTCGCAGGAAATCCGTTCATGTCAATGAGCTTCCATCGTCCGTCTATACCGGACTAATACAGCATTGTTCCGCCAAAAACAAAGCCGTGATTGGTTACCAATAATAGCACTTCAAGGGCTTTGTCTGCTGGGAGGGTTTGTTTGTGACAGTGAGGGACAGAGCAGATGGAGCTATACTATAGATGGCCGTCGTATTGCTTCCACGCACTAAGCACTTAATTGGCATGTAGTTCTCGACATGCATTCTGCAACTGTGGAACTTCATTCGGATGTCAATTCTGTCGGAAAGGTCGTTACAATTATTCAATCTAGTTCTGCGTATAACAGGTTCAGATACAGTGGTCTGAAAATTTAATTTTCGTATGTGTTGGAGCCTTGCAAAATAATATTCTGATACGTTCGACGTATAGAAAGTTTCATTCCTTAGTTGTGCCAAAATTTCAACCCCACAGAAATCCAGTTAGCTGCAGCGAGAGAAGGGTTTTTTTTCCAGCTAACAATATACTTGTTTGCATAGGGCCCAAAAAAATTGTTGCTCCAACAAAAATTTTGTTCAGTAAGCAAAACCTGAAAGCAACACATGTAATGTTGTTCATCTAATAAAATTAACGTTTGAATGAACAAAAACTATGTTTTGAGAGCAAATAAATTAGACTGTCGACAAAATGTTTAGCTGAATCAACTGTGTATATTTGCTTGACCAGTCATTTGATTGCATCCGGTCGAAAACACAGCTCGGGTGTTTGTTTTGATTTGTTGTGACAATTAAGGTATTGAAAGTGTTTTAAGTGCATATATGGGTATTTAATAACGGTATAAACATCCTAATAAAACAAACTCAACGGTAAACTAAAAGGTAAATGTGTAAAACTTGAAATATTTGTTTGCGGAACTTTTCCATTATTTGAATTGTATACAGAATGTTCAGAAATTAAACGCCCAAATTGCGGGGGGTGATTCCTTATCAAAAATACCTAAACAGAATATTAAAGGAGATACGAGCCTGTGAAAATAGGGTTATGTAAACGCATTTTCGCTGAATGCCTTGTACTTCCTGCCAGCCGTAGGGATGGTGGCGATATACCCACAGTACGTCCCATACGGATGAATGGTCTCGCCCATTTGGCGCGCTGTGGAGCGTGTACTAGTGGAGGACTTGTCGCTGATGTGCTGAAATATCGCTTCCTCAAGCCGAACAGTGCGCACAGACCGAGGACGGCCAGCATTTGGCGCGCTGTGGAGCGTGTACTAGAGGAGGACTTGTCGCTGATGTGCTGAAATATCGCTTCCTCAAGCCGAACAGTGCGCACAGACCGAGGACGGCCAGCATTTGGCGCGCTGTGGAGCGTGTACTAGTGGAGGACTTGTCGCTGATGTGCTGAAATATCACTTCCTCAAGCCGAACAGTGCGCACAGACCGAGGACGGCCAGCATTTTGCGCGCTGTGGAGCGTGTACTAGTGGAGGACTTGTCGCTGATGTGCTGAAGTATCACTTCCTCAAGCCGAACAGTGCGCACAGACCGAGGACGGCCAGCATTTGGCGCGCTGTGGAGCGTGTACTAGTGGAGGACTTGTCGCTGATGTGCTGAAATATCACTTCCTCAAGCCGAACAGTGCGCACAGACCGAGGACGGCCAGCATTGCGCATGTGTCTCTGCAATATGGGAAGCATTCAGTCAACTTTTTGCTGCGGACTTTGTAGGCGTTGTAAAATGCATTCGGAAAAAAAAATACGTTTTTAAAATCTAATTTTCATAGGCTCATATCGCCTTTAATATTCCGTTTCGGGATACACCGTCCTATACATTTTCGACTTTATTTTTCACTAGGAATCTACCCCCGTAGTTTCAGCATTTAATTACCAAACACTCTGTATATTTAAAACCATTCCAATTCTTTCAGTACTCACTTAAGCTGAGGCTGTTATGACGTAGCACTCGGGCGCAGATGATATACTTTAGGTTGGAATTGCGTTCATGCTTCCGATTTTCTTACTAACCGAAATATTTTTATGCACGTTGTGCCAAACAAAATAGTTAGTTGCACCAACTTAATCTTTGTTTGGGGCCACCAAATAATATCAACACCATAATTTGGTTTCAGCAACAAAAAATGTTTTGCCCCCACAAGGAACAATTATTTTGGTTTCACTAAAAAACTTGGTTCTATACAACAAAACCTTTTTCTCAAGTTTACTCTGGTATTATTTAATGCCTTGAAGTGGAAACTGATTCCCAATAATTATTATCCGGAATTAACTAATCTTACTTAGTATAACACGAGATTATAAAAAAACTGTAATGCTTGAATAGTTCTACTTTGCTTTCACTGCACTTTGATAAAAGCCGATAATGCCGATTATCTCTTTTCTTAGGCCTATATATGCTTATTACATAGTAATACAATCATGTTATTGAAAACAAAACATAATAATGATTATCAAATATTTGAACTCACATTCAACCTCACCTCGATTACCTTCATTGGCATTTATTTGACCCTGAGTCCCGCTAAACCCGAATTGTTTTTCCCGTATCTCCTCTTTGCATATGAGCGCGAGACAAAGAACAGGCGATATCTGTCGAAACTAATGCCAGCCCTGTCTTGCCTTATGATATTGGCTTGCGTCCAACTGACACACTGCCGTCTAAAACAATCGCTTCAGTTATCATAATATTATCATCGTGGTCTTGCATTCCTGATTAATTTATAACTTTGAACTTAATAACATTACATGAGGTTACAGGCCGTGTGGATTCCGCGCCTTTGTTTTGTCGTGTGATTACAACAAAACATTCCACAAACGTAATATATAATTTTATGTTGGTGGGGGGAAATGCTGATAAATACTAACTATGCATAAACAGTATAACCGGAAATTAATTACCAATAGACGGTAGTTTCTAAGAAGGGCAGCACTGAGAGAAATTTCCGAGGAAAACGCTGAAAGAGCAACAGTTTTGAAGATAGACGAAAAACTGAGATTGGAGAGGTAATTTGGATGAGATAAAAAAGTAAGACCTGTAGGATCTCCGGAATTCTGTTTGACCACGAGTCTGTAGATGTTCACAGAGAATGTAAATTATTACTCCTCCTCCCTTCATACGTATGCCTTACGATTCGCGCAGTCAGCGACAGCCAGCGATCTAGTGTTATGGTAACTGTTAGATAGTCCATTCCCGGTCTCATCGCATTTTTTAAAATCAAACCTTTGCAAAATCACCCCATGTACTATGAAGTGATCGGTTTTTTCCTAAACATTCCGTACATCACAAGCATTTTAATATGATTAAATTTAGATTTTATTTATATTTTATTTGTAAATTATAAAAATTTTCCTAATTATTCATATCTATTAATGCGGGAGAAAGCAGGTGTGTTGATACTTTCCGCGCGCCATCACTGAAACCGCGGGGGATTGCGGAAAGGGGAAGGCATGACAGTGAGTGACAGCGAGGAGTGGGGAGCGTGCTCACACATGTACTATCCGCAGTAACACATTTAATTCCGAAGTGTCGTGAACATCGCCGCTGACAATGTTATATCTGTCCGGGAGAAAAACACCGTCGTGCATTCTGAGGGCCGGAGAATCGTAACTAATATAATTGCAAAGTGTGATGAAGAGGCGAAACAAAAACGTTATGCTTTCGCAGTAGAGCTGCAGACTACGCTGTAGTGTCGCAGACGTTAATTAAAAAGATACGGAAGGATCAGAAAGAACTAGATAACAGTGGGGAAGGCGGTAGCTTGCACACGCCGGGTAAACGACTGAAAACTAGACCGGAACATACTGTCGTGAATATTGATGACTTTGATCTATGTGTAATTCGGCAGACGATTCGGGATTTTTATATTCAGGAAAAGCGTGTCCCTACCATTGCGAAATTACTGCATGTAGTAAAGGAGAAAATAGACTTTCCATGGTCGTATACTTCGTTGCGTAAGGTGGTAAAACAACTAGGTTTTCTGTGGAAAAAATCTCTAAGTCACATGAAGATACTAATTGAGGGACCTCACTTCGTATCTTGGAACCACGACTATCTAGTTGAAACATAACAGACAAGGTGGGAAACAAATTATCTACATAGACGTGACATGGATAGACGGTAATTTAACGTTGGTAAATGTTTGCAACATGAAGAAGTGTTTGGTATACAAGCTAATGTGAATTCGGGTAACCGATTAATTGCAGTACACGCTGGGGGTATTAACGTATTTATCGAAAATGCTCTCCTTGTCTATAAAGCCAGCACTGGCAGTGGCGACTATCACGGCCAAATGAACAGTGTTAATGTCATAAAGTGGGTTACCGAGAAGCTTGCTCCTAACCTCCCGCAGTCATCTGTAGGACAGTGTAACCAAGACCGACTGGGAAGTGTACTGTGGCCACGTACAGAAGCTTGAGACTGAGTACAGGGGAAAGGACAGTGTTGTGTCAGATGTAATTGACAGTATCGTTGTACGTCTTGACGACAATAGTGATTCCTCCAGTGCATCAGGCGCGTGCAGTGAACAAGAAAATCCGTGTTCACCATTAGCGACCCCGCTGCCTTGAGGTGAGTGAATGTTTTCTTTATACGATAGTACAGTCGTATAGCGTGGCTGGCTTACCGTTCCGAGGTCGCATTCCTGCCAGGGTTTCAGAGCTGGCGCGCGGACAGTAACGCCTAGTAAGAAATAGTTCTTATGCAAAATACTTTTATAGTGAGGGTGGACGAATTCGGTGTGTTGTTCATTTGGTGGAATTTTCTAGCCTTGGTTAAATGACGCGGAGGAATACACTGGAAGTATAACTTTAGCAGGGTTTCAGAAGAGTTGGAAATAACCATGAAGAGAGTACAGCGTGAGAACGGGTGCCAGTAAGATATAACGCAGCCTCTCATCAGGCAGCACAGTATGTCTGTGCCGAGGATTTCAGTTCGTGGAAACACACGCAAGTGTACTGCTTATAAGCTGTTCACGGTTGACTGTGCATTTCTGAATGCAATCTTTGTAATCCGTGTAGCTAGGGTCGAGTTGAGATATCTGGGTGGCTCTTAACAACGAGGTCTTGAGAGCCGATGAGGGTGAAATGAGAATGGGGCCGCGCCTGAATGAAAGGGCGGGGGAAACGGGAGATTCCTGAGAAAACCCAACAACCAGCGGCATCGTGCGGCACGATTCCTCTTGCGTGAATCCGGGCGCGAACGTGCCGGGAATCAAATCCGGTTCACCTTGGTAGGAGGCGAGCAGTCTAACCGCTCAGCCACATCGGCCCCTTCTACGAAGATTTGTACGAATTTAATAATCTCATGACTCTGTCTACTGCCGTTTTAAAAGAAACGTATATAAAACATACAAGGCTCTTTCAAGAGCTTCTATAAACGGGAAATTCCTGTTGAAAAAGTACATTTTGGCATAGACTGTGTAACCACGTCTTCTCCACTGTTGTCGTGTTCTTATTTAAAAGAAACGATCGATATGAATTTCACACTTGGATAATGTGTCATTATCTCCTGTAACCAGGGGCCTATGTGGCTGAGCGGTTACACTGCTCACCTCCCACCAATGCGAACCGGGTTCGATTACCGGCACGTTCGCACCCGGATTCACGCAAGTGGGAATCGTGCCGGACAACGCCGCTGGTCGGTGGGTTTTCTCGGGATCTCCCGTTTACTCTGGTCTTAAATTCCGGTGCTGCTCAATACTCACCTCGCTTCTCTCCAGTGTCTAGAGCAGCACATACCTGTCCAAACTCTCAACTCTATTGTAACCTGAAATTGTTCATTAAATATTCTTGCCCCAAAAATGTTCGTGTAGTGAGGCTAAATTTTCGCGGTGTAAACCAAGTGGCTGCGTGTCCAAAGAAAATATATCAGACTGGAGTTCTTTATTCGGATTTCTTTATATGCCCGTCCCCTTGGGAAAGCACTACCTAGCAAATTCTTCAATCAGAAAAATTCGCTTTGCGAAGGAAATGATGAAATGAGTATTCCCGGGTAGAAATTCCCGTTAATGGATTCCTGTGAAACTCGAGTATAAAATGATGGATGGTTTCACATGAAAGGGAAGTATAAATGTTCTGCACGCCATTTACTTCTGCAGACAGGTAATGGGACTCCCTGTCCTCTTAAAAAAATTAACGATATTTCCCATTTTCGCGTTACAAGTTTTGTTACTGGAAAATTGAATGTCACCAAGTGGTGTTTCAACACGCCGTATAAAATACTTTGAACCTTAATTATTTGTAAATAGTTAATATTCAATATCCTAAGATGTGTTTAGTTACACAATAAGCTACGAAGTAGAAACTATTCGGCGTCGTACCACAAGCATCAATAATGGGTAGTTCCTCCCAAAGTTGTCCAATAAGAATAGCAATGTTGGGGAATCCTACTGATACTTAAAAAATTGTTCCTTTATTTCAAAACATTTTAAGGGCTAACATGCATTTTTTATAGAGTTACTTATATAAATCGTATTTTAGTTGTTAAAACCATGATTTGCAGTACTAGAAATGTATCGTTCTTCCTTTTATCATCTCTTGTTTGCTGGTTTTGGCAACTGTTCGTGTAAGAAAGCCAAATGTTAAATCTCATTCATGGCATTCATTCGTTTAGCTATCAATAAATTCCGATTTTAAACCCTGCCATACGCGTTCCACAATTCTCCTCTCAATACTGTACTAAAAATTTTTATTTAACTACACAAGGTTATATGGAAATTTTATCAAAGAATTCAGTGGAAAAATTACCGGGAACATTGTCCACAATTAATAATGTACATTATTCTAAATTATTTAATATATGTTTATTCTTTTAACTCTGTGAATCAACTATTATCGTGGGTACAAAGTCACGATTTACTAATAATATTGGCTACACAAGAGTGTAAAAAAAATTGCATCTTTCGGAGTTGTATTTGAGGAAACTATACAGCGAATTAGTGGAAGGTCTTCAAAGTTAAAAACAGAAGAACTATAGGACAAATAATTTAGTTTCGTCCATTTTATAGAACTTTCTTGTACTGTAAGAGTCTAAAGTGTTATTTGTTTAGCAATAGCAAATGACAAACCATAATTAATTACCTTTCTTTTCGGATCAGCTACAGCAGCACTTAAAGTATTGCGTATGCTCACCTGTTGAAGTAAAGGTCGAAAGTAGGTTTGGTTTTCAGCTGCATTAAAAATTTAATTACCGCAGATTTCAGGATAAGTTCCATTAAAGCGCACCTGGTGATACTTTATGAGTTTAAACACGGAGTTAAGCAAATTATTGCGTCTTTTGTTTACCAGGCTTCATATTGCGGTGGCGCAGTGGCTAGCGCGCTCGCCTCCCACCAAGGCGATCCGGGTTTGATCCCCAGCGGGTTCGCTACCGGATTTTCGCATGTGTGAATCGTGCTGTATGATGCCACTTGCCGGTGGATTTTCTCGGGGTACTCCCGTTTCCCCCGTCCTTACATTCCAGCGCCGCTCCACCCTAGGGCCTCATTTCATGTCATGTTCAGGAATGACGGGCACCTACGGGTCCCAGCTGGAAAGCCCGTCAATCGGAGAGTGTTGTCTCGCCCTATGTTCACCCCCCACGCGAATTTTTTATTATTTGTATTCGGGAAACGTGTGGCTAACTAAACGTTTAAATATTTAGTACGTTGCAAAAAAAAATTATCCTTTGAACTGTTTCCAAAAGTAAGTTTTGAGTTGGTAAAACACATGTGCACAACCAGCGTAGAAACCAAAAGGGCTACACTGAATGAGCATTGTACGTCGACCAGTGTGTAGCTTTGGTGTTTTATAGTGTCGTATGACGGCATAATAAAGCCTTAAGTGTAGGCGACATTGGGACTAGATCACTTGTGACTGCAACTTAGCTGCAAGCAATTTAAAACTGCCTACCAGGTAATGGGCGAGCATTATAAACCAAAACAGATTACGTCTGCATTGTTTGTTGAGGCGCTCCAAACTCTAGTGAACTCACATTTTGGATACTAATATTTTTTGTTTGGTTAATTTCTTAAGTTAGTTGTGAAGGGGACATGAATTGGAATATATTATTTAAAGACGTTCTGCGTGTTATTTGAGTCACTGTTGTCCCCAGCTATTGTTCTTATCACTGTTATTATTGATAGTTGTAGTATACTTACTGTTCCTGTGCTTGTTAATTTCATCTTTAAATTCGTCATTCTCAAAGACATTAATATATGATGCTGCAGAGTTCAAATTGAATCTTAACATGAAATTACATAAATAGTTTTGTATGTTTCGTAAAACAATGTGTTAGGATGTTATAATATTTCACTTGTTGTGGCAGGAGAAAATTCGCAGCCACTAGATGTCAACGAATTGTTCGTACAACGTACAAAATGTTGTATTGTGTATTGTAGTATTTAGTTGGTTAGTCCCTAAGTTCTTATCTAAGTAAATATAGCTGCAGCTAGGACGTTATCCGAGGCCCAGAAGTGTGCGAACACCAAGGGTGGCTCAGGCATGCTCATCAGATATCTGATTACGACCTACGTGCGCAATACACTGCGCAGTCTCAGTCAGAAACTCGTTTCATCTGTGACCATATTTAAGGCGCAGTGACATAGTTATATATGTACCGCACGCCCCTGTATTATTCCAGCTATCATTTTAGAAAGTTCAGCTTTAAAAAAAAAGCGACCCAGATATAAAATGGATGCTAATGTATTCAAACTTGAATAATTTCGCAGTGCTGTTCGTAGCAGCTATTATTACTAAAAGTGGAGCATATTTTATTAAATGAAAAATTCTTTATTAAGGCTTAGCTTACAGTTGGCAGATAAAATCAAGAAGGCGGTAGCTTTAAAACATGGAACGATACACAAGATTGTCCTGCACTCCATGAACAGACGTTGTGAGGTGGCTTGTTATAAAAATGGGACAAGGAAAACTTAATGCGGCATGTGACCCGGCATGTTATGAAGAGGAGGGGGAGGGACACGCGATTGGTAATTGGGAATCAAAATTGTTATGTCAGGTACTACGGGAGATGAAACAAAAGAATGACGAATAGGACGACCCTGAGTTCGATTCTGCCACATGCGAACGTCTTTCGAGGGTAGTGACGTCACCCGCGATTATGAAAATATGGGCTGTCACATTATCAACCAACGAAAGTGTGTTGCCCTTCAATTTGTGTATCGAATTTTATGACGTAATGTTCACGCGTGCGTCAATAGAATCCAAATAAGTATAATTCTATTCACGATATGTGTTGGTTCGTCTCACATACTTTGCGAAATTTTGCAAATCACTTTTTTTTTTCGATTCCCAGTTTTCAAGGACGTGTCTCTTCCTTACAGGCTGTTTACGGTAAAGTGGTAGTTTTTGAAAGCCCTCCCGTTAGGAATACTAGTCAATAAATGTATTCTAATTCAGACTTAGACGTTAACTTCCGAGTACGGTGGAATATACACACTGTGTTTTTTACTTACGTCACAATATATATTTTAATACGGTTGTCAAAAAATATAAAATGGCTGAAAGTAGAAAATAACTAGTGCCTAAAAAAGTACTCAATTTACTGTGAACAGCCTGTACACGTTCGTGTCCCGTGCCCATGACCGAGGACGTGCTGCGCGTGACGGATACTTATGGTCGGCACTGTACGCAACGAGGAACCATTGGCCGGTGTTTCGTGCGCCTTACTTATGAGAAAACTGATTTGTTGAAGTTCCAGTTCTCTCGCCTCACTTTATTCATTGCTGGCGGGAAGCCCGCTTAACACACGTGCGGGGAAAAAAGAAACAAAAAAAAAAAATTAAACAGTTGCAACACATTGAGATCGTAAATGAACATGTTAACAATCACGTTAGGTGCTATGTCATATTATTTTCAACCCAATTTTTCCAATACGAGTCGCCTCTCAAGGTTTTCACATAAAGATTAGGATAACTCTGTATTGTAGTAAGAACTGATAACTCTCGCAAGCATGTATAAGCCGCAACTGAAATACGTTGGACGGAGATGCGCAGTTTGAATGCTGATTTAGGGAATTCTACATGGAGCTCATTATTTTATCTTTGCGATAACTCTATGTCAATATATATATATATATATATATATATATATATATATATACTTATCTGTGTTCACTTTAGACGTGGAAATGTTCTCGTATTTAGTAAGGCTTTAAGCTTCGCTTCTGAATATGTTGTAGCAGGGATCTGACAAAAATGCTAGCGCATTTTGTAAACGTATTATGAAAAATTATTATAAAATTTAAATATTTTCTTCTAAATGCCAATAATAATTTTATCTCTCACACAAATTGATGCTGATTTAAACCAATAATAATTTCTTTGATTTCAGATGTTTTCTAATTGTTAGTTTTTTTTCTCATTCTAATACATACTAACGAAACTGTTTAACCTCAACGTGGGTAGTAATCGTGGAATAATACCCACTAAACCATCCAGTTGGATGATGGTATCAATAAAAACAAATACCTACAGAAAATAAAAGAAAAGAATCGTCCCTTGAATATGATTGGTCACAACTGACTTCGATTTAAGTCATATCGAAGTTAGTTTGACTTATCAAGAGGAAAATTTACCTTCATGTCGCTCTCGATTCAATGTGAAAACACTACTGCGTGATCTGTACCTGCACATAACGACAAGACAAAGCTAACACAACGATATCCATGTTTCCGACAACGTAAACCGGCTTACCAGGCGTTTGAACTGCATCACAATGTATCAGCAATTCACGTTTTTCCAACACACTATTAAACGTGTATCCAATTTGCTGATCTACGAAAAGAACACACATTTCATACGAAAGCTGTTGAGTGTTTTCAAGACGTTACGTACTTTAGAAACGCCATTTTTGAATACTCCAAAATGTTTAGAAACTCCTTTTTCAAAGCATCGTATCTCAAAATATACGAGTAAGGTACATAACAAAATTACTGGAGGGCCCTGCATTGAACTTTCCTACAGACTGTCCACCAATAAATGTCAGCGCTGAAAGTCCCATAGGTACACTCAATGTGACTAAAGGTTGTTTACGATAAAGTGAGCACACATGAAATTAACGTTATAAAAAAGTCCTTGCCCTTATCCTGCATATATTTTAACGGCTGTAATGAGTGACATGCGTCCAGTAAAGTCGGTAACGATAGAGGGGAAAGTAGTTACATATATTAACGTCGAATAAAAAGTGTTCGGTAATCATTTGCGATAACTTAAATTATTTCTCTCGCTTCCTGTTTTTTTTTTTTTATGAAACGAAGTGTAAAAATGAGCAAATTTGTACAATATATACTTTTCTAATAATTTCGCACATTCACTTGACCGACGCATGAATAAAGTGATGAGGCCCATGGCAATGGTAATTTTACATAAGGCGGAAGAACACACAACGTGTATACAAGTAGATCTTAAGCAGTGCTTTCAAAAGTGCTCATTTTGCCATGAACATCCTACAGAACACTGCAAGTCAGTTGAGAATTTTACGCTTAGCGGCAATGGCGCACTTGATGCTTGTGGCATTGTCGCCCTTACTGCTCCCGCGCTTCTCGGCCGCAATTGTGCAAGAAATCTCCAGGCGTGCTGGAGCCTTAAGGAAGAGCTCTCTGCAGCAAGATACTGAAGGCAGGTACGAAAGAAAAGGTTAGGGAACGCAAAGCTGGAATGAGAACAACAAAAGGAACTGGTAGGCGAAGCTATTTCTGTTTCTCGCCGTGAGACTCGCAAGGAGGCCTGTATTGCCATGGTGACCGCTGAAGTCCCCTGTGAAAGACGGGGCTTTGGCAGAGCTACGATTATTAAGGGGCTTTGGTACCTGCGGCGCGAGGAAACTTGCGCAGCTTTACAAATACGCCCTTATTGGAAATCTACTCAACATTTCGCTGCGGGGTCTGGTCGTGTTTTGCGAACTTCACGAGCAAATATTTTGCATCTAAGCCGTAAATGTGCGCGTTTTGTTACGGTGCGAATTGTTCTAACCAAGTATGTAAGTAATATACCTGTTAAAAAGCTGCGTGTACAACTCTGTAGTGAAACATAGACTCTTCTTAAATTCTCACTGAAGGCTTTCTTTCGCAGTAAGTTAACAAGAAAGTGATAAGTCTGATGAAGCATGTCTCGTAAGAAACGTAACAGTTGTGATGGCCTATACCATGTAGGAGGCTCTCGACTATTCTCAAAAATGTATGTTTAAATTTAGAGGGTGAAAAACGCTCAGACTAATGTTTCCACAACCATTAGTAATAAATTGCTGTACTGAAACTTTAAAGTAATGAAGACAAGTGGATTATGACTTGGTTACATGGTCCCAAAATGGCACGATGACAGCCTTGAAGTGTATAACACATGGCATTGGTATTGAGTTCTTCACTGACTTGAAAGCCAAAATAGAAACAATACGTATGATCTATGATACAAAGCAATTTCTACAGTGTTTACAACGAACATTTAAATGCATCTGGTGATAACCGAGCAGTTATTTAAAACGCCTTGGAATTATTGTTATAAGTGTAGCGTAACTAAGCATTTCAAAGGACTTTGGGTGCACAAAGAATGAATATAACTGAATTGTATGAATAAGTGTTCTTAGGGACCGAATTTCATTTGGTAATAGTCTGCGTACACAAACATAGACGCACATTCGAAGAAATTATCCTCAGGTTTACCACATCATTACATGAGTGTATTGGGAAAACATTAGAGGTATTTTGATTCTCACATACGTCCATGGTAGCCTTCCAGCGTTTGTTCAAGAGATGCGTAGCGAAGTTGCCATATTTTTTATGCTAGCGATGTTAAACACTTTTGTACTCCCAGCATAGTAAAGACTGTCCACGGCAAAAAAAATGTACACTTTTAAAGCCCTTCTTAAAATCTTCTTATATGCGAATTATGTATTCTTCCACCACGTGTCCTATTACTCATGCATCGGTCAAATGAAACTGTAGAATTATATGAAAAGAAAATATTTAACAAATATTCTATTCATTATATTTAAACGTACAGCAACATACTCAAAAAAATAGCAAAATAAATAATTTCGGTGTTCACAAATGTTCACCGAAGAATATTTATTGGACGATAAGAAGTGGAACTACTTGGTGTTCGTCGTTGCCAACTTCACCGGGCGCAAGCCTGTCGTGAGCTCGTTAAAATGCATGCAGGTAGAGGCAGTAACATTTTCCAAAGGTTGATTTCTAAAACGTTCAGATAATCGCGTGCAGGCTACATATGGTATATTTTTCGTGCTAGCTACAGGTTAAGAACTTCCGGTAAGGTGTATACAGAACAATTTTTTACGCTGGTATTGTAGCGTGTTCCGGTTCTTTACAATTCCATAGCTGCACGCCACGTACCTGTTTCTAAGAAAAACTGTTCACAAATTTAACATCGTACTCTTAGAGGCTGAGTTTAAATGCATTGAATTCCCGAAATATTATATATTCACGATATATTCTCACTTTCTGATTAAAACCTTTGAAAAAACGCCCTCTGTATGTGTTTCGTTGATCAAGTGTTCTTAGTTCCATCAATATTATCATAACTTCTTTTATGGTAAAATAAAACTTTTACTTTTAGTTTTTGTCTATTTATATCACATTCAATGTAGGGAATAAATATAGAGAAAATATGTGGATAAGTTGGTATTGACTAGCAATAAAAAGTTCTTACGTAAAATTTAGCAAAATTGAAATTATTTTACGTTATTAAAAAAATAAACGGTTATAATTGCAATAATTAGACGCTTTATAATACAGTGTTGGGAATATGTACAATTTTTGTGTATAAATAAATTTTTTTGGGTGATTATCCAGCGCACAAATTATGCAGTGCTTTGGTTCATAATTTACAATTAATCCCAAACTTATTTCTGTTTCATTTACAATTCGCAGATGGTTGCGGAATGAGTACCCTGAAAGTATAAAATGAATTGACTGCAGTGCCACAGAAACGAAAATCTCACGTTTGTTTACGTTTTAAACTTTGCGCGTGAATTGGGCTCGTTTGAAGTTGCAAGTGTAATAGTAAATGCCGAGTAGGTTCCTGCGTCTCCCATTAATAGTTCTTTTTTCACATTATTTGTTTATACATGTAGCATTTTGTACTTCGGTTTGGGGGACGTGTTGGAATAAAAGAGAGGGATTAATGCATGGGATTATAATTAGATATTCAGCAGAATTATAGATGTGTAACTGCTTGTATTCAACAGAAGTACAGATACGTAATGGTTTATATTCAGTGTAGCGTTAAGTCATACTAAATTTGCATACTTCAGTAAGAGACATGCGGTATGTTATCGTTAAAATTGATGGCGAAGGATGATGAAATATACGCGGATATAACGGTTGGTACATCAGGCTGCTTGGCGGATACATCTAGGCCAACATCGTACAGAGAAGAAAACCCACAAGAGGTGTTACGGTGTCCAATGTCGCCCAAACTAAGGTTACTTCTTCTCAGGTTGAGAATATCAATGTTAAAAGTTTGGCAACCAAACATTTTCGCCACTTCGTAAGCGCTAATGTCGCCTGTGTACCGGATTTTTCTATTTTCTACGGAAGGAAAAAAACTAATCACAATAATCATAAATCAAATATAAAATAACTATTTAACAGTGGCATGTAATGAGTTTTTTTTACAGGATAAGCATGTGCTACTCGCAAACGCAACTCACAACTTGATGTATTTGCCATTTTATAACGCCTATCATTAGTTATAAAAACTGAAACGAAATGAATATAATAATAATTAAACTGAATATTATTCTAAGAGATATTACAAATTATAGGAAAACTCCTGTTTTCCCTAAAACTTTCATCCACTTCCCAAGGGAAAATGAAGGACTGGAAGACGCAAACATAACGGCTGCTTATCCCGCCGAAGGAACGCGGTCGAACATGTGACGTGTTGTTGCTTGCGAGTTCGATTCATTGCTAGTTCCTCCCGTTTGTGGAAATAAATACTAGATAGCAGCACTATACGTGCACAGCAAGGGGTTACAAAATCTTCGTTTCTCGAATCGGAAATGGGAACTCAGAATTTTAATGTGTTAAAAGTTAAGGCGAAAGCTATAAAGGATCAAACATTTCCAATATGTGTAGGGTAATCATTGCTTATCTTGCGTCTATGGAATAAACGCCATTGCTATTTAACAAAGTGAAATATTTCTCTTTTACTATTCACTTAGCTTAAAATCTTAGTTAAAAGTGACCTCTTCGGGACACTAGCGCTTACCTAGTGGCGGAAAGTTTCCCTATACCAAACTATCCCAGGAAACTCGTTTTGTTCCTCTCCTGAGTAGCAACAACCTTCCCCAAACGTCGCGCAATTGTGATCTGGTTCTCAGTCTGCCAGGAGAGATTCTCGCTGAAAACTCCTTTGGGAAGTAACATCCTGATTACTACGATACTCAGCCCTCTGGCCTGGTTACAACCTTGCGTGTGATAGAGCGTTTAGGCAGTATGCCGAGCTAGGGCCTACCCACGCGAATAAAACACGGACGATGTTGATGGACGGCGTGAAGGCGACAGGATTACCTGAATTTACAGGAAGTTTCGTACTGTTGCGAAGGGACCTAAACAGTACATCCCGCTCTGAAACCGGCTTCACGCATTCAAAGTAAAATCAGGATGCCAGGAATGCGACAACTTATTCTAGCAACCACCGGACGAGGCCGCTTGCGAAAACTCCCTCCACCAGCCAGCAATTGGGGAGATGGATGCCTAACCGACGCACCGATATAGGCCACTCACTGTAAGGCAGGGCCCGGCGTCTTTCCACATCCGACCAGCAGCCAGGGAAGCTCACAACATCCGTGTGTCCGTCCGCCGCCATCCGATCAGCTAGATACAGCATCCGGCATCAAGAACAAGGCGGGGACTGCCCATAATAGTTTTCTTATAAACCAGGCGTGCCAACATAGTTGTAACTTAAATTAACATAAATTATTATGGCTATCCCACGCGTTGGATCATTCAGTGTCGTACAAAATGTAAGTTCTTGTTGTTATATTTGTTTCTCAAGCCATAATAAACATATCTCTACCATTAACTATCATTTCAGTTATGCCCCTAAACCCTTTTTGTGCGGACATGACTTTAAGTTATATCCGTAATAGTAAACCTTGTAGACTCGGTGATCAAAATAGAATCCTGCCAAAGACTGGGAGCCAATCATAGCTGGGCCCGCCTCTCCCATAATACTGCGGCAAATTAGTGATCACGGCCATAAACCACCTACACTCTAAAACTGAGTCAGCGAGAATTTCACTGTTTCAATCAGTTAACAGTAACTGACACAATCAACAGTCACTCCAGTGGATTTAACCGATGAATTGGTGAGGAAATTCCAGTTTGCCTTCACTTGCTGTTTCAGTAACATTTTCCAGTGATTTATCTGCCACTTTATTCGCTGGTTTTCAGTGGTTTGTTTTTGACTGTTGAATCGGTTAAACAACTTGTAGAACTGACCTTTAAACAACGGGTATTCAATGAAATAACAACGCACAAACTAATAAAACAAATACAAAGTACTTTCTAAGATGTGAGTTTCGTCTTTCATAGCACCATTTTACAAGTTAACATGGATATTCAGTTTTTCATTTCGTTTAAACGTGTTTCATTTCGTTTTAATGTAATCATCACAGCACTCAATAAATAAATTTTACCCAATAATAAAGAAATTCAAAAAAATCTTTAAAACTATTATTATTCATAACATACTACTTCCCATTACGACCTGCAAACTCAATTGGTGAATTTCGGGTTCCAACCCACGACTCTATTAGCAGCCCGACATCTTATTCACTAGACTATTTTAACATGTTAACGACTAGACTGCTGTAACTTCTTATCCCTAGTACAAAAACAGGTATGTATCATTATATTCCAGTTCGAATATACAAGGTTGGCCGAACATACAAAATCCATGCAAATTACCAACTGTATGTCTACCAACTAGTTGCCAGTAACCAGCCAACCGTGATCATCAATATATATTTTAAATACAATTAGTTTAAGTATAAAAAACCAAATGTTTAAGCAAACATGGAAAATAATGTTTTTTTATTCTCATACCAAACATTTAATGGAGTATTGTTGAAATTATATTGGTTATACAACGTTGGTCCAACTAACGTAAAAGCACCAAACACCAACCGTTTGGTTCCCAACATAATTATTATGTTACAGCATTTAAAAATTAAATTATTTTGTTTAACATTTTTGATTAGTTCAATTTTGTGTTATTTTCAAATATCTGTAAATGCAATGTTAGACTAGGTCATCCTTTCATTTATAATAATTCTTATATAAATTCTCTTTGCAGTCATGTTAATTTTCTGAGTTACCTAGGACAACATTTAAAAAAGGAAATATAGTATAATAAACTTAATTTTTTTCAATGTTTAGAATATTGTCTGGTTCTTAAAAGAAGCTAGACATGTAGCAGCTTCTGCGAAATTGAAATTTTTATAGTATATTATTCAGCACAGTATAGTATATTTATAGTATATTTATATCACCATGCAATACCAGGGCATGATGTTAAATTGGTCAATGGAAATGAATATTTGAAGAGATCCTTCAGATGTCTGGAATTTAAAGTTTTAGAGTATGTTGAAGACTCTAATGTCACCGATGTAAAAGGCTTTACTATACCGTGATTAATGCATTTTGACTACTTCCGTTCCCAGCTATTATCCTGCAGCAACTGTAAGGTGACCACTTTGTACTATGTCAACAATCATTTGAACTGTCTCGACAGAAACCCATATTTTATTTATGAAGAAAAACTTAATTTTTGTGCTGTAAACCAGTGGACAGAAAGTATCAAATTGCTTACCGCTGAAATAGACAAAGAATTCAATAATTTTTTTAATGAACTTTGAAACAAATATCTACTAAACACTCAATAATAAAGAGTGAGATGCAAATTAATGAACTGTTTGCCAGTGAATTAATTTATGATTATCGTTCTAGCTTTTCCTTTATTTCTTTAAAGAAAGTTTTGTGAGGAAGGATGTAAGCAGTATCAAATGTTTTCACTTCTTTACAATAATTCAAATGAGTAGCACCATAACGTTACATTGTTAACCATTAATTAATGTGTTCATTTCATCATAATTTCCATTAAATTAAAATAATTACTTTTACTCTCTATTTTGTTACTAGTAGAATATTGATTATATTTTTTATGTTAAAATGTTTG
Organism: Dryococelus australis; assembly: GCA_029891345.1. Taxonomy (NCBI): domain Eukaryota; kingdom Metazoa; phylum Arthropoda; class Insecta; order Phasmatodea; family Phasmatidae; genus Dryococelus; species Dryococelus australis. The sequence goes on along the minus strand of CM057002.1, from coordinate 68,598,554 downwards.
AAGTGTTGTGGAATAATGTTTTGAAAGAGTATGGTAACTATAATGTCATCTATACCACATTATAAAATGTGTGCTATTAGTGCTCACGTAATTTTTGTATGTACATACACTTATTGACACTTTCCGTAAACATTTAATCTAACGAACAGTTACTGCAGCGATATACATTACTTCAACGTTAAAGTTTGTCATCCCTACAGGATGGCAAATAAAACGTTGTGCACTAGAGTTTCATGTACTCACTTTCGTTAAAATGGCAAAGTTTTTAAGAAGTTAACATGCTAAGCTACGAAAGTGATGTTTTACGTAGCCCGCATCAAAATAATACATTCTCTAAAAATTTGTTAAATTGGCAGCATAATTCGATTATAAATTTTTATTAATTGCGTTTTTAAAATTTATATAAATATGTAACATAATCAGCGTTCATTAAGGGGGCAAATTAGAACTCGTATATTTTTTATCAGTTATACAAGGAACCGTTAACTAACAGCAGCATATTTGTAGATAGTTATTAATACTTACTTTACTTTATTTGCATAAACGCTTCCTCTAGAACTCTTGATAAATTTTCGATAAAATACTAAAGTATATTTAAAACTTTATTCTCAGAAATATATGTTTACACAATTGATTAATATCTGTCATCGACGCAAACACGTATGGCTGTCCGAATTCGTCAAGTGTGCACCGAAAGTAAGTGAAGTAAGCAAGGGGGCAAGTACATGTGTACATTTACTTCATTTCGGACGTGGCTCCGCCTGTACCTTGATCAGCATTCAATTAGATATTACATCCGAGGCAATGGAAGCGTCGACTTGTTTCAAGATGTTCCTTTCCCTGACCAATTTAGTCCATGCGTGAATCTGACCACTTTAGGTCACACATTGAGTTTTGTTCTGTTGCGTTTTAAAATTTAAAAAAGTTAACTCGTAGAAATATTCTGCTAGCAAAATTGTGAACGTCTTTCAAACTACCGTATGTTAGAATCTACAAGCGAGTGTCATAAAGAAGGGAATGAGAATGAATTAATTTAATGAATAATAGCGAAAAAAAAGAAAAATGGAGCCAACATGTTCGAGAAATGCCTGAAAACCGATTTCCTTTTCAAGCCATGAAATATTATCCACAAGAAAGAGACGTGAGGGAAGACCAAAAGTAAAGTGGATACCGGCAAAATTACATTGGAAACCGAGGAAATGGAAAAGTTGAAAAAACTTCCGCGCTTCTCCATCGCTTAGTTTCATCCCAGGAAACGTTGATACCCTAACCTTCGCTGTCCTTCACTAAAATGCCGATGCTTGGCCGTTTCAAATATAATAAATATTTTAGTCACTTCCTTTTTTTTACATAACTACGATCGCAAGTGGCAATATTTACCAGTAAGTGTTCATAAATAAATTAAAGGAAAACACACACACACACACCTACATATACGTATGTGCATATACAGAGTGATTTTCAATTAGACTGAAAAACTTAGGGAGGAGATTCTTCATAAAAAAGTAAAAGGAAAACATATGTGACACTTTATACCTAAACCGAATGAATATTAAGGGAGGTACGAAAAAAAAATACACACGAGATTTTAAGCCGTTTTTGTGCAAAATATCGGCTCTTATGATGAAGGTCCCGATAGCATTCAATAATGTCCCGAGAGTTGTCATTGTATTTTAGTGCGTCACCGATATTTTGCACGAATGCGGTTTAAAACCTGGTTATTTAAGGGCTCATACCTCCCTTAAAATTTGTTTAGTTATAAAGTTTCACATATATTTTTCTTTTACTTTTTCATGAAGAATCACCTCCCGAAGTTTGTCGGTCTAATTACGAATCATCCTGTACATTGTTGGGACCACAAATGGCATGCAGTTTGAATGGCAATGTAAAATGCACACTCGCCAATCCAGGTCGTGTGCGAGCCATACTCCAGGAGAGGGTAGTTGTGGAGGTCCGGCTCAGCAACAGCCGACCCACGTCAGAGAATAAGATTTCACTATAAATAGGACTGAAAACCACCCGCTTCCCCCCCACTCTCTCTACGGGCCAATATCGGCAACTTCGGGCAAGGCGTTGACGATCAGAAGACGCATTCAGAGGTGACATCGTCCCTGGGTCGCAGGTATGCTGGTCCTAATTCCTATCCAGGCCGCTATCATCCACGTCAGGAGACGTCCTTGCACCACCACATCTCCAGTGCACGGCATCAGGAGGACCCGGAGGAGCTTCGGTCGATCCAATACGAGCCAGTGGGAGGTGTGCTTTCAGTAGGGTGCAAGGTAGAGCTATAGGGAAGTTACGCGAATAAAATATAGAATGAACGTTAAAGATAAAGTTATTTGATTACAAGACACCGAAGTATAATTATCTGAGTACTGTTTGTATGCCTGTATTGTGAAAAGATTAGTATCCCAATAAATCGTTGTTCGTACTGTTTGTTGGAGTTAATAATTACAGTGATATTAGAACGCCCGTAATCAACGCCAGTGGAGTTACAGAGATGCTAAAGGGATATTAATTAGGTGATCTTAGAGCTGTGAAGGAGAGATAGAAGCAAGTACCTCTTGCGGCAGTTGAAGTTGGGACACGTTGGCCGCCTTGTGTCAGCCAGGCTTGGTGTAGTCACCAGCCTTAGAATTCAGTTATCCAGCGATCAAGTAGGGAAGGATCTCGGCTGACTAGGCGAACGCAACAATATACACACATGCATATTTATATTTTTTTTTTCTCGACGTTTGCTGTCGACCTCCAGTGGCGCAGTAGGTTGCTGCACCACCGCGCTGGTCTGGGGTGCGGGAGGTTCTGGGTTTGATTCCTCGATAAGGCATAGGTGTTTATTAAAGTTTGGTGATAAGTAGAGACGATGGTATATTGCGGGAAAGTTGACTGTTTGCTAAGATTCTACGTACTGTAAATATGTCCGACATTTTATTTTCCTTATTAGCAGTCATGCATGTATGAAGCTACTACCCCATTTCACTGGTCCAATGAGGATTCTGATACTATAAGGCAGAACGTTCATGATTGGCCTGTAAACAATTTAGCGGAGTCAAAACATTGTTCATCCAATCATGAAAGAATAGACTGGTTAGTGTAATATAAGGTATGTTGGCTGAAAATTTTTTTTGCGATTTTCCATCATCTCTAACCGTAAGTTATTTTGTTAGCCGTTCCCTGAAAAACCTTCGGGCATAACAGCAGGGGACGGCAATAAGCCCTTTCCAATCCAATCCGATTTGACATTTGCTGCTAGGATGCACAAAACCCGCGATTATATGCCTGAAGCTCTTTCAGATTAAAAGTTCCCGAATTAACGCCAAGTTACAATCGATTTAACCACACTACTATAGACTGTTCACGGTAAAATGAGCCCTTTTGAAAGCCCCGTTTAAGATCTTCTTGTAGACACGTTGTGTATGACACACGTTGTGTATGACTTGTAGACACGTTATGTAAAATTAACATTGACATGGGCCTCATTACTTTATTCATGCGTTGATGAAATGGAACTGTGAAATTATTAGGAAAGTTAATACTTTACAAATATGCTCATTTTAACACTTCGATGCATAAAACAAAACAGAAAGCGAAAGTAATAATTTCAAGTTATCACAAATGGTTACCTAACACTTTTTATTCGTCGTTAACATATGGAACTAATCTTCATCCATCGTTACCAACTTTACTGGGCGAATGTCACTCAGTGCGCTCGTTAAAATAAATTGAGGTAAGGGTAGTAATTTTTTTCTATGTTTCATTTCTAAAGTGCTCACTTTATCGTGAACAGCGTTTACCAATAGCAGTAAGGGATAAACAGAACAAATTAAAATGGCACCAGTACCCAGCTGAAGGTCATAACTTGTCTAGTTACTTGAATATAAAATAAATTAAAAAATAGTCGAAACATAAAATTTGTCGCGTTATAAAAATTAAAAACAAGTTAAAATTTAAAATTACAGAGGCTTGAAATTATATTCTGTTATAATCTAAAAGAAAAAGGTTACGTTATAATTTTAAATAATGTCAAAAGTTAAAATTCCTCCGCCTCCACCCTTGAACCCTCACCTTACCATCCCCTCCGGAGACAAAGGGGGGCGACGATTATTGTTTTCATGAGGTGTCCGTCGTGTGTTTGATGTTTGTGTCTGTGTTGTGATGGTGTCAGTGTAATATTGTTTGTGTAGGGAGTTTTACAGTGCACGTGTTGTTAAAGGCTGTTAACGGTAAAATGATCACTTTTGAAAGCCCTGCTTAAGATATACTTGTATGCACGTTGTGTATTCCTCCGCCTTACGTAAAATTTCCATTGGCATGGGCCTGGTCACTTCATTCATTCGTCGGTCAACCGAAACTGTGAAATTATTTTTAAAGTAAATACTTCACAAATCTGTTCATTTTTACACTTCGAGGCATTAAAAAAAAAACAGAAAGCGAAAGTAATATTTTTAAGATATAACAAATGGTTACGTAACAATTTTTATTCTACGTTAAGATATGGAACTACTTTACATCCATAGTTATCAACTTTACCGGCCGAATGTCACTCAATGCGGCCGTTAAAATATATGCAGTCAGGGGCAGTGGGTTTTTTCTAAGGATAATTTCAAAAGTGCTCACTTATATCGTGAACAGCGTTAAGTAAGGGATCAACTTGCGAGTATGACGTAGAGTTGGAACCGCGCGAGCGCAAGAAGCGGGGAGAGGGCCGTGGAGTGGAGGTTGGCGGCGATTTCGGGCTTCGGAGAACATTTCCGGGCAGTAGTAGGGCCTATGTCTCGCTACTCCGAGTGCTAGTGCGCTGATTTTGGGGCCAAACGAAATATTTCGTCTAAATCTGTCGATGTAGGCCACAAAAGTCAAGTATACACTTCGTTACTTTCGTTTAATTCCTAAATCCCAAGGTAAATATTTTAGTCTGTTCGCAGTTTCTTCACATTTGTTGAATCTGGCATTTAAAAAATCACTCCATGAAACATGCATATTATTTTTAAATACTCCATGCATACAAACGTTTTATACTTGTCATAATATGAGTTTCTCACCATTGATTAAACTTGTAATTATATGTTATCTGTGATTTATAATATTACCTTTATAATTAATATGAATAAAAAAGAGCGAAAATTTGTGTTTCGGTAATGCCTAGTAAGAAATATATACTATGCAAAGTGCCCACAAATGCGGTACGTTGTCCTTTGGTGAATATTTATAGACTAGGTTAACCTTTGTTTGCATGGAGCGGAGGAATATCTTGGATGTAGAGCATAAGCAAGGGTTCATGTTGGAAGAAACTGTGAATATAGGTACTATACCCTCTCACGCATACGTATCCACGTAAAAACCACGTTCGCGTCGCCGTCACATTCGCACCATGATTTTTAAAGTAAAATATATTGCGATGGTTTTGAAGATAGTTATCCATGTGACATGTTTGCCAGATTAAAAAACATTGCCCTTAAAATAATCGTTTTGAAAAGAAATGTGATTGAATTGTAAATAAAAACAATGGGGTTTATTTAGTTAGCTATATGGTTGTGCTAATGATGGTTATTTCAATTGCAGCACGACCTTGAATTTTCGCGTGAATTCCTTTGCCTGTTTGGCGCGTCCCCGCCCAACGTGTGTCGGATGCGCTCGGGCGTGATCGGCCGAGCTCGGCTTCCTCTCGTCAGTAGATTGCAGTCCGTGCCGCTTGCGAGGTAAACCCCCTTCCAGTAGCGCCGACCTCCGTGCGCGCAGCAGTTCAGCGAGAGCGGATGCGAGACCTCACGTGACCGGAAGGAACCATCAGAGCGTCGTCGTCGGCGTCTCTCCTACCCTCCTCCTACCCGTAACAATTTCCCCTCGCCACAGCCAGCCCTTTGCGCCCCTAGCGGAGGCGTGCGCAAACAAACGGCGGCGGTGCTGGCGCTAAATTGGCGGCCCCGGGGGAGGCGTTCGCCTCATTGTGTGCGCTGCCCCAGGGGTTGGGGGGTTCGCGTCCCCTGACCCCCACCGCCAAATGATGCCACCGCCCCCCAGACTCCCCGCGACCTCCGGCCTCGCTCAAACAACGCCCTCCCAGGCCAACCATGCGCCGCTGGACGACGATTTATGAATTTAACACGTTCTGCGGACCGAAATTACTCGCCGGGGAAACCCCCTCCGTTATCGTGATGACCACGACCCTCATGGAAGTGGGTGGGGGGAGGGAGTGACTTAGCGAGCTGATGAAATAGGCGACACGTCGTTTTCTAGGGAAAACGTCTTTCGTGACGGATCGTAAAGATGGGGTAGGCCTGGCCTTTCCATTGGAGTATTCGACAAGTATCTTTCTCCAGGTCACTCTGGATCGGTACAGTTGAATACGTAATGACTATGACTGTTAGTAGTTGCTAAGGCTCGCGAACAGTTTGGCAGTGTGTTTGAGACATACGTTCCCAACGAACGTTAATCAATCGATTTCTCAGCCTGATTTTATGCGTCAGCGGATGTCACTCACTTCAGACACAACGCGAAATATGCAATATTGCTAAACATGTAGAAGGTAATAGTCGGCTTTTGAATTACCTTTATATTATATAATTAAAACATAATTCTAAAAATGAATAGGTGGAAATGGAGCGATGTCAGTGACATACAGTGTCAATTGCTTGACAGGGAATCAACAGCAGCTCATAGAATAAAGATGAGGTGTACGGACTATTGACTGTTGCCCATGTATTCAACACTGACCTATACCACACACAGAGACAATGGTCAAAGTCACGTGGTCAACAGTGATAAACGACTTTGTTCGTATCCTAATTTTCAAAAAGTAAACATTTTTGTACTAATAAAATACTTTTGCCAATTTGATCGTATAGGATGTTCACGGTAAAATGAGCACTTTTGAAAGGCCTGTATAAGATCTACTTTTATGCAAGTTGTATATTCTTCCGCCTTATGTAAAATTAACATTTCCATGGACCTCATAACTTTATTCATGCATCGGTCAAGTGAAACTGTGTAATTATTATAAAAGTAAATATGTTATAAATCTGCTCATTTTTACACTTCGGAGCATTAAATAAAACAGAAAACGAAAGAAATATTTTCAGTTGTCACAAATGGTTACCTAACACCTTCAATTCGGTGTTAATACAGGTAACTTCTTTCTCCCCATCGTTACCAACTTTATTAGGCACTTATCACTCAGTGCGCCGCATTAAATTAAACGTTTGAAGGGGCAGTGACTTTTTTCTAAGGTTGATTTCAAAAGTGCTCATTTTGTCATGAACAGCCTTTAATAAATTTTCAGTAATAATGGATAGTGGAATTGTATCTAAACATCTCAAGGCATTTGTTTAGACAAATATTGCTCTAACGTCAAATCGTGTGCACGTCGTTTATGATGGTTGCACTGGCGGGAAGGCAGCCCAATGTTGGGATACGAACTGACTGCTTCGCACCTTGCCCCCCCCCCCCCCCCAACCGGCGCATTTATTTTCCATCCACGCTGCAGCTTACGGATTGTAATGGTGGCTAAATGACACTGATTTTAATGCCGAGCTGTGGCGTTGTGAAGTGGTAGCTACTTGTGAACAGGTAACAAAGCTGTTGAAATGCACGATACACATTTATTGCCGAATCACAAAGTAATTTTACGTGACGGAAAGCTAACTTTTCTTTTACCACGGTATTATTTTTTTTTCAACTTACGAGTGCGTGGGAGGAAAAATTTTTACCGTGCATGGGCTGTTGGTGTGGTTTTATAGCTACTCGTAGGATAGCGCCACATACGGCTGACTACAACGTATGCAATGTGCAGAGCTACCTTGAACTAGCAACACAATGCGTTTGAGGTTTGTTGTGAGAGGCAGAAGGGGGATGAGAGTGGAGAAAGATGATAGGCAGATAAGGATATCTGTAGGCAGGTGGCATACTTGTGATGTGAGTCAGCGAACGGCTTTGCAATGAGCTGCTCACATTTATACAACTGAACCAACCAACGGTAGAACTGTTCTACCAATGCCAACTAAAGCCAGTTAGTCTGTTAATGTACTGGCTTTTATGTAAAGTGATATATTTATACCCTACTAGCAGTTCGAGTTTTATTAATCCAGGAAGTGCCGCGGTGGTGTAGCGGCTAACAGTGCTCGCACCGGTTCAAATCCAGGCGAAGTCAAATCCGAATTTTTCTCATCTTTTTGACGAGGCGGATGTTGCTGTTAGCTAGTAGGCTTTCTCTGGGTCTTTGATATCTATCAATAGTATAAAAAGGAATACTAGATGGCCTTAAAATACATGTTTTGAGCATTGCGCTTTTAGACACTCTCATAACTGTAAATGCTTTGCATTTGTGTCCGATTAAACAGTACATTATAGGCTACTTCGAAGAAAATGCCTGCTCCTCCTGTGGAATTTTTTAACTACCACGTATTCGTGTAACTATTTTGCCAATTTAACGCATAGCATTTTAAGGCATTTAACACTCTTTAACAAACAGGTAGGTATATTTAATAGGTTTCCGCGAAAACTGCATTGTCATACCTGAATAAATGTGAAAATGTTTTTCTGTTACACTGCTAACAAATAGCATTCATATCTATGTCTATAAACATGCTCAGGACACTTTTTGGACAAACTTATTTCTATGTACTGTACACCTGGACCGAACAAGGTAGCGCAGTTGTAAAACACTGAACTCACTTTCGGGAGGACCTGGGTTTGAATCTCGGTCCGGCTATTCTAATGAGGGTTTTCTATGGTTTCCCGAAATCGTGGCAGGTGGAAGGTTATGTGATATAAATGGCTGATCAGGAAACACTAATTAGATACGTTTATGAGGGCAAGATAACTGATTATCATAAAATTAAAGAAATTTTTTTACGTAATCCCATCTTGGTGAAATGTTCAGTTAATTGATATTTTATATTTAAAATCTTCAATGCCATTTTTTAAGTGCTGACATATATGTGAACCACCTATTCAAATTAATGTTACTTATTCAGGGTAGTGAATCGTATTGTATAGTTTCTTGTAGTTCATGTTCTGTTATGTTGGCTCAATACTCTGCAAGGATTACTTACCTAACGGACATACTACACTAAATTACTGAATAAAAAATAATGGTGGAATTGATTAGAACATTAATATTCCGTGTTCAGTCCTCGCGAGAAGCTACGTTGTAATCGTTGGCCAGATTATATTTAATAATTAATGTAGAGTAGATTGCAGACGATAATAAACGAAAGATAACGCTGATTTTACAGAACATCCCAAATTGTGATTGAATACGCAAGTGATGCATACTTTTTTCACAGTCGCGCACTATGGCCATGATAATTGCAATTTAAGAAACTATTTTTCAAAACATTTATAATAGGAAGTGTATGAGGGAGAAGTGGTATTAGGCAGGCAAACACGTTTACGATATACTTCTGTAGTTTATAAATTAATTCTGACTAGGTAAATTAGATATAGAATAACAAGCACTATGCCCCGTCGTGTGCTAAGAATTTGGTTTTATATTTATATCACTAGTATAATTGAATTGTTTTAATTAAAACTTAATTTTAGTGTATTTTCGTGTACGTTTTGTTTTTTTAGTAGTTTCTTTTTTGCACAATAGTGTGAGTTGTGCATAAAATAATAACAATAAACAAAAGTACGAAAAGATGAGTAAGATCATTGATCTCAATGTTTGAAATTATTTGGAATTTAAAATCTTCTTTTCTTTCAAACTTAACGTTAACAAATATCACTCAGAAAAAATGTCTATCCAAAAATAAATAGATCAAATTGTTTTTGCTGTATCTTATTCAATATGATGCATTATTATATTATACATTGTAATATTGACTCAGATATTAAAAAAAAAAACAATAATTTTAACTAACGTTCGAATAGAATAAACTTGAAAACGTAACGTGATAACATGTATTTGAAAGTGTTCATTCTGCCACTGAAAATATTCTTAGACTTATCGTAAAAGTCAGTAAATTAAAATAATAATTAATTATGCTTCAAAAGCCTTAAACTGAGTTTCAAAATAATATTCTCTCAGCGCGGCCAGCTTCAGATGCGAGAGAAACTTTATGCCACGGTTACTGTATAGTTGTCTGCTTTGCGGTCACTGACATAAAACTACATTACTGTACCAAACTATGACTTGGAAGCCAAAAATATTACTAAAATATTTCTTATGTCTCTAAATTTTTAGCTACAACCCAAAAAAAAAAACGTTACTAATAAACATGTAAATGTTAAAGCAGACAACACGGACTTCACAATATGTTATATAATCATTGAGGTATATTATACCCATAGAGGTATAATAGATAGAAGCGGCGTCTGCTATAAGAGACTGTAAGAAAGAGTGTGTTCAAGATGGGTCACGTGACTTTAGGAAGATTGCGCAATAGTGAACCTTGTTGGACGCACTTTCGTGACGTCACGCTCCAGGGAGGGAATGGTGTGTTCGAAATATGTCACGTGATTTTAACAAAACATTGTTCCATGTTGAACACACTTGTATGACGTCACACCCCCTTAAGTCTATTATACCTCCATGATATGTTATTAAATAAAACTTGGACATATTAAATTCTGACATTGCGAATAGTCGCTGGTGTCATGAATAATTACGTTAATATTACAGAATAAGTTAACAAGAGGTTTGGACGGCTCTTACCATCTAAGCTAAAGTCTTTAGAGCCGATGAGAGATGAATGAGGCGGATACAGAGAAGCTCCTTGGAATGCAATGACGCGGAAGAGGGGAAATCGAAGATCTCCGAGAAAACCCGTCGGCCTACTGCGTCGTCCAGGCACGATTTCTACATGCGAAAATCCGGGAGAGATTCCGCAAGTAAAATGAACAGTAAATGGATACTGCTCAGTATCTCTGCTCTGTATCTTTCACCACATGAGAAATTAGTACTGCTGGAATGTGATTTCCGACATAGCATTAGCTAATTGTGGCCTCTGATTTTATATAACTACTCTGTACTGACACCTTCTCTCATCCTAAACTGCGTTCCCAATGTAAACGGTCCTGAGTTAGTTACATAAGATTTTAAGAGTATTCCAGGTCTAATTAGAGACAAATATCAGCTCTATTCTGTTAGCTTTAAAACATTTTGCCAGAGTTCTATACGGACACATGAGAGCTATTGTAGCTCTAAATCTAAACTTATAAACATAACTTCTCTTATCTGTTGTCCGAAATAATGTGCAGAAAATCCGAATAAGTACTGAAATAAAAAGGGTGATTTTACGCTTATGGGAACCAAAAAGTAGAATCACCTACTACTAAGAAACTTTGTAAAATCTTACAACCTGCACGCAAGAAACACTAATTTCTCTAACTGCATTTTTTTAATGGCTTCGCAGTCCTCTATGGCGAGGTCATTAAAGATATATGTGTGTGTATATATATGTATACGCATACACATATACATATATACACATACACACATATACATATATATAAACCCCTGTCCTTAATGACATCGCTGTAGAGGACTGTGAAGCATATATATACATATATACACGCACATATATACACGCACATATATATACGCACATATATATACACGCACATATATATACATATATATATACATACATATATATATAAATATATATACATATATATACATACATATATATATAAATATATATACATATATATGAAGATATATATGGCACTTTAACAGCAGATCAGGGTGAAGTGAGGTGAAGATGGAACAGTGATGAAAAACATCTACGTGTGGAACGAGAGCACAGTTCCCCCGAGAAAAGCCACCCCACCCACCAATGGTAATGTCTGCCGAGTTTTTGGCATGTGAAAGTTCTAGTGTAACCTAGGCGGTAATCGAAATCGAAAGGTTTGTTGGGCGGCGAGAACTATAGCCGCTACGTCACCACAGCCCCCCGACTACAACATAGTTCGAGGGAACCGGAAAAGGAACGGTCAATAGTCTCTAGTAAGTAACCATCTCGGTGTTTGCCTGGAGTTGACAGGAAACCATGGAAAGCTGAAATGAGGATGCCCGGACAGACAACTAATCAAGCTTAGTCAGTTAACGAAGAATTTAGTTACAATGTGAATGTCAAATAACGGTGTTTATCAGTGTTGTCATTAGATATACATAGGCGACATATATACACGTACACACCGCGAGCCAGTGATGTTAGTTTTAAATGCTTGGTCACATGATCAATGCTGTTTTGCACTTGTTTCAATAAAGATGTATGAAAACTATAACCTACCTGCACAACCACCAAAAATTATATTTATAATCAAATAATTTTGACTAGCAATTCGCCGCATCCACGTATTCAACCGAGAAAAAAATCAAATACTGCTTATGAGCATAGTTTCTAATAAGTATAATTGTATTACATTTCTTCTTTTAATGGTGCAACAATTTTGCAATATTTCATTTATAACCTCTCAGCTATAATTCATATCTTTTTACTTTGGAATACTACTGCATTTGCGTAAAATTCAAACCATTAAATCTATTATTAATCAGGCATAAGCTCAGTACTGACATAACTTTAATCAATTTCGAAAATCATCATAAGGACCGCATATTTTTTTTATTAAATATTATTTTTACTTGCATTTTTTTTCTTCCACCACGCTGTTTTCACACCTATCTACGAAGACGACATCATAAATGTAATTAAAATTTTCAAAAGTAAAAGTTCCTGTGGAATAGATGAGGTACCTATGACTCTGGTGAAAAAGTGTTGTTATTTAATAAAACTGCCTTTGACTTACATTTTCAATGAATATCTTGCCCAGGGAATCTTTTCTAATAGATTCAAATATTCAAAAGTAGTACCAATACATCAAGAAGTGACAAGGCATTGATGGATAACTATAGACCTATTGCCCTTCTTACGTCCTTTTAAAAATTCTAGAGAAATTGATAGCAAATAAACTGACACAATTCTCAATAAAAAAAAAAGGTCCTCTCATTGCATCAGTATGGCTTTGTAGAGGGCAGATCCACAGAACAAGCTGTTTACAGTTTTACTGAAAAAGTATTAACTTATTTTGATAAAAGACAATTCTCAACCGGTATATTCGCAGACCTTTCAAAAGCTTTTGATTTTCTCGAGCACAATATTTTATTGCAAAAACTTGAACAGTGTGGAATAAGAGGCGTAACCAATAATCTCTTTAAATGATATCTTGAAGATAGAAAACATATATCATCTCCATAAGATATTATGACAAAAATCACAATACAAATGTTATGTCCAATACCAGAACTAGTCGAGTAGAAGTGCCACAGGGATCAATACTGGGACCAATTTTATTCTTAATATGTTTTAATGATTTTCCAGAGCAAATAATCAATGGCTCGCCTATAATGTTTGCGGATGACACAAACATTTTGGTAACTAGTTCAAATAACGCTGTTCTTGAAGGAAATATAAAACAGTTATTGAGATGTCCAGTTGGTTCCTGTATAATAAATTAATATTAAATGTAAACAAATATGTTTTCTCATGAGTTTCATGCAAATAAATAAACATACAAAGCAAGATGAAAGATGCACAACAGTAGAAGAAGACAGGTTACAAACAGTAAATAGTACTAAATTTCTAGGGCTCATTGTAGAAAGTAATTTAACATGGACTGAGCATGTCGATAGTTTCTGTAAAAAAACTGAGTTCAGTGTGTTTTGCGGTAAATGCCTTAAAAAAGATTTGTAATAATAATAATAATAATAATAATAATAATAATAATAATAATACAAAACTTGCATACCATTTCTCAAATATTCAGTCCATAATAAATTATGAAATCATATTTTGTGGTAAATCGACAAAATGGAAAAAGGCTTTTAAAATACAGAAGAATATAGTGAGATTAATAAGTAATAAGGAAAAAAGAAGCCATTGTACGTCGTTATCCTATATAATTAGTAGACGATCTCTGTCTGTAAGTTTGTCCGTCTTTAATACCTCTAAGTCCCTTGAAACTCAACAGAAGTTCTTCAAATTTTGCAGAGCGAATCCTCAGGGTAAAATACAGGTCAAGTTCGAATTTCAGCAAGATTAAATTACGCAATCATTACCTTTTACCAAAAAAACTAATTTGTTAATTTCTTTTTCCCTATGAAAAGTGTTGTATTGATGCATAGAGAATATTGCATAGAGATATGAAGGTATTGGAATATCATAAATGACTCGCGTCAATGTTGAGTTAATAAAGTGGGGCCAGAGTGGCCAAGTGGCTAGAGCGATTCCAAATGGTGCCTTAGTGGCTCAGTGTATGAAGAGATTCAAAGTGAGGCCACAGTGGCTCAGTGGGTAGAGCGATTCCAAGTGAGGCATTCGTAGCTCAGTGGATAGAACTATGTTAGGTGGGGCCGCAGTGGCTTAGTGGATAGAACTATAAGTGGGGTCACAGTTGCTAAATGGATATAACTATATCAAGTGGGGCCACAGTGGCTAAGTGGATAGATATAGATCAAATGGGACCTCAGTAGCTTAGTGGATAGAGAGATTCCTTGTGGCGCCTCCGTGGCTCAGTGGATAGAGCGATTCCAAATGGGGCCTTAATGGTTCAGTAGATAGAACTATATTAAATGGGGCCGCAGTGGCTTAGTGGATAGGACTATTTCAAGTGGGGTCGCAGTGGCTTAGTGGATAGATATAGATCAAATGGGGCCTCAGTAGCTTAGTGGATAGAGAGATTCCTTGTGGCGCCTCCGTGGCTCAGTGGATAGAGCGATTCCAAATGGGGCCTTAATGGTTCAGTAGATAGAACTATATTAAATGGGGCCGCAGTGGCTTAGTGGATAGGACTATTTCAAGTGGGGTCGCAGTGGCTTAGTGGATAGATATAGATCAAATGGGGCCTCAGTAGCTTAGTGGATAGAGAGATCCCTTGTGGCGCCTCCGTGGCTCAGTGGATAGAGCGATTCCAAATGGGGCCTGAATGGTTCAGTAGATAGAACTATATTAAATGGGGCCGCAGTGGCTTAGTGGATAGGACTATTTCAAGTGGGGTCGCAGTGGCTTAGTGGATAGAACTATATCCAATGTCAAGTTAATTTCACATCATTTTTTTTCTGACTTTGTATGATAACACAATTTTGTAACATCGTAACTGTTCTAGGCAAGTGACAATACTAAAAACAAAATACTAAATAACAAAATTATCACTCTTCCATGGCATGTATATTTACCGTAGTATTCTTTTTACATGAAAACATTAAAAAAGTAAAAAAAAAAAAAAGTTATATACACCATTACTACATCAGACAAGCTAATCATTTTCACCTATTATCCTACAGAACCTCAAAATTCACATCAAATCCATATTTTGCTGAGGCAAAACTAATAAATAACCTACTTAATCATTTGAAGGCAATTAATTATTTTGCAGTAATTAAAAAGAACTGTTAAATCCTACTTTTTAAATAAGGCCTTCTATTCCTTAGAATACTTAATAAAGATTAATTTCTGCAATGCAGAACAAGACTGATATAAGGAGACTTCATGTAATACCTTGTGTTTCAATCTAATGTAAATTTTACATATTTATACTTTAATATCTATCTGTATATGAATTGTAATAACTTGTACGGCAACCAAAATGTAGTCTTTACATGTTTGTAGAGCAGCCAGAATTAAGAAGTGTGTTAATAATATTATTTATCTGTTATATATTTTTATATTAATGTAATTGTGTGCAAATATCCATATTGTATAACAAATATTAAAAAAAATTGACAAGTCCTTTCCAAAGTGTATTAAAATACGGGATGCGAATAAATAAATAAATAAATAAATAAAGTGATTTCCCTTGACTTCTTTTCCGCCATGCAGAAATAAGCACGTGTCCTTTATCCCTGTTCTTTTTAAATCGTGTTAAATCTTATTACCACTCGTTGTAGTGTCTTCCGCCAAGTTAAAAAGAGTGGTTTCGCTATACTATAAAGTAAACAATGACACCCTGCAACACCTGTGATGCGTTACTGTAATTAGTCACTGCGCGCGGAGAGCACGTCACCTATGGGTGGGCGCGTGAACTACGATGTATCTAATCAGTGCCAAATGCCGTTTTCACGGCTTGAGGCGAAATTGATTTTACAGATTGTGTTGCTTCTACATGCATCCTGAAATTTTCAACGTCATGTGCACAAATGTGTTGTGGATTGACACTTTTCAGTTTTCCATTTGCTATGCAAATTTATTAGTATTCGTCTATTGAAGTCCGTCGTATTGACGGCTATGTAAAGACGGCTATGTAAATAGTAAAATAAAACACATTTCGAAATTTCGGATAATGGCAATCTAAAATCCAACCTTACACGGTATCTTAATATTACCCTGATTTCAAAATATGTAACGGTTTTCGCAGTATTTCTTGCACCACGAACGTTGATTTCGCGGCTCGCAGCCACATGTCTCACGCCCTCTTAACTGGGCGAACACAGTAACGAGTACATTAGTCGGTTTGCGAATGTGTGATGTGCTATAGATTTTTTACTGAGGTACATTTACACACCTCTAGAATTAGTCATGGATAATACATTAAGTTTATTTGCGTCGTATAAACACAATTACTTTTCATGTAATTTATGTGTACAATGTAAATCAAAGTTCTCATGAGGCACAAGTGAATGAGAAAAAATATATATAACGTTTTTTTGTTGTATCTCCAGACATTACAATAAATACCACACCGTATTGCTGACTCTCTGTTCATTCGACTGATTTGCCATATTGTAACAGCCTCCTAACTGACTTTCAGTCAGTAGTATTTCACTAACCGATATCAATGATATTGTTTTAGTACCCAGAATGACTGAAAGCCAAAATTGCCAATTCAGTATTTTGCACGTATTAAGTACTTTGCGTGTGTCAACGTCGATCTTATTGTTTCCTTTCTATAGAGTACACTAAAAATATCTGCAAGGGAAAGCGCACTTTTATGTTTTAATGTCAATACATATTGTATTCAAATTTTTATTCATTACACTTGGGTATATCTATGAGAAGGGAATGTCTCTTTCTGTTTGGTGCAGGATTACGTACAAATCCTAGAAAAAAAATTGAGTCACATATACATGACAAGCGGTGGCAGTAATGATATGCGACATAAACTAGGGGTAACATGTATCCTCACTGATATACGACTGTTATGCATCGTTATGGCAAATACAAGGTTGGATAGCCAAGAACTACGTATACAGGGCGGAATGAAAAAGGCGAACCAGCTCGCAGCCCATGGTTGCCAGGCCCAAATAAAGGACATTGAGCATAGGAAACCACCCCTTTATCCCAGAGAGTAAGGGCGTACAACCCCCATGAAAGTAGAGTTGTGTTGTACATATTATGTGACAATAAATCAAAAAGTATTCAAAATGGAACATTTAACTTCTTGATTCCATTCACGTGAAGAGAGATACACATGCAGCGAACAAATTGTAACTGCTATTCAAACCAGTCATTAATAAGTTAGGGATTGCCACCCTTATTATGAAGTCACGTCTATGACTGTAGGACGAAAGTTGCTCATATAGATGAATTAGTAATCGGCATTCATTATTAACAAAATTGTGCTCTTGTCCGAACTCTCTGACTAACCGTTTAAGCGAACCCTGACAATGCATACAAGCAGGCAACTCCTTCAACATGCGCATCACATCACACGAAGGCAGGTGACCACCAGAGGTTTAGATATGCAACATCAAAGTGATAGGGTGAGAAGGGGTTGGCGTATAGAGTGGAGCAAGGTGACTGGCACACAGTGGAGTCACAACAGTCGACTAGCTCTACATCGTAGGCTGCTGCATGGAATACAGAACACAGGAATTCTGCAACATCTACCGCACACTTGGCTAGTGACGTGGTAATGATTATTCCACAGTGCGATTGCAAAGAGAGACAGGCCAAATACTTCCTCGACAAAATATCAATCGCAGAAGGCAATCATATCGATGCACACCGCGTGTCAAATAGTTTTCCACACGTTCGGAATAGATCCCACTTTGAGCTCGTGCATTGCCGGACAGCGCGTCGGTGTGATCCATACCCACGTGGATACCATATTGCAGTACGATTGCCTATAACCCTATCACTAAAGTGCCGTACAACATTTAATGGAAGTGGCTCAGCCTCACCGCATAGAGTACTGTAACTAAATGCTCGCATCATTGCATAAAGACCCATACTTCGTGGGTCACATCGTTCGGACGAAGCACATTTTAGTAGCGAAGGTGTATTTAATTGGCCCAACAACTATCAATAACATCATGGCAATCCGCATGTAACTCGTGACAGGGAGGACCTCAGGTCTAATGGAGCATAAATGTTTAGTTGCAGTATCATGAGCACCAGGCAAATGGTATGCGGTACCGCGGCCTACGTGTTGCGTTTCGCGGGTTAAAAGGGTTGCCTGCTTTTAGGAATGGTCATGTGTTCTCACAGTTCGATTGCTCGTATCGCTTAAACGGTTAGTCTGAGAGAGTTGGGACAAAAGCACACTTTTTGTTTGTTAAGATATGTTGATTATTAATCCGCTTATATGCGCCTCTTTCGGACTACAGTTACAGACATACATGCATTTAAATAGTGGCAACACCTTTAATTTTTTATGACATGTTTTGATGTAAACACAATTGGTTCGCTGCATGTTTATCTCCATGCACGATAATGGAATCCAGAAGGTGAATGTTCCATTTTTAATACTTTCTGATTTATTGCCACTTAACGTTTTCCACGACTTCCCTTTATTAGGGGTCTTAGGGCCTCACTCTTCTAAACAGGGAGGTGGTTCCAATGCTCATATAAAAGCTTTTTAAAACATATGTTCGCTGTTGCGAATACTTGCCTTTAACAGCAACTGAGGAGGAAATAGCACTTGTGCCATTTATGTTATTGCACTAATGGAAATGCTGCGAATAATTTGGGCAGGTAAAATTACAAATTGGTGGATTGTATTGGTGATGGGGAGGAGGGGAGCTTTTGAATTTTGTAAGGTAAATGGAAGAAAAGATACTAAACTTTTACTGGATGGATACGTAGTAAGTGGCTGAAATTACTAATGGGAAATAAAGACTATCTGTGACAAGTGTCTTATGTTACCGAAATAGTTTTAATAAGTCAGGGCGAAACTATTCCCGCAGTTAATTCAATTTTCCTTCAATTGTAAATTAATTTATAATTGCCCCTCTTGTTCCTATTTTGTCGAAGATTTATCCTTTAATTTAGAAGATATTTACAAGAAGATGACTCTTAAAATATCGGTCTTAAAAGTAAACATACCTATAGTTTTTCAAAAATGGATAACTAAAAAATCTTCACTTTCAATACGGGTTCGTTTTGAAGGCGTGCACGGGTCTTGAAATTGATCAAAGATAAAAAAGTATTAAAATTAGTTTATTGTAGAATGAGTTTATTTAATTTTTGTAAGCAAAGTTTATCATTCTGTAATTTTCGTTGCATTTGGTATTCCCATTGTGATTATTCTCATAGAAGCAGTCTATCAGAAATTTCGTATCATACAATGAGCTGTTCCGACAACACTAGTTATTTATAGCACTGATTCCACAGTGTAACTGGTTAACGTTGAACCACGCATATTTTCCAACTACAAAATCAAAGCTGGAAAGTATATTCGTAATATCAAAGCTATGTTTGTATTTTGAATTCAACATTGGTTATAGGGAAGCAGTGCGATGAACAATATTTTTCATTAACTGATTCAATTCTCTGAAGCTATACCTTCCTTTATACTGGCGATCTCTTTGACTGAAATCGGTAGCCGAAATGTTGGGTAATGAAACTTACATTTACTAGGGTTGTTGGGTCTAGTTCAAGGAAGGATAGAGATCGCTCAGTTTTCCTTCCCACCACCATCGCCTGTAGAAGTTTACACAGTAAATTATCCTATAGGCTGTTTACGATTAAATGAGCGCTTCGGAAATCAACCTTTGGATAATATCACTACCCGGAACTGCATACATTTTGAAGGGCACAGTAACTATTAGGGGCCCAGTGAAGTTGGTAATTGAGGAAGGGAAATTATTTTCAGGTTTTAAATGGCGAATGCCAAGTGTTAGGTAAACATTTTTCAATATTTAAATAATTTCTTCCGATTTCTGTTTTTTTTCTATTACTTATGGATGTAAGAATGGGCAAATTTGTATAGTATTTACTTTCGCAATAATTTCACAGTTTCACTCGAATTATGCATCAATAAAGTGATCACGCCCATCGCAATGTTAATTTTATATACAGTGGAAGAATACATGGCATGCATGCAAGTAGCTCTTAATTAGGTCTTTCAAAAGTGCTCTATTTAGTGTGAACAGCCTATACATGCTGTTCTAGGTAAATTGAACACTCTTGAAAGTCTTCATTATGACGTAGGTACTTTCTTTCGGGCTTTGTATCCTTCCTCCTATCAAATTTACATTACCATATGCCTGAACAATTTATTCAAACGCCAGTCAAGCAAAAACAATAAAATTATTAGGAACCCTGCACGTGCTAAAGAAAAGACCAATTCCTAATCTAGTGTGTACAAAGAAAACAAAGATCAATTTTATAAAACGTTATAAGCGCCATTACAACGGGAGTTGCATATATTTTACTTAATTTACCATATACACAGTTGGTAAAACTATTTTTTTATACTATTGCAACTTTCCGGAAGGTGTGTGTGATACTTCATACAGGACCACTTCCTAATAGTCTCTGAATAGAAAATGTTTCATATCAAAATGTTGAAAAGATCTTTCGACTTTTATATTTATACTATTTTCATTTGTAACCAAAATAACAGTTTTAAGGCATAAACGGCAATTGTTTCCACAATTTCTGGTTAGATATTTTTTCAATTTGTTTGATTAGGTGCACTACTACATCTCAATAAAAGCGTTATTCTTTTATCTACATTGTCGTGGCTAAACGTTTGCAGAGAAAGAATCATTATTAAGGCAATGCACACGTTGCAGGAGAGTAATGAAAAATATATCAAATGGGCGCGGAACATGTCGAAAGAGAAGTATGGGGGGGGGGGGAAGTGAGAGAGATAAAGATGAAGAGAGAAATGGAGAGAGATATGGGGGTGGAGACGGAGAAGGAGACGGAGTGGAGTGACGTGACGATGAGACAGAGTGATGGTGGGCCGGTGGGACAGGGAGTTGGAATGACGGGGGGACGGGGACAGAGAGACAAAACTGATAGCTACCCCAGTGTTACCGTCAATCGTGATATCTGCAGGAGGATGCTAAGCCATTCGAAGTTCGCCACCCAGTACAAGTTGGAATGTTAGTCATGTGATGAACAATCTTTAATATTTGTATCGTACAATGAATGGGACATTTTATATGTGAAATCACAAAACTTTACCACGTAGACCCCTACCAGGCAATAGAGTGTCCTATTGCTTATGTAGTGCATTGTAAAAAAATTGAGGTAAAATTCCCTTACAGGTAAGGTAAGCTAATTGCCTCTTCACGTAGGGTAAACTTACCCTTTTAAATATAGAATAAATTTGCATAACAAGGAAAGTACTATTCCCTAATTGTATGGGAAAAGTACCTTATAAAAGTCGGGGGAAATCCCATACAAATAAGGGAAAATGTATAATAAAATTATATTTAAAACTATCCCCAAGTATTAATACTGTTTATTATTTTAATATCTATATCCTCTGACAATTAGCAATCGAAACTTCAACACTAAATTCCTCGACACTTGCTGGTAGGTGGGCGCGAACCATGGTCCTCTATCACGATAGGCCTATGCGCTATCCATTTTTTAAATATAAAAATAGATTTATTATCACACACGATATACAGAGGCGTTTACCCTTAACATATTATATACAGTACACATTCAACCCACAATATAAACAATAACAAAATACTCAATAAAATATCTACACAATTCTTACATAGGGGCACAAAACGATATGAACATTCGGTTAACTGGTTTTACTGACAAAGTCGATGAATTCATAAAACATTATTTAACGTGAGGGGCAGCGCACGACGTACGCCCCGACACGTGACACTCACTTATAACACTAGCACCTATTGACGATTACTACTGGAACAGTAAATTGTACACTTGTAAGGACCGAGGGGTGGGCAGCGCACGGCGTACACCCAACCTCGGTAATATACACGCACTTCCTGTAGGCGTGAACGTCAGAATGAAAATAAAAAGTTGCCGTACCACTGACGCAATGTGCCACGCCGCGCCATGTTCCACCTATCTTGACGAAGAAGCTGGACAAAGTCTTGAACTGTCACCGGTTTCGAATGGTCCACCAAAAAACCGATCGCATGAAGTATATACCAGGCCTCAGCTATTCGTCGAACTGAGGGGAAGGTGAAGAAATCGCAATGAAGCATGTGCGTGTCGCTGACATCTCCACGTTCATCACGAATTATTTTTCGTACTCGTACGTGACACCACTGCCAGATGGGATCTGCATAAACACAGGAAATTACCCTATGAAGGTCCGTGTACACCACGACGACAGCATGACAGCAATTGTGAATATAAGAGTGTTATACGACTGTTTCTTTCTCCCGTCTCCCCACTTAGCTGTTGAGAATGCTGAAGAGATGCACGCGTCGTAAGGTAATTTTCCCATCCATGTATGGGCTTTTCCACTGCCATGTGCGTGAATTTAACTCCAAAGTTCGGTCATTTTACCTTCCCTGTAAGGAAAACTATATTTCCCCCACAAGTTTACGAATATTAACTTAGACTTGTCGGGTGAATTTCCCATTATTTTTTTACAGTTTTCATGAGTCTCGTGAGAAATCAATTCTTTTGCCGTCGAGACAGGCTGCTCACTCTGCGCCAGCTGCACCTCTTCGTCGGACATGAAACGTGCATCACACCACCACATTTTCATTCTGTAATGCAATTCGATTAGCGTGATCCCTTAACACTATTGCCGCCATCTTACCACTATTGCTGCACCTTCACAGGGCCTGCGTGCCATGGTGGATCCGGGGATGTCTCCCATTCCACGCTTATCGCGTACACCCTCGGTCTTCTGGTGGACAGTTCAGTGGTGGGATGCTGGGCGAGCCACCGGCCTGCAGTGGGTGTAAGGGTTGTACCTGGTGAGGCCTTAGAATCCTCAACCATAACCAGAGTGTGCTACCTGGCTTACTAACGGGTGGATGGGGCTGCCTCTGTTCGCCTCGCGCTCGCCATAGTTGGAGCGGTCGGTCATTGAAAACCCACTAGTGCCATGCAAAATATGTGGGAGCACGGGCTGATCGGTTCGGCCCCACCAGAGGTTCTCTCTGGTGGACCGATCACTAGAGGTTGGACTCGTTCTGGTAGTGGTTGACTCCGTATGCATTAGGAGGTCTGGAGCGATATTCCCCCTCTTAAAGAAAGACCGGGAAAGTGAGTTGCAACCGCTCCGGTTGTGTCCTGGAGAGGCACTATGGGTGTGGATAAAACCCTGGCCAGACCACACGCTTGGTATCTGAATACGAGGGTCTCAGAACTTCGTGGTAGGGTGATCTTTGCTGTGCTTGTGAATCAGGTTGGGGCTTTGGATCTGGTCAACTCAGGTGCTAAGCTGGCACACCTGTGATGAGAGGGCGTGATCCCTCTCCCTAACCAAATAGAAGGTCGTAGCCCGGAAAGGCCTAACGGCTAATAGCGTTAAGTAAAAGTACAAAGGTACAAATACTGAGAAGCCTTATGTATATATTTATCTAGAGACAATGTTCATTCGTTCGTTTTCCTGCTAAGGGATTGGATAATATCGTTATTCTATGTATAGCTGCACTTTAAATCAATGCAGAATAGCAAAATATACTTTGTTCCAGTTTGTCCGGTTACATAACAGTTTACACGATAGTGGTTTTGATTCATGCAAGTGAATGTAACCCATCCCTCATTGGTCCAAGAATTCCACCAAATCGCACATGCCTCATACCACCCCATATAACAGTCAATCATTAAAAGCATGAAACCCTGTTTTTGCTGGCCTGACATCCAGTAGAACAATTTAAATATTTGTAATACTGAGGGCGTTGACGAACAAAGTGATCATTGTAACCAAAACAACGCGTACGCTTCAACCACTGATGACATTGAACATTAAAATGCAAACAACCATTACATACATTGTACAAATGTTCCACGTCCTTCTTAGTCATGCATTTCGAAACCTGGCGACGGTTACGTGAAGTCTGAACGTTCGGCCTCCTGCCGACGTGAGATTCCGGTACGTCACCAACGAACACCAAATCACTTTTCTCCTCTAAGCCTATAAACGCACGAACATATAAATTCCCGTCCTTATGTATTTCAGTAGCGACACAGTATGAATTCACGGGAAACAAAGACTGAACCAAAGACTTATCACCTTTTCTCAAAATGCAATTTGGAAACGTCAAGAACGTCAATTCCAGTTACACATTAAAAAAAAGTTATATACGTTTCACCATTCTTCCTGAGAGTTCATAAGTATTTGCTTAACTTTCCATGAAGCATGCAAAGCGAATCTCAAAATAAATACCTACTGGGTAATATACAACGGTCTGAATGAAGTTCAATATTGGCTAAAATTTTTTCTAACTCTTCTGTGAAAAACTGAGTTTCTGAACCACTCGTCTATACTCAGAGTTTCATTTGACGTGCTGAAATAAAAACTGAAATGCATGCAGCGAAAATATTTCTATAGAGCTGTTCATATTATTCCCTTCATCGAAGTATTGTTTGGTTGGTAGACACACAACAGTGCAAAATACAAGTTTTAATTAATAATTTATTGGTTTCAGCTTTTTGTTTGAAGTGGCTGTTACAGTTAGAGCTCGTTTTATTTTTTTCCAGGAAATTCAAATCACTGCGGATGTTGCTGAACACCTTACTGAAAACGAACATTAACTATTTCTGAATTTACGATTGAAATTTATCGGTTGTTTCCAACTCGCGTTCCACGAAGCTTTGAAAAGGTGGAAAGAGTAACTAGTAATACTATCGTATAACTAATGCACAGTTTTACAATAATGTTTCACTGTTAAGTAGTTTAATAAGTGAAGAATGCACTTCTCACATTTCTAGATAAAATTATTCACCCGGAGAGCTCAGCAAATATTTCCGTTTTCTGTTTGAAAATTACTTTGTACGACACGCCAATACAATCATAATATACTCGAAACATGACCGTCACGCTTCGTAAAGAATTTAGAGGGCTACAGAATAACTTAATATGATTAAAAACAGGTTAAAAATTACTTTATATTTAACTAACAGTACCCTCGCCCTCTTCGCTGGGCATCCATTTATTATTCTATATACATAATTAATAATTGCATAAATGAGTTTATTATAATTTTTTTATTATCAAATATTTTAAATTTATAATTTTAAAGTAATTAAAACACTTTCTCCGTAATTACAACTTAAAGAAAGAAAATTAATTTAAACATATTATTTAAAATAGCAGTCGCCTGCGGCTTAGATCGTTATTTATTTTCTATAGGTTTTATTAAATTTTCATTAACAGTACAGGGGAGTATAAGCCTCAAATTCACTTAGTTTTTTCGTAAATAGGAAATATGAACCTCTAATTCCAAATATATATTTTTCATAGGGTTTTATTAAATTTGCACTAACTTGTTAGAACTTCTCTGTACACTATGTTTATTGTTTTATTATTTTGTGGCAGCAAAATATATTGGTTTTCTGGAGTTCCGACTCTAGATAATCCGACATATAATTGGCCACGAGAAAAACATCCCTCGCCCAAAGCTATTCGCACAAATTCGAAAGTTTGTCCCTGGGACTTGTTTGTTGTGAGAGAAAATGATACCTTCACCCGGAAAATGCAACCGCTTGAAAGGAATAGGAAGATCCATTGGTATAAAAGGGATACGTGAAATATGAGCTAACTGTCCAGCGCCAGGCCCAGTTAATATTATTGCTTTGATGATGTTGTTCCGAAAAATTTTTATCAATAGTCTCGTGCCATTACACGTATTACGTGGGTTTAAGTTACGTAGTAGCATTATGGGGATACCAATATTTTTAATTTGAGGTTGTATGGCGGCAAGCCAGAAGGATTTGATGGATTTAAAATTTCTTAAGGGTAGTGCACACTGTCCTCAATGTCGGCGACGGTCTCAATGAATTTGTAATTTTTAACTTGGCTGGGAACTTCTTGTAAGATCATTGAATTAATTTCATTAACTGTATCGTTTCTGGGAACTATTATTGCCCTTGAACAGAGCCAATGATATTCCCTTTCCTAGATCGGAATATATTGCCTCTATAACATCATCTAATTTATGGACTATGCGACGAAATCCAGCATCAAATTTGGTTTCAGCACTACCACCATTTACACTTGGAAAAGGGAATTTTCCTTCTCCAAGTTTGAGCAATTGTTGTGGAAAACCGTTATCATTGTTTTCGCTTAAATGGGTTCTCATGTTAGTGCGCAAATTAAGTGTTTGAACTTAACCCCATAACGGAGATAATTTTAGACACGCTTTTACAACGTCTGCTTGTGTTCCTCTTGATATGACAGGAAGCAGAAACTTAAGTGACTCCACCCATGAGTACATTTGAGTTTCTGAAATCTTGGAACGTATTGTCAATGATTATGGTTATCTATGGTAAACAATCAAATAAAAAGAAAAATAATTAATTTGTAATTTAGACTAATTAAAAAAATACATACATGAATTAAAATACCCTTTTCAGTTAGCATTAAAAAAAAATATATCCATTATTATTTAGTACGTATAAATAACCGTTACTCATTAAGCTAATGCTCAAACAAACAATAGAAGATCTCTTGTTCACAAACTATACTTTAAATAATCACAAAATCATTAACAAAACAATTTGTTGGGCAACGATTTATTACTTTAACAATTTTTTTACTGCAAACGTTTAAATTTACATTTAAAATTAAGTGTAAAATATTAATAGTTCTTGCTAAACTGATACAGATATGGCAAATGTATAATTTAGTAGCTAATTGAATTCTCTACATAAGAGTTTTACGTACATATTTCTCTGTAATTGTAGGTTAAAGTAAGAAAAATTATTTTTATCATGATTTTATATTGATTGATTTGAACACGTACATCCAGAAGGTCCAGGCTACTTACCAGTGAAAGAATTTTTTAAATCGGATAAGTAATTCCAGAGATTACTTCTAACACACTCACCAACTTTACATCTTCATTATATTAGTGTGGATTAGCAATTTCGTCATCAGGGTCATAGCTATCCCTAAAAACGAGAGCGAGTCAAATTAAAACCCAAAAAATCTTCAACTCTGTTTGAGTGTTGTGTACGATGGCACTAGAAAGGGACATGGCGTGACGCATAACGTACAGGTGGCAGAAGGAAATTGGTACACCTAGAAGTCTGTATATACAGAGCTACAGGTACGTCACATAAAGGTGTAGTAATCGTGTCACGACGGCGGCTTCATTGTCAACATGCGCCAAAAAAAGGAGTAGAGGTCCGTTTCCTTTTCTGTTTTTAGTAAATAAGCGATCATGACAATCGTAATTTATTGCAGAATAAAAATGTGGTATGGTGATGCACGTATCAAGTACGACAATGATCTGAAGCTGGCGCAAATATTTAGGATGATTCATTACGTGCATAACATTTCAACTTGTGCTGGATGGCGAACTTCGAATGACTTAGCATCCTCCTGCAGATATTACAATTGACAGTAGCACTAGAGTAGCTATCGGTCTCTCTCTCTCTCTCTCTCTCTCTCTCTCTCTCTCTCTCCACTCCCATTACTTCTCTGTTTCGCAACATGTTTCGCACCCATTTTATATAGGGTAGTTCCGGGAGAGATACAAATGTTTTTGTCTCATAAATTATTTCGAAAATTCATATTCAACGACAAATGTAAATAGCCGAGTTGACGTCCAGTAATGTTTCCTTTGCATTCATTGTCATGCTGAACCTGAACTAATTCTATCTCTTTAGGTCCATATATTGTACCAGGAATTTAAAAGCTTAAAAAACATTAATAGTTTCCCGAAATAAAAAGTTCACACTTTTAACAGTTATTATTTCAAGAAAACTTTACCCTGGAGAGTACACAAGTCTCAATATGTTACTATAACAATAGAACAAATATTATTTTACTAAAATATTTTCAGCTGAAACGATAATGGTATTGCAAAATACAATTTTATACCAATTGTGTTTCTAAATTAAATAATCAAACTGCCATATGTATGCCTTTATTTAGTTATTTTCCCCCAAATCCGTGACACACGTTTTCATATTGGCTACAGCCTTCGTGAAGCTAACGATGACATACCACACACTGAAACCATGCGTCACATTTTGTTGTTTCGTTATAATCTTCATTCCATTCTTCTGGTAGACTGTCGTCACTTTCATCATACAGAACTGGCGAGTCATTTTCACTTTCCGATGAATGAGGCAAAATTGAATTTATTTTCCTCTTCTCTTGCGTGATGTGTTTTCCTGCTGTCAAGTTTAGCCTGGTTTGTTCCTTGTGTTTTTTCTTTCTTTTTCTAGTATATGATTTTCTCTTTCTTCTCTTTTGTTCAATTTCCTTCCTTGGACATTCTTTTGTATTATTTTCTTCTCTTTTAGTACTACTACGTTTTCAGGGGAGTTGAAAATTTTTGCTAGATGTACTAGTTGTCCTCTTCGTCGCAATGCTTCAGCTTTCGTTACCAAGGGCACTGGAAAAATATTACACAGCATTTTACTGGGTGTCACATGTCTCGACGAATCTTCTTGGGGTATCTTTTCGGGTGTAGAAACTTTCCTTCGTATTATGTAAGCTGTTTCACTATCGGAAATCCCAAGGGAAGGTGAAATGTTCTCTAGTGATATTCCTGGAAGAGAGCTCCGAGAAGTCCCTTGGGAATACGAGATATTCTCTCCTGAATTTGCTGGAAGACAGGTTTGAGAATTTTCGATAGTTGATTCAGCCATAGACTTATCGATATATTTAGCTGTTGGCTGGGTCCCATCTGAAGCTTAGTTTTGTCCAGTAATGTCAGTAAGAAAAGCAATTCTGTGATGACATTGGAATTGGAAGGTATGATTCCAGTAGATTTGAATGCAGAGATGACATTTTCAACTGATGCTGACTTGTTAGAGGCAGCACTCAGCATTTCTCCGAACTGGAGCCTTGCCAGTTTTCTTGAAGGGTGTTTTGCCATAAAGTTGTTGAGTCCTTAAAGTAGTAGGACTTCAGGGACTTGAAAAATACCCTGTCTAGTGGTTGGAGCCAATGAGTCGTGTGGCTTGAGAGACTCAGCAAAATTATTCCATCGCCCTCTGCAAATTCAAGCATTTCTGTGCTACTGGTGTGTGATGTATGGCCATCTACTAAGAGTAGATAATTTCCTTGTGATTTTCTTGGAGTGAAGTGGTTTCGATGTCAGTCAAAAAAAAATTTAGAGTACACATATGCTGACTTCTGTGACATTTTAACCACAGATCCTGGAGGCATCCCAACAGTGTACTCGTCTTTAGAGTTCTTGCCCTTGAAAATACAACATGGAGGAAGAAATTAACCTTCTCCATTGACACATACCAGAACTGATATTGTTTCACCCTTTTCGCCAGATGTGATTAAGGATACGCTCCGAGGACCTTTTTCTGCAATAACTTCTCCAAGCCTATTGTTTAATGGCAGAACCGTTTCGTCCATATGGAATACATTCTCGGCCTTTCCAATCAAATGATTTTCAGACAGTAACTCTTTGAGTAAATCAAAGTATTCGTTCACAGAATCTTTACTCATTCCTAAATCAGGAGCTACTGATCCTCCTTCAGCTTTTCTGACGGAGAGATCTGGATACCAAGATAGAAAAAATTTTTGCTAGTCGTATCCTGCCATTTAATTTTCCCCGTCAAATTTCTGATAAAAATTCAAGTGTTCTGCTAAGTGAAAGGTCATCGATCGAACACTGTTTCTTGTTGGAACAAATCCTTGTCTTTGAAGCTTTTTAATATGCCCAAACATTTTTCTTTCATTCTCTTCACCTAATATAAATTTGGGGGGGGGGGGGGTGGGGGAGGCAAGAATTCTCTTAGTGACATTATTGGATCTCAGTCTTCGTTTCAGGGTCGTTTTGCGTACACCGAAATTTCTTGAGGCCTCAATTATACCCATAATATTTTTAATAAAGGCATCCACTGCTCTATGTAGACTCTGCTTTGTCCAATTGCCTCGACTTGAAACGCGTTTATGCTGGTAATATTTTGGCATTTTCCTGGGGGGGGGGGAGTAGTCCATGAATAAATGGAGTGCTAGTTTCGCTACTGTCTAGGGAGACAATTAATAAAGAAAGTCTGCAGATCTCGCGGTTTTAAGCATACGCAATTCGAACAAAGAATGCTGATTTTACATCATTACTTTAAAAAAAAACCTTGCAATCCAATTCATACGCCTAAATAGTTACCGGAATAGCCTATAACAGCAATCGTTTTCTGTTGAACAAAGGACTCTGTAAGTTTACTATAAAACTATTGTGATAGGATTCTTGGGTTTAAAATTTCCGAAGCAATTTACCTAGCTGCTACACCAATATCCAGAAAAACAAACCACAGTGCCCCATGCACGTCAAGTATTTAGGTCAGTATAGGGTACTTAGATCTCCAATGTCTGTGTTAGTCGTGATCTATACATTCAAAAACCTTATTTTACTGACACACAGGTTGTACAACCTTCTCTATACTTATTTACATTAAACATGTTAAATTTCTGTGTAAAAATCCAATGTTTTTGTCAAAATAAGAGAACAGAACAAAACTGTGATCTTTAATTGTTGGTAACGTTGTTCTTTTTATGTATATAGTTCTAAGGTAATTAAAAAAAACCTGCCTCAATCGACGACTACACTTATTTTGAAATCTTTATCTGCCATTATTTTAATCGACCTGCCCTCAAAAGAACTTTTTTTCACTACACACATACAAGTATACAATTTGCACCACTAGAATAAGTGGCCCATCTATCCCCAAGTGTGCCGGGTCTATCTATCCCAAAACTATGGGAGAAATGGACCACTCAAGAACTACAACCTCCTTTGGTAAACAAAAATTCATGTAACCTACAGTGACACAGAAAGTTACAATATGCCTTTAAAAAATGCAAGTAAAACAAAATCCTGCCAAAAACTGACAACACATTAAATGAAGTGAATACGTAGAAAAGAAAACTTTTTACCTACCTAGTTATAATAGACACGAATTACATTGTACAACATAACAGTAGATACATAATGCAGGACCTGGCGCACCCAACTTTTCCCGGAAATTCCCGCCAAAAATACAAGAAAAAAGTAATATTAACTATTTCCCGTTATTTTTAACGAAAGTACAAGAAAAATGAAAAGCCCGAAATCTGAAATTCAATGAAAAAAACGATCAAAATCAAGCTAATTTAAGCTAAAATCAAGCAAATTTCTTATTTTCAAGATAATTTTTTCATGTTTCTAGAAAAGATCATTTTCATTTTAAAAAAACAAGCAATTTTTATCGAAAATCCAGCAATTTAAGCCCAAAATCAAGCAAATTTTCCAATATTGCACAAAATGGCGTGCAAAACTCATACTACAAAAACAAGCAATTTTCGTTGAAAATAAAGCAATTTTACCCCAAAATCAAACAAATTTACCAATTTTCCAAAATAGGTACTTGGAGTTTTCATTCTACAAATCAAGCAAATTTTAGCTAAAAATCAGATGAAATATTAAAAAAGACAATTGATAGATTAAAAATAATAGAATATTTACATTTTTAAGAGAATTTTAAATCATGCATATTTTCTCCATCTTTCGTTTCTTTTAAACATTTATACATTATAAAACTTGTTTCTCATTTATTAATTTTAAAGTATTTTTATCAAGTGTATTTACATAACAATCTGGTAAAGTAATTTTATATTTACCACCCAGAAAACAATGAATTTTTTCCCCAAATTTAGATTCGTATAATTAAAATTCGGTAGCAGGATACATTTTGTTTTTTTCTAGGCCATGTAGTTTAGGAAATTCAAATGAATAGTTCAACTTAAACAGCTATTCCATTTTTGTGTTTATTTAAAAGGAAAAAAAAATTATTAATAAAAAAGAGATTTTAATTAAAATTAAAAATTAAAATAATAACAAACAATAATTAAAAACTGAAGTAATGAAATTAAAACTATAAAATTAAAATTAAAAGGAAAATAAAAATAAATGTAATACAATTATAATAAAACGAAAATTAAAGTTAAAAGTTAAAAAATAAAAAATAAAATTAAAAGTAAAAGTAAAATTAAAATCAAAATTAAATTAAAAATAATAAAATAACAACAAAATTAAAATACATTTCTATTTATAATTTTTTTTTCCTTTTACATAAACACATAAATGGAATTGCTGCTCAACAATGAAATGGAAAATAAAAATAATACCATATCTAAGCAATGTAAAAAGTGTGGCAAAGTATTAATCTTACCAAATTTTAATAACATGAAACAAATAAAAATAGAATTTATAACAACTGTAAAAAATGTGTCATTGAAAACACAAAAAATAAATTTGTGTTAAAACGTGAGAAATTACTGTGTGAATGTGGAAAATATGTTTGTGTTGCATGTCTCAAAGAGCATAAAAATAATAATCACACAATGTGTCAGAAGGTATTCTAAATGAAATTCAACATGATAATGACCGAACAAAAACATGTAGATTATGTAATGAGAATAAATATATAAAATTACTTTCAGTTCATAGAAGAAATAAGGACACACTTAGAACAATGTGTACCAATTGTATTAGTGAATATAATAAGAATTATCGCCTTAAAAAGAAATTTACTGAACTTGAAGAGAAGGGACACCTTTAAACACACAACCAAATGCAAGCTACACAATTAAAACGATTTCACTTATAATCAATATAATAACTTATAATCAATCATTTTATAGATTTCATTTTCCAATATATTTACTTCTTTACAACTCTTCATTGTCTATATAAAATTTAAAAGCTTTATAAAAAAATTTTCTTTATAAATAAACAATCAAAAATGTTAGCAAACAAGCTTGCTGTTTAGTTGGGTGAGAAGGTAGTGCGTGGGCTAAGGATTATAGGTAGAGATTTAAAAAAATAGCTATTTGCATATTCTAAGGCAATATGACTTAAATAGACTTTGATATACTCTAAAGAGAGATGATTTAGTTATAGCTATTATACCATTTATTGTAAATGAGCAAAGAAAAAGAGACTTTGCAAATTTACCATTTTCATATGTCAATATCGAACAACTATATTCAAAAGATAGAAATGAATTAAAAGAAACAATTCCATTCTCTAATATTCTATGTTTTAAGCTTAGAAATTACAGTAATAGGATATCTGAATGGATAACAAAGAACAATTTTACAAATTTATCTTTATTAGATGCCAATATCAATGAATTGTATAAATAAGATAAAAATGAATCAAAATAGATATTTCCTTTCTTTACTTACGTATTCACAAATAAATATAAGGAACAAGAAAAATTATATAGTTAATTAGGCTTTTGAAGGTAGGACATCAACACAAAATGGAAGATAACTTTTAAAGTAAAACCAGATAATTTTTTTAATTCAGTAAAAAATGAGGTTTTTGAGATAATGCGTGATTACCTTAGAACATTTAGAGGGCTGAAAACTAACATTAAATTATATACAAAATATCGCAAGCAGGAAAATAATCAAGTACAATTATTTCCATTTCCGTCATTTAATCATAGAATACTAAACGAAGGAGAATTTATAAAGATTTGTAAAATTATAAAACAGGAATTACTTACACAACTATCTGAATTTCAAAGAAGAGGTTCAGGATGGACTTTAGATAGAGTAACTGGAATACAATTAGCTATAAATAAGTATAGTCCATTAAATGGAGCATCATATATTGAACTACCAGAAGCAATTAAAAAAAGCATGCATTAATGTGAGGAATGACGATCAAAAATGTTTGCTTTGGGCAATAAAATCTGCATTGTTTTCAGTAGAAAAAGATCCACAAAGAGTATCTAAATATAAAACATTGGGATTGATATAGTTAAAACAATAGCTAAATATGAATATCCTATTAAAATGATGATACACCAAAAATTGAAAATCAAATTGATACATCTATAAATGTATACTCTATTGAAGATGAGTCTACAGTATATCCACTAAAACTTACAAAAAATAAAAAGGAAAACCATCAATTTACTTTATTTCAAAAATGATAAAAACTCACGTTACTGTTGGATAAAAGATTTATTGAAACTGCTTTCTGCTAAAAAAAAAATCATAAAATAAAACTTATATATGCGATATGTCTTCAATTCTTTTATTCTCAAGAAATATTAAATAAACATACAGAAGATTGCTCTAAATATTAATCAGTAAGAATCACTTTACCTTCGAAAGGAAAGCAAATATCTTTCTAAAATTAGAAACATACAACAAAGGTTCCTTTCACAATATCTGCAGATTTTGAATCAAATCTAAAGAAAATTACCGCCACTAAACCAAACCAAAGATAATTAAGTATAATTAACCTTATCAAAAATATCCAATTGTAACCTAATATTATATTGATGATGGTCTTTATAAGGATATACTTAAAAAAAGATATAATCTTAATAATGATCAAATAAATACCATTGATTTAAAGTTGAATGACGAATTATATACTATGAAATATCAATTTGCTATTATATTGTATCTAATTATGGTAATTATAAGCCTCCAGTAGTATATCGAGGTTCAAATGCTAATAAGAAGTTTATACAGTCAATAAAAAGGGAAGGAGAAGAAATTGGGGAAATATATTCACAAATTGAACCAATGCATCCACTAACAAAAGAAGAAAATATATTATATAGTAAATAAAAAAATGTATTGTATGTGAATGTGAGTATACGGGGGACAATAAAAAAAAGTACATATTCATAATCACATAAGCGGAAAATTCATTTATCCAGTATGTGATAATTGTAGTATACAATTAAAATAACAGAATTTTGTACCAATTTATTTTCATATTTTAGCCAGGTATGATGCTCATTTATTTATTAAAGAGTTAGGATATGATGATTAAAATATAGATTTAGTTGCGAATAACGAAGAAAAGTTGATTACTTTTGGGAAAAACACAGAAAATTTAAAATCGGAATTTATAGACACATTTAAATTTATGGCCAGTAGTTTAGATAAATTAGCATCTAATTTAACTAAAGATCAAATGAAACACACACAAAAACATTTTCCAAAAGATAAAGTAGATTTAGTTATAAGAAATGTATCCATATGATTATGTGGATAGTTGGAAGAAATTCGAAGAAACAGAACTTCTAAGAGTGAATTTTACTACAAATTAAGTGAATCTCATATAACTGGCAATGATTATGAATACGCAAAATGTGTATGGAATCAATTTATTATAAAAAATCTTGGGAATATCTTGACTTATATTTATAAAGTGGCGTATTATTGTTAGCTTATGTGTTTGAAAATTTCAGAAATATGTGTATAAATGCATATGAATTAGATCCTGCATGGTATCTTACAGCACCAGGATTATCTTCCGATGCAATGTTTAAAATTACAAAAAAAACACTAGATTTATTACATAACTATGAAATAATTTTAATAAAAGAAAAAGGAATTTAGGGGGGGGGGGGATATCACAATGTTCTAAGTGATATGTTAAAGCTAATAACAACTATTTAGAGGATTTTAATCCAAATCAAGAGTCCATCTATTTAGCATATCTCGATGCTAATAATTTACATGATAGGGCATTGTCAAAATATTTACAATTTGGTGGTTTCGAATGGGTTTATTAAACATTATCTGATTTAAATTAGTGGATTGAAAAAAATATTAGATTTGGAGGATGATTATGACTATGGTTATATAATAGAAGTTGATTTAGAGTATCCACAAGAACTGCATAAATTACATAAAGATATTTCATTTTATCCAGAAAATAAGTTAGTTCCTGGAACAAATCAATCTAGATTATTAACAATTTTAGATAATAAACAAAAGTATCTAATTCACTATCGTAATTTGAAACGGTGTGTAAATAATTGTTTAAAACTACTAAAATACATAGAATATTGGCGTTTGATCAGTCTGATTGGCTGAAAAATTATATATATTTGAACACAGAGATGAGAACTAATGCTAAAAATGACATTGAAAACTATTTTTATAAACTGATGAATAATTCTGTTTTTGGTAAAACAATAGAAAATATAAGAAACATATTAGATATAAGACTGACATCAGATGCAGAAAAGTGTGAAAAATTAGTAGCATAACCAAATTTCAAAAGTGCTGTATTTAATGAGAATATTGCGGACATACATATGAATAAAACACTTGTAAAATTTAATAAGCCTATTTATGTTGGCATTCCAAATTTAGAAATATCAAAAGAATTTATGTATGAATTCCACTATAAAGTAATGAAAACAAAATATGGTGAAAACATTGAAATATTCTACAAATACACCTGATTCCTACAGTTATAACAATAAAACAGAAGATTTTTACGAAGATATGAAGTCGATGATAGAAAAGTTTGATACAAGCGATTATTCAAATGACAATATCTATAACATGCTAAAAATAAATAAGAAAGATATAATTAAGATGAAAGACGAATATAATGGGAAAATAATGAAAGAATTTGTTGGTTTAGGAGCAAAAATGTATGCATATAGAGTTGATAATAAAAAAATAAAAGATCAGGTGGTGTAAATGTGTTGTTAACAAGAGAACTACATTTTAGGACTATAAGAAATGTTTGTTTAAAGAAGTTAATAAAATTGCATTAATTCCTATGATGACAAAAGGATTACATTAGAAAATAAAATAGATAAATTGCCATGTGGGTATCAAAATGTATGATTTTTAATTATTTTTCTATATTATATTTTTAAAGTCTTTAATCTCTAAAACAATGTCAATATCAGCACCATCAAAATCAATCAGTTTTGCCATTTTCATAATTAATTGCTAGAACAATATGATTTAACTGTTCATTATTGATTCTATAAAAAATTGGATATTCGGGCTCAAATCCAAGAATATCGGACAATCGGTTGTCAAATTTAATATCAAACTTAGATTTTATAGATATTCTATTATTCACATTGTCTGATGTTAGTTCGATTTTATTAGTTGAAAACGGTTCAATTGAATATATAGTTTCTTTTAACGACTGTATATCATATTTACCTTTAGGAATAGTTATAAACTTAATTTTTATCAACAACAGCACTCATTTTTTCCAATTATCTTTATAGCATTGTTGTTTATATTTCCTGTTAAATTTTGCATGAAAACTAATCAAAGCAATCGATTTTTCAATATGGATGATATAATGAAGTTTTTCATAAGTATAGAATTATTATTTATTAGCTTAAATACTTTATTATCCATTTATTGTAAAATTTATCTTATTAAATGAAAAAAGTTGATAGCAGTGTTGGGGTTCTAATTTCAGAAAAAAAAGTCTGAAAATACAAAGAATGGAGAACTATTGCCTGATGACATTAGAGCAATAATAGTTGGGCCTATTCATAGTGGGAAAAGGAATTTGTTTATAAATTTTATTTATAAGTTAGGATGGTTAAATTTTAATAAATAGTATGTTTGTTCCAAATAGTTTGAATCAACCCAAATATATTATGTTACAAAATGATTTTGACGAGTCATTAAAATAATTAAAAGTTAAAAAATGGCATATCTTTTTAATAATAATGATCAAATCATTCCTTTAGATCAGTGTGAAAACAAATCTCTAATTCGCGAATATTTTAGTAGAGGAAGACATAAAAATATAGATGCATTTTATTTAGCTCAAACATATTCAAAAGTATCCAAACAATTGGTAAGAGATAATATGAATTATGTTGTGTATATTTAGACAAGATGGCACAAAGTTAAAACGTATTTATAACGAGTTGGTGGTAATATGTCATATGAAAAATTTAAAGAAATTTGTTCAAAATGTTGGGCGGAAGATTATGGTTTTATTACTGTAGATCTGAGTAGAAAAATTTTAATGGAAGTATTGAAATAAAATTAAACACTATTAAATTTTAAAAATTTTGAAAACATGTTTACATTAAAGCAAATGTTAAAACAATCGTTAAAACGACTGTTAAAATAATGTTCCTTAAGTTTTTGCATTTAAATGAGATAATTATAAAAAATATTTAAACTTTGCAAAACATCTGCTTTATTAACCCAAGAGTTATGAGAATTATCAAAACCCAGCCATTTTACATAAATTTTATCTCCTTTGGTTTTAAAAACTTTTTTAACCAAATATTTATTTGGATAGTTACTTTTCATA
Organism: Dryococelus australis; assembly: GCA_029891345.1. Lineage (NCBI taxonomy): Eukaryota > Metazoa > Arthropoda > Insecta > Phasmatodea > Phasmatidae > Dryococelus > Dryococelus australis. The sequence continues at coordinate 68,560,183 of CM057002.1, read as the reverse complement.
ATTTCAAATTCATCAAAACTGCCTTTTATTTCTTCGCCATTAATATATTTTAGTTTGTAAACAGGAAAGTCGTAATTGAAGATCTCAAAAATAGAAAACAATTCTGTTGTAAAATTAGGTGTATAACCCATTTAAAAAAATCGTTTATTTTTGCTAACACAGAAAATATCGCCAACTTTGTGTTTTGGTTTAACAATCATATGTGCTTTATATATATTTTTTTTTCATTTCTCTTATTACCTTCAATTGGTTTCATGTTGGTAGATCTATGTTTTGTATTGTTGTATTCTTTTACTAAATCATCTAATATATTTTTCCATTTATAATTTCCATTCAAAGCAAATTTTTCCACATAATATTTTTCAAAGTGCGATTAAGTCTTCCTACAACACTAGCAACACATTTAGAAAATGAAGAATAATGATTGATGTTATATTTTTGCATAAGTTCTTTAAATGTTTTATCATAAAATTCTGAACCATTATCGCTTTGAATATTATGTGGTTTTCTTTCAACTAATGTATGTTCTAAAGCAGTTGCTGCATTCTTGGCTGTTTTATCTTTAATTGGTATAGCAATTGCAAATTTTGAGAAAGCATCGATAATTGTCATAATATACTCGTATCCATTGTTTATATGCGATATCCCTTTTAAACTTCCGGTATCCATCTCAACAAGATCGATTTGCCATAAATCATCAATACTAAACGAAAGTACTTTTCTTCCTGGAAAATTTATTTTTGCAGGTTTATATAGTCCACTGATTATTCCTTCTCTTACATTGGGTAATTTTTTTTTTTAGAAGTGTTGATTGTTTAGAATTACATATCAAGAATGTAATTTTCTGAACTAATCGCCCGTTTTAGTGATTGCAGTTTTTATATTGTTATTTTTAGCGAACTTTTTACACTTCAAACAACAAGTATTCTCAATTTAATGAGAATAAAAATTATTAATCTTTATATTTTACAAATATTCCTATTGTAGTCATCAAGATATCATTATATTCAAATATTTTAATTTTTTTTATTTTAAAAGTTAAAATATCACCTTCATTAACATCAAAAGGCTTACTGCAATCAATTTTTTTTTAGATCCCTTAATAACAGTCGCAGTATCGTCAAGTAAATTGGGCTTAGCAGTAATTATTTTATAAACATAACAATCCATCAAATAAGTAAAGAAAACTTTATTATTATCTAAGTGAAAATTATTTTTACTTTTATTCGACTTTGCAGGTAAATAAAATATATGTGATTTTTCTTCCTTACAATTTTCAGTTTTTAAGTTAACAAATGTATCACAATAATTCAAAACTGATTGGTTTAAATTTAGTAATTTATCGGCTATTTCTTTATAGAAAAATCTTTTATTGACCACATCTATTCCATCTATAGGATCAGCCATATTTTTTATTCTACCATTTTGAAGAGAAACATAATCTTTTGTGTAAACAAAAACTTTACTAAGTTGATCTTGTAAAGCAGTAACAATGATAGTGTATTTTGATCCAACATATATATTTAAATCGGTAACAATAGGATTGTGCCTTGATTCTACATCTGTTTTTAAAGCATAATAACAAACAATTGTTATATATTTTGAATCATCTTCCTTTTTTAGTGCCTGCTGTGCATTATTTATCCGTTTTATAAAATCAATAATAGTATTACTGAATTGTAAATGCATATCTTCTTTTTAATGATAATCAGCTATTTGTTTATTAAAAAATATTTTATTGAATGTGTATTTATCGTCTCTAGGATCATCTGTATTAACAATTCAATGCCTTAAAAATAAACATAAGATTTTGTATAATCAAAGCATGTGCTTAGTTTACTTTGTAAATCAGAAACACTTGAAATGCATAGTGAATCTTCACGTGTATTTAAACAGTAATCAGAAGCAATAGTTCTGTATCTTAAATCAATATCTTTTTTTAAAGCATAAGCACTAGTGTCAACAATTTTATTTAAAGATTTTATTAATGGTTTCCCAAACATATCTGTCATTTAATAACAAAGAAATTATATCGTTAAACTTAAAAGCTTTCGAAAAAAAATGTCATGCAATTAAACATTGATGTCCACATATAACCGAAATAAAATTCTAAATTTGATCATCATTGTAATTTCAAAACCGCCTTTCCAATAAAACTCATTGCTGTCACAAATAAAACCAAACAAATATATCAACGGATACATCATTTCATTTGTTTTATCACTAGAAACAGTTTTAACTTCATCTGCTGTATGACTAGAAACAGAATTATCTCGATATAGATTATCAACGCCAGTAAATTCTAAACAATTTTGTTCACTTGGTGATCTTAATAAAGCAGTCATCATTGTTGATGTTATACCAGGATTATCGACATCTTCAATAATATTTCCATGTTTTGAAATTTCTACTCTTGAAAAGTGAAAAGGATAAAAAGTTCGAACAAACATCAACATTATCTGATTCATATTATTTAGCCTCCTCATCTCCCACCTTATCACTCTTTAGTAAACAAAATTGCTTATAAACATATGTTTCATTTGGAATTCTATAGGAATATCAAATTCAATTCAAATATTGTAAACATTTGAATTCCCCCTAGTTAGAGCAGTTATGGAAATATTTGTGTCTCGAAACTCTCAATTCTTTGCCTTAAACAATTACTTTCTTAAAATGATTTTATAAATACAAAAATCAAACTAGATACCAACTATAGAAATAATGAACTTTCTTATAAACTAACCGTAAACTTTTTAATTGGTATTCATTTTGGGTTCGAAGACCGTTATATGTTATAGATTGTTTATATAGAAAAATTACTGTAGTTAAAGAAAAAACTAATATAAAAATTAATGCTGATTTTATTTAAAAAGTTGAAGCAGGTACAGTTCGCAATGTTCTAATTAGTAAATGAAATCTTACCTATGAGTATTTGACAGAAAGAATTACTGAATATTTATGAGATTTTAATATTATTAAATGGAAGAATCAATAAAATGTTTCGATATTTTAATACAATATTTTAGACTTGTAGTTGAGTGGTTACATTTAAAAGTTTTACGAATTTTTAGAAATATAGATTAATTATTTGATCAAATAAAAAAGCATTTTCATAATTCTAAATGAGTTGTTTCTTTCTCTTAATAAATCTCTTTTCTTTATAAATAAAAATTTCTTTGCTTCCACGCAGTTTGATTAACATTTTAAAAGGTGAAGATAGTGGATCGAGACCACCTTCCTATAGATTAGATAATGCAGCTGAAGATCTTAAAAATATGGTTCACATATTTCATTCAAATTTACAAAGCTTACAATTATTACTGTTAGAAATAATGTGAACTTCGAGATATTGGTGCAAATCTAGAGCAAATAGAATTATTAAAAAATATATAGTAGAGCTTCGAATATAAACTGAAAAGAATAATAACATAATATTTCACTTGATTATAGCTTAAATTTGCTTGTTTTAGATTACTCCCCTGCAAAATTGGCATTTCTAGAAAACGTGAAAATTTGTTTTATTTCGGGGTAAAATTGCTTGAATTTCTATTAAAATTGCTTGTTTTTGTATTATGAAAAGTTCTGGACGCAATTTTGGTGAAATATTAGAAAACTGCCTTGATTTTGGGCTTAAATTGCCTGATTTTCGATGAAAATTGCTTGTTTTATAATTGAAAACTGTTGTTTCTAGAAACATGAAAAGCAGCTTGAAAACGAGAAATTTGCTTGATTTTGATCGTTTTTTCATCGAATTTCAGATTTCGGGTTTTTAATTTTTTCTTGTACTTTCGTAAAAAATAACGGAAAATAGTTAATGTTTATTTTTACTTGTACTTTTGGCGGAAATTTGCCGGAAAAAGTGGGGTGCTCCAGGTCCTGCATTATATGTCTACTCATAACATTCCAAAAACAAACTCACGGTACTTACACGTACGCCATCATCGAGCAAACTGGGCACAGTTGCATCTTAGCGACTGATTTGTGAACTACTAGGCGTGGTCCATCCAAACTACCACGCTTTCCATTACTCTGCTGCAACTTGTGCATTACCTTCGTAACGATCCTTTCTCTGCAAAATTTTACCCACGTCAATGGGGATAAAGGAATTGCCTTTTTTTATTATTGAGATCTAGTAGTGATCCTAATACGACAAATTTAAGAAATATCGAACCAGAATTTGTCAAAATCGTCGCCTTTTATGTTTTAAAACTGTTATTTTGGTTACAAATTAATATACTATAAATAGAGAAGTTGAAACGTTTTATATTTTGATACTAATGGGAAATGTTCCTGCTTAAAGTATTACGTACCCCTTCTGGCAAGTTGCAATAGTTTAAAAAAATTGTTTTAACAACTGTGTATACGATAAATTAAGTAAAATAATACTAAGTCTCGTTGTAATGGCGGGTATAATGTTTTATAAAGTTGATTTTTTTTTAAGTTGATGATTGTTTTCTTTATACACACTAGATTAGGAACTGGTCTTTTGTTTAGCACTTTTAGGGTGAATAAAAATTTAATGTTTTCGCTTGGCTGGCGTATGAAAGAAGTGGTCAGGCTTATGGTAATGTAAATTATGCATGAGGAAGGATACAAGGCCCGAAGGTAATTACCTACATTTAAATCAGTACTTTCAAGACCCGGTATACGCTTTTCTCGGTAAATTGAGCACTTTTGAAATACATGATTAATACCTACTTCAAAGCTGTGAGTTCTTCCACTGTAAGTAAAATTAACATTCCGATCGGCCTGAGGACTTTATTCATACATAAGTCAAGCGAAGCTGTGAAATTATTGCGAAAGTAATCACTTTACAAATTTGCCAATTCTTACACCTATAAACAATAAAAAAAATCAGAAGAAATGATTTCGTTATTAGAAAATGTTTACATAACACTTTGTATTTAACATTTAAAACCTGAAAATAATTTCCCTCCGTCATTACCAACTTCACTGGGTGCCTGCAAGTGATTGTGCCCTTCAAACTTTATGCGGTTAGGGACAGTGAGATTTTCCAAAGGTTGATTTTCGAAGCACTCATTTAATCGTAAACAGCATATAGGTTAATTTACTGTGTAAACGTCTACAGATAAATGGTGGGAAGGAAACTGAGTGAGCTATATTCTTTCTTAAACTAGGTCCTACATCCGAAATAAATGTAAGCTTCATGACCCAACAACCCTAGTAAATGTAAGCTTCATGACCCAACATTTCGGCTACCGATTTCAGTCAAAGAGATCGCCAGTATAAAGGAAGGTATAGCTTCAGAGAATTGAATCAGTTAATGAAAAATACTGTTCATCGCACTGCTTCCCTATAACCAACGTTGAATTCAAAATACAAACATAGCTTTGATATTACGAATATACATTCCAGCTTTGATTGCGTAGTAGGAAAATATGCGTTTCAATGTCAACGAGATACATCGTACAAAAAGTGTTATAAATAACTACTGCAGTTGTAACATCTCATTGTATGATACAAAATTTCTGATAGACTGCTTCTATGAGAATAATCACAATGGGAATGCAAAATTCAGCGAAAATTACAGAATGATAAACTTTGCTTAGAATAATTCAATAATCTCGATATGCAATAAACTTGTTTTAATACTTTCCTGCCTTTGATAAATTACCAAACCCTACACGCCTTCAAAACGAACTCGAATTTAAAGTGATGAATTTTTAATTACTATCCATTTTTGAAGAATGGATTTTAGACCAGAATTTTAAGAGTAAACTTCTCGTAAATATTTGCTAAATTAGGGGATAAATCGTCGTTAAAATAGTAACGAATGTGTAAAATAAAAATTAATTGAAAACTGAAGGAAGACCAATTAACTGCGTGAATAACTTTGCCATATCTCATTAAAAATTTCAGTAAAATAAGACATGTCTCAAAGTCTTCATTTCCCATTCGTAATTTTAGACTCTTAACATATCCGTACAGTAAAAGTTTCGTAGCTTCTCTTTTACTACCCTTCCAAAATTCCACACCTCCTCCCCAACCCCAGTCCCATTAACCAATTAGCAATTTTAACCACCCAAATTATCCGCAAAGCTTCCGTTAGGACCATTAAGATAATCAGCAGTATTTATTTTCTTCCTCATTTCTATTAAACGCAAATATTCGCATTATCCGTCATACGATTTTAACAAGTTTTCCTGAAGTTTGAGCGACTATCTATCATAAATGACATAGCAGCAGACACAAGATTTCTTTTTTCGAAAGGTATTTGTGATTGCTGCCTTCCTCTTAGAATTTTCTTTACCATCACCGTATTTTTTGTTTTTCGTCTTCCTAAATATCTCATTTATCATCTTATACATGATGGAATGGAAATGGCGAATTAGCTCGCAGCTCATGGTGGCCGGTCCCAAATGTAGAGCAATGAGCATAGGAATTACCCCTCTATCTCGAAGAGTAAGAGCGTACAACCCCAAATGAAAGTGGAGTTGTCGTACTTGTTATGTGACAATAAATAAGAATGTATTGAACATGGAACATCCACCTTGTCGATTCCATTCTCGTGTAAAGAGATGCGCATGCAGTAAACAAATTGTGGCCGCCGTCCAAGCATGCCTTTAAAAAATTAGGTGTCACCACCATTTAAATGCATGCATGTCTCTAACTGAAGGCCGTACGATACACATATAGGCCAATTAGTAATCGGCATATCACAATAAACAAAAAATGTGCCTTTGCCCAAACTCTTGAACTGTGAGAACATATGACCATTCCTAAAAGCAGGCAACCCTTTGAAACCCGCGAAACGCAACACATAGGCCGCGGTACCGCATACCCGCGTCCGGTGTGCGTGTCTGGCAACAGATAAGTCCCCATTAAACTGGTGCCACAGGATACCGCAACTAAATATTTATGCTCCATCGGACCTGACATCCTCCCTGTCACGAGTTACATACGGATTGTCATGATGTTATTGATAGTTGTTGGGCCAATTAAATACACCTTCGCGGCTAAAATGTGCTTCGTCCAAACGATGTTACCCACGAAGTCTGGGTCTTGTTGCAATGATGTGAACATTTAGTTACAGTACTCTATGCGGTGAGGCTGAGCCACTTCCATTAAATGTTGTACGGCACTTTAGTGATAGAGATATAAGCAATCGTACTGCAATATGGTATCCACGTGGGTATGGATCACACCGACGCGCTGTCCGGCAATGCACAACCTCAAAGTCTGATCTATTGCGAACGTCTGAAAAACCCTATTTGACCCGCTGTGTGCATCGATATGGTTGCCTTCCGCTATTGACATTTCATCGAGGAAGTAATTGCCTTGTTTCTCATGCTTGTTGATGCAACCTTCAGATGGCATTCACTGTGGGGTGAAGACGGCGACGATACATCTCTCTGTACAATTATAGAAAATAGAGCAATTTACTAAAAAAAAAAAAAAAAAAATCTAATAAAGAAATAAAAAGAGGAGAATTTCCATAAAACAATGGAATAAGCAGATAAAATGATTCAGATAAAATAACTAAAAAATTATATTTCTAAAAAAAAAAAAAAAGTTTGAATTCCTGCATATAGTTTTTTTTTCTCACCTTCCCTTTGCTCACTTGAGGGCTCGACTCTCATAAACACATTGAACACACAACCCCTACCGATCGAGTGACTAGCATAAGACTAACCCCCCCCCCCTCACACAAATTAATTCACAGTATATATAGTCGGTCAATCGGTCAACCCACCCAACCCCGCATACCAAGTAATAATATCCTCTACATGAACATTTATCCCTCCACCCACACCAATAAATCTTATATTATCATTGCACTACTCACCCACGTTTTCAGAATTGGTCACTAGAGTGTGCTGATTAATCGTGTTTTGGCATATACCTCCAAAGAGGTCCCATTTAATATATTTCCAAACTTGTTGGTGACAAGGCCTACATACGTGGAATATGTTCATTACTAGCAGACCATACCAAAGGACCATACCAGCCAACCAGAACAACCAACCTGACAAACCAACCATACCGACCAATCATGGTAGCCAATGACTGACTGCACCCAAGACTGATTCCATCCAATACTATCTCCTGGAAACTGAATATAACAATGAACAATGCCAACTGGCCACGTCAAACATCTATACCGACAGACAAATGTGAATAATCTGAAAACAGGTCACCTAGTACGAATCTAATAGGTAATATTTTTTAGCAAAACATTTGTAAATATTTGAAAAATATTTGAACATCTTCGCAAATCCTTGTAAATCTTCACAAAATATTCGCTAAAACTATGCAAATAATTTCCAGAAACTTTCCCCAACCTTACCAAATGTCCATTCCAAGCGACCAGACCAACCAGCACAGACTAGCCATCCTCCTCATACCAGACATCCATACAAACCATCAATAATGAGCCAACCATATAAGCCATCTACACCAAAACCTATACCAAGCAACAAAGCAAACAACAGGACAAGACCAACTGGACATACGAACTGACCATGCCAATCGCTCACTACATATTCAGCTTAACCAGGAAACAGTCCAGCAACCAACCACACCAATGAGCCATACCAGCCAAATATATGAACCAACAATATCAGCCAGACACACAAACCAGGCGTACCAACCAGACACACGAACCATTCATACCATCTGAACATACGAACTGAACATTCCAGTCAGCCATACAAACTATACATGCCAACCATACGAACTAGGCATACTAGTCACACATGAATCCTCCATACCAGCTGAACATGTGAACCGACCATTCCAGACAACCATACGAACTATACAAGCCAACTATACAATACATCTATATCAGCCAGTCATAATAACACACAATACCAAACATATATTCTGAACGATCAGACCAACCACACCAATGGACCAACCATCCATACGAACCATCCATGACAGCCAACCATACCCGCCGACTATACGAACTAACTACGCCAGCCATCTATACGAAACAACCATACAGCCCGAATAGATTATTAATCCATACCCATCATCCATATGAACTAAACAAACCTATTATATGAAACACCCATGCCAGTCAGCCATACGAACCCACCATACCAAACGATCATTCTGAATGCTCAGACGAACCGACACTGAAAAACCAACCACCCACACCAGTAGGCCATTAAAAACATCCAACCCAGCCCACCATACTAGCCGACTATATGAACAATCGTTACCAACCATTCATACGAACCAACCATACAATCTGAACATATGATCCATCCATAACAAAGGCTACGGTGACCAATCTAAAAACAAGTCCATAATACTATTATCTTGGTTAACCTGTAAACCACGAGACCTAAGTGGGTAAAAATGGAGGCGAGTGCCTTAAAGCATATCACGAGTCGTATCATGAAGCAACGTGTAACGAGGTTCGGTCGGCAGATGGGTAAATAACTTCTCCACCACAACAAAAAAGAGCCTTGAGACTTTACGATTGACTTTAGAGGCAAAACATTTAGCTTAGCTTCGTCTCTGAAGAAGCTGAGGTCTCCTGTTTTTTTTTGTTGTAGTGTAGAAGTTATTCGCCCATCCGATGACCAACATCAAACATTGCTTCATGATGTGGCTCGCAACATGCTACAAGACACTTTTCTCCATCGCAACCCCTTGAGGTCTCATTGTCTCCAGAATATATTATTATTAGGCGACTTGTTTCGTTATTGGTCGTCATCTTTTTTATGGAGCGAAGAACTTCATATTAGTTGGTTCGTATCGACGGTTGATAAGACTGATTCGTATAGTCGGCTGGTATGGATTGTTTCGAGGCCTGCTGGGATGGGTGGTTGGTCTGTCGGTTTTAGATGTTCTGATCACTCAGAATGATCTTTTTATAAGTTGAGTTCGTATGGATGGCTTTTAAAGGTCGTATGGATGACTGGTATGGATTGATCATATGCTCGGCCTGTGTAACTGTTTCGTATAGATTGCTGGTATGGTTGGTTCGCAGTAGGCTGGTATGACTGGTTCATAGTTGCATGGTATGACTAGCTGGTATGGATGGTCCATATGGCTGGCTGAGGTCGGTGGTAGGTCCATGTGGCTGGCTAGTATGAGTGGTTGGACCATTGGTGTTAGTTGGTCTGATTTCTCAGAATGTGTGTTTAGTATGTTGAGTTTGTATGGTTGGCTGGTTTGGATGTACAGTATTGTTAACTTATACATATATTTTGTATGGGTGACTGAAATGGTCCGTTTGTAAGTTCAATTAGTGTGGATGGTTCATGTCTGGCTGATATGCCTTGTCCATATGTCTGACTGGTGTGACTGGTTAATATATTTGGTAGGTATGGTCGGATCGTATGGCTTGCCGGTGTGGGTGGTCATGTGTTTAGTATGATGTTTCATATGGGTGGTGGTTATGGGTGGTTCGTATGTGTGGTACAGACAGTTTGTATGGATGACTTGTATGGGGGGTTAGTTTTTTCGTTGCTAAGGCCGGTTCATATACTTGACCACTATGAATTTCTTGTATTAACAGTTTTATGATTGGTCTTACTGGGCTGTTGGCTTGGTTGGGCGGAATGGGTAATTTGTGTTTGGTATTGACCATAGCAGTTAGTATGCCCAGTCGGCCTTGTCAGTCTGTTGGCTCGGTTGATTGGTATGGGTATTCGGTATGTTTGGCATATATGGTTGGCTCATATTGATGGTTTATATAGGTGGCTGGTTTGGAGGGGATGGTTCATCTGTGTTGGTTGGTCAAGTTGTTCGGAATGGACATTTGGTAAGGTTAGGCAAAGATTTTGCAAAGATTTTCCCATTTTTAGCGAACGTTTTGCGAGGAACTGCAAGGATTTACGAAGATTTGCGAAGATTCTTCTAATATTTGCAAAGTTCTTGCTAGAAGATGCTGGCATTTAGATTCATATCAGGCGATTTGTTTCGAAATTGGTCGTCTTTGGCTGTTGGTATAAATGGTTGGTATGGCCGGTTGATATTGCTGTTTGGTTTGCTCATTGTTGTATTCAGTTTGGCAGGAGCCATTATTGGACGAAGTCAGTATTGTGTCAAGTCAGTCATTGGTTAGTATGGTTGGTTTGCCCGGTCGGCTCATATGGTCCTTTGTTATAATCCCTTTGTATGGTTTTTTTTAGTAATGGTCAGACTCAATGACTGGTCGGTAAAACTTTTGTTATACTATTTTTTTTTTAAGAAACAGGCGGTTTTTGGACAAATTCATTAATATCTGAAGTAATTTTTGTGTAGAACTCTCGATTTTGATGTGCCCGACGTGACGGAATCAAACCTGGCGGGCTACTACAGGCTTCGATCACTGCTTCCTAAGCCGCGGAGAACGAAACTTCGACTATGATCCCTCATCCCCTTGTAATAGAGGAAACATTATTATTCTACCATAATTGTAGTAAATTATAACTAGCTAGTAATGCACAACTTAAAATAAAGCAAACTAAATAAGGAGAGGTCTCAATAGTAATTGATTACAAACAACCGATTGTGCAAATCACCGTCTCATTGTTTCGGAATATTCAGAAAATAAAAATCTCTAACTAGTAAAAGCTGCAAATCGTGCATGCCATTAAAATTGTTGATGACGCCTAGTTCTGTAAAGTGGATGGCATTTGAATTTTTCTTTCACTTGCAATTCGAGTCACTGCTGTGATGATAAATCCTAACGTGGCGATATTCAAGATGTAAGAGGTATCGAAATCAAAATCGAAATCTCATGGCTTAAACTATCTTGACTGATGCACACAAAGATTCCACATCGTAATACCATCCATATATAAGAACATAATCATTTGTTTATTGCCACATAAATCATATTATTCTCATGGCAACGAAAAGAAAAACGACCTTATTATTGACGATATGTATCTCTAATAACATTTCGGGAACCACATTTTCCTCTTTGCTTTGGTTCATAGAAATATGTATTTTCAGTGCTTAAAGGTCGAAAACTAAACAGTAATTATTTATCATTTTGTCGTCTTAAAAATGACAAATCGGAGGCAAATTAGTGAATTAAGCATGGCTATTGCAAAGGAGTGTAAATGAATAAATTTACGCGCGAACAGTTGTCTACTGGACGTTGGTAGAATACTAGAAGTAATAGATTTGAAGCAGAATTGCCTATGTGTTAGGCGTTGTTACTCGTCGCCACTGAGTACTAAGTGTACATTTTAAAAGGAAACGGTGGGTACTAGGCACTTGCAGCACAATACTTCTTTGTTAAGAAGATCGTACTGCGCAATAAGATGGCATCAAAGTCCACAAGAATTGAAGGCAAAACAACTGTACGCAGTTGGACGGAGACCACCTCTATTATTTTCATGAAGGCGGAAGGTCTTAACGCCTGTATTTTAATATGTTGAATATCTCGATAAAACTAAATGCTCTCCAGACAGTTGTAGTTGAACTCCTTGCCGTACCCTATATTACGAAAAAACATACATATATATATTTATAAAACCGATTTTAAAGAATTCGGACAAAACTATAAGTTGCATTACGTATGTATTCCTCATTTTCCACAAATATCATCACCGAACATATTTCGGGTAGGTTTGCGAACAGGCTATGTCCCAGAACATTTTCAAAAAATGTATATTTTTCTTTTACGTTAAAACTTAGTCCGATCAGAGGTAAATATTTGCATCTCTATAGCCTATAACTATGTGAGGGATCCGGACGCGAGTGTAAATTCATCTTCAAGGAGTGACATAGATATTTAAGTATAGACTGTTCGTATTAAAGTGAGTACTTTTGAGGCCATAGTTACATTTTTAGTCAAATTTTATCCTTTAACCACCTTTTTAAATAAATATTGCATGTAAGTAGTAAACACAGTGTGTATGTTCCACCGCACTTTGAAGTTTACGTATAAGGCTAAAATAAAATACCTTTATTGGATATTATTCTAAACGAGAGGACCTTCAAAAGTGCTTGCTTTACTGTGAATTAACTATATAGGACTACTCAAATACGACTGTGTCTGTGTTAAATATTTTGTGACAAGCAGGCGACGTGTCTAGCACAAGTTCTGTAGGGCGAGGGTTAGGTCACTTTCTGAGACACTTCGGGGATTGTTTCCTCTAAAAATGTTTATCTACACGTCAGGCAAAACTTGGAACTGTTCTTTAATATGAAACTTTCCAATTCCTCACTCATTAAATCGAATTTCTGGTAAGCCACCATACATAAAATTTAATAACATTTATTAGAGCCGTACTGTTTGGTACAAATAAATTTCAAACAATACTTAAAATTAACTCTTTATATTTTCTTTCTAAGCCCATATTACAATACATCCATTTAAAAACATGTACGCAATATTTCAACAGCGTACAAAAATCAATTGAGTATAGCCAATCTTCAAAATATGTAACCTGAATGTGCGTAACACACGTTCACGGAGGCATTTCTCATAAAAAACGATAATAAGGTATTGAAAATTTTGCCGACACGCGGCTAGCTGCAACATGGATAAATATAAGAAAACTATTAGTCAATTCGAGATACAATATTAAGTAACACGAGAATTATTCAAAATCAACTCACAAGTGAATACGAATATTAAGTTACACTTTAGTTACATTTAATTCAGCTCTCAACTGAATGTAAGAATTAGGTAACACTATAATCAGTTTAAATTAGCTCTCCGCTGGATGCCCTTATTAAGTAACACCTGTAATTAAATATAATTCAGCTTTCAGCTGAATACAAGAATTAGGTATCACATATTTTATTTGAATCAATCCTCAGCTGAATGCACTTGTTAATAAAACCTCTAATTAAAGTAATAGTTATGAGGCACATTTATAATACACTCGCTGTATCCTCGCCAGCTTCGCTGCACACTGATCTATTTTAAAAATAATTTAATTACTTACAAACGTTCAAATTTAAATATAAAAATAATTGTAAAAAATTTCAATTAGGTAGCCAATTAAACTCTCTACGAAAAAAGTCGCTTGACATTTTTACGTTCATAATAGCCGTAATAGCAAGTTAAAACAGCCTGCCATCGCTTCGCTCAGGTTTTATGGAGTTGATTTATTTTTTGACATATGTCTATCTATTAGCCACTGTAGCCCTACTTGAGAGTTCTCTAGCCATTGGGCCTCTGTTCCCCACTTGAAATATTTCCATCCCCTGAGCCACTGCTGCCCCACTTGGTATCGCTCTAGCCACTGAGCCACTACGTCCCCACTTGGGATTGTTCCAGCCACTGGATCACTGTGCCCCCACTTGATATATCTATCCACTTAGCCACTGTGACCCCACTTGGCATTGCTCTAACCACTAGGCCACTGCATCCCCACTTGGGATTGTTCCAGCCACTGGATCACTGTGCCCCCACTTGTTATATCTATCCACTTAGCCACTGTGACCCCACTTGGCATTGCTCTAACCACTAGGCCACTGCGTCCCCACTTGGGATTGTTCCAGCCACTGGATCACTGTGCCCCCACTTGATATATCTATCCACTAAGCCACTGTGACCCCACTTGGCATTGATCTAGCTACTAGGCCACTGCGTCCCCACTTGGGATTGTTCCAGCCACTGGATCATTGTGGCCCCACTAGATATATCTCTATCAACTAAGCCACTGTGACCCCACCTGGAATTGATCTAGCCACTAGGCCACTGTGACCCCACCTGGAATTGATCTAGCCACTAGGCCACTGCGACCCCACTTGAGATATATAATATATATATCCAATAAGCCACTGCAGCCACATTTGTAATCGCTCTAACCACTCACTTGGGATCGCTCTTGCCACTGGGCCACTGTGGCACCACTCAATACATTCCTATCCACTAAGCCACTACAACTCATGTTTGGAATCGTTCTAGCCACTGGGCTTCTACTGCCCCGCTTGATATATTTCTATCCACTGAGCCACTATGGCCCCACTTGAAAGTTCTTTACCCACCGGGCTACTACAGCTGCACTTGGGATCGCTCTAGTAATTGGGCCACTGCGGCCTCTCATGATATATTCTTTCCACTAAGCCACTGCAGCCCCACTTGGAATCGCTTTAGCTACTGGGCCACTGCGGCCCACTTAGAATCGCTCTAACCACTGGGCCTCTGTGGCGCCTGTAGTTTTGGTAGAGCGTGTTTAGATTCAGCTAAGTAGGTCATCTATACTATTATATATAGAGGTAAAGTTTGTTTTGTTTGGTAGAAGTAATATCTGGAACTACTAATCGGATTTTTATAATTATTTCATTGTTAGATAGCTACATTCTTCCCGATGGACATAAGGTTTGTTGAATAAAAAAAAATACTTGGTTCACAAATTTTGAAATTTCTCAAGGGGTTTTTTTTTATTCAGCAAAGCCTATGACCATCTGGAAGAATGTAGCTTTATAACAGTGAAAATATTAGTCTACAAAAATCGGATTAGTATTTTCAGAGGTTAACTCTGACAAACAAACTTTACCTCTTTATATAATTGTATAAATTAAAAGGACTTCAATTCCTTAAACCACCAGCTCTTAAAACAATATTTGAAATATGTGCATTTCGTAAAACAAGTTAACTTGCACGTAAAAGGCCTTAGTCCCAGAATAGTGGCCAGCCAAAATTGCCATTTACTAAAATGATTACAATGACTAGAATTGGGTAGCTTGAGATGTAAACGAACTAATACTGACGTGTCAAAACACTTATTAATTTAAACAAGCACGTAATGTTACTATCACAATTTGTACTACGTGGAGCGACAGCCACACACGAGCACCTTATGGCACGACACATATAAAACAGACACACTGAAAATTATATTAAAAAGTTACAATAAATCTTAATAAGCTGTATAGAAGCTATAGGAAAGCTTTAACCAAAGTATCTAGCGACACAAACATCTAAAATGTGACAGCAGGTAAGCTATGGAAAACGAACACGACGTATTAACCGCAAGTCCGGGCGGGCCAAATGGGGCGATAACATACTACGAACCAACACGTTAAAGAATACTTTCGCAGCGCACAAAGCTAATGAAATTTAATTTTCATCGAAAACGTATTTTGAAAGGTGCTACCAAACAGAATTTTGAATATTCCCTACCTACTGCACGTCCACTCAAGCTAGCACACACTACAGAACCACTCCAAATTTACGACCCTAATTGCCCAAAAATATAACGACGCTCTTCATCCACAACTCACCGTTTCACAGCTCCCATCTTGCCGGCACTAATATTATTATAAATTTAACACCATTGAAAAAAAAACATTATACGTGAATACAATCACTGACAAGGTAAATGTTCCCAAGTGCGCTGTGCCGTCTAGAAGACGTCGAGTAACATTATGATCGTAGCTAGATGTGTACTGTGTTGATGGTGCCGGTCAAAAAGTTGCAGGGGAAGTTGAGCACGGCACGGTCGTACGAGGTCGTACCATGTCGTACAAAGTCGTACCATGTCGTACACAGTCCTACAAGGTTCCACAAGTTCGTCCACGGTCGTAGAAGGTTGTAAACGGACGTGCGAGGTAGTGCGAGGTCGTGCAATGTCGTACGAGGCCGTACGATGTCGTGCGTGGTCGTGCACTGTTGTAAAACTTCGTACACGGTCAAACACACGGTCGTACATAGTCGTACACGGTCGTCCATGGTCGTAAAAGGTCGTGCATGGTCATAGAAGGTCGTACACGGTCGTACAAGGTCAATCACGATAGACTTGTTGAGATACAGGTTATGTAGTAGCTTCAAAATACAACTACTTTTCTGTAAATCACCTTAAAAATGGTTACATGTTCTTTCTTTCGTTTTAATTAATTAATTTTTTTTCAGTTTTCAATTGCATTCTACATTTAAAAAAGCGAAAAGGGGTCAAATATGTTTAAATATGTTTTTGCGGATCCCTCAATATCTCTTAAATCTAATGTGTTATGGCAGTGCTACTTGCTTCAAAATACGACACATAAAAATTCATATGTTTAATGTGATTATTTGTTTGGGAATTTCCACTCTTTAGTGGGTAAAAAGGGGTCAAGTTTTTTCTCATGATCTTCATTACAATTTAAACACTGTTATCGCGATGCTCTTTGTTTCAAAATACTACAAATACAAATACCTTAAATGAAAGTTAACATTTTTTCTAATATTGGAGAAAATGAGAAAAGTACGTTTTCACAGTTTCCTCAATTATCGTTGACCGATCGAGATACTACAATGGTGTTCTTTTCGGGAGACACCTGTTCAAATACGTTAAATTAAACTCAGTATTCCACTAAAACCTTTTTGAATTTACGAGCAGGTGGGATGAGTAGACGCGATCAAAAGCTCTGTGAAAACAGTTCCCGATAAGGAAAGTAATGGAATGTTTTCAGAACTAAGTTTTAGTTAAGGTGCCGCAGTTTTATCCAGGGAATTGATTTTCAATTTAGATCATAAGGTATATCGAGATCAAAAAAATAATTTATAAAATAATGTCAAACTAAATTTGCAAACGAAAAGTTTTTTTTAACATACTGAGTAACATAAGGGAAACTAGAAATTACAAGTTTTATATAAATATATGTACTGAAGGGAATATAATAGTTAATTTCGAATGTACTTATAAGATTTGGGAAAATTGAAGAAAGAATATCATGGGGATACTATGGACAAAATTTAGTGAGATAAATTTTTTTAAATGCATACTACTTAAACTGCAGACAAAATTATAAAATTAGTTTTATTAAAACACATGTTTCAAATTACATAACACTAAAAAACAACAAAAAGTATTTATTCAAGAAGAAATTATTATTAAGTCAGGAAATTTAAATAGATTAGTATACTTAACCAACAGGCTGTAAAAACAAGTTAATCTAGTAAGAGATAGATAGATAAAATTAATTTTATACAGGTGAAATATGTTTATTAGTATATACAAATTTCAAAGTAAAATCAGCCGAATATATTAGTATAACATTTGAATTTTGAATAGTTTACATAAGGGAAATATAAATTATTTAAAATAGTAGATAAATATTTTTAATGAAACAGGTATAAACTAAAGATGGCTTCCATATTTTAATATAATTAAAAATAAATATCATACATATAGTCATAACTAATTACAAACAAGTATACGAAAATTATTAAAAAATCATTTTATTTTCGTCGTAAATTTCCTAAACAATTAAAAATAAAAAGTTTGTTACAAAATATTTCTTTGATATCCACAATAAAATAATTTATAATTTTAAATATATTATAGTAATATATTGTGAATAACTTATTATATAATACTTAAAAAAACATTATTTATGTTTTTTTTTATCTTTGCTTTCCTTGAGTTGACATTTAATAATTTGTGCTATATACTACTAAATGAAAACTTAAGTAAACTTCGAAATTATACAAATAGACATAAAACGAAGGAGATATATGAAAATACCTTCTGTAGCTACTTGAATATTTTTTGTTGGTAAATAACCTGTTTGGGAATTTCGGCTGTGCTATTATCAATCATTTCACCAATATAAAAAAATACGCAATTTAAAGATCTGCCTCAAAACACGGAATTAAAACCTCAGCATAGTAAAATCAAGTTATTTTAACTTACAAATACAACTTGTAAGACAAATAAGATGCATATAACTCTAGGAATTATTTAAAAAATTATATATTTATAACTGAGTAAACAAAAAGTGTTTTAATCGAGAAAATATTACATGAAACAAAAAAATATATATTCTGTAACCCAACGAAATAAAATAATGCGCTAATGAAGCAATATATAACAGCAAAATGTTTTGAAAACAATAAAAAGATACAATAGGACAACCACAAATTATAAAGTTAGTAATAAATAACAATTAAGAATTTTCCGAAGCAAAAATTAAATTTATTTGCAAACAAAACAAATGTTTAAGGTAATATATAGGTACCTAGACACTTAAAATATGTACTTTATTCTATTTAAATAATAATATGATGCAAAATATATATTTTAGGAGATTGATCCGTAATGAAGAAATTAAATACATGTTTTGTTCCGAAGTCAACACGAAGTTCCTAGCAATAACGCTAGTCATCTTACTGAGTCTCAAGTATAATCAGTGTGGATACATACCAGCCAAGGTCTATTTAGAAAACAAACAAAACAATCCAGGGCTACAAGTTCCAGGACAACATGGACCAGGGCAGCAGAACCCAGGACAACAAAGTCCAGGACAACATATTTCAGGACAACAAATCTCAGGAGAACATATTCCCAGACAGCAAATTCTAGGACAACAATATCCAGGCCAATGGGGTCCAGGGAAGCAAAACCCAGGACAACTGAATCCTGGCGAACAAGGATCAGGACAACAAATTCCAGGACAGCACAACCCAGGACAAAGCCATGGACATCATATAAGACAAAATATAAACCAACACCATTCAGGACAACAGAACCCAGGTCATCAAGGCCCAGGAAAGCAAAACCTAGAACCACAAATTCCAGAACAACAGAACGCAGGTCAACAGGCACAAGGACAGCAAATCCTAGGGCCTCAAGTTCTAGGACAAGAGAACCCAAGTCAACAGCTACCACCACAGCAAATCCCAGGTTCTCAAGTTCCAGGAAAAGAGAACCCAGGACAACAGAGTCCAGGACAGTAAATACCAGGACTACGATTTCCAGGACAACGGAATCCAGGCCAATAGGGACCAGGACAGTACAACCCAGTACAAAGCCATGGGCATCATATAAGGCAAAATATAAACCAACAGCACCCCCAACAACAGAACCCAGGCCAACAGACCCCTGGAAAACAAAACCCAGGGCGAAGTCATGGACATATTACAAGGCGAAATATAGGCCAACAGCAACAAGGACAGCAAAACTCAGGAACCCAAATTCCAGGACCACAGAACCCAGGCAACAGGCAACAGGGACCAGGACAGCAAATCCCAGGACCTCATGTGCCACCGCAACAGAATCCCGGCCAACAGTGACCAGGACAGCAAGTACCAGTACAACAATATCCAGGCCAACAGGGACCAGGACAGCAGAACTCAGTACAATTCCGAGGACAACGAAATTCATACCAACGGGGACCAGGACACAAAAACCCAGGACCACAAATTCCAGTACAACAAAATCCAGGCCAACAAGGAGCAGGACAACAAACCCCAAGACCACAAATCCCAGGGCAGGCAAGCCCAGGACAAAGTCATGGGCCTCATTAAAGGCAAAATATAGACCAGCAGCACCCAGGGCAACAGAGTCCAGGTCACCAAGACCCGTAACAGCAAAACCAGGACCCCGAATTTCAAGACAACAGAATCCATGTCAACGGGGACAAGGACAACCAATCCCTGGACCTCAAGATCCAGGGCAACAGAATCCAAGCCAGCAGGGGCCAGGACAGCAAATTCCTGGACCACAAATTCCAGGTTAACAGAACCCAGGCCAGCAGGGACCAGGACCACAATTTCCTGGAGAAAGAATCCAGGCCAACACAGACCAGGACAGTAGAACCCAGAACCACGAATTCCAGGACAACACATCCCAGGTCAACAAGTACCAGGCCAGCAATTCCCAGGGTCTTATTTCCCAGAACAGCAAGGATCAGTACAACCAAATATATTTTGAAAATTTTAATACTCCATATTCAAGGCCAATAATTTGCAGAACACTGAGTTTTCTCGGTAAATTTTTTTAATTTTAGTATATGCAAAGTAGGATACTGATAATGTGGTAATTACCATATAAATAAATATGAATATGTATTATTTATAATTTTAAGTTAATAAAATATATCTCTTGCTTATTGATTCTGAGGTTTTATAACTCTCAAAGTATGGTTATTCCTTATACAAAATATTTTTTTTGAAATTCCAATAAAGTGCTGCTTTTGGAAGGAGAATTAAGTTTAAGAATGACCTCCCAGCTCGTCCCCTAAAATCATGTGAACTTGGGTATCGCAGTTCAAAAAGTTTTAAAATGTAGAGTCCTTAGTAAATGGAAATTACTTCTGTTCTTAAAGAACATGGCGGATTCTTATATGAGCAATTTCGTAATCCAGGAGTCATTCAATTAATTTTAACCAAAAAGGATTTTGTTAAAGTTCACACTATAAGCCTTTGATTAAAAAAACTCATAGCCGCATTAGTGTACCATTTTATATACATTGCTACTTGAACATAAAGTTTTTGTGCCGTAAATCAAGCATTTCTGAATAAATACCAGTAGATGTCTATTGCAGATCTTGGCGCAACTCTATAATTTGACTAAATTTCAAGCAATTTCAAGCCAAATTCAAGCTAATTTCTAATTTCCTGTAAAATCTTTCAAAGTGCAACTCAAAATCAATCAAATTTAAGACCAAAATCAAAATCAATTTTCAACTTATGTTCACACTTTGTGCAGAATTCATTAAAGCCTTATTTGCAAGCTAAACCATCATATTTTTGATGAAATTCCAAGAATTTTCATACTTTTCTTGTGTATTTCTTTGGCTTATTGATTTACCTTGCAAATTTACAGCAAATTTTGCCTGTTTGACATAAATTGGCCTCATTCACTCCCGAGAAGGACACTGATCAACGAGTGAACAAAGCGCATTTTTAAAAAAAGTGCGCTTGATTGAGAATGCAGATTTGAATCGAATTAGCTTGCTTTTGGGGGTGAAATTGAAGAGATGAATCGTGTTTTCATATAGGTAAGAAAGAAACCCCGCTTTGCTTTCAACTACCCCACTTTCACCAACTAAATTTTTAGAAATCTAACACAAAAATGGTTTACAAATACAACATAAAAAATCCAACACAAAAAATGGTTTACAAATCCAGCACAAAAATGGTTTACAAATCTAACACAAAAAATGGTTTACAAATACAGCATAAAAAATCCAACACAAAAAATGGTTTACAAATCCAACACAAATAACTGTTTACAAATCAGCAGTTTAATTGCTAACAATTATTTTAAAACTAAGTAATTTTAAAAGATAGAATATTTTGCTTTTTAATATAGTAAATATTTCAGGCGCAGATTTACCGTAGCTGTTATTCCAGAGATTAAAAATTCTATCTCTGCAAATTGTATGCTTAAGTTAAATTTTTATGTTTAATAAATGGATAGCCAAGATCTTAACTCTAAGTTTTTATTTTTGTCTACAGCAATATGAAACATTACCAAAATACCAGAGAAAAATTAAAGAGTTTGCTAGAAGAAGATTACCAAGTAGAAAATTTAGATATAATTTTACTTAAGAATGGTGGTGCTAAAATCACAGTTTGCGACTAGGAAAAAGATGCATTTCTAGAATTAATGGAGTTAGATAAGCAAACTAGATAGAAATATTTTGGAAGAATTCTGTATGTCATTAACAATTGTTTTAAGGAAGAAGAAGTCAATGCAGAAGACGAAGAAGAAGAAGCTGTGGGAATTGATACAAAATTGGTAGTGGCTATCCTTATTACTACAGGAGGAAAATATAAAGCACTATTAAACACTTATATATTTTTTTATCTTCTCTTAACATTTTTATTTATATTCTCTCCTCGTATATATTAAAATATAAGGAATATTTATCAGAAATAGAGGGTTATGCTATTCGCCCACTCCGCAAAAATTCAACTTATCTAAAGGTGTATGCTATTCTGAGCAATTGTCTTTAGAATGGCACGCAATCAAGTTAGCAAAAATATTTGTCAATTGTCTTTAGAATGGAACACAATTAAGTTACCAAAAATATTTGGCAATTGTCTGTAGAATGGAACGCAATTAAGTTAAAAATAATATTTTGGCAATCGTCTTTAAAATGGCACACTTAGCGCTTTTAATTAATTTATCTTCAATTTACCACTAAATATTGTAGGGAACTATGAGGTATGCTATTTCCGGGCACGCACAAAAATTCAACTTTTTTTATTATGTGTCTGTGCACAATAAATTTACACACATACACACACAATTAACACGCACAAAAATTAACACACAAAAATCCTGCACAATTAAAAATAGCACAAAATCCTGCACGGATAAAAATGGTACGCAAATAAAAATTCAAGAATTTAATTTAGGAGAAACCTTAAACAAATTTTTATATAAACAATTTCACAATTTTTTAAAAATAAAGTTCACCATAAGATAAATGTGGGTTGAATTATGAACGAATGAACTACGAAGGCAATGAACGCATTTTATAAACATTAAACACAAAATACTAAATACATGTTACAAACTATAAAACGAGCGTTAAACAAGTGTTAAAACTAAAATCACTAAAACCAATAAAATAGTTTACCAACAAGTTTGGCACACTAATAGCAGAGTTGTAATTTTGTTGATTTACGGAAAAATTAAAATGATCGTTACAGACCTGAAAAATTCGCAAGTTCAATGAACCTGCAGTCTAGATTCTACAGTATTATGTACAAAGATACCGAAATCCACTGCACATAGGTTGTCTGTTGTCACAGTAGAAGTCGACGATTGGGCCAGCAGTCTCCAGGAGCTGTCAAACATCGTGTGGACATATGGCTGAGGTTTTACAAACACACAAGTTTTACATTCTACCTTGTCCGGAAATGGATCCGAGAATTTTTCTGGCCTCTAATGACAAGGCTTTTGTTTTCACAATTGTCGTTTAACCACTTTGTTACGCACTTTCTCTGGAGCTATTGAACAGTTTTAAACCTTCCCTAATATACTAACAGTATTTACTGAGTACACCAAACGTGTATATTTATTTATAACAGTTTTAACACCCTGTTGTGAGATATCATCACAGGAAATATTAAATTCATATAAAATGTCTCACTAGCATCCCAACGACATGACGTCATGCAAAGAAGTACAGTGGAAGATCTCTAAAATGAAAAAGTATTTATGTATGATATGCCACACATGTGTAACCTACTGTGCACACTATAGTTGACAAGTTATAACCAGCGTCAGTGTTAACCCTTTTATACCCACTTTAATTTACAGTTCAGGTGCTGCTAACAAAATATGATGTGTGCTGTACTTAACTCGACACAAAACTTATTTAACTTATTTCGATGCCACAGCCAATGATATTTAGGCTGTATGTTCGGCTACAGTAATATAAACCAATTACACCCTTGACCAGTAAGACGGTTTTCGAATAATTTACCCACAGGTAAGATTATTGGTTATTGAGCTACGCAGTGTGCAGTACAGGCCAGAAATAACCTGCACGTTCGTAATGTACACAATTGTGTACGCTGGGTGGAATGCGACATTTTCTGGGTTTGTGTGCTTACTACCGTCGATTTGTACCCGGGTTCACCAATATCGCCAAGCCTCTGTATGAACTGACTGAGGTGAAAAGAACATTTTATTGGACCTCAGAGTGCGAAATTGCTTTCAATAGACTAAAGGAAATTCTGATACCTCCCGCAGTACTGGGCTTCCCGAGTAGAGAGAGGGAATTTATTCTGGATACTGATGCTAGTGATATTGAAATCGGGTCTGTATCTCAGATTTAGGAATTGAAAAGGAGGCCTTTAGAATACTTCAGTAAGGTGCCACACAAGCCCGAGAGGAACTACTGTGTAATAGGCAGGGAACTTCTTCCAGGGGGGAAGGCGATTGAACATTTTCACCCATATTTTTATGGCAGACACTTCATCCTAAGAACTGATCATGCTTCATTACGCTGGCTGCACAATTTCAATGATCCCGAAGGCCAAATAGCCCGGTGGATACAGCACCTGTAAGAGTATGACTTTGAAATACAACACAGGGATGGATGCCTTCACAGCAATGCAGATGCACTCTCCAGGCGACCATGCTAACGATTCTGTCGCCATTGTGAAAACCTGGAGGAAAAGTGAAGAGATTTGGACGGCTTTTAACATCGAGATATTGAGAGCCTATGAGGGTGATTGAGATGAGTATGGAGCAGCGCCGGAATAAAAGGGCAGAGGAAACGGAAGATCCCCGAGAAAATCCGCCGACCAACGGTATCATCCAGCACCATTTCCACATGCGAAAATTCTGAGTGACCCGGCCGAGGATTGAACCCATATCGCCTTGGTGGGGGGCGAGCAGGCTAACCGCTCAGCCACCGTGGCCCCTACCAGAAAGAAAATGTTGGGGTATCATGGAAAGCAAGGAGGAAAAGAATTGAATGTTCTGCATCTGGTGATGGGTAACCTACATGGGTCGAAAAGGGCATAATAAATTATCAGCTAAGTGACCCCACGTTGTGTCCAATAATGGAGTGGAAGGAAACTGGGAGGCGACCAAGATGGGAGGAGATATCTAGCTTAGGCATGGCAGTCAAGGCATACTGGTCACAGTGGAATTCCCTTGTTATAAAGAATGGCTAGCTTTACAGGAATTGGGAAAGTAATGATGGAAGAAAAAGTCTTTTGCAATTGGTCACACCAGAGTGCCGAATCCCAGAAGTGCTCAGAGAACTGCACAACACAGCAGCAGGTGGTCACTTCAGTGTAAATAAAACACTTGATAGAGTTCGAATGAGATTCTATTGACTGCATTGACGGGAGGACGTTGAGAAGTGGTGCAGTCTGTGTGATTCATGTACCGAGAGGAAGGGTCCGAGGGTTAAGGGACGAGGTCCCCTCAAGAAGTACGATGTTGGGGCTCCATTGGAGAGGATGGCAGTTGACATTCTCGGACCACTACCAATCACTGAGAGGAGGAATATGTATTATTTTGGAGCACAAGACTATTTCTCAAAGTGGCCCGAGGTCATAATGGTGCGAAACCAAGATGCTGGCACAGAAGCTGATGCTCTAAATGAGCACGTTCTTTCCAGGTTTGGAGTACCTCTTGAGCTTCATTCTGATCAAGGACGAAATTTTGAAGGAAGTCGTTTCCAAGAAGTAACAAGGATTTTAGGAATGAAGAAAACTCGAACCACAGCATTTCATCCTCAGTCGGATGGGATGGTCCTTATTTATCCTGGCATATCACTCGGCAGTCCACGAGTCCACAAGGGTGACACCTTCAAGGATACAGTTCGGGAGAGAGCTCCGCCTGCCTGGTGACCTGCTGTTTCAACGTCCAGTGGAAGAAGAAGCAGCCACCCTAGAATATGCCATTAAACATAGTCAGAAGTTAACTGGAATTCATGAGATTGCCCGGAGGCACCTTAAAATCAATAGTGGCAGAATGTTAGCCCGATATGACTGAAGAATACCTGAGGAGACTTTTCATGAAGGACAGCTGATGTGGTTGTACAACACTCAAAGGAAGAGGGATATTGCCCGAAGCAACAGACATCTTGAAGACCCATACAGGATCCTGAAGCAGATAAATGATGTGGCCTACCGGATTTGTCGACAGGTCTCTTCGACGAAGCCTAAGGATGTCCACATCGACCGACTAGGGCTGTACGAAAGTCCTAATATTGGAGAGTCTGTTCGGAACGAACAGACTTAAGGAGAGGGCAGTGTTACGGGCTGCAGCTGACACTGACCTCCGGCTCCCATTATACTGTGAGGGGGGGCACTTTCTAGCTTCCCCTCTTCCTGGAACGATGTGCTCACTGCCTGTTGCCTTCCTTCTGGGGAGTCCGCGAATAACTGACAGCGGCGAGATTTGCTTGCATCACAGCCCCTTCCTCCACCCCGCTGAGGATGCAGACAAGAGGTGCAAGAATATTCTGGTGAGACTGGCTGGCGTCACAGGCCTTCCTCCTTACCCCGCTATAGAAGCCGACACCTGCAGGAGGCACACAAATATTCTGGGAATTAGGATGCTTGGCGCAGCGCACGAGTTAGAAAAAATTCTGGGTGACAACCTACGACGCTATATATACTGCCACAGTCCAGCAGCCAGTGGTCTTTGGCAAAGGCCATCTAGCCGAGTGCGGGCGCGAAAAGAATTACGGTGCTACGCGGACGAGTTGTTCGTGGTGCGATTGAACGAGGTGTGAAGCCAACGAGTGAAGCCTACTGTGCGTGAGGGCACTCGGAGAACTCTCGAACATTGCAGACTGGCCGGACGTGGACTGAAATGAGGTGTGAGTGAATGGACATATAATACGGATTTTATTGCAAATATTGGAACTATCAAAAATGGATTTATAATTTATAAAGTAATTGAATTGATTGATACACAGTCTATTGGGACTGATTTTTTTATTTCATTGATTTATTTGTGGTAATTATAAATTGTATTAATGGGAGTCATTAATTGTAAACAGTAAGTGATAACAGTTTATTGTGAGATGTTAAGTTGAGAGAATTTTTTTGTAGTTATTGTAGATAAAAATTAAGAAATTATAAATAACTCTTATATTTAGTTAAGACCTACATCCGAACTTGGTTTAGGCCACTGATATTTGAGACAATACTGATATTTAAATAATAATATAAACTAATTTTCTCATGCACTCTTCTTAATATCCTACTTTGTGCTAATGCGGAATGTTTCGACAAAGTATTTCCTTACCTGTGCTTATGACTGAGTGTAATTAAAATTTCTGATATAATAATTTTGACAATACGATTGAAGAAAAACCACTAGAATAAATACAATGGGCAAAATTATTTGCAATACGCTGAATAACAAATGTTTCATGAACATAATAGTAGAGATTTAAAAAATTTAATTATTTTCTGAAAATTTTCACTCTTTGACACTAGTATTACAAATGACTGCACGTAGTTTAAAAGCGGTAAGTGCAATTAATTGAAATCAGTGACAGTTAGCTGATCATTTCGGTGGTTAGATATCGTTGACTTCTTGGTGAATTATACTCGAACCTGTTGGTTCCCACTACTACGAGATAGCGGTTCTAGTTCATTCCGCTATTATACCATTGAAAAGTAGTTTGCTAGTCAACATTAGATGAGTACTGACGTATCTAGAGTGAATTAATTATCGTGTTAACTGGATTACGTAAGTTTATAAAAATAATTTTGCTACAACAGAATTTTTTTTCGAATCGCACACCCGTTACTTGTACCAATCGTATCACCGAAATAAACTCAACCGTTCTGACAACACCCTAAAAATCAGAACAACACACTATGTTTAAATATACAGTATGGTATATTAATTCGCCTATATCGCATTTATTATATCTTCAAATATAGTATTACTATTTAATAGACTGACATAATCATTGTTTGTTTAAACCTTTTAGGCATAGTGTCCAAATAGAGGACGTTCGACAAGACTGTGCTTTATTTGTCTATGCCGTTCACAGAAATAAAAATAGAGTACAATACGAAATATTCGTCATGTGGGAGCGGTGTCTCTCATTGTTGTAGAGACTGTACACCATTGCCTCATACACAACTACAGCCGCTACACTTCAAGCACAAGCAGATTGTTCCTGGTCCTGAGTTATGACATAGCATTGTACCTATTCTCGTAAATGTCCTGAACACAAATCTTCTTTGCTTTGACTGAAGAGTTATGCACCTGAATCGCGGAGAAATTTTCTAAATTTTCTTATCTGTGACTGAAGAGTTACGCACCTGAAACGCGGAGATATTTTGTATATCGCACATGGCATCTTCTCGTAAATATTTACTAATTTCCGGTTTTTGTGGGCCACAGTTATGACTCTGTAAACTAAAGCACGCCCATTAAATGTATCTGGCGTCGGGGAATGACTTGCAAACGATCCCTGGGCACGTTCGCCGCGTTTGTGTGCGATTCAGGCACATCGCTGACACCGCGCTGCAATGCGAGATGCTGCAAATTCGTTATCGCCCTTCTTACCCGCATTGTGCATGCAGGCACGTGCATATGGAAGCCGCATCCCTTCTACACGCCACAAACATGGACCTCAAGAGGCTCCCTGCACGCCGACGTGATGCATACTGAACACTACGCGGGTCCTGCACATACCAGCATCCGGCTATTTGATCTCTGGAGCGGACGCTGCTTCACACAGTTCGTGTATGCCACAGGAGTGTTACCCAGTATGCTCACAACACAAACATGCACATAGTTCCTCGCCACAAGCCTGCATCTGTCCAAGGCTGGCTGGCGGAATTATTCGAAAGCGGATTTATTTTACTTTTCAATTACTTATTTACTCACAAAGACTGTACCTTTCAAACAAGAAATCACAACCTTGGCGAACCGGGTTCGATTCTCAGCGGGGTCGTTCCCGGCTTTTCACAAGTGGGAATCATGCCGAACGATGCCGCTGATCGGCGGCTTTTCTCGGGGATTTCCCATTTCCCCGCCCTTTCATTCCGTCGCTGCTGCATACTCTCCTTGCTTCACTGACATTGGCTCTCAAGACCACGATGTTGAGAGTCACCTAAATGTCATCACTCATTCACTCAAACCAGAAATAGAACTTAGAGCATATACACTCTAAATTCGAATCAGTGGAAAACTACTGATTCACAGATATATTAAACTACTCGAATCAGTGAAAATGGTTCCACTTAGAATCAGTGTAAATCCATTGGAGCTGTTTCAATGAAACAATTTCACTACAGAATAAGTGACGAACATCTGCATGCCGAGAGTAAAATATTGTTATTATTGAATTTCCGACAGTCACTTTAGACCCTATATATTGTGAAATTTAACACGATTTGAAGAAAATTGAAAAAAAAATATATATATATATATATATATGAAGCCTAGGTTTTCAACTCAAGGCACGTTGATTTTAAACGTTTACTTTACCAATTTAGGTACCAAGTCTACGTTCACTGTAAGAGGGAATATTATCGGTTTATATTTTGTTATAGAAATTATATAGTTTTCAATTGTATGTCCTATATTTTCATTTTGGTTTTATTAGTTATATTATAATTAACAACCCGTTTATTGCAGTTCAAACCTTCAAAACGAGCACAATGATCATTACGTGACAACAAAATGAAAGACGTAAAAACGAAATAAAAGACTGTATGTTCTTGAGCATTTAAAATTGTTTTCATAAAACCTGAAACTCACCTTACAATATAATTTAGAGAGGGTTTATTAGTTTATGCGTTGTTATTTCATTTGATACACGTTGTTTAGCTGATCCACCAGTACAAAAAATCGCTGGAGAACAGGAATGAAATGGTCGATGATTCAGCTGAAAGTCTCTCTTAATTAATAACTGAAGGAAAATTAATTGTTTCACTTATACATCAAAACATTGACTAAAGTGATTGTTGAATAAGTCAGGTACTTTTATTTGATTTAAATCGTGAAAATCTCACTGTTTCAGATGAAGAGTGTATAAAATCAATTCCTTTTTAAAAATATATTTTAGCTTATTATAAAAATCTTTTGTCGAGCACAGCGAGATAAATAATATTTAAATTCGTTCTTAAATATAAATAAATCAATGAAGAACTCGTATATAAATAAACCTATAATTTGTTACAAATATTTGAATGTGTAAATTAACTGCTATTTCTATTGCATTCATTCTTGTATTCCTTTCAAAATATATCGGGTATGAGTTTTTTTTTTCCGAATCATTCCTCGAATGCCGTGCTGCAAAAGTTTTCATTTATCCCGGTTGCTAATTTGGATATACTTTTTTACCTATGAGTTATCGAAGTGTAAGTAAGTATGTGCTTATAATGGTTTGTTTGGTTCTTTGAACATTATTTTCTTTAAAAGTTTGGAGGCCCTGTTTTATTGGTTGAAATCGAAGTTTGATCTAGCTGACTATTATGGTACATTCGGAAACTTATTTCGCGGTAGGTGCGAATGTTCACTATGTGGCTGATTCTTGTGTATTAACATGCGTGGCTTCAATGTGTGTTTTATCTCTGTAGTGTGACTATGTTTGTAGGTGTGTGTGTGTAACTGTTTATCAATACAGGTGTTAGTAAACAAAGACACCTAAATTAAGGAATGCGAAGTACCGCATCATTTGGGACTGGAATTGAGCTAGGTAAAAAAATTAGTAAATTATAAAAAGTGTTCTCCATTACTTCATTATTTTGCGAGGGTCTCTAATAAGGAACAATTTCTTGGCAGCCTAGCCATGCCTTAGAATACTGCACCTCCTGAATGCTTATACTAGAGCGTAAGTTCAGTCTGCATTACTTCTAAGTGCTTGCAGATAACTACTTGGCAGCCTAGCCATGCCTTAGAATACTGCACCTCCTGAATGCTTATACTAGAGAGTAAGTTCAGTCTGCATTACTTCTAAGTGCTTGCAGATAACTACTTGGAAAAAGTTGCCGATTGGTTAAAGGGCGTGCCCAAACAGAGCTGGCATAAATTTCCTTGGCATATGTTGCGTGAAGAATTTGTTCATTGGTGTAGAATTGTTGTAAATCGAAACAACGGAATTCACTTGCAGGAAAAAATTAAATAGATTTTCCATAATGTGCTTCATGAAAATCCAGAAATCTATTAAGGAAGACTATTCCAAATTCAAAGTAACCTCTATGTTCCTGATATCAATTTTATCCTACTATTCCCAAAATCTATAACTTAATGAACCAAGTTCATTAATGAAATATACCAGTTTTATAAAATTTAACTATATTTATTCTGTAGTTAGGTCTCTAAATGTGACAGTTTATTTTTATAATCGCTAACAAACTACTTGTCATTCAGATAGAAAGTGCTGAAGTTAATCTGACGCTCATACTCTCACGTTGCAATTGTATCGTGGCCTCAAATTCCATAGGAAAGCAAGCAGTATTTTACGAGCTGGAAGGGACGATGTTTGTTATCTATGCGCACGAGGTCAAAAGTGCTGGCTGTAATTGAAAGCAGGACACGTAGAATCAGGCAGGTGAGAAGGCAAGGCGCATTTAAATTTTTAAATATGCCGAGGGATAATATGTTTACACTGTTGGGCAGGTCGTTGTCAGGGGACACCCAAGTGTTCCGCAGCCAAGATAGCAGAGTGGCGCAGGGAATTTTTAGTGTGTGTGTGTGTGTGTTTTAGCTGCGACCGAAATCTCTCTTTCTGGCGGGGTCTTTCCCTACGGATGGGCGCGGGCGTCCCTCCTGAATGGGGAAGCTGACGCTCCTCCCTCGAACGAGTTTTCCTCTCGCCATCCGGCATCCTCCCTGGGGCAGCATAAACCCCCTACCCACACCCTCCTCAATCCCTCTGCTGGACCAATGTGGCTCGCTCGCCAAATAATACAGGAGCGGATCGAGATGTCCACTTGGCTGGCCCGGGGAAGGGCTTCTCCTATGGAAGAGGTGTGCCCCCCCCCCCTTTTTGTCACTAACCGTCCGGCTGCCGGCCAGCCATCAGGGGAGGTTACGATGCACACTTCCTATCCTCTCCTGCACTTCATCGTAGCTATACTTTAGAAAATAATATTTTATAGCTATTATAAAAATTTTATTACATGTTAATACATTTATTTTATTTTAGTTATAAAACATTCTAAAATAATTGTTATATACTTTGTAGTTTCCATGTTTAGTAAATTTTTATTTCGTTAGGCATTGTGTATTTTTCTTGACATGAGATATTTAGACTCTACAGCCTTGTCATTTTGTTCGTTGTCTCGTCTCATACACTCTCAAGGTAAGGTTTTATATTTTTATAAGTAAAAATTCTGCTCACTTTTTAAATATTTAATGGTTGGAGCTCAGTAAATTTCTTGTAAGGAGAATAAAATATCGCATCCTGAATGCAAACTTTCGGTACTCATAAAACAGAGTTATTGCAATATTTGTGCCAGAATGGAGAACATATTTAGCAATAGATAGGAGTTAAATACTGTCATAATATTTTATTTAAAATTACTGGACCTACATAATATAATGAAGTGTGGAATTTCGGAAAATAAGTATGATAAGAATACATAAAATTTCGTAATTACACATTCACATGTTTAGTAAGTATTGAACGATGCACTGTTATGTATTAACAGAGTTTTAATATTAATAACTACCCTGTTGACATAGTATTTAGAAAATGTGTTAAACGGCACATTTTTACTCACATTTGCCATGAATATGAGATTATGAGTTACGTTAATTTTGTATTATGTATTAATTCTAATGTTGGCGAAATGTTCTTTTATTTTATACCCTTGTGGGCTTCAGATTACTTACTTTTTTGTTTAACTACATTAAAGGTAAGTGAAATCAATTCAACACAATACGTTAGTTAGTTTTTAAAATAAATATATATTTTTTTACTGCAGATCGTCATGGACATTTCGACTGAATTCATTTGTGACAATTGACAGATTTTGCAGTATTCCGTACTACACTTAGATTCATACTATTTTGTTAAGACAAATGATACACACATTATTGCTTGTGTCATTTTTTTCTGGTAATTGTTATTAATAATATTGGCTTCATAACATTTTATTATGACGCAATAAGACGTGGAAATACTCCCCTCATAAGGGCGAGTGAGAGAGTGAAGAGATTTCAGCTTACGCGTTTGAGCTCGCGTAAGAAGATAACAGACATCGACCATTACAGCTCATAAAATACTGCTCGCTTTCCTGTGGAATTTGGGGCCACGACACACTTGCAAGGTGAGAGTATGAGTGTCTGATTAACTTTGGCACTTTTTACCTGAATGAATAGTAGTTTGTTAGCGCTCATAAAAATAAACTGTCACGTTTCGCGACCTAACTGCAATATAAAAATAGTTAAATTTTATCAAACTGGGATATTTTATTAATGAACGTGATCAATTAGACATTTTCGGGGGAGTATAATAAAATTTATATCAGGAACATAGATGTTACTCGTAATTTGGAATGGTGTTCCTTAATAAAGTATTTGATTTTCATAAAGCACATTACGAAGAAAAAAATTAATTTCTGCCCGAAATTAAATTCCATACATTGCGATTTAGAATTCTAAATTGGCGCAGAAGATTTTCACACAACGTCAAGGAAATTTATGCTAGCTCTGTTTGGGCATGCCCCTTAATCAAACGGCAATTTTTTTCCAAGTTTCTATCTACAAGGCCTTAATAGTAATGCGGACTGTACTTATACTCTGTCTGGTGAAAGCATTAAGCAAGCGCAGTATTATAAGGCATAGCTTGTTCGTGGTCAGAGACCCTCACAAAATAAAGGAAGTTATATTTTACTTTACATATTTTACTTTACTGATCTATTTTTAGCTC
The DNA here is from genome assembly GCA_029891345.1 of Dryococelus australis. Lineage (NCBI taxonomy): Eukaryota > Metazoa > Arthropoda > Insecta > Phasmatodea > Phasmatidae > Dryococelus > Dryococelus australis. The sequence continues at coordinate 68,526,214 of CM057002.1, read as the reverse complement.
CATTCCAGTCCCAAAAGATGTGTTACTTAGCATTCCTTAATTTTGGTTTCTTTGTTTACTAACACCTGGATTGATTTAAAAAAGTTACACACACACCTACATACACACACTAGAGAGATAAAACACAAGAATCAGCCAAATATTAAACATTCGTACTTCACGCGTATTAAGTTTCCGAATGTACTATCATAGTCAGCTAGGTCGAATTTCGGTTTCAATCAAAATTACTGTAAAATCTTTTTTAAAACCAAGCTTTTATTTATAAATGAACTAAAAAGAGAAAAATAATTATAGTAGTTGTTACAGAATTCGCAGAATACATAAGACGTGGTTGAACAGCCGTAATAAACTTTACTACAAATTAATAAGTTTGTATCAATTTATATTTAGTATATAAAAGCTTGGCGCAATATTGAATGTATACCTTATTTGCGCAAGTGTGCCAAACACATATCGTGTGAAAGGCTCTTACCTATTCGCAATATAGGCTGAATATCTTATTTGCGTAAGCGTAGTAAGCATATATCTGGCGTAAGGCTTTTAATTATTCGCGCCAGGGATTTATAAACAAAATATAAATTGATACAAACATATTAATTTGTATAAAAGTTTATTATAGTTGTTCGACAATTTCTTAAAAGTTCTTCAATTGCTGTAATTATTACGTGATTTTTTTGTGCATTTATAAATAAAAGCTTGGTTCTTAATTACTTTTTACATTTAATTTATTTTTCTCTTTTTAGTCTCTCCAGTTCTTATGTGATATTATTATTATTATATAGGTAGACTATTAATACATTCACAGACTCGTCCGTCATCGGTATCACTTGCAATCCTGATGACGGACGAGTCTGTGCATGTATAAATAGTCTACCTATATGATTTTAATAAAAACAATTAGTGAGACTAAAATTACTAAAAATGTGCTGCTAAATTCCTGTTAAACATCAGTGGCTCTTTCCACACTTCGGGTTACAATCTGACGAACAATGATGCAGAAAACATAGATGAGACTAAAAAGTGCGTTGTTATCATAGATCAGCACAACTGATGCACGTTTGTAAGTTTCACGGAAATACGAGAATTTCGAAACACACTGCAACGCAGATCAAGCGTCTAGTAGGGGGAACTTAAGGTGGCCGGGCGCCTGAGCTGGTAGGCAACACGCCAAGCCTGGGCATGCAGAGCTCCAGCAGAAAACATTTTATTAAATAAAAACCATCCAACGTGTCTGAGTGAGGTCTGCTTACGAATAACACTTAAGAAACGTTACACATCTGTATACGTTTTTCAGTCCCGCAGTACATGTGATGTGAGAGTGAAATTGCACAAATGGGTGTTTCCGCTGTAATTTTTAGGTATGAACATTCCGGTACATAAGATTAAAAAACGAATTTAGATGTGCATAAAACATTTTTTTTATTATTATTACATCATTAAATGGAAGGATATCCGCTGAAATCTAATCGAGGCACGTAATTGATGGCAAGATTGCACGCCAGTTCAGTGCTTTGCGCGTAGAGGCGATGAGAATGTTGATGTGCATGTCTCGGTCGCCCCTAGCGCTCCCGCCCTTTTAGGCATCATATATACAACATTCCTCCAACCAGGCAGGAGCCTTAAGAAGCAGTGCACTAGAGCAACGGATGCTGCAGCCCCACCAGCATAGCGCCAACTATCGCACTCATTATAGGCGCAGTGCTTCCCGCAGATGACGTCACTTTATCGTGTAGGGGACAACCGGTGGCAGTCATTGGCAGCCTGAAAGCGGGGGCGATACTTGCTCGCGAGCAGGAGCGCATTGCGGGTCGCATACTGGCTTGTTAGTGTATCGCTGCGCGCCGGACAGACACCTACCGTACATACAAACAAGTCAAATAAAAGTTTGTAATAAAAAGCACCTCAAATCTCTTAAAGCAAAAAAGATTGATAGATCCAACCAAACAATTATAAGCACATATCTGCTCACATTTTGATAACTCATAGCTAACAAATATATATCAAAATTACCAACCAGAATTAATGAATACTTTTACAGCAGACTATTCAAGGAAAGACTCGGCAGAACTCTCATACAGGATAAATGTTTTAAGGAATCCAAGAATGAATGCAGTCAAAATATCAATGTTTACATTTAAATGTTTGTATAAAATTATAGGTTTATTAATATACGAGAAAGAATTTATATATTATTTATCTATTTGTGCACGACAAAAGCTTTTTATAACTATGAAAAAATATTTTATAAAATGGAATTGATTTTATACACATCTGAAACAGTGAGATTTTCACGTTTTAAATAAATTGAAAACAGATGACTTATTCAACAATCACTTCAGTCAATTTATTGATGTATTAGTGAAATAATAAATTTTTCTTCATTTGTTGAATTAGTGGGATTTTCCGCGGATTCATCAACCATTTCATTCGTATTTTTTAGTGAATTTTTTTTTAACTGATGGATCAGTTAAACAATGTATTTCAGATGAGATCACAGTGTGTATTAAATGAAATAACAACGCATAAACTAATAAACCCTATATAAAAAATTATTTTAAGGTGAATTTCGTGTTTTATCATAACATTTTAAAACGCAACAAGAACATTCAGTTTTTCATTTCGTATTTCAGTCTTTCATTTTGTTTTCATGTAATCATTATAGTGCGCATTTTGAAGGTTTGGACTGCAGTATACTGTTTTTTTTAATCATAATATAACCAATAAAACAAAAAAGAAAATAAAGAACATACAATTGACAGCTACATAGTTTCTATAACAACATATAAACACATCTTTTCCCTCTTACAGTGAATGTAGACTTGGTACCTGATTGGTAAAGTAAACGTTTAGAATCAGCGTGCCGTGAGTTGAAAACCTAGGCTATCTTTTTTTTTTTTTCCAAATTGTGTTAAATTTCATAATATATAGGGTCCAAAGTGACTGTCCGAAATTCAATAATAACAATATTTTACTCTCGGCATTCAGATGTCCATCACTTATTCTGTCAATGAAATTGTTTCATTGAAACAGCTCCAATTGTTTTACACTGATTCTAAGTGGAACCATTTTCCCTGATTAGAGTAGTTGAATGTATCTGTGAATCAGTTGTTTTCCACTGATTCGAATTTAGAGTGTATACGCTCTAAGTTTTATTTCTGGTTTGAGTGAATGAGTGATGACATTTAGGTGACTCTCAACATCGTGGTCTTGAGAGCCAATGTCAGTGAAGCAAGGAGAGTATGCAGCAGCGACGGAATGAAAGGGCGGGGAAATGGGAAATCCCCGAGAAAAGCCGCCGATCAGCGGCATCGTACGGCATGATTCCCACTTGTGAAAAGCCGGGAACGACCCCGCTGGGAATCGAACCCGGTTCGCCAAGGTTGTGATTTCTTGTTTGAAAGGTACAGTCTTTGTGAGTAAATAAGCAATTGAAAAGTAAAATAAATCCGCTTTCGAATAATTCCGCCAGCCAGCCTTGGACAGATGCAGGCTTGTGGCGAGGAACTATGTGCATGTTTGTGTTGTGAGCATACCTGGTAACACTCCTGTGGCATACACGAACTGTGTGAAGCAGCGTCCGCTCCAGAGATCAAATATCCGGATGCTGGTATGTGCAGGACCCGCGTAGTGCTCAGTATGCATCACGTCAGCGTGCAGAGAGCCTCTTGAGGTCCATGTTTGTGGCGTGTAGAAGGGATGCGGCTTCCATATGCACGTGCCTGCATGCATAATGAGGGTAAAAAGGACGATAACGAATTTGCAGCATCTCGCTTTGAGCGCGGTGTCAGTCAAGGGATCATGCCCAGAGATCATTTGCAAGTCATTTACCGATGCCAGACACATTTGAAGGGTGTTCTTTTGATCACAGAGTCATAAGCGTGGCTAACAAAAACCGAAAATGAATAAATATTTACGATAATATATCATTGGATGTTCAAAATTTTTGCACGGCTCAAATATTTAATTCTTCAGTCACAGCAAAGAAGATTTGTGTTCAGGACATGTTCGTCACATATCAGGACCAGGAGAAATCTGTTTGTGCTTGATGTTACTGGCAGAAATTTTGTACAAGACAATGGAGCACAGTCTCAACAACGAAAGATAGGCTACCAATTATAAGTGAGGGATATTTCGTATTGGAAGCTATATTTTTCTGTGAACAGTATAGACAAATAAAATAGTTTCTTGTGGAACGTCCTATATGGGACGCTGTGCTAAAAATGTTCAAACAAATTATGTTTATATCAGTCCATTAAATAGTAAAATAGTATTTGGAGATAAAATATATTTGAAATAGGCGTATTAATATCAATCTGAAAATTTCAACATAGCGCGTTGTTCTGAGTATTTAGGTGTTGTCAGAACGGTTGAATTTATTACGCCATAAGATTGCACAAGTAATTGGTGCGCAATTCGAAAGAACAAATCTATATCATAACAAAATTATTTTTATATGCTTACGTAGTCCACTTAACAACAATTAATTCACTCTGGAGACCCCACTCGGTACTCTTAATGTAATCTAATAAGCCACGACCCAATGGAATATTAGCGCTATAAATAAGAACCGGTACCTTATAGCAGTGGGATCCTAAAGGTTCTAGTATAGTTCGCTAATAAATCTTCAAAATCTAACAAACGAAATACTCTGCGAGCTGCCACTGATTTCATTGAACTGCGCTTACCCCCTTTAAATTATATGCAATCGTTTATTATATTATAATTACAGAGTGCACATTTTCTGTAACTAAAAATGACATTTTTAATTTCTCTTCTAATATATTCTTGAAATGTTATTTATACAGCTTATTACGAATAATTCTGCACATTTACTGAATATAAGGTATTTCTTCAGTCGTATTGTCCAAATTACTATGATATCATCAATTTCAAGTACACTCACTTATAAGCACTGATAATAAAATACTTTGTCGATACATTCCGCATTTTACACAAAGTGGTATATTAAGAAGATCGCATCAGTATTTATTGTTTTATTACTTTCAAAGCAGAATGATTATGTAACGGACTGTCACTTGTCAGGTGACAATTTTCTTCATAAGTTCTGTCGGGGAAATAAACTAGCGTTTTCTTCTCGGAACGGGAATTCGGACACGAGTGTTTAACTTACGCAGTCGTTTTAGGAATCAAGAATTAATGTGACAGAACAGAAAGCCTGACTTTTCATCGTTAAATACTTTTAAAGATAGGGTTGTATCCTGCCTGGAGCAACACATTTTCGCGTCTGAGTTTCAGAAGTGCGGGAGCGATAAGGGCGAAAAAGGCACGCGCATCTAGCACCTCATCGCCTCTACATCCGAGGTTCTGAAATGGCGTGCGACGTTCTCGTCGTAATATGTATACCTATGGGAACTCTATTGGCCGCCTTGTCCTTTTATATGTGGGCAGTCCGTAGCAAAGTTCATTACAGGCTCTTGTAGTTTTGCTCCAGTCCGGTTAATATGTTTTAAGATAAAGGTGTTCGAAAAGAAAGAAAAATTATTTCCCAGATTGTTGGAGGGCGCCAAAACAATATTTATAGCATGCGTGATATTAAATCTCCACCACCTCTACTACTATCAAAAGTATAAGGAATCCGGCGAAAATACGTTTTCAAATCCCAGATTTGACTGGCTCGTATCTCTTTTAATATTCAGTTTAGATAGGCCTTTACGATGTCCTCTATATTTTCAATTTTCTTTCTTATTAAGAATCATCTCCCGTAGTTTGGACGTTTAATTTCTGAACTTCCTGTATGTTTGATCACGGATCTAACTGGCGCCTAGCGGACTGAAAATCATGTTGCACAGGTAAGTAGCACGGTTCAAGTCATCACGCTTCTGGGCGCAATGGAGCATATGAGGGCTAGACAACGACATGCCGATGCGGAAGACATATCAGATAATACACGCACCATCTTATGCGTTAATAGGTATTTTATATAAGCAAATAATTTATGCCTCGAGCAATCCACGTACAAAAAAAAAAACTATATATTAGTATGCACATATGATACATGTCCAAAGGTGTATGAGTGTTGAAAGAGCAAACGGATTTTCAAGTGGCATGTAGGGTCTTGTTAAATATGGAAATGAAAAGTTAAGTTACAGTATACAATTTTTCACAGAATATCAATGTCTTAGATTGCTTAATTATTCAGTAAATATATGGAAAATCTTCGGATTTTCTATTTGATGTATCCTTGTGGTAACAAGACTGATGTGTTTTGCAAACCATACGTACAAAGTTGTTGTACGTAAGGAGATTAATAAATTCACTCCTCCATCTAAGTGTTCTTTAAATATTAAATAATGTATGCTGCAAATATTGCTAAGCGAATGAAAAATTAAGTAGATGTGAAAGTGTATGTGTTTACACACACACAGACCGAGGTTGTCTCAGGATAAAGGGTGATTATTCCGGGTGCACCAAATCGGGTGCAATTAGCAAACACACACTATAGTGAACAATATTGGCAGGATCTCAAAGCTAGCAATTAAAAAACAGCGCACACAAAATTTCAGGGAAACACATTTCATTTTATAAAATATTCTTCAAATCGTAATACTGACAATAATTTATTGAAAAAAAAACACAGCACAGCCTTCAACAATATATTATCTCCAAAATGATTATGTAAAAAATTACAAAGGGTGCTCTTAAAATATTAAAGGTACAAAAAAGGACTGATTCTCACCAAAGAATCAATTAATTACAATTGCTTTTATACTACATGGAACAGGAACTACTATATTAAAATTCAATAACACCCAAAACTGTTCCTGAAGCAAGTAAACCTAGATTTATACAATATCGAGGAAAGTGCTAAAGCGCGTTCACGCCTGAACGAATTGCAGCTTTAAAAAGTGCAATGCTAGCCTAAAACCATGATCTCAAGCGCTATAAATTCTTTTGAACAGAAAAATATTAAACGGGCTTCTACATAAATCACTAACAAAGTAATTAAAATACAAATTCCACTCAAAGTTTGAGATTATAGTGTGAACCCTACTGTTCACTTTTAATTTGCGATTCGCACAAACGGACCGTGCACGCCACCGTCTTTCACGCCGCGTCAAACGGCCGAGAAACAATTACTCAACTCGGGAGCACAAGCACCAAGTATGGGACTAGAATTGACGTTGAATAAGCTCAGTAAAATTGCCACAATGCGATATAAAAAATCGTCCAAAAGGATGGTGAAAAATTACAGCAAATACTAAGTGCTCAAACCTCAAACACCGAAGAATTCTACATGTGACACTAAAATTCACGCACATTAATAGTCCAACTAATACTCAACAAATTTACATCGTTTAAAGACAACACAATCATTATAATAAGCGGAAAAGGTGGCGGCGTGCAGCCCTACCAAAGCGCCTAATCCGCATGACACATTAAAATTTAACTTAAAAAACCGTAGCTGATACAACCTCGCTAGGGCGCCTGACTAAAATGAAAATATACTAGCAGGCCGAACAAAGCCCTAGAAAGAAACTTAGGTACACCAAACAAAATATTAAAAGACTTCTGTCCAGTCGATCAGTGAGCTGACGACGCAGAGCACATAGGAACTAGGCTCGTGACAAACGGGACTAAATGTTAAACGAGCCATTTCATTTATAATGAGTTAACAAACGCACGTTCTAAACACACTTCAAAAATATTAAAACGTATCTACAATGCTCCAAAATGAGTAACCTACCCAAAATACGAACTAACAGTCTACTAAAAATGACTACAGTGCAAAATCACCAAGGGCCACACTAAGCACTACGCCCTCAACTCACTACAAATATTTTCGCCTCTCACTTGGCATTACAAGAATATTATCTACATTGAATATTAAATATTAATCAGATATTACATTAGTATTAGTTGTATTGATGGAGGTGCGTCGCGGAAGCTCTATCTCTCGTAGAATTGAGCACCATATAGGCCTATCGGAGTAGCATTATGAACATCAGCCCATTGCTACTTGCGCGGGCAAGACACAGACAAGAAGTGCCCGCCGAATATTCACTTACACAAATCTAAGCTTGAAAATGTGACACAACCAGAGAGGGGAGCGGTAGAGGGAGAAGCATGGAGAAGGGAAGGGGAACGAGAGCGTTACAAAGAGGTCGGCTCGGATGCTGTCCACGTACGGGAAACGACGAAACTACGTAGAGGGCGCTAATATCGGTCCAATTACGAAATTATACGGAAAAGAACATAGTTTTTTGGCGGCGCCAAGCAAACTACTGCCGAACATAGTTCCAAATAACGCACGCAAACGCTCAAGCGTTGCACGGCAAGTGGAAGGATACATTTTAAGGAAACAAGTGTATATTTGTACATGTCGTATCGCAAATTTTTTCCAACATAAAGCTACACTTTAGTGGAACACGCATTTTGAAATTGGCACGCAATATTATCTGTCGTTCCCAGCCCTCACGACGTCACTCACGTGCGACATACGGAGAGCAATACGTTTTTTCCCTCCCGTCACGTTGCGCGGTAATATTGTCGGTGGTTGTTTGCGTGTTGTATCGTGAAGAAGTGATACAGTCTGTCCTGAACATAGAATTGTTTGCTAAAATCCCATACATTTATTCGCAAGTGCGATACGCAAATATTTGGTATATTTGCGGCCTTTGCGATGGTAATGCACCTTTCTCTTTTGAATAAGTTCCGCATTCCTTAACGTTGAATTCCAGATCATTGGGTGTTTTCCAGATGCTGTCGTACATTACGTCAAAGTGGCAAGCTTGCTTCCCTGTGCTCATTTGACATCATAAGACGTCGTTAACATGATGTGTGACACGAGCAACGCATTCTCGAAATGGTTCAGCTTAGCCTCATAAATGGCATCGTAGACTCTCTGCAACGCTCGGTGTTTCACGAACGTGAATGGCAGAACGTAAATAGTTTGTAATTTTTAGCGACGAACATTACATGAACTAGTGTAAGTGAAGAGAGTTGGGTGACTCTTAATATCGTGGTCTTGAGATCCGATGAGGTTGAAGTGATGCGACTATTGAGCAGCCACGGAATGTAGCGGCTGGAGAAACGGGAGATCCCCGCCGACAAGCGGCTTCCTCCGGCACGATATTCACACGCGAAAATCCGAATAAAGAAATAGAGAACGTTTCTTTAGCCACGCGGATAGCTATGTACTTTCAACACGACGGTGCTCCTCCACAGTCAACAGACTTGAGAAGGATCACGTGGACAATATGTTCCTTAACCTGTCGATTAGTCGTGGTGGCCCCATTAACTGGTCACCATGATTTACAGACACAGCCCTGTTGAACTTTTGTTTATGGAGTTGGATTAAGAGTGTAATATACACACGAAAGGTTACTTTACGCGATGGGCAGCTAGTTCACATCTGTGTGATGCCGCCCAACTGAAGGAATGTGCAGGTGCACTCCAATAAGCATCGCCCGGCGTTGTCACGAGAGCAAATCAATGCATTGCAGTAGATGGAGACATTTTCGAAGATATATTTCATAATGCTGTACTCTCATCACGGTAAAATTTTGTTATTTAAATAATTTCTAAGTTGGAAAGTATTTGGGATAGGACATCATTTGTATAAACTTTTTTCTTATAATGACTACTCGTTTCGTCTCCCAATATGACATTTCCAACTGTGAATTTCTGTGTGTGTGTGTGTGTGTGTGTGTGTGTGTGTGTGTGTGTGTATATATATATATATATATATATATATATATATATATATATATATATATATATATATATATATAATATATATATATATATGTGTGTGTGTGTATTATGTACATACATACACAGGCGGTTACCGGATTATTACGACACACAGCTAGGGGTCGTGCAATGAGGAACAAATTTTGTCAGAAGAGAACGGATGTCCAAAGACGCTCTGTTTAGTCTTAGGCGTTTTTGTACAACACTTAATAATGCTTGGCAGGTTAACAGTTAGCGTTTCATACAAAAGAGGCCACAGTTTCCTACCTCCCGAAACACAGTGGTATTTGGTGTAATATTGTAGGGGTGATGATAGTAAAAAATCGATATGTGTGTGTAGATTGCAGTACTTTTTGACCGCCTGTTACACATTCCCATATGTTAACCTAAATCAGGTGCTCAAAATCGTGGCTTGAATGCAGACGTTGCAACGACGATGCATTGCCTGGCGAACGCTCTATAAGATGCCGAGAATGGTTTGAACCTCATTCCATGCCGCCAGCATTTGTTCTACGATAATGTCGCGGCGTAAAGTGCACACAACCCATAGTGTGGCCCCATACGAAGAGATCGACTGGTGTGAGGTCGGGTGACTGTGGTGGCCATAGAACAGGGCCACCTCTTCCAATCCACTTAATACCAAACGCATCGGCGAGGTTTCGCCAACACGATGGTTGAAATGCTGCGGGATGCCATCATGTTGAAACCACATGTTGACTCGTACATCCAGCTACAAATCTTCTAACAGCTCAGGTAGCTCGTTTGGCAGAAAGTTGTGATATGCCTGACCGTCTAAACGAGCTGGAAGTGTAAAGGGTCCAATAACTAGTTCGGGGATGGTGCCAGCCCACCCGTTCATCACGAACTGTTATTGATGTGTGGCCACCACTGCACATGGATTTTCTTCTGCCCACACGTGGCTGTTGTGAGAATTGAAGTAGACATCTCTCTTAAAACAATCTTCGTCTGTAAACAATACAAACGATGAAAACTCCGACTCGGCAATGCACTCGTGCATATACCACTGTGGAAATCGCATACGGGACTCGAAGTCAGCTGGTCCAAGTGCCTGTACCTTTTGCATGTGGAATGGATATAGTCTTTGCTGACGGAGCACCCTACACATGGAGGGGAGGTGGGGCTTACGTCCATATCGTGAGCGACCGGATGTGTACTTTTGGATGGGTTCGCCGCAACTCTGTTCAGTATGTCCTCTTCAAAATGCGGTGCACAAACATCTCTTGCCCTGACGCCCTCTTGAGGTGGATAGAAGGTCCCATACTCGCGCAGTCACTGATATAGTGTGTGATGTGGCTGTCATCTGTTGGAAAAGCTGATAAAAACGTGCTGCTACGCACCCATATCCTTTAGTTTAACCGTACAGTGTATGCATATCCGTCAGTTCTGACTATGAATAAGCGTCCATGACTAGTAGGGTGTAAACGAAGTGCAGTCACGGTGAACACACAACAACTGTTTATAGACTCGGGCAGCGACAACGGCACATCTCTCTGTAGTAAAATATGGTGAGGGAAGAACATAACCAATTGCACACAGCCCATGTGGTCCACTGCCGCTCTCTGTACTTTTGAAACTGCCTACCTCTGTTGAACGGAGCGAGGCTCTGCAACCGGTCCTCATGTCCACTAGCGACAGATGACTACATGCGTGATCGACAGCAGCCATTTGATACGCGCCTTGCGTAATGCCTATCTCCAAGGCCCGTGGAACTATTTTAAGACGACGTCTGGCGTCTCAACGAAGCGTCTCCGGGTTTCTGAAATAAGTTTTTCCTCAACACATAACCTATTCTCCCCTAGAAGATTGTCAAAATGATCTTGTGGAATCTTGTGTGTGTGTGTGTCTATATATATATATGGGTGGTTCGGTATGTTCTGGGACGTCACCCAGCACTGACGCCAGGTGCCGGCCGGCCGTCCGTCATATTGGAATTTCGCTTTTCTCACAGAAAAAATTTCCCTCCCCCCCCCCCCCCAAAATCGACTAAATTTCCATACAAATTTCTCTATTTCCTTAACAATTTATACGAATCGAGTTCTTGGTATCACAAATGGTGACGTAAACACCTCCTCTGAAAGTTTATTACATTTCCTCTCGACGAGATTTGATATGTGAAAAGATATTTGAATATAGAAACTTATTTTTTGATTTAAAGAAAGGATCTGTGGGAAACTAAACGCAATCAACTATGACAGTAATATTGGCATATTTTAACCAAGTATCAGGGACATATATAGAAGACGAAAGTCTGTCTACCCTATATTCAGCCTACGGTAGTAGCCAGAACCCAGCCATTTCCTGGTAGGCCAACATGTATACAAATAAGAGGTATGGATCTACACCTGGCCTTGATGCTGGTCTCCAAGATGTACTGTTGTGGGCTTCATTACCTCAGTTTGTTATCGTTTGCCTGAGCTACCGTTCTGTTTGAACAGCACGATTTAAGGAAACCGTTTAGCATGCTGTGATATTTTGATGGTTTTGTCGTAGTATATGTCCTGGCGTCCTGCGAAATATTCGACGTTATCAAATCACATCGTGTCTTCTATCTCAGGCTCGCACAGCTAAACACCCGCAAACATTCAATCAACCTTCGAGAAGAGACTCCACGGGCGTTCCCAACATAAATTCTCTCATGAAACGAACCGAAATGACGCTGTGCTAACACACTGAAGTCTTATACGTTAAAGGACGAGGTTTAGTTCCCTGTTCGACCATCCTGTTTTATCATTTCCTGGACTTTCTTAAGTTACACCACATGAATGCAGGGATGGTCGATTACTTCCCCGTTCCTGACGTGCTCCGAATCGCTTGAATCCACACGTCTATCACCAGCACAAGGCACCCTACCGCCCAGTGAGTTAGTTAACATCTCTCGAATAAGTACGTATTACCACTTTTGCGGCGATCCCTTAAGGATGGTCAGTCACTGTCCAATTATTTTGCTAGATTTTCCATCACAAATTCGATTTCAGGAGCTGTATTACCATTTTTGGCATTACAAAGCATGAATAATGCCTTCTTCAACGTTCTTGCATTTTTACAGCTTTTATGCATTTGATATTTCCTGACTTGTAACAGCCGAGGTAAAATAATGTATTATTTTGTGGGAACAACTACAGAAATCATAACAGCTACGGCACTCGAACAGAACAAATTGCAGAAAACACATTAACTTATACGATCCTTTATCATATCGTCAAAAAAAATTCAATCCAAAACCAACATTTGTGGGTAATAGCGGAAATAAAACAAAAAAATCATAGATGGTGGGACCTGATCCCCTTTAAGGAAACAGTTAAATACCCCCTGGATATTGGCAGTGGGCTTTCCCCTTATATCCGTTGTAACGCGTCTTCAACTCGACACCCATCTGAGCAAACTTTTAAATTTGCTTCACAGACTCCTTTACAGGGCACTTTGATAAATTCCACGTAAAGCTTTCCAAGAGTTTAAAATCAGTAAATTAACATTTTATTTATAAAAAAAATGTAATAGTGCATAATTTGTTGCTCCCTAGGAAGAACCACCTCATGTTCATCTCATTTCTAGAAAGCCCGCCAGAACGATATTCCCCGCTGCTCCAATTTCAGCTGTGCGCTAGGTCCAGCGCAATAACGACATTCCCCCTGCTCCAATTTCAGCTGTGAGCTAGGTCTAGCGCAATAAGGACATTCCCCCTGCTCCAATTTCAGCTGTGCGCTAGGTCTAGCGCAATAACGACATTCCCCCTGCTCCAATTTCAGCTGTGCGCTAGGTCTAGCGCAATAACGACATTCCCCCTGCTCCAATTTCAGCTGTGCGCTAGGTCTAGCGCAATAACGACATTCCCCCTGCTCCAATTTCAGCTGTGCGCTAGGTCTAGCGCAATAAGGACATTCCCCCTGCTCCAATTTCAGCTATGTGCTAGGTCTAACGCCAGAACGACATTCCCCGCTGCTCCACTTTCAGCTGTGCGCTAGGTCTAACGCCAGAACGACATTCCCCGCTGCTCCACTTTCAGCTGTGCGCTAGGTCTAACGCATGAACGGCATTTCACGAGGTTCCATGGCGTGGTTTTAGTGCCGAGACGATATGCCAAATCGTCTGTTAAAAAAAATATTTGTGCTTTCTTGAAGGTTGCGTTCAGTCCCTTTTGTAGTAAAACTGTGTCCTAGTCCACAAACGAGTACTTTCGATTGTAATTTTTCCATATTTAAGTTTTTAGAATATATGTTTATCCTTAACTATTAATAAATATATGCGATAGTCTCCTTAATGCATTCACACACTGCGTACACTTCCATCTTCACGTTTTATTTAATACAAGCAGTCCTGCGCACACCGTACACATATTCTTTTAGAGCGCTTTAACAATCTCATTAACAATATCTAACTACCTGCAATAAATCTTCGTCAATCAACTAAAACATCACTATATTTTGAGTGGGATAACAATCTATTGCCACGTAAACTCCCTCCTTGTTTTATGGCTCACTGTAATTAGTGTATATTTAGTGAAACAAGTATATCTGGTACACGTTGGATCTTACTCAAGTAGGCCTATTCTACATTTACATTAATGTCTGCCATATCTGTTATATTTTTGTGAAATCACAAAATCCAAAGGGTTCTCCTGTTTTGCCTTACAATACGTAGTTCCCAGAAGTGGTCTTCTTTACAAATCTCGCCCTTCAATGAGAATTGTACTATTTAAAACCATATACAGGTATACAAAAATTTAGTTTGTGATCAGGCTTTTCATTGTCTTGACAAAATTTATGGCTCGGAATCCTCCGCTTAAAATAATTCTTTGCAAATCACAAAGTGGAAAATCTGAAAACTCACATTGAAAGGTAGTTTTTACCCTTTATTTTGTGCATTCCTTGTTTAAATTCTTTCGCTCTAAAGACATCGAGATATTAGTATTTCATTCCAGAATTACCCTCCGCGCCAAATCCCAGTAATGCGTAAACGAATTACGGCTCAGCGCAGAGAGATAGCGGGCAGAATAATTGAAGAATTGCAGCACGACAATAATATGCAGCAGATTGTGCGGTCACAAACTCCAGTGACGCAGAAATGCGTTCGGTGAAAATAATAAATGAGACGCGGGATTTTTAATGAATGTCTAGATATCCTTTCTGTATCGAGCGCGGATCGACCAATGCAGTCGTGTCGAACTCGATCCACGATATCACGTTTTCCGTATGAAAGGGCCTTTTCCTCCTCGATCAGACGATAAAATAAGGACGTAGAAATTCCACGCGCCGTAAGTTCCACAAAGTAAACACTGCGTGAAAGCTGTGTTCAAAGGTCCTCGCACGAAAATTCACATTGTGAAAAATTGTTTTGTTTTTAACATGTGATATGTAAGCTGCTATTAATAAAATATCGCATACCTATTTTGTTTGGTGGTACGTTTCTGTGTGCTAACAAAGCGGTTTTTTTTTTTTTTTTACCTACAACTGCAGTGGTGCCAATGCCATTTTTTAATGACGTGTTCCATTATTTTCCCCTTCTATTGTAAAGGAAATATATTGCATTAACTTCAACAGTTGTTAATAATAATCATATCATAGTCACGACTAAAACACTCCAGTAAGTTTTAATACACGTCTACGTAGAGGGATGAATGTTGAATCGTCCTGGCAGATTTCAATCGCATAGGTGGCGAATATTAAAAAGAAATATTAAAATATATATGCTCATAACTGCGGTTATGCGCATGAGTATCTAAATACGACTTTACTCACAGTTTTTCAGAGGAAAATATATTATTTAAGTGTAGTTTCGTTTTGAACGTTTTCCAGTAACATTTTATAAGCTTTATTGTCTCTGTTGGAAGTGCATTTATATTGTTACATGAATACCTGAGGAACATTTCCGAGTTCGTGAGGTATGTAGGACTTACTAAAAATAAAAGAACTAAATTAAATAATTATATTTATTCTCAACGCTATAAATAGTCAAACATACGTCATTCACCAGTCTGAGCGTCCTATTAACTCCTATAATTATTATTGAGCGCAATATTTAAATACTATCCCCATTTAATGAATTAAATTCTTTATCACAGTCTTTACTATTGCTAAGGCCCCTTAAACTGTTACTATTATTTCCACGCGTTTAGTTAAAACTGTCTATTTCAATCGTCCCGAATGTCTCTTCACTCACGCACCCAGTCCACAGTCCCGCAGATCAGTCCCACTCTTCACTGCACACAAGCTCGCCGACACACTCTCGCAGATCGTTGCAGTCGTCCCTCGCCGCACCAGAATCACCCATTTGTCGCTTAAGGTCGCATGAGACGCCAAACTGTCGGCTCTTAATGTAACTGTGCGTCCAGGGTCAAGAAGCGAAGGAGCAATACGGGCGACACTAGTACGCACTTCTGGAGTCTCATCGCTCCTACGCGCAACACGTGCAGTGTTTCTACCGTAACACTGTACTGTGCAAATTAGATCTGTAACATAGGGATTTTATTTCACGCAATGAAAGCCCACAGATTAAAATGTTTACCTTTTCCATTTAAGGAAACTGCATAGGCAAGTTTTAAAAATACGATATTTGACCATTTTCACGAATTTTTTTTCTCCAAGAATGAACTTAATATGACAAAAGCAAAAAAAAAATAAGATCATAGATAATTGTTTCTTATCTTTTCTGACAAAAATCTATATTTCCAGAACTTTTATTTACCAAGCTACGCGTTTACGCTCAAACGATTTCACAGAAAACGTTTCAGTACATAGTCCTCTTAAGAGCGGGCCTACCTTGACTTGACAGGATAACCAAGATATTTCCCAGTGAAGTCTGGAGAAAGCGAATGGTCGTTACTATTATTTTGCACTAAGTGGCCATGACTAGGGTCAGATGATTGACGTATCTTCCTGGTGGGAGACACCAGACCCTCGTGTTCCCAGCCGTGGTGGTTTAAAGCTTCATTTCCATGTTTCCTATATCAGTTACTATGTTGTGCAGCTCTGTTTAGTATTTACTGAGGTATTACATCACCCGGGATTGGAAAAAAAAAATACTCCGGAAAATGAACGGGATACTGAATTTGAATTCTTAGGGAAAATGTTTTGATGATAGACAATGGTTTAAATCTTGATATACTTCTTCCTCTATGGTGTAAATTTGCTATAATTAAATTAAGTAATATTTCGCACTTTCAATGTTTATTTTTGAGAATAATTTTTCCACTGTTCTATTATTGCTGTTGGCAGTGATGCAGTATCCAAGGGGACCAATATAAACACACAGCACACATCCCTAACCCTGCTTTTGTAATAATATTTGTAACTTACTGTTAATACTATTGTGCTATGTAGTTACAGCAGTAAGAAAAATTCTTGAAAAATTGTTTAGTTTAAGATTCTATATATGCTAAATGCTAGATTCTATGTCAAAAATATTACCACAGCGATTGATGCAAGATTGTAATTATTTTCTTAATAAACTAAGGCCCCCTGTCTCCACTTTACACCTGTAACTAAATCACTGGTTAAGATTCACAGAACTAATAATGTTTTCGTTCAATGAGTTATTTATTTCCACTCAGTAGTATTAACACACTTCCACCATGAAATTTCAAACAGAGTTAGGGTGGACAGTTACAAATATTCGAATTGTTTCTTTACTGCAGATTATGCGGATTTTGTCAAGTTTCGAATTGTGGGGGAAAAAAAAGTCCGGAGAAGAGTTCTTGAATGCCAAAATATAGATCATCATACGTGCTTACAAAATTACATGAGGTGTATGCAAAAAATTCTGCTGTTCTCCTTGCAGTGAGCCGAGACATTAGTCACCAATATTCAATGAATAATATTTTGCAACAGTGAACTAAAATTAGGAAACAGTGTGTACTTTGGAGTTTTCACTGCAATGTCCGCTATATATATATATATAGAACATGCGCTTACTCAGAGTTTAGGTTGATCGATCATGGACAACAACGCTTAGACTAAAGAACCCGTATGCCTCTACCTTCTACTGAACTTATTGCCTGGTAACTGATTTTGTAGTACAATTTCTCCAAAACTAAATATTTGACGTCTAGGCATAAAAAAAACTTAAAACTCTGATAGTTAGAGCTCATCCTATAAGCCAAAAAGATGCCTACGACATTGTGTTATATGTAGGGAATACGTGCGTTTTAAAATATTTGCATGTATATTGTGGCATGTGGTCAGTGGTATCCTGGAAGTTGTTTATTCAAGTAATATTGGATGAGTTACAGAAACTCTTAAGATTTCTTTGTTTTCTTTTTTGGTTTGATAACTATACTGTGCAAGCTGTCCCATATATAGTTTCCAAGAATTGAGTAGGCAGTGTGAAAAGTTTAATAAAGTCGGACACCAGATAAAAAGATAATAGTTTACTTCGAAACCGCTAGCAAGTCGTATTTTCCGTGATCTGCTTATGCTCACCAAAATGAGTTAAACAAATAGTATATTATAACTATTAGGGTCTTAGAGAATTTAACATTAAACGTTAATGTCGCATTGCTTTTACAATACTTGGACTAACAAATAAAATTCCTGTTAAAAGCTGTTCATGATAAAGTGAGCACTTTTGAAATCAACCTATAAGAAAAAAAGTCACTGCTGCTAACGGCATGTATTTCAACGGGCGTACTGAGTTACATGCGCCTAGTAAAGTTGGTAACGATTGATGGTAATTAGTTCCATATCTACGTCAAATAAAGAGTGTTAGGTAACCAATTCGTTTATAACTATAATTATTTCTTTCGCTTTCTGATTTTTTTTAATGCATCATATTATAAAAGTGACCAGATCAGTTAAATTTTTATTTTTCAATTATTTCACAGTTTCACCTGACCGACGCATGAATAAAGTGATGAGGCCCATGGCAATGTTAATTTTACATATGGCGAAAAAATACACAACGGGCATACAAGTAGATCTTAAGTAGGGATTTCAAAAGTGATCATTTTACCGTGAACAGCCTATACTTATGTTTGCACATTTCTTGGCATAATTGACATGTAGTGAGCGTTTTTTTTGTTTAATTTTAATTATTTAAATGTCGGGGTCTTCTTCGATATCTTTTACAAATACTTTCGCTTATACTCCGCTCAACTTACATCCGCATTCTGTTCCGACAATAATAAATAAAGTATTAGGCCTAATGATGTAATTAACTACCGATTCAAAACATGTTTATGCGAATTACCATAATATCTACATCTATCTCCCCCTGACATTGCTCCAGCCTCGGCAGCCTCGCTGATCGGGGATCACTCCAGCCTCGCTGGACGACCAACCTCAGACACGCACTAGGTTAGCAATCTCCTGATAAGGAGAAGGGGGGGGGGGGGGGATTGTCGGCCGTATTAACGTCCGTGGCCTGCCGGTCAGCTCATCGTCAGCGCCTACTCCGCTGTCCCCCTGGTCAATCTCTCTCTCTCTCTCTCTCTCTCTCTCTCTCTCTCTCTCTCTCTCTCCTCTCTCTCTCTCTCTCTCTCTCTCTCTCTCTCTCTCTCTCGCTCCTGCGGAGCGTCGCCCTCGACCACGGGCAGGCGTCAACCTCGTGGACAGCTCTCCTCTCACTTGGGCCCCGCACCAATACACATATTAATAAATTACACAGATAATGCTTACTGAATTAGTATTAAGAAACTGAAGACGAATAGTCGTATTAATTTGCTAGCTTATTACTTACAAGGACATACATATTATATGGGCAAAGGCAATGTTGGTCCATTATGACGTGTGATTTCAATCACAAGTAAATTGATATTTTTTAAAATATATAGACGGAGGGACCCTGCATTCGATCACGTTCAGTAATAATTAAAATTCCGCTACGTCAGCGAGAGAGAGAGAGAGAGAGAGAGAGAAAGTGTATGTGTGTATGTAAATTATCATGTAACAAAAATTCAATAAATAATTTGGTACTGACTCCCCGTTTCGTGATGTTTTTTTACAATAGTTATTGGCTCTGCTAATGCGGAAAAAATTAATCACGAAACCAATTGGCAATTGCGTGAGATTGCAATTTACAGAAAGAAAGATCACATGTTCCTAAAAAGAGTGATTTCTGAATAACTGAACTGTTAGCTTCCTCCTGTAAGCAATATCTCCACTTCACCTCCTCCCAAGCATGACTGGTTTTGGTCACGAGTGACGCGAACAGCAGATAAGTACTGCAGCTAAGATGCCTCGGCTTGGTTCGAAAACAGACTATCTCCAGAAGCTACTGAAATAGCTAACATCTATTAAAAATTTTGAATAATTTCGATGACAATCTTCATAGTACCAATTTATGATCTATCGCAAAACAATTTATTGAGTGTATTCTTTAGAGCAGCATAAAAGAGTCGCTAATACATTTACTACTAGAGGCAGCTGGGCACGATTTTTAGGCAGTGTCACACATGAGTTGCCCATCATCAAAATTACGTCTTTATTATAAAATTCCACATTAAAATTGAGATTTAGAACATGTAGCCATTCCCTTTGCGTTAAATGCGACAAGATACTGTAACTCTCATTAAATTTGTACATTTAAACATTCTGAAAACTTTACATCAAAATTAACATTGCTTCTTATGGCTCGCATTTTAGTTACTGCTCATTCTTGATCACTCGCCCATCAGAGGCCCACACTTGGTATTTATACTTAAGGTATGTGCCGTCTAGAAGTTCTCGTCAATCCAAGTTGTTCTGGGAAAGGTAATGGTTATGACGAGAAGATTACTTCGTGATAAATGGAAAAAATGTGAGCTTCCAAGGGTCAGCCAGGCGCGAGCTGCGATAAGTTTATCGTCGTGTGCAGTGGCGTCCTTTATGATAGGCCGCTCGCTTCATCGAACGTTACAAACCTGACCTCCAGCTCTCGGCGCCTTCCTACGCGTTTTTTCCTGTAATTACGACATTGCTCGAATTTAACATTGTAATGCCACCATAGAAAAAACTTGTAACAGAACGCACCCAGTAAAATAACTGGGAGTTTCCTACAGAGGAAAAGGGGTGAATTGAATTTAAGGAAGCGGCATTGCCTCTCTCTCACTCCAAGAGTGAACATTAAATTGAACATAAACTAAACTAAAAATAAGTAATCGAATGCTAATACCAATAAAACGAGACTGATTCCAGGATAAAATACCGTCATGAGAGGAAGGAAGGCCGAAAAGATTTCCCAAAGGTCAAACTCCTCGGCGGTTTTCCAATGCTGATGGAAGGAATCACCAAGTACGACAAATTGTAAACAGTCAGTTGTTTGTGCCACTATACGCTATATTAGTAGCAGGTGGAAGCAGAAATACAAGAGATAATCAGTGAGTGATTGGAGAGATTCGGGCTGCTCTTAACATCGATGTCTTGCGAGCCTATGAGGGCGATTGAGGTGAGTATGGAGTAGAGCCGAAATGGAATGGCTGGGAAACGAGAGATCCCGGAGGAAACCCGCCGACCAACAGCATCGTCTGGCATGATTCCCACATGCGAAAATCCGGAGTGACCCGGCCGGGGATTGAACCCGGAACGCCTCGGTGGGAAGCGAGCAGGCTAACCGCTCAGCCACCGTGGCCGCCTGTATCATGTGCTGTTAAAGGCTGTTAGCCAATTAGATGAGTATTACAAAGATTTAGAACAAATAACTCATCTGTTAAGCCCCGTTTACATCGAGCATCAAAGAATCGATCATCCTCACAGCTGTAAACTTTATGCAAGCGGCAACAGTCGCCTTTCATCCGCGTTCCTCGAGGTTTCTGTTCGCATTTGCTGATAATTCGGCCGTAGCCGGTCTCTAATCGAAACATTGAAATACATGCGTGTCCTTTCATGTTCGGTATTCGCGCCTCGTTTACACTGGGGCAAACAGCTCCAAATCAAACAGGGTCGAATGGTAGCAAACATCTGAGAGTGGTTTGCTTATGCTCGTCCGCACATGTTCGCTTCTGTTTGCTCCGATGTAAACGGTGTTTTACGGGGTGTAATATTTCCCTGTGCTAACACAGGCCGTCCGAATGGCATAAATACTCATTAAAATTCCGTTTCTTCCGCCCTTTCTGGGGCCAAGCTACTGTAGTCATTAGACTACTTGCCTCCCACCTAGGCGAGCCAGGATCGATTTCTGGCAGGTTCGCTCCCTGACTTTTGCGTGTGGGAATCGTGTTGGACGATGCCGCGCTGGTCGGCGGGTATACTCGGGGATCTCCCATTGCCCCCCCCCCCCCCGCCTTTTCATTTCGGCGCTGCTCCACCCTGATTCCATCTCACCCTCATCAGCTCCCAAAACCTCGACGTAAGAACCGGCCAAATCTCTGCACTCACTTCACCACTCATTTCCCCTCCCCGCCCTTTTTTCTCATTACCCGCTTTAAAGCATTAAAAAACATGTTATACTAATGGCATTTTAAAACATTTTACTAAACTTACATGGACGCCTGAGGGGCCTATCTGCGTTCGTGAGGGATGGAGGTCATAATAAAAATAAAAGAACTAAATTTGATTTCTAATGTATTCACACAGCTATTTTTTACATCATTTAATTATCTGTTTTCAATTTTACTCTTTCTATTTAACCGTGAAAGCAATTATTAATGTTTCTTTCAAATCTAATTAAAGCCTTTCTTAATTTTCTCTGTTTGGTTACAGTCAATTAACCCATACTTATCATTAACATGTGTTCAGTCTGTCTGTTGCCACCATATGTAATGTTTTTCAATCACGTATCTAGTCCAGTAGTCCAGTCTGCCCTCCACGCCCTTCACTGATTGATACTCGCAGTGGCAGACTTCCCTTCCACTGGTCACTTCTCTCACCGCTCGTCGTCTATTGCTCGAAACTCAGTCACTTATTCACTCGTCAACTACCCGTCTTTGAGGCCTGTCACACTTCTATATCGTTCGTCCTAATCATCTGAAAGGTTCAAAACTGGCCCGAGCCACGCTGAGAGAACGTGGTCAGTAATCTAGAAAATTCTTCAGATAAAAACTGAAATAAGTACTACCAGGGTGAGCAGCGTGCAAGGAAAAAGAATGATCGTGTCAGCCTATCGCTCGCTTGTTCACTGAAAACAATCCTTTGACTTGCTGTCGCTGCTGTCATATAACTGCTTTTCTTTCATTTCCACTCGCTATCATACCACGTCTACATCCTGTCACTATTTATTCTGAGGTGCTGTCGAGCAAAATCAAGAAAGTCAACAAGTATTTTACATGAGTAGTATAGAAATGCCGATTCGTGCGCAGCCCCCAGTTATCAGAAAAAAAAACGGTAAATGAAATGCTCGAGCCATCAGAAAACCATCGGAAGAAATTACTCTTAATTTTCTGATCCAAAACATCAAATGCGATTCGAGCACAACCACAAAACAGTGGCTCAAAAAGTTGTATTTGGGAGCAGTTGCAAAAAGTGACTCAATAAGTTGCGTTTGGTCAGAAAATAAATTGCGTTAAACTTTGCGTTTGAGTGCATGTGTAAAAATATGCGTAAAAAGTTGCATTTGGGCGTAGTTACAAAAAAAAGTGGCTTAAAAAATTTGAAAACATAAAAAATAAAATATTTTATATAATAAAGATGGATCAGTTGCTAAATGTATTAAACGGAACCAAACAATTTAGGAAACTTTCCGAACTTACAATTGGGCAGTCCTATCCCATAAACTATGCTGAAATAAATTATACACGGTATGGATACAAAGTGGTAATTACTTCTGGAAATTTTAAAGTAACCTTACCAGACAGATATGTTCGGATTTTCAGTGAAAAAGTTTTAAATGATGTTAATCGTGGAGGTATAAGTTTTGCGTGTGATGGAATGGTGGATTGTGGTGTTAAACAAATGCATTCTATTCGGTTGTTAAAAGAGTAAATGATCGTTGTCGTATAATTAAACATCAGTTGATTTTTATTTGTGCTCATATCTCTCTAAAGTTTTAATGGTTATCCAATCATTAAAAATAATTATCGCTCTGACTTCGGCAATGTGCTACAACATAATCTAATAGAAATTTAGATACACATCTCCAAATTCGACATATTAAAGTAGCCGAAACATTGAATTCTTTTTCTAAATCTTTAATTGCAATTTTTTATAGAAATATTATTCATCTTTATCATATGAAACTTTAATAGTTTAAAAACTATTAAAGTTATTATATATAGGATATGACTACTTCCAACCCAATATATATATGTCCTCATCTCTAATACCACTGTTCTTTCGGACAAATCAAAGTTAATTAACTTACCTTTTTCATCCTTAATTTTAACTATTATTTAATTAACTTGATTTGTTTCCACTGGAAAAAATAATGGATAAGCTGGTTCGTAATAGATCATGTTGCCAAATCCAAATGTTGTTCTTGGTTTAAAAGTGGTAATTATATTAGATTCTCTGTGATTATCTTCATGTTTTAATATCATACCATTTACTCTATTACAGTGTATATTTATTGTTTCAAATAGAGCAAATTTTGGAATTTTATCTCCATAATGGTCCACATTTGCTTTCAGAGTTTTATTTTCTACGAAACCCAAAAGTTTTCCAATTGAATCCAACTTTCCAAACTGTAATTTAAGCGTACATTTTACTTTCACTCTGTTTGTTATTTTATCCAGCTCGAAAGATATATCATTTTCTTTCCCATCCATTGAATCTACACTAAATGAAAATATTGCTTTTATAGTTTTTTCAAGCTCTTTTAAGCTATATTGGCCAAATGGAATATCAATTGCTGATTCCATATAATTCTGGCCCACAAAATATAGCTTGTTTTTCCCAGAGATAATGTTATGCATTAGATAAATAGTATAGAACTGAACTAAAGCCAATGATTGATCCTCTATCTCTAAAGGGTAATGTAGTCTTTTCTTCAACACTGATTTGTTATCTGTTAGTTTGAATACTTTACTCATTTATTATATTATTTTAAAAATCTATTAATAAATGAGCAAGAAAAACATGAAACATGTAGACTGGGATATTAAAATAAGAATACCACACAAGACTGTATCGACAAAACGTCATGGAGAATTATTACCTAATAATATTAGATGTTTGATAGTGGGTCCTAGTAACTGTGGAAAACCTACACTTATGATAGATAATTTTATATATGCTCAGGGATGGTTGGACTTTGGTACTCTCTACGTGTGTTCAAAAAGTCTGGAGCAACCAAAATATACCAATTTAAAGAAAGATATAGATGTCGCATCAAAATTATTGAATGAATCGATAGCATGCTTCTTTCCATCAAATGAAGAAATGGTTGATTTAAATGAATGTCATAATGAGTCTGTAGTTGTTTTCGATTATATCATACTTGAAAATCAAAATATGGTAAGGGATTACTTTACTTGCGGTAGGCACAAAGATACTGATTGTTTCTATTCAGCCCAGACATACTCGAAGTACCTAAGCAGCTTATAAGAGACAATGCAAATTTTCTTTGCATATTCAGACAAGATGATACAAATCTTAAACATATTCATAGTGATTTTGTTGGTGGCAATATGTCGTTTAAGAAATTTAGGGGGACTTGTTCAAAATGTTGGAATAATGAATATGGTTTTCTAACAATAGATATGACTCTTAAGTTAAATAATGGTAAGTACCGTATTAAAATTAAAGACTTTTTAAATTCTTAGGTTATAAGGAAGTTTTGTTTTTAAAGGAAGTGTTTCCATTAAAAACTAACATAATCTGATCTTTTTTCATGTATTCATGTATCATAACTATTTC
Source organism: Dryococelus australis (assembly GCA_029891345.1). Classification (NCBI taxonomy): domain Eukaryota; kingdom Metazoa; phylum Arthropoda; class Insecta; order Phasmatodea; family Phasmatidae; genus Dryococelus; species Dryococelus australis. Next base: position 68,500,781 of record CM057002.1, on the reverse strand, counting down.
AATAAACACAATTGTACCTTTGGGTACATTGTGGGCTTTTAGTATTTTAAAATATATCATATCATCAGGATATACTTCAAAGGGACTATAGATGTCAATTTTTTTCAATTGATGGTATAAGTTGATAACACTTGTATATTTTTCTGATTGTAATATTATTTCAATTATAGTTCCATCGCTCATATAAAAATATTCTATTCGATTGTCAGAAGTAAAATAGTTTTTCTTTTGAATTGTATTTTCCAACTAAATGAATAATGTTAATTCTGTTTTTCTGATAGTACTCTAAATTGATTGCATCCATCGGTGCAATGGGATCTCCCACATGTCTTGGTCTTTTTTGTTCAAAATCTATATTATTATCTACTTCCAAGTAAGTAAGATAGGCTTTATCCACTGATCTTTTATTTCTTGTCAGTGTGGCTATAAAGTTGTTGAACTGTGTGTAAGAAACAAAATCATTAGGATTGATCTTCTCAGTAGTTGTATAATTGTCCATGTGTTCTTTAATTTGATCTTCAATCCAAGAGCTCTTTAATGCATTTCCACATATATCCATTATTTATTAATAGTGAAATAATTTTTGGAAATTTAAAATTATGTGAAAAGTGATTTAGCACAATTACACACAAATGACCACAAGTTACTTGATTGAAATTTTGAATTCTATCATCGTTATAAAAAATATTACTTCCGAGATATGCTATTAATTGTCGGGGTGGATTTCCACCAAGTGAATCAAAATAATATTTGTTGTTTGCTTTTTTCCAATAGCATACCCAGTGTGTACCAGAGTTTGTTGAAACATCAAGATTAACAATCCCACATTCATTATCGAGTGGCGTGTTAAGTAGCTCATCGATCATAAATACACCTCGAAAATGTGTAATGTTTAATTTTTTAACCATTTTTTTCAATATCAAAGTTACTGAGTGGAGTAGCTTTTTTTTTTTTTTTAACATTCTTACCCCACTTAACTTTCTTCAATCCCTTGCCGTATTCCTCCATAGCTAAATTATGTCTGCGGTGTTCTTCCAATTCTTGGTTTTACTTCTTAGCATTAATTACTTATATAACGATAGATGATGCACCACCAGCTAACACTCCTAGAGCTCCCAATGCTGCGAAAATTAAGGGTAAAAATCCAGAACTGTCAGACCATTACCAGTTTTCATATCATTGGACATTTTCTTAAGTTGTGGAACTGAAATTGTGATAGTCATCCCTTTGTCCTCCTTTAATTTCTTGTTTTATGTTCCAGTTGGTCTTTTGTTAGGAAAGAATCATTATTCAAACCCTTCAACTCCTCGTTAGGAACTTGAAATACAATGTTTTTTACTTTAATTAATTACAACAAATATATTATCATTTCATTTTAATTCCCCAACCGAGCTTATGTTTAATATGCATCGCAGATCCAGTAACACCATCCCACAATCTCTCATTGTAATCAGCATCTGAACTTAACAATCTTTTGAACACTTTCTTTTCTAGTTCTTTGTAAGCTACATGTCTTTCAGCTAGATCTTTATGATGATGATAAGCTATATCATGTTCCATTGCAGCCGCATCTAGTGGATTAATGGGTTTATCACCATGCTCAATTCTCTCTTTTAGTCTGGTACCCGGACCTAAGTACTGATAAACATGTGCATGCAACTCAAAAGGTGGTGAATTTAATATGTCATTGAGTAACTCTTTTCCGCGATGCTCCGACTCCCAAAAAGTATGTGTTATTGTGTTTAACATTTGTATCAGATATGGTATACCTTTTGGATTATTCACAACGAAGTCACTAAACTTGCTGTTGAACATATTCATTATTCCAACTTTTCCATTGTAAAAGGTATCATTTCCAAAATTTCCTTCGCCATAAATAACAAGAAGTCGATCAATAAGCATCCTAACATCATCCATCCATATGTATTATTTGGGATAGTCTGTATATTTCTTTATACCTTTCCCCCTTTTAGGTGAGGGACATTTCATTTTGATCGAATCGTAAATAGGTTTAACAATAATTTTCCATTTATTCCCGTTACTCGATTTTGGTGTTCCCAAGTTTGCATCATTGTTTTGAAAAACTGTGTTCGTATCTGCTAGGATACAACTATAGTGTTCATATTCGGTTGCAGTGTAGTCACTTTCTGTTACTTTCTTACTAGTTAGTAATTTCATCAAACCATCAGTTCCAGTGTATGATTGGCCTTTTACAGTAAATTTGTCATTGATAAATGTTACATCACTATCACCAATATACAATCTACCTTTATCAGCCTTTAGTCCAAAAACATCGTCTTTGCAGTTAATTAAGAAATCGGGCACTTTATAATCAACAAATGTTGTTTTGTAGTTAGTTAACTGTGAGATATCAGTTTTCAAACGCCCCAATGCTTCATCATAGTATTCATCGTCATCGTCATAGTGCTCATCGTTATCGTCAATGTGTTTAATGCCATCATGATAGCATTCATCAGTGCCTGTTTTACCAAACAGTTTTCTTTCAAAAGATGTTTCTGTTGGTGTCTGTGGGTAGTTTAAATTCTTAACAGCAAATGGAACAAGTTCTTTTATTAAGTTATTCTCATTAGTTGCGTGCCCAATTTTTTGTCCCAAATCTTCTATCGCATCTATCAATGGTTCATTGTGTTTTTTATTTTTATCATATTTATCTTGGCGAAATTTTCTAAAAGTTTTAAACTTTTCAATTAGCTGTCTTCTTCTTTCTATATTGTTTACAATTTTTTGTTGTCTCATTTATTATATAAATAAATAAAATGAACAATGATAACTTAAAGGTATACTGTCTCAAATGTATGATAAATACACTTATGAACTTACAAATAATAACAAAGTAAGAATTAAATATGTTTGTAGATGTTGTGTTACCAATAACTCGATATTCACTGGTGGGAGTATAAAAAACGATATTAAAAATTAAATTCATAAACCAATGCAAAAAAACTTCCCCAGAAGAACTGTTCTATCTTTTGGCATCGATGATCTTTGACAAGCTGATTTAGTTGAGATGAATTCTGGATCTTTAAAAGGTATACACAGAACTAACAAAGGGTTTAAATATATGTTAACGGTATTTTTTCCAAATATACATTGGCAATACCAATCAAAGATAAAACTTGTGAAAATGGTATGGTAGCATTTAAAATTATTTTGAATGATCGCAAACCCATGCATGTACAAACAGATGAAGGGAAAATTTTTTATAATAAATCATTTAAGGCTTTAATGGCCAATAACAACATAATACACTATTCAACATACAGTGAAAAGAAAACTAGTATTGTAGAAAGATTTAATAGAACTTTGAAGGAGAAAATGTGGAAGATATTTACTGTGCAGGGAAGCTATAAATGGGTGGCTATATTACCTAAATTAATCAGTGAATACAATAACACTGTTCACAGTACAATCGGAATAAAACTTACCAATGTATATGCTAAGAATGAAAGTTCTATTCTAATCAACATGTATGGATGAGAAAGGAAAATGGCTAAACCAAATTTTGTAATAGGAGATAAAGTTCGTATAAGTAAAAGAAAAAATTTGTTTGAAAAAGGATATACACCAAATTGGTCCACTGAAGTATTTGAGGTGTGTGAAGTATTGCACACAAACCCCACGACATATAAAATAAAATATTTAAAAGATGAACTTATTAAAAGTATTTTTATGAGCCAGAGCTGCTTTAGACCAAATATGATAAAGACTACTTAGTGGAAAAAGTTTTGTGAAGAAAAGGAAATAAGCTGCTAATTAAATGGTTAGGTTTTGATAGTAGTCATAATTCTTGGGTTAATAAGAAATGTGTTGTTTAAGAATTTTTTTTTCTATATAATAAATCGATCAACAAAAAATTGAAAGCTATGAGCTTCAGTCATTTCTGACAAACGATCGAACAAAAAATAATTTGAATGAATACAACAAGCACATTGAATTTGATATTCCTATTGGCAATGCATTTTCACATCTGAATGAAACTTATGTATACCAACAGTATAAGCTAACTAAAAGAGATACAAATGTAGATTATGAAATAAATTCAACTATTGATCTCTGTGAGAATTTCTTCCCATTTCAGTTCTTAAGAATAGAGATCTCTAAACATGGTTGTATAATCGAAAGTATTGACAACCCTGGCATCACTTCAACAATGTTGCATACTTTGCTAGGTTCGGAATCAGAATCAGCATACATCCAAATGTCGGGGATAGAACTAGGTAAATATGTTACGAAAGATAAGCGTAACAAAATTACATATCCATTAAGATATTTGTTTGGGTTTATGAGAGATTGTAATGAAATATTCTGGAAAGGTGGGTAAAAGATCACATTCATTCGAAATTCTAATGATGTTTGTCTAAACAGAATACCCCCAAATAAAGCAGATGGATCTGATGATGAAAATAATATACCAGATGCTGGTAAAATTGTTATTGAGAAAATGAAAATTCTGTGGCCAATTTTTGAATACGATCCTATTTATGGAGACGAAATTAAAGCAAAATTATACAAACACCCCAAAATTCTAATTGGTTTTAATTATTGGCAATGTCTTGAAAAAAACAGTACCTACTAATGCGAACTCATTTCAGTTTGATATAAAATATCAGTTCAATTCAATCCAATTCGATATGCCAGACTTTGTCATTGTTGGTTTTCAACATAGCATAAAAGAAGATCCTGGGCAATTCACACATGGATCAATGTTTGACTCTTATTTTGTCAAAAATATTTCTATTAAGAATGGATAGAATGAAGTGTTTCCCAAAGAGAATTGGAATTTAAACATTGATGATAAAATTTTCGGTAAGATGTATATTGCTTACACTGATTTTAGAAATTCAAAGACCTAACTAGATACCCCTTATCGTAATAATGAACTGCGCTTCAACTCTGGGTCATTTATTGGTAGGCCATTGCATGTTATTGATTGTTCTTACAGAAAAACAGCTATTGTAAAATATCGAACTAATCTGAAACTACAGTAGATTTTAATAAACCAATATTGACTGCAACTATTTGTAATGTGGTACTAGTAAGCCAAAGAAACCTAATTGATGATGTGTAAAATGAAAGAATCACCAAAGTCCAATAGTGCGCATACATGTATGGTTATTAGTTTTTAATGGATGGTTATCCATTAAAAACATTTACGGTTATATAATATTTCATAGTATCACTCTTTTTCAATTTTGTAGTGCCCCCATGGTAGTCTATTAATACCATCTTTAAGAATAAATCCTTTATCATCTTCAAAACTTAATGCTTTTTTTCTCCACTCAATCGGATAGAGTTCATGTTTCTTACTTTTAATAAAAGATTCATACTTTTGTACAACATTTTTTTTACCAAACAAACACTTTTTGTAGTCACCAAAACAAATCTCATTTCTGAATACAGTATTGTTCACACCCTTTGCTCTTTTCTTTACACCACCTTCCACATTTATTGCATACATTTTCGATTTCAATCCAAAAAATTCTTCCATTATTTTTCTATTACATTCATATTTCATTTTACCAATCATCTTTTTGCTAACTAACGGTATACAATATGGATTATCTTTTTTATAGTCAGAAGTATCAAAATGATCGACCATTTCTTTCTTGTCACTGTAGAAATCTGATGTTTTTATATAATAGATGTATGAATCATTATCTTGGTAGCACAGTTCAATATTTTTCCCATACTTTGGTTTCATTATATTATAGTGAAAATCGTACATTAAGTATTTCGATAGATCACGTATACCAATTCCAACATAAACGGGTTTGTTAAAGCACAGTTTTGTTTTAATCATATGAACTGCAATCAAAGAGTTAGTAAATATAGTTCTATCTTTAATGTTTGGTTTAGCCACTAGTTTAGCCATTTGCTTAGAACTTGTGCACAACCGTATATCCACTCTGTTTCTAATATTTTCCATTGTTATTCAAAAAACAGAATTGTTCATTAATTTGTAGAAATCTTTTTCAAAATCATTTGTAGAATTTCTTTGCATATTTGTGTTTAGATCAATATAGGACTTAAGCCAATCTGATTATTAAACTCCAGAACTCTATGGATCTTTTTCAACGTAATTCCGAGAGATAGATATTGCTTAGGATTTTCATAGTGTAATACATATTTTTCTTTATCATACAGGGTAGTCTAGAGTCTGGGATTTTTTTAACCTTCTTGTATTTTATTCTCTGATGCCAATGACAGATCTTTGGGAAGATCGTGTAGTTTATGTGGGTATTCCAAATAAACTTCCAATATATACCCTTTTCTACAATTATCTCATATTTTTGTTACATCTATATTTGTATTTCTCCACTTAAACCCACCATAGGGTTAATACTGGCTCATAGCCCATCCATATATGTTATTGGCATCCAGATACCTAAGATAAAAGATTTCCTTTGTACTATCATAAGCATTCATATATTTATTATTTGCTTTAGCATATTGCTTACAACATGGTAAAATCCCACCACGAACACCTTTTTCTATCATCAAAATCATGTTGTAATCTGTTAATAATTTTAGTTATATTTTAGTATGTTTGAGCATAGCATCCCACCCTTACCCTGGGACTGTGAAATACCATGCTGGATCTAGCTTATATGTTTTGAGACAAACATCTCTAAAATTTTCCATTATATCAGACAATATTAATACATCAGACTTGTTATAGAGTTCTGTGTACTCTCTTAGAGATTTTATGTTGAATTTTTCCCACACCTTTGTCGCAAATTCGTAACCTTCATCTGTAATGTCACATTTATTGAGTTGTTGTAAAATGCATCTTTGGATGGAAGTGATGTCTCACAAAATTTTTCAGCACTATCCATGTAGTCATATGGATAAACACCTTTTCTTATAACAAAGCCAAGAAGTTCATTGGAAAAATGCTTACATGTTTCTCGGAATTGGCTTCTGGAAAGGATGCTAGAGAGTTTATCGATACTACTAGCCATAAATTTAAATGAGTCAATAAATCTAAGATTTACACTTTCACATACATGTTTCGTAAAAGAAATATATTTTTCTACATTGTTGGGGATTAGATCAATTTTATTTTCATCGATGCCAAGATCTCTTATGAATAAATGTGTGTCATAGCCAGATAGATTGTGTATGAACACTGGGAAAAAACATGAATTTCTATACGGTAAGTTACAATCTCTATGTACAGCTCCACTAAATTTCCTCGTAAGATGATCATGATCGCTCACAGAATCACCATTCAAAGACTTTTCACATATATTACAATGGGTAGCTGTATCATAAACAATTTGTTCTGTCTGAGTTAGTGGAAGCATTGGTTTTTCATTTGTGTATATATCATCAATAGACTTTGCTTTATTCCATTAGCATTTTAACGAATACAGTAGATGCATCAGATCCTTCGTAAGTTACTGGCAGTTTAAACTATCCATGTTTGTATTTTACATAGTAACAGAAGCTAATACGCTCATGTTTGTGGCATGGTTTCATGTAGGATTCATCGGGGTTTGGTTGGCAAATTTCAATTTTTGTCAAAAACATTCAAAATCAGCATATATCACAAATGGAGCTCTCAAAGAATGATTTTGTGTTTTTAAATCTTTTCCTTTAGATCTTAGTTCAACTCTAACACCATCGTGATCTCGACAGTCTTGTTCGTGATCTTTTAGCTTACTTACAGAGTAGGAATGGTGCAAATATCTATCGATCGTATATATACATATAGTGATATATATAGTGACCATTATTTGATACTTGTGATTCAATAAGTCTCGAAAGACTTTTTATCCATCAGTAGTGGTCGTTCTTTTTGTCTTCGATATAGAATAGGTTAACTTGCTTATCCGTCTAATTTTTTGTTGTTTTTCATGGGGAGATTATATATTTCTTACCACCATCTTTCTCTTCGTATGCATATACATTAATATAAATTCCACTTCTTTTCTCACAGGTTGGTATGCTATCCAATTTCATTGGAAATTCCGAACCCGTAAGTGTATCATCAAACTCGTGTTCGTAAGCTATGTATTCATTCTCTCTTTGGGGGTCTCTTTGTACATGATGCAATGCAGATAGAACACACCACAAAAAACATTTTTGATCATTATTCCTATAATTAATTACCATCTGCTTAGCTTTGATTTTTTCTGGGAGATCAACATAAGAACTGCTCTTGAATGGGTCATATTTATTTATTCGCACTTCTAGTTTAAATATTCTTCTGTTTTGATATTAAATGTTGTGATATTTAGAAAATTTCCCATGCATTTGTTGTTCATGTGACTTATTATGTATTGGTGCAAGACCATTGTGCAATCTACTTTTAAGATGACTTCTTATGAGAGATGGTTTATAAAAGTGATTACAAGTTTCATACTTGACATACTTCGCTTGAGATTTCTTCTTCTTTCTCTTCGGAAAAATATCTTTCTTAAATTTATATTCTTTGCAAACTTTACCAGTAGCATTAGCCTTTTTCATTGCCATGGTCGTCATCGTATTAGACATGAGTTGATTTTTATTTGCGTCCATTTATTATATACAATATTTTATTTTTTACATATTCAAACTTTTTAAGCCACTTTTTTTGCAACTGCGCCCAAACACAACTTTTTATGCGTATTTTTGCAGATGCACTCAAACGCAAAGTTTAGTGCAACTTTTTTTTTAAAGACTACGATCCGACCAAACACAACTTTTTGTGCCACTTTTTTGCGGCTGTGCTCGAATTGTCATTTGATGTTTTGGATCAGAAAATTAAGAGTAATTTTTTCTGATGGTTTTCTGATGGCTTGAGCATTTAATTTGCCGTTGTTTTTTCTGATAACTGGAGGCTGCGCTCGAATCGGCATTTCTATACTACTTACGTGATTCGGTCGCATAATTAGGGGTTGCAGCTTCCTCTTCTGTCGGTCGACCAAACAGCAGGTCACTAGGGAGGCGTAGCTCCTTTCAAACAGCATCCTTGATGGTGTTACCAGTGTGGACTCGTAAACTGCTGAGCGGTAAGCAAGAACAAACAATGCCACCATTGAATCTCAGTTCTATTGGTTGTTTGCCACATAGATAGGGGTGAAAGTGCAAAATTGCTTTCACTAAGGCTAGAACCTCCCTGCATGTAACATAGTCATTTCTCGCAGGCTTATGCAATACTATAATTAAGTATTCTAGTGGTCTTTCATTACCATCTTGAACCTGAGATAACACTGCTCCAATGCCTGTGTCACTATCATCAGTGCATAAAATGAATATACAATCAACTTTCTTGAAACCCAGGACTGGTGAAGATATTAGATTTTTTTTTTGTTTACTAATATCATCTTCACACTCAGTAGTCCAATGAAATCTCCTTTTTACCTCAGCTAGTTCATGCAGTGCCTTGGCGATCGGGCGAACCTAGGTACACATCGAAGGTAATAGGCACATAACCTGAGAAAACAACGCACTTCAGTTTTTTCAGTTGGTATTGGCCAATTTCTTATTGCGCTGGTCTTCTCGGGGTCTGTTTCGAATCCATAAGCCAACATTTCATGGTCCAAGAAATAATCTTGTACAACAGGTGGCACATCTTAGGAACAAGTTTCATGTTGGCTGCGACCACTTTCTGGAATGCAGAGTCTAGACATAATAGGTGCTCTTCAAATGTCCTTCGTATGACTACAATGACATCTAGATAAACTTGGCATATATGTAAAATCAGAACATTTACCATAATGTGTTCAAAGGTGGCAGGGGCATGTCACAGTCCAAATGGCATAACTTTAAATTGCCAGGTTCCTTTCCCTTGGATACAAAATGCAGTCTTCTTTTTGTCTTCTGGGGCCACCTCGCACTGCAAGTACCTACTCTTCGTATCTAAAGTAGAAAAGCATTACGAGCCTGCTAAGTTGTTCAATGTGTCATCTATACTTGGAAGCAGATAAAAGTCTTTCTTTGTTGCAATATTTAGCTGGTGATAATCTATACAAAACCTCAGAGAGCAATCTTTCTTCCTAACAAGTACAATGAGCGACGGCCATAGGTTAACTGATGGTTCTATCTCGTCTAACTCCTTCATTTCCTTCAGAATTCCCTCTACCGCCTCACGAAAAAGTAGTGGCCGTCGCCTTGGTGGCTGCTTTATGGGCCTACCATTTGCTGTATCAATGTGCTGGAAGGTCACATTAGACCTTCCAAGGCCATTTGGTCCACACGAGAAGGCATCTCTATTTCTCTGCAGTAATTCGGAGACAGCCATCTCCTGTCACCAGTTAAGATTTTCTTAATTTTTTTCGTGCTAGCAGTTCGTATAGTACTTCTGGTAGAGGCCATTCTATTTTTTCTACTCTATTATCTTCTGTAACATTTGGAATTACCTATGTGACCTGCTTGCAAATGCCGATCATGCCGTCCTCCCAAATACTAATGGCACTATCGGAGCAATTTATTGTTCTAAGTAGAAAACTGTCGGAATTAGAAGAGACTAGAGTCCATACTACAAAGGAATTACATGGCAGAATATCAACCCACTTTGCCGGCTCAATTAGACCCAAAAACCTGACAAAGTTCCCATGACATCTGCCTATAGTGACCGTTTCACTAGAAACAGGCAGCACAGTAAGTAGAACACATACTATTGGGCAGCTAATTCAGGAGGACAAATAAAGTCGTGTCGTCACCACCAACACTGTACTATCTATCCGTAGCACACCAAGTCAAGTACCAATACAGCAATCCAGCATATGTACTACATCCAGCCCCAAAATACATTCATCCTCTATTTCTGCTAAGGTGGTCTATGCTAAGGTATCCAAGCCTCAAAATCACTTTTTTTTTCCTATAACTGGCGTGGTCTCGCCTGTTAATGTAGTCAAATAGCATCGTTCTATACTGTAGTCGGGCGCTCACTGAGGGGAAGGCCTGAGGATGTCTGGTCATACTAATGTAATGGTCGCCCCAGTGTCGACGACCATCTGGCATGGAACATCATTCAGGCTCCCCTCCACCAGTATTGCATCCCAATCCTGTTACACCGACCGTACAAGTAAGAACTTTGGGGCCTTCCCTTCAGCCGTAACCGACCTTCGCCCCCTAAGATCGGGGTTACCAAGTTATCCGAACGATCTGTATTCTCACATGCCTCTCGCGCCTTCTTTTCCCGCTGCTGCTGCTGCTGTTGTGGGCATTAGGCTCCCAGGTGGCCAGTTGTCTACATGACCAACATTCCGGAAGTTAGTTGGGGGGGGGGGAGAATCTGTAGCATGGATCCTGGTACTAATGTCCCTCATAAACATCTGCAACTCTTTCAACGTCTTATTTAATCTGTTTTCGTCGTCTTCCTTCAGCATCACTGCCTGCACCGGTTGTCAGGGTGCGGCCCACTGTCTTGCTGATTTCACCTCCAGTGCTCGGGCCAAGACATACTACATGTTGTAGAGTGCAGCCAGACATACTGCTGGCCGTATCTCCGTGTCGGCGATGGCATCCATGGAAAAGCCGACTGCGATGATGTCGCGTGCCTCCTCAGCACACCCTCCCAGATAATGTTGGGAGTGCCACACAGTGTCTTGCCATAGCTCCTGCAGTGGCTCACCTGGTCGCTGGTTACGGCTTCTCAGCTGTGCATGGTGGGCATGTCGCAAGTACTTATAGTCAAAATGTAACTCAAAACCCGATACCAGTGTGGGGTACTCCAGTAGATGTCACTCTAGCAGAGATTAGAGTATACTCAGTGTGGGGACTCTCAATACTGCCTGCTTTTAGTTGTCAACTGGCCAGCCATTAAGGTGAGTAACTATTTCAAACTGGTGTTGGTACTCCCACCACGAAGTCTTGCCATCGTAAAGGGCGGCTTAATTGAGAACCCCTTCCACACTGCTGGCTGCGTGACACCAATTCCACAAGGCTGCTGGCTCTCCTTCGAGGTCTTGTGTTGGTTAGGCCTACTTGTAATGCTTCGTCCATTTTCTCGGCTGTCGATGTGGCGATAGGTGAATTCCGCTTCCATCGTCATTTCACTTATTTCCTGTTCCACTTCATTCTCGACACTGTCCATCATTTTATTTACTCTGTCAATCTTCTTGTCTAGATTATTAACTCTTTCATTAACTAACTCGCAAATGCCTTCTATATTCCTGTCAAAATTTTAATTTTTTGTGTCTGTTTTCCTATTTACCCTGTCTTCATTTTCATGAAAGTATCTATTTTCCTGTATACAAGCTCATTTACACGGTTTACAGTTTCATTCACACTTTCTTTTAAACTAGCGATTTGGATATTTACATCATCTTTTATGGAATTTACACTTGGGCTCACACTAATCATCTGGATACATAGCCCCTCAATTAATGCTAGCAGTGCTTCCAGTTCTGCAGACCTTTTTTATAGTCAAAATTTACTTTGATAATTGTACAGAGCAGTCATTATTCTTTTCACCAACAGATATTCCAATTAGTTAATTTCTATGAAAATCACTAACTACTTACTTTATTTAAAAGTGTTTAATTAATAATTACCTCCAGCTCTCTTCTGAGACAAGTATTACATTGATGCCTGAGGGGCGTTTCTGAGTTCGTGAGGGATGGAGGTCTTAATAAAATTAAAATAACTACATTTGATTTCGAATTTATTCACAAAGCTATTACTTACAGCATTAAAGTATCTGTCGCCACTTTTAGTCATTATATTAACACCCTTCGTAATTGTTTCTGTTAGGTTACAGTTAATTAACCCATACTCATTATAAACACGTGTTCAGTCTATATGTCGCCGCCATTTGCAATGTTTTTCACTCACACATTTAGTCCAATATATCAGCCTGCCAGCAGCACGCTTCACTGCTTGATACTCGCAATCGCAGATCTTCCTTCAGCTGGTCACTTCTCTCGGTGCTTGTATCCTATCGCTCCAAGCTCAGCAACTCATTTACTGATCAACTCGCTATTCGCAGGTCTGTCACGCTGTTATATCGTTCGCCCCGAACATCTGGAATGTTCGACGAAGCCCGAGTCATGCTGAGAGAACGAGGTCAGTAATTTAGAGCCGGATAAACACAGAAATAGATACAACCAGGGTCAGCAGAGTACGCTGCGACAAGAATGACCGCGTCGGCTCACTTTCTGTAACAGATACGTGTCCACGGGCCTTTCGCTCGCTTGTTTATTGAAAACAATCCTTTGACTTGCTGGTGCTGCTATCATATAACTGATGTCCTTCGCTCACACTCCCTCGCGCGGGATGCAAAGTCGCAAGCGGCGACCAGTATTGTTGTTTCAAATTATTTTCATAATTCCAAATACGCACGTGCATGTGCATGTAGGATATAAAAATGGCAGTGCGCGGTACCGAACTTCAAGACGATCGCCTAAATGGTGCTGTAGATGCGTTGCAGCGTGTTTCAAATATGTCCCTTTTGGCGGAACTATTAAACATATCCCTGATATGTTTAATGATTTTTTATTTTTTTTTTTTTTTTTTTACAGTTTGCTGTATCAAATAAAATGAAACTCTAATGTGGACCTGTAATGAAATGCTGTACAGTCTTTGCACCAATAAATTGATATGGTCTTCCCTTAAAATTGGACGTGTTGAACACATCACAACGATAACTCTGCACGGCTATACAACACACACACACCCTCGTAGTAGCGATGGGTCATTTAAGGCGCGTGGTAGTGTCGCATTTATAGCTCCCTTGCTTCCGAGCCTCAAACTCGAAAATAGCTCAAGGTAAGCAGCTGGTTTAAGAACTATTGTACACAAAGTTACAGCCATGAAAAGCGTGTTTTTCTCGCGAACGAGAAAATCGTATTTAATTAGCACTGCTGAAAGGACGATGCCATTGGAGACGTTCTCCTTGCTTTTTTTCGGATCTAGATTTCCGGCCCAACAAATGTTAAACCTTTTAATCTCTCCCGTCTCCCTTCGGAACAACACCGTAGTTGCGCATATAGTAAGCTCTCTTCTGTCCCCTTACGCAATGACACTAGAAAGCGCGTATGTATCGCATGTTAGGACCCGCGACACACTACAAGCTTCATCTACCGTGGAACGCATGCGAACATTTAAACGGGACGCGCAAACATAGGAGCTGGTCGACTCTCCCAACACTCACATTTCCGTGAATTCGTGTGGTGAAATGGTAAGCCAGGATTCTTTCTGACAACTGTGTTAATATTACTTATTCGCTTTAATATACCAAAATTCGTAATTTTGATTAGTTCAGTTCCGGTGGTTGGTTTTGCATGTAGGTTAGGCCTGCACGAGTGACTGATTTACGAAGGGTATAAATTTCGAAAACGAGATAGTTAAATATTTTTTAACCTAAACACATTAGCTATTGTACGGTAAGTTTAATATGCACAGTTAATTTGGTCCTGGTCGTGTCGGTTTACGTCAGCAGCCTCTTATCGTCGAGATTTTACGTTCCTGTCCATCGTGGAAAGTTCAGATGGCAGCAAATGCGTGATCCGCAATCCATGTGGGTACGCTTCTGTGTCGTTGTAGAACGGGCATTAGAAAATGAATTATGGCTAGCGGAAATCATTTGTGTCGGCATATGATCTCGTCACGGGTAAATGGAAGAGATCATACAACTACCTTGTACCTCGACAGCGACGTACTGCTCGACCAAGTTAAAGTGTGCGGCGAGGAAGGGGTGAGACTCCGGCGTTTAAGTAGCTCTTGAGAGGGAAAAGAACCACTGCGAGTACGAGAAAATTATACCTTTGTCTGTCTGTGAGGGCGCGTGTTCGCCTATCCACGTGAATTCAGGCAACGTCTACAAAAGTGTATTGCTGAAGTCTCCCTTTGTCAAGAAAAATGTTTTTTTTTTTTTTTTTTTTTTTTTTACAGTTGGTACCTCTCCTTCAACCGTATAAACATTTATGTACAGTACGCCGAATCACAATATCAAACTCATCTTTAGAGATCGGTTTCCGTCTTGTCCCGCAGCGCTGCCGTGCGTTTAGTATTATGAAATATCGAGTAAAGAAGCCTTATTTAACTATCATAACTTAATTACTTTTTTAATAACTTGTCTGCGCTGACGACGAATTGTTTGGTTTCTTGCATTAGTCCCTTACTAATTTTTTTAAAAAGCACAGAAAAATGCAGTCACTTTCGGTAGTGCCCTGCTTCTAAATTGCGAACATGTGCTGATTTGATGATGTGATCACAGTAAAGCGAAGTAGAACAATTGGAAACAAATCTCGGACTACACGGAAACATCAACATTGCAATATGAATTAGTCAACACTGTGCCACAACGTAGCTCACTGCGATACCTGAGACCCGAGGCCGATCGCTTTAGCTTATCCTCGAGGAATGGAAAAGAGGGAAGGGAGAGAATGGTGTAGACCTTGTGTAGTTCATACATTTTCTGGATGTGCACACTTTGTTTCGTCGAACAGTATCTAAAAAAAATAAATGGAGAAAATATGTCATCACGGCTTTCCTTCCATAATGTTCACTATAAAACTTTTTTTTTTCCATTTTTGTAACAAAAATTATTGGAAACCCAGTTGCCAAGAAAATCTTTTGTAAAACAACTAACAGTTTTATTGTAAAATCTGCAAAACATTTATTTGTAGTATCATAAATTATAGCCTTGCATTACAACTTACATTATTGCGAAGTTTACATAAAATTACTTTTTTTTAAATTAATTTGATGAATTAATAACAGAGAATATATAAGAAAAAATATCAAGATGTAATAAACGAAAAAAGAAATCACACTTTGCCAGCACGAGAACTAGAACCCACGCTCTTTTTATTATTATCCTCACCTTTAACCGAAAGACCAACTTGACTTACGAGCTCAGCACTTATTTTATAGTAAATATATCTGCTAATACCTACACAATTGTGAGGAAGAAAGTTATTTTATGAAAAAAATACGTTTTTTATTTCATTTTAAGAGTTCTGTGTAGCTACGAAACATTTACAGTTAATGAGTAATACCACTACATTAGATTAAAATGTTCGTTTTATTATAATTATTTGATATGTTTTAAGTGTTTTACGTTATTCAAACTTGCAAGACATTAATTTTTTTGCAAGCAACTACACCTTAGATCACCCATAATTTTTGCTCCAACAGCTAAATACGGTTTTACGTTGTCGAATATCCGCCATTTTTCTGAAGCTCTTGGATACGGGTCAATATAGCAGGTACAAATATTTCTTGAGACAGTCTGAACACTCCCAAAATAGTGGAACTTTAATTTGTTTACTTAGTTAACTTTATAGTCACTGGAGAGCACTGGCAGTCTGAATTCTTTCAATGAGAATAGCCTATTGTTTACGGCAACTGGAAAAACAAAGTTTCTTGAAGTCTATTACAAACATGGCCCCTGTAATTTTAGAAAATAAATCGCGAACTAAATGTAGAAACATAGTGGAATGATGCTAATGTAAAACAGGGTAGAAAACTTAATACTGTTTCTTCTTAATACGGTTTCTTCGGCCTTTTTTAATCAAACCTTTGAAAAATCTCCCCATGTATGACGTGTTTAGTTATTTCCAAAATACGCCCTGTATCACAAGCGTTTTATACTTGTGTTCATAAAAGATACTTTTTTTCCTGTTAAATTGAAATTTCATTAATATCTTGTCTATAGATTATAATGCTTCATTGATAAACAATTTGAATAAGAAACAGGAAGGAAATAGGTATGTTGGTAACGTCTAGTGAAAAACCGTTCTTATACAAAATATCATTACAACTGAGTGCGCATGAATTTGGCGTATTGTCCCTCTGGTGTAGTTCTCCAGACTTGTAAAGCTTAGTTTGCATGAGGCGGAGGAATATCCTGCAAGAAGAACATTAAAAGGGCTTCATAAAAGGCTGAAGTAACCGTGCATGGATTATAACGTGATTACTAAGGGAGAAGCGTGCCCTGGAAAATTGGTATTTTTAACCAGTTATTTAAAGATTATTTGAAACTACAGTACGTGTGACTGTGGTGGAACATGTCCTTGAATATTTACAGCCTTTTTGAAATAAGCCATCTATAAACAGTTGGATTGTCTGGCGTCATTAAGTAAATTAGGTGACCGTGTCAGGAATCAACAAAAGAATGTACCACTATATATATATATATATATATATATATATATATATATATATATATATATGACGTAATAATCATGTGTGCATTAAAGAAGCACACGACGTTGCCTCGGTGTAACACTCTGAGGTTAACTATTTTCGAGAAAATACGCAACGTTTGAAAATGTGCCGTGAGTTGCCTGCTAGGTATGCAACCTACAATGCTGGGAAAGCCACACACACACGCACGCACACGCGCGCGCGCTACGAGGGAAGCGAGCGCGCCTGTTAGTTCTGCAACCCCATGTACTAAACTGACCAAAGACATTCTCCCTTAGGACAATTGCCCATGCGGAGCTATTTACGGGTTTGAAGCTGAGAAGTGAGAGGACGATAAGGCATGCAGTGTTTTCGACGTGTTGCGTATGCCGATGGGAGTTTAAGCGGCGAGCCCATCATTTATTGTTAGTTGAGTTGAGAGATTTGGACGGCCCTTAACAACGAGGTCTTGAGAGCCGATGAGGATGAAGCGAGATGAGTATGGAGCAGCGCCGGAGTGAAAGAGTGGGGGAAACGGGACATCGCCGAGAAAACACACTGGCCATCGGCATCGTCCTACACGAGTCACACTTGCGAAAATCCGGGAGCGATACAGCCGGGGATTGAACACGGTTCGTCTTGGTGGGGAACTAGCAGTCTAAGCGCTCAGCCACTACGGCCCACATTTATTGGTGGAAAGCGTGTTGAAATGTTCAATAGGGCGGTTATAGTAGTTTAGCTCGCATTCATAAGGTAAGCCTTGAATGACAGTAGTCTGAAAAAGCCGTTTTTAAAGTGTGCGCGTGTGTATGGGTGGGTTTTGTAGTTGGGGGGCGGGGGTACTAAAATATGCTTTATAGCATGGGTAATATCTTAAATGCCTGCTTCATTTCTCGTCTGACGTATGTTTTCTTTTTGTAGGTAAACAGAATATACGCAAGATTAATACTTTCGTAATTAATTCAGTAAATAAATATTTTTTTACTAAATATTGTTGAAAGAATATATATTTATACCTTTAACAGGCAGATATTTGCAGTATTTGACTATCTTACATAGCTCTGTTAATACAAAACATAATTTGATCAATTTGCCTGAATAACAACCCAAAAATTTTATTTAAACCATTAGTGAAAATATTCCTGTTAACTAACACAAAAATAATATTTCCCATTTCCTGTTTATGTATATATACCGTTACATTTATATTAAAAATGGTTGTTATGCATTCAACAGAAATCGGTGTTTCGAAGACCAGTTGGGCTGTAATAAAGAAACGCCAGGTAGAAGACTGTCTTAGATGCCGTAATCCCGGTGCTGCGGCGTTCAACCGAACAGAAGAGGTGTTTGGCAGAAAAAGCGATTGATCGAACAGTCGTTTAGCAGAATGTGCACTTGGTCGAACAGGTCGAATAACGTGTACCCGGACTGTCGACCTGAGCTTTCCATCGACCTGCGACTGCTAATGCTTCTTCCCCGGCATCCGGGTTGGCAAATTTTTTTTTAACGCCTTCCGCAACTGCCAGACATTAAGCTCTCCTCTCCTGTCCCCTCACCCGCAATTCCTGCGCTGCTCCCTATTCCACTCGGGTCGGAATGTTGGAGGCGCCGGCGGAAACATAATCCGTTCGGCAGCATCGCCCGCCGACGCCGTCTTTGCTATCTCTCGCCGCTCTTGGGGTAAATTAAATTTTCAGCAAGTTTCCACTCGCGGATTCCACTCGAAAGCTTTATTAATTTACGCCGGCCGTATTATCGGGCGTGCAGGCTCCGCGATGCTCTCTGCTGTCTTCGTCGCGCTGAACAAAGGGGTGGAAAGTAAAAATAATATTTGACTGAGTGAAAAGTTTGACGTACGAACGGCGCAGCATACCTAGCGCTTCTCTGGATGTGCGGAGTTTCCCCCCCCCCCCCCTTTTCTTTCCTGCTCCCTTCCCGACCAATTACATCCATTATTTATGTGGGAGGTGCAGCCTTATTGGACTGACGTCACGACGGCACTGTGAAGTGAGCAGGCTTGCGTCACACTTCCACACTTCCGTTGTCTCGCTAACATTAAGAGGAATGGCTCACTAACACCTTAAAAATATCAACCCTGCCATTGCAATAATTTTTTCAGAGTGCCTACGAAATTTGTGGCTCGTTAAAATCAAAATCGTTAGATAATGACTACTTCTATTTTATGATTACGAAAGGACGATTATAAATATGAACTCATTTTTTATCACGCATCAGTAGACAAATAATATTTAAACCCAGTCGAATTATTATACAGTATGAAGGCGTATTAGTCGATTCATTAGATATCAACATGCATAATTTTCGATACGCATTCTGGAAAACTATTTGCGACAAGTTGATAGATAAAAACAAGTGGATAATTCATTTTAAAGTGTTTATGTATTTACACATATTACACTATCATGAGCGCATCTTTGTTTAAAAACGTTTTGTGGGAGAAATTATAGAACAGAGAGCAGCAAAAACTATTTGTTAAAAAGGAGGAATTCACCAAAACTGCCAGCTTTTCACAAATTTCAAGAAAAATTTTCAATTGAATACACTCTGCCCACACAAACTGATATTTCTGTGAAATATGGGCGGTATTTAGTAAATATATGACAACAAAAATTTTATTAAAAACACTTGTCCCTCCAAGTAGCAATTAAGTGAGTTCATAATGCGGTCTCACTATTTGAAATTAATAAAGCTCGAAATAGCTATTGGGAAACACTGAAAATGGAACAACTTTGCACACAATGCTTTATCCATATCCATATATCTTCTACACTTATTAAAGTTTTGCTTTTTTACAACTACATGAAATTATATATAAATAAGGATTTTTGAATTCCCCAAAGCAGTTACTTTTTTAATATTTTTTAAAATGATATTCGTTATTTCCATCCATTTCTCCACAGCTTTCGTTTTTCATTAAAACTGTCGTAAACAAATTAGTTATGAAGAACAGTCTAGATGGACAAAATATCGTCTTTTACCAAGCTATGTTTGGGGTGTGGTGGAAAGGGGTGAATAGTTAAATGGGATTATGGACACCTGGTTAAATTTAATTTTTCAGTTCTTTACCTGAGTCCTAGTTTAGTCTTTAAAAGTTCAACATAATTTAGAAATATTAATTATTTCCTTACGCCCATGAAACTAGCAAAGTCTTGGTATGCATAAAAAAAGGAAACGTATGTTATAATGAATAATTATTCTTCTTATATTAACTGGGACTCGTTTTATAGACAAAACAATGAAGTAGTAAAATAAATAAATAAATAATTTAATTAAAATACCAGAGAGGTCACTACTCTGCTTTTGTTGTCTATTCCGACATACAAAAAAAAACTGCGTAGAGCTATTATTATTCCCTTTTATGCTACTTATGTACTAAATTGGAAAAAAATAGTAACAATGATTATAAATAACAAATATACGGCTTTGCTATACAGTTTCCTTGAGGGAAGGGATTGATCGAATAGGTTTTGCTAATGTCCCCCGGTGTTATGCCTGGAGGTTTATCAGGGGACGGCTTGCAAACTTACTTACGACATCTCCCCCCCCCCCCCCACCATGCCATGCCTAGGATTCGAACCACGAATCTCCCGCGACCCAGGCCGGCGGCGCGGCGCATCCACCGGACTGCGCCACGGGAGGTCGACTGACAAGTAAGAAGTGTCACGAGTAGTTTAGTCCATTGGCTTACATTGCGTTCAATAATATCTTGCTGTTAGAAATGTAACTTACGAGGAATCCAGCTCCCCGAGAATGCAAAGCGCTGTGTTGGGCGGGTCCTTCGCAATGCTTCCTTATGCTCGGCCAGGTGTAACCTCGAATTGTTTACTGGACGAGAAAAGTCGTTCAGATAATCAGGATTGGGAAATAATCGGCCAAGGCCTGTATTAACTAACCAATATAGCAGTCGCATGGGATGATTGCGTAAAACCGAAAGCAAGATGCCCGGAGAAACCCAGTGTGTTTGTTACAACTACGCCGAATCGTATGCGAAATAAACTTTCGCAAACGAACAGTCCTGCTTAAGATAGAAACTGTTTAAACGAAAACACCCGAATAAAAAATCACGTTGGTACGCTGATACGTCTTTAAATAAAGAAACATTCGTTTCGTCCCCATCTGCATCATTGAAACGAAGCGTATAGGCCGTTCACGGCAAAGTGAGCACTTTCTGAAGCTGTTACATCAGACATAATAACCAATATATACATTTCTTTGAGACCTGACTTTTGGTTTTGGTAATGGGGAATGTATACACTGCGTTTGTTACTTACATTACAGGGTTTATATTAACAAGTGGTGAATGGATATAAATTGGTTGAAAGAAAAATGTTACTAGGGCTTCAAATGTGCTCACTTTACCGTGAACGGTCTGTTATAATAATATGGTAAAATGGGTAAAACGTGAATAAAATATTTTCGTTAGCTATCATAAACCCCGAATGCCGTTAAGGTAGAGGACTGACAAAAGGCATATGAATTAAGAATTATCAATATTCTTGCTCCGTCGTTTTCAGTATTCGTATTCAAGAACTACAGGAATTAATGAAAAATTGACGCCTTTCTTAATGTTGTTCCTCTCATTCAGTAAAACACGTTAATTTGACGCCTGCTATTTATGTAGCGTTTGAGGCATGATTGGAGTTGCTTTGAATATATATGGTATAGGATGCAACAGGATCCATCTTATCATATATTTAGTAAAATTCGGCGTTGTTGAATAGGAAAGTTATTTCGAGAATAAAGACACATTTATATTATTCAAATAATACCACTCGTCCTAAAACGTGCATGCAAAATTGTATGGCAAACAACTGTGATGGGTTAGCAAACGAAAGTCTGGAGATCCCTGGAAATTTCGGTTTGGGTGACTAGATGAGTAATATTGCTAACACGATATTTTTGTTTAATAAAGTTTACTTCAGACAACTTTTCTCTTTCTGGAAAGATTATTATAAATCTCAGATATTTAGTAGGAGTATAAAACATGCAGGAAATAACCTCCGCGGCGTTAGCGGTCCCAGACTGACCATCTGTGGGGGTTACGTTCCTCATCCTGCCTTAACCGACAAGTCGCCTATTTCGATCCCACCTATGACTTGGCATGTATTTTTTTACTCTAAGAAGAAAAAATCTGAATTTTAGCCAACCAACAGCCTTAAGATAATATGCGGTGAAATTAGTGAACGATGGAAACCATGAAATGGCACTTAAAAAAAAAAAAGTCACATCAATAACATAATTAAGGTAAAAATTTCATTATTATGTCGATAAAAATATTAATAAACCCTACGCAAATGGCGCTGATGAATTATTAAAAAAACTTCTGTAGGGACCAACTAAATGAACATATTTGCAGTTTTTGTTAAGTTGTAAGTTTCTTTAAAGCCTGGCTAAAGAGTTCAAGAATTTCTCTCCTAACTGATTTAGAGGCATTAATAAGTAAAAATCGCGTTGTTTGAACATTGACTACCACCAAAATATTAATTTTCCATAAAGGCAACAATTGGCCACCAGCTTTAGACTTTAAGCAAACTTGTGATTATTTATCTAACTTATTTGAGCTTAAGTGTAAAGTCAAATAAAATGTTTTATTTTTATTTTTATTTTTTTTTATGAAGTTGATTTGTTTATGAACTCTGAACTTTCCTCTCCAGTTATTTTCGACGGTCGCCCGATGGTCTTTGAAAGTTTCAATCATTTACGTACTTGGAAAAATACCTACATCACGAAAAGAAAATTCTATGTTAAATTCGTGTAATGTTATCCGTATAAAGACGTTAAATTATCAAGTACTTTTTGTTAACTTACGTGTCTAATGTCAGCACCTTTTACAGTCAAGTTGCAAGTATTTCTACGACCTTTTATGCTGACTGTAACGAAATAACAGCATTCATGTTAACAGTGAAAAATTCTGCAGCATCTCTTCTGTGAGAATGTATTGTAAGGAAATCTCTCTCATCCCATTTCCTGTATTGAGGGCTTCACACATCTCAAGAGACTCAAAAAAATACTCTGAATTCCGACCCCGTGACGTACACATCTTACGTCTTAAATGTTTAATCTTACATCTTAAGTGTTAAGGGCCGGTTTCCCCACTGGAGATAATGAAGGTTTATCGAGATTAACTGACAAAAAATCTCGATTATCTGCATTCTAAATCGGAATCAGTAATTTTTTACTGATTGTCAGTTGGAACTGCTCCATCCGGAATCAGTAGAAAAAGAAAACTACTAATCTCTTCAGTTAAATGAAATCTACTAATACAAACAGAAGAAAATCAGTTATTTATAGTCGATTAATAAAAAGCACAAGGATTAAGAACCACGCATTACGGTTTGAAATAAACCAAGTCCAATTATTTTGTGGCAAAACGAAATTATTACATATACAAAGAAATTTTGGAAGTGGTTGGTATCAAACCGCCACCCCAAAACGCAACATATTCTGATGTTTCTTTTGGCTGACATTCTACTAACTGCTACTTTGCCACTGTGATACACGGTATCGCATTTGCGTAGTAACATAAACTTACAATGGCGAAAGGCTGTACGTTTCGTATTGTGAAAGTACTTCATGTTGTCGAAATATACACATATTATGCGTGCGTAGGTACATGTCTTTGTAAGGCTCGAAAGTCATTCAAGTTAAGTTTAGTTTATATTGTGTGCTTTAAAAGAGAAACATAGTGATTTTAACAATGTTGTCGGTGTTTTCTATGTATCTGCCATTTTACAATGCAACGAGATTTTACAGAATGAAACTGATATTTTGAAGAGACAGATTGACTAGTAATAACTGTGTTTGTCGTTTCCTCGTTATTTGATCTATTAACTTGCAGACCACAAAACTTTTGTTGGTGTCAATTCACCTTTCTTATTGAATCACCGCACTATCGCGGCAGTAAAATTATCACTGATCTATCTGTCACTAAAAATAACAGTTAAAATCTGTAGTGTCTCGTTGCATTGTAAAATTGCGGATATTAGGTAACATCGATAACCACGTACATTGAAACCACCATATTAATATTTTAAAGCACAGAATCCGAACTGAACTTAAGATAGGCTGACTTTCGAACTTTACAAAGACATGTACGTGCATTAACCAACTATAAATAACTAGTTTTTTACTGATTTAATTAGTAGATTTCTTTTAACTGATGGATTAGTGGTATTTTTATCTACAGATTCCGGATGGAGCAGTTTTAACTGACAATCAGTAAAAAATAACTGATTCCGATTAAGAGTGTGTATTTTGCGTTTCACCACACACATTAATATCGATTTTCTCAGAATATCTAGATAAAATATTAACCCGCCGATTTCGGCGGTGTCAGTCACATTATCGGGATTAAACTGTAAAGCATAAACAAATATTTTGGGGAGGTGACGAGAGGGCAAAGTTATTTCATCCACAATAAAGAGAAAATGGCTCAGGCAATGTACAATTTAATTCTTGAAGAGGAAAATCAAGAATGTGACAAACACCAGTAGTGTTTTTAATTGAAAATGTCTGCGAATATACTCAAAAACAGATGTTCTGAACTAAACCACAACAGATAACAAATTAGTTAGTTAGTTCTGTCTTTAGTTTTAGGATCTGTGAAGTTAAGAGCTCTCTTTGATACTTCTCCTGTTTAGTTTTTTCTTGTTCCTGTTGTAACTTTAGTGGACGAATCTTTTTCATTGCCTCGTTTTCTATTACAAACTATTTGTTAACTCATATTTTGCTATATGCCGAGCACTTACTTCAGCCTTTTTTTGTTTGAGTGCATTGCTGGTCGCCGTTTACTAGTCCAGGAAGATGTTGCCAAACGGTGTCTCACATGGCTGGCAGACTCTGTCCTCCAACCATCGGACCCAGTCGAGACATCTTTATCTGAATCATTTGCAGTTTATGGCAACTGATGAGTCTCTACTTGAATGACATTCTGCTGGCTTTACTAGTGGCAGTATACAGTGATCTTGGGTGGCTATGTTGAGGGCAGAACACACTGCACCCCTATGGAAGCGTTTGTCTACATAGGTTTTTCGCGTATGGTTTTATAGGTTATCCCATACCGCCTTCAAGTTGCCTGCTGTCGTGTAGTGATCACGATATGTACAACTGAAACTATTCGCAATCGTTCGCCACTGCTTCGCTTTATTTTGTTGTGTCACAGCATAAGTTCGTTTATTTTCAATGTTATTGAAATGTTCTGCAATTAATTCTAACAAACTGTGTTTTTCATGGGATGAAAAAAATCGGTTTCGCTGTTTCCTTACGACTACAATGCCTTCCCTACTTGCTATACTTTCTCAAAATGATTTCTCTGTACCAACTCAAAGCAAAATCTCTAATGTTTGCCTAGAGAAAATCGCGATTAAGTCAGAATATAAAGATAATTTTAACGAGATATTCTTTACTGAGATTAAACGTGGTGAAACACTCTGAACATTATCGAGATTAAAATCGAAGTTAAACCTCCCATCTGGATAAAATTATCTCGATATTCTGAAAAGTTAATCTTCGTTGGTGAAACCGGCCCTAAAACTTACGTCTTAAATGTTAAGTCTTACACCTTAAGATCTACGTCTTAATTCGTATGTCTTACATATTACGTCTTAAGTTTTTACGATTAAAAATTTACATATTATGCATTATATATTAATTTTTAAATCTTTATGTTCGGAATACAACTGCAGGACAGGATGTGCGATCGAGCACCAATAGGCGCGAGCGAGCACATCCCGAAGTTCCCGCAGTCGCGGGTAGTCGCAGGTAGTCACAGGTAGTCACGGGTAGTCGCAAGCTGTCGAAATGACATAGAAATAGGTACATTAGTTTTTGGAAAAACGTAGTAAAAATACAGCTTACCAAAGAAATCCATAACATCTTAGCGAAGCACGTGCCAAAGTTCCCATAGTCGCAAGTAGTCGCAGGCAGTCGCAAGTAGTCGCGGGCAGTCGCAGGTAGTCGCAAGTTGTCGCAGGTTTTCGCAAATAGTCACGGGTAATTGCAGGTAGTCACGGGTAGTCATGGAAGTCACGAGCACTCGTAGATAGTCACGGATAGTCGCGGGTAGTCACGGGCCGTCACGGGCAGTCGGAAGTAGCCACGGGTAGTCGCAGATAGTCACGGATAGTGGCAGGTAGACGCAGGTAGTCACGGTTAGTCACGGATAGTCACAAGTAGTCACGAGTAGTCGCATGTATGTGTATGCATTTCAATAACACCATAAAACCTGAGTGAAGCGATGGCGGGCTGCTAGTATTGAAATAAAACTGCTAGTACGCATCTGAACAGAGTTTCTGTGTATTATTTTGTAGTGTCAAGCTTTGGTAACGTTTTGTGTTAAGTATCGGGTGAGTATTTCTAGTTTTTTTTTTTTTTTTTTTTTTTTTTTTTGTAAAACTGTCGGAAAGTGTAGTAAAAGAAAATGTTATTTAGTTTTATTTACTTGTTTTGAGAACAACAGTCCAGTCAATTCAGCCCAGATATAATTATAGTTGATTTCATTTTTAGTTTATTTAGCTAACACTTTTGCTTTTGTGCATTTAAGGGGTCATTCCCCCTTATAATTCAGATTTAGTCTTGGAGTAAAAATCATGACAGGAAATTTATTTATTTTATGTTAAAATAAGTTTTCGTCGTGACTGACTAATTTGTTCCCTGCCTTTGGCAGAGCGACTCGCTGTCCGATCAGTACTGAAAATTCCTCAAGGCTACAAAAACTCATCCTTTTCTCTATAAATTATCGGTTATTGTAGTTTTGCAGCGAATATTTAACGAATAGTTTAGTGTTTGTTTTATGTTAGAATCGGAGGGTCCAGTAAAGCGTTTGTATGAGGTGCCTTTACAAATAAAGTTAATATAATAGCCTGAAACCACTCAATGAATAAACGCCATAAACAAAAATATACGATTGTATTTTTTTGTAATGTGACTACATCTTTTCATGCACTATGCTGTCGAGATATCTTTGATCTTGTCAAAATCAGGTGCAAAATTTAAAAGTACGAAAATACAGAAAACAACTGAACATTTCCAAACTTTTTAAGTTGTTAAAAAATAGAACAAATTAGCTCTCAGTTGTTGTAAAGAGCAGCTAAAATGAGTTCTGGTGATCACGCAGGCCTTTATCCCGATTTCCAGAGAAAAAAATACTGGTGATATAAACTGCTGGAATCGCGAATGAAGCTGAGACGACGCTGTGTTGTTGCACGCTATTTCGAGCCGGCGTCAAGACTCGGCATCTAACTGTTGTTGCGGAACAAGTTTCTCTCTCAAAGTACCGCCGAGGCGCGGAGATAAACAATTTCCTCGGAGGAGGAAACTTATAGTATCATCTCCCTTGACAGCAGTCTATTGCTTCGAGGCGTTCAGTGTAGAACTCTGAACCGCAACTCGAGCAGTGAGCAAACGTGCACCTTTGGGGCGATCAGGGGGTTAGAATAATTTTCTATATTTTAGAGTATCACATTGTTTTTCGTCGCGATGTAAAATATCAGCCGAGCAAATTGTAACAATGGAAGAAAATAACTTTAAAAAACAATGAGAAGTGTTACATGAAATTAGAATTGAAATACTTTTTCGTACAAATCTGAAAATTGAACAAAATTTCTACGTTTGGTTACAGCTCATACTCAAAGTATTGGAACGGCATCAAGAATGTTTTCTAAAAATTCGTTACTTTGACCACCTGTAATTAAATTTTAACTCCCTAAGTAAAATTGATATAATAGCCAAGTGTCAGATTTCTATGATTTGGCGACAATTTAACTAAAACCCAGCTTCGTGCAAAAAAATTTTTATATGTACGCGTTGAGATATGAACTTATATTTCTCACACTTCTAAAAAAAATTATAAATTTTTTAAAGGGTTTTGGAATGTTGCCCAAGTTATTTTCAATATGATTCAAAACCATCAACCGTCATCAAAGTGTAGACAAATAATTTTCTTTAGCAGCATTTACCTTTCATGCTATCTACATACATTCTACATTTGTAAGTTATTGAAGCACAAAATTCACTCGCATACAACCGAATTTTATTGTTTTTGTGGAAGCCTGTATTGCCCAAAACGTGATACGTTAGTAACCATATGTAAATGCTACGAATTTTTATAGGTATCCCGAATAATTATATAAAACTGCTTTTCCATTTTAGTAATTTTGTAACTATACGATATATTTATAGTATCCATATATTAAATAAAAAACTTTCAGTAAATATGTGCTGTGTACAAAAATTTGTATTAATTATTTTTCCACAGTTTAGAGTATTATATATTTATAAGGTTACGATGAAATTTTTATAGCAATGAAGTCACACAATTACCTGCGTGGTTTATGTAAATGATGAATCCAGGCAGATATATCGACACTTTGATGGTAACTGATGTTAACAAACTAATACTAAACTACCAAAATTGCAGTTTATCTATTTGAGTTATTACTTCTTATCAATTAGTATTTGTTAGATGTGTATGTCTAGTCCGTCAAATTACAACAGCGCACATGTTCTGCCATCATTCATTTTACAATCTAGAGAAATTCGGCGATGGACTGTCACCCGATAAATTATACGAAGTCAATCAGATAACATTTACAGAAGAAGAAAATATTTCACAATACTTTAATTTGGTTTTTTAAATGGTTTTGTCCCACAGGAATTGTCACACGTAATATCTAAGTCATACAAGAGCGATAACTAGCAAACAGTACTGATAATAAAGGAAGGTAAATATTATATTTTCACAAGAACGTGCAACGTGTTATCACTAGAAGAGGTTCACATTACAAGAAAGCCTCTTCTGCGAGCGTATATAAACTTTTTTTTTTCTAGAATAATAAACATTTTTGCTAGGAAGTATGGAATATTTTACAAGCGTCTGTTTTATCTTTATGGAATAATTACTGCAACCATACACTGTACACCTCTACGTGATATTTCTAAACTGATTTCACTCCATATTCGAATGTTTTTCTCACCTTTCAACCACCTGGGTCACAATTTCGTCAAACGGTTTCTGCATGATTTGTGTATTTTTATAGGTCTGATAAGCTCGCCTGTCAATAACGATTGGTGGATAGCCAGCCGCGGTGTGTGTAGCTAGGTCGTCAAACGGTTTTGCCGTTGGCTGTGTGCGGCTGGATGTAGTCTCTCGAGTACCTTTGCAATACTTTCACATCTGGTGAACATAACCGCTCTGACTACGTTGTGCACTTATGACTTATTTCAAATCAGGTGAACATAACCTCTTTGACTACGTTGAACACTTATGACTTATTTATAAAAACAAAATGAGTTCCCTAGAATACTCATTTGGATGGTATAGTCTATTCGTGGTTTTTCCACACTTTTCGAATCAAACTTGTGAAAAATCACCCCATGTATGACAGGTTTAGTTATTTCTTAAATATGACATGTATCACACGCGTTTTATAAGCTCTGTTAACATGAAAGTATCTCATTTTCACTTAATTGATGCTTTACCTGTATTTTAATTATAAATTATAATATTTCATTTATAATAATTGTGACTAAAAACAGCGAGAAAAAATATGTGTGTTGGTAGCGCTTAGGAAGATATAGCACTCGCGTAAAATATTATTAGAACTGAATGCGCACGAATTAGGTGCGATGTCCTTTGGTGTAATTTTCTAGACTTACTTAAACTTGTATAGGTTGCATGACGCGAAGGAATATCGTGGAAGTAGAACTTTAGTAGGGCTTCAAAAAGTGTGAAGTGACCGTGAATGGATTATACTTATTTTATCACCACATCATGCTGTGTTTTATGGGTCGCATTATTATTGTAAGCAAAAGAGTTTGTATACGTGTGTTTATACATAATTCAATCTTAAATGCGAGTCTTTGAGTGTATTTGCAGCACGCTTATGTTTTCGAAGAGAAGCGATGTGATACTAATCTAGTTAAAGGTATTGGTAAAAGAGGAGGTAAAAATTGGTAAAATGGAGGTCTTATTTAAAATAAAAGGACCAAATTTGATTTTATAATTTATTCACACAGCTATTATTTACAACATTAAACTATCTATCTCCACTATTACTCTTGTTATAATCAGTGATCGCAATACTTAATATTTATCTCAGCAATAATTAAAGTCCTTATCAATGTCACTGTATTGTTTACAGTCAGCTCACACTCATAATTTACACATATTCAGTCTCTCTATTGCCATCATTCCAAATATATTTCACTCGCGCATCCAGGTCAATAGTCCCGCCCATCAGGCCCTCTCTTCGTTGTAACCTTTTCGGTTAAATTAAAACCAGGGGTCAGGCCCCTGGAAACCGCGGGCTGAGCCACCATTGATGAAGCAGGTAACCGTACGAATTCGTATTTATGGTGCAATGTCGTCTGAGAACTTCGGCACATGCTCGCTCGCGCCTATCGGGGCTCGCTCGCACATACCGACATGGAGTAGAAATTATGGTGAAAGTACGACTTCAGACTTAATACTTGAGCATTAAAACTTAAGACTTAAGGCATCAGACTTAAGACGCAATACTTAAGACTTAAGACGTAAGACCTACGAAGGGCCTAACTGCGCACGAAAGGCACCTGCCCATTCTGGCTTCACTATAAAGAGGCTCAAAAAGGTGAAATATGGGACGCACCACAATCCCACAAAATGGAAAACGTACGACCCTTGTCCCTCTAACTCCTCCCAGGGGGGAGGGGGAGCACTTTGGGGGGGGATGGTTTCAAAGAGGAAGGATGGAGATCAGTGAAGGGCAGTCAGCTTCCCCCTCCGCCCGTCTATTTGCCCACAGCGGCCCCCCAAAAACAGCGTTTTTGTGCCAAAAAAACTTCCGTTCGTGATTAATTAGTATGATTCTATTCATATTTCATCTATACATTATAATATTTCACTTATAATCAATATGAAATATAAGAGTGAGAAAACAGATGTGTTGGTAGCACCTAGTAAGAGATAGTTCTTACGCAAAATATTATTACACTGAGAGCGCACGAATGCACCGAGTTGTCCCTTTGATGTAATTTTCTAGAATCGGTTAAGCGTTGTGTGCTGGAGTCGGAGGAATATCTCGGAAGTAGACCTTTATCATGGCTTCGGAAAGGTGTGAAGTAACCGTCAATCGACTATATATGTGACAGCGTGGTGACTGCGCTAAAAAATCTATCAACTTTGGAACTAGTTTTACTGTCACTGCGTGCTTGAGTGAGGTTGAGAGTGTCAGTTTGTCATCGAAAGGAATAAATGGTCTCCGTAACTCACGTGTAGCAAAGTAGGTCCTTTGTTTACAGAATCTGTCTTGTAATGTATTGAATAGTATCAAATAGAGTGGTTCATACATTATAATTGAAATAACTTATTCATATACACCAAATCCCTGCTGTTCAAAGGAAAGGTAATTTTCGCCCTTATAAACTCATTAAAAACCTACTTGCTCCAGCAAGCAGAACCGGGTTCAATACCCAGTCGAGTCACTTTTGTATACTTGCATTTTCATTCCGGCGCTGCTCCACTCACCTGTATCACATCCTCATCGGCTCTCAAGTACTCGCTGTTTAGAGCCGTCCAAATCTCTTCACTCATTCACTCACCTACATGCTCAAGGTCGGTACGGGTCACGAGGTCCTGGGTTCAAATCGAACCTGCAATATGTATTACTCTAAAATTTTCAGATAAAATTTTGTATTAGTTAAGCAAGCAACTCTATCATCTCCAAATTAATATGCCAGAATAAAAGCTACACAATCAAATAAAATAAATGTAAATCATCGTCCGCCTCCATTTGAGATGTCGGTGTTAAGTATTCAGTGCAGTCATTTGGAGCGGAGACAAGCAAGTATGTATCATGTCCTTATCTACCCTAACTTACAGGAGGGAGTCATATTTCCAAAGTGAGCGAGTGAAGTGAGCGAAGAGATTATGGTGGCCCTTAACAGAGAGGTCTCGAGAGCCTATGAGGGTGATTGAGGTGCGTATGGAGCAGCGCCTGAATGAAATGGCGGGGAAATCAATAGATCCCCGAGCAAACCCGCCGACCGGCGACATCAATCGGCACGCTTCCCACTTGCAAAAATCCGGGAATGACTCGGCCGGGGATTGAACCCAGTTCGCGTTTGTGGGAAGCGAGCAGGCTAACCGCTCAGCCTCCATAGCCGTTCCAAAGTGAGGGTGAGTCCTATACACCTTGGAGTGCAGGTCCTTCGACAAGACGAGGACAATGTCGTATAGGCTGTTCGCGGTAAAGTGAACACTTTTTAAGGCCCTTCTAAATGTTTACTTTCACCCTATTTCTATCTTCCCGCTGCTGTTTAATATAAATATTGCAATATGGCCAATAAACACACTGTATACATCTTGCCATTCCTAAAATTTAACGTCCATGATTACAACAAGATACATTTATTAGTGGTTTTTGCCTTTTGAGAGGGCCTTAAAAAGTGCTCACTTTACAGTGAATAGCCTATACCTGCATGGGTGCTATGCACAGGCCCACCAAGAGGGGGTGGCAAGGGGCCCGTGTCCCATGGGGGGCTCGGGTCGGACCCGACTCGTAAACGTCGTTAATAAAACGAAATGTTACGTTAAAATCCAATTTCAACACTCTAAATTTATCAACTTTTTTTTTGCGTGGATGACGACTATTTATGTTGTAAGTGATTTAAGAGATTTCGACGGCTCTTAACATCGAGGTCTTGAGAGCCGATGAGGGTGATTGAGGTGAGTATGAAGGAGCGCCGGAACGAAAGGGCGGATCAAACGGAAGGTCTCCGAGAAAACCCGCCGACCAACGGCATCGTCCGGCAAGATTCCCACAAGCGAAAATTCTGTGTGACCCGGCTGGGGATGGAACCCGGATCGCCTTGAGGGAGGAGGCGAGCAGGCTAACTGCTCAGCCACCGTGGCCTCATGTTGTAGTAAATGGTCGATTAATGGTGGGTAGAAGCACTCATTGCTCAGGGGCCCGGAATTTCTCTTGGTGGCCCTGGTCTCAACCCAGCAACTGTTGACCTATGTGCCACCAAAACGGTTTTCCTCTCCTGTTTTCTACACATGATGAAATTGTCATATCTTAGGCCGAAAATGACACGTGATTTTTATTTATTATTTTTTTTCCAGGAACATCGGTATCGCAGACCTCCATACCCTGAAATTATGTTTTCGCTTTTATATTCATCATGTTTCAAATTCAAATTTCCGTTTAAGTTTTACGTTAAAAACAAATTTTAAAAAATACTTCAGCTTTGTTTAAAAAATGAAAGAATTCATCTGGAATGTCAACAACTTTATCACGTTTCCTTACAAGAATTTTAGTTTATCTTACTTTTAAAAGGAAAAAAAAAACACATTTGTCACTTAAAGTTACAAACATTATTAATCGGCCATTTTTATTTGCGTCTGCGGTCCAAGATCTGCTTTGCCAGTAGTTTGTAAGTAGCGACTGCCTCGCCCTGCCTTGAACGCATATTATTTAATGGGCGCACTGAGTGACACTTGCCCAGTAAAGTTGGTAACGACGGACGGAAAATAGTTCCGTATCTTAACGTCGAATAAAAACTGTTGGCTAACCATTTGTGATAACTTAAATTATATCTTTCGTTTTCTGTTTTTTTTTTTTTTTTGTTATGCATCGAAGTGTGCAAATGAGCAGATTTGTATAAGATTCACTTTCCTAAAAAAAATTCTCAGTTTTACATGACCGACGCATCAATGAAGTGATTAGGCCCATGACAATGTTAATATTACATAAGGCGGAAGAATGCATAACGTGCACGCAAGTAGACCTTAAGCAGGGCTTTCAAAAGTGCTAATTTAAAAGTGGACATCCTATAGACGTGTTAACCACAATAGTCATGCAAGTTAATTTTTTTTTAATTCTCTCCCCAAACCTTGTGATCTTCATTTATGTAAACTCAAGTGGTAGTGTTTCAGTATCTTTGACTGGAGATGCCGACAGAAGTCTAAGTTTGTAGTAGGAGCCGCAGTGTCGCAGTGGCTAGAGCACTTGCAGGGTTCGGTTCCCGACGAGATCACTCCTGCTTTTCGCACGCGGGAATCGTGTCTGGTGATACCGCTGATCAGCGAGTTTTCTCGGGGATCTCCCGATTCCCCCGCCTTCGCATTCAGCCGTTGCTGCATATCCATCCCGCTTCACCCGCATCGGCTCTCAATACCTCGTTAATAGTCGCACAAACCTCTCCACATCCTCCGCATCCCACGTTTACAATGTATAATCCATTCACGGTTAGTTCCAACTTTTCTGAAGCCATGCTAAAATTCTACTTCCAGGATATTCCTCCGCCGCATGCAAACTAAACTTAACCGTGCCTAGAAAATCACGCCAAAGGACAACGCACCGAATTCGTGCGCACTCTCTTCAATAATATTTTGCACAAGAACTATTTCTTACTAGGCATTACCTACACACCTATTTTTTTTCTAGTTTTATTGTTATTAATTGTAAATTAAATATTACAATTTACGGATATAATGTAAATATAAATTAAATTTAAACAAAAATGAGGAAATTTAATGTTTACAGAAATATAGACCTCTTGTGAGGCACTGCATATTTAGGAAAGAACGAAACACGTGAAACATGGGATGGTTATTCAATTGTTCGATTCAAAAAGTGTGAGGAAACCGGGAACAGACCATAGATGTAATATCTATAGTCTGTGCCTCTCTCTTCCTTCGGCTTTCAAGTCCTCGATGTTACGGCCAATGATGCATGAAAACCGTGTACTTACCTTAATTTTGGTCAAGTGTTGTTTTTCAGAGAATTTTTCAAAATGTTTGGCACGACATGACATAAATAATAATTTCGAACACCTTCTTACATTGATAGCTATTCACTACCATTACTACTATCGTAGCACTGATGGAAGATAAGAAGGAATATACAGGCTGAGCATAAAGTCTTTCCCTGTTTACAAGAATTTATTGCTAAAGAACTATGTTAGATACAGCGATGCGGTTTGTTGCAAATGGTAGATTAACTCATACAGTTTTTATAAATACACTTCGACATGTGCTCCGTTTGTTGCCCGTAGAACGTCTAGGCGATACTCAATTACGGTCCATGTCTTTGCCAACATCTCTTCCGTTACCGCCTCTACAGCATTTCGTATACGTGCCCTAAGAATGTGTACATCAGGAACTAGTGAACGAAACACTTTGTCCTTAACGTAACCCCACAAGAAAAAGTAAAGAGGGGCTGTCCTTGATACGCTGTACCACGACATGTGGGTTCTCCGACCCCCAGATCAGGACTTTTACATGTTTACTTTCTCGGGGATGTGAAACGTCGCTTCATCGGAAAAAACAAACTTTATTCAGATAATTATTGTCTGCACCGATTCGTTCCAGCATGTCTCTAGCAAACTCAGCATCTCTGGGCCTATCATCTGGCTGCAAAGCTTACAGGAGTTGCACTTTGTATGCATGGGAATGCAGCTGTTTGTGTAAAATCTTCGCCACAGTGATCCGAGGTATGCGTGTTTCTCTGGAGACGCGACGAGTCGATTTCCGCGGACTGCGTAGAACCGCTCTGCGCACGAGATCAACTGTTTCGTCACTCACTGCTTGTCTACAACTTCTTGCCTTATCACCAACACTGCCAGTCTCTTTGAACTTTTCATACCGTACTTTGATGCTCTTCATATCTGGCGGATCTCGACCATAGGCACCTCGGAACTGTCGGTGAACTGCAATAGGCGACCGTGTTTCATGAAACCACAAAAAAAAATTCCGCTTTCTCCTGCATAGACGCCATTGTGACAGCAGCATTCCTAAATTACGCTACCTGTAACACAAGAGAGGACAAAGATGCTGCCATAGCACATGATGAAGTGTAATCTTAAAAACTTCCTCAGTTAAGCTACCATTTGCAACAAACCGTATAGCTGTATCTAACTTAGTACTTTAGAAATATATTTTTGTGATCAGGGAAAGACTTTATGCTCACTCTATATAGTTCCTCATCTTCCATCAGTGCTCACAGAATCATAAAAGTAGTGTATTTTTAACAATCCAAGAAGCTGTTTAAAATTAATATTAACGTCGTGACGTGCCAAAAATTTCGATGAACACTCTGAAAAGTAAGTTATAACGGAAATCGGGTAAATATACTGCTTTCGTGCACCATTGGCTTTAAGAACCGCCCAGATGTCTTCATTAACTCACTTACTCTCCTTTC
Organism: Dryococelus australis; assembly: GCA_029891345.1. NCBI lineage: Eukaryota > Metazoa > Arthropoda > Insecta > Phasmatodea > Phasmatidae > Dryococelus > Dryococelus australis. The sequence goes on along the minus strand of CM057002.1, from coordinate 68,464,497 downwards.
TAGCTGTATATGAATATACTAGCAGCAAAAATAGAGAAGACATAGAGCAAACTTAACAGCTGATGCCTGACACAAGAGTAAGAGGTTTCGCATAGGAAGTTCCCGTTTCTTGTTGCTGTTGCACACAATCTCCAACTAGAGCTGTCTGCAAATTAACCTTCCTGCAGCCTCCTACTACTACTACTATTAGGTATTTATAAGATCTGAGTGAACAGCCAGGGCTCTAGAGCACCCTTGGTGACTATCGTCGGTGAAGTGAAGCGCTCAGCAGCCGCTGCAAGAATCATCCATTCGTAAGCAACACATCCCGGCAGGAATGCTAGGATACAATATTATATTTCCCTCTCTCGTCCTTTAAGGTTTACGTAATGTACAGTTTTTTCTTATACATTTTGCCGCCAACGACCGAATGTGCCCAACAGTGTGTTTTTGATAGTCAAAAAGAAGCAGAAAATTGCTAGAATAATGGAAGGCGACTATAACTTCCTTCGCCCCTTTCCAAGCTCCTACGTTGCTGCGTATATGAACCCAACTATTCTGGCAAATTACTTTCATTTTTACTTTTTTCTCGGAGCAGTAATATAGGAGATGTTTATACAACCAGGCGGTATTTTCCCCTTACGTCTGTATTTCTTCTCTTGCAGTTCATCTTCGCGACTGGAAGTATAAACGTGTTAAAACGTGAACTCAGTTGTCAGCGGAAAGTAATAAAAACCCACGAGTTGATTGGAACTTTTAGAGTGCTCGCTTTACAGTGTTCATTAAATCAGGTTTCTGCCAGACCTAAGTTGGCAGACATAGTTTATTACATATTCCTTGGCAAATGAAACTCATTTGGTTGCGTAATCATATATACCGCAGCTTATTTATGGTATTAATAATTACAAATAAAACAGTTGGAGAAAAGCGAAAAAAAATGATTCAGGTTACAATGACAATTGGATCTCAAGTTACGGATGAAATTTGGGAGATATTTACTTTACATCCCGTTAGATTATCCCATTTCAGAAGGTATGCTTACTCGAAGAACTGCTTGCTTTCGGATAACAGTATCAAAGATCGCAGTCTACTCGAAAAAAAAAAAAAAAAAAAGATGCACTGTGAGCGCACGAAATGTTCAGAAACTATTAATTATTTATTATCGACATTTAATAAACATTTTGCAGCTAGAATCTTTCAACTAGCATGAGTTGAACTAGTTAAATACTACTAATGCTTATGCTTCTTCTTCCGTGGATTAGGCATATTCAGTCTGTCCCGGTATCGGTCGATATCCCATTCCTGAAATTGGTAGTCTGCTTTCTGGCATTCTTCTTATATGTTCACACCACTTCGTGTTGTATTTCTTCAGCTTGTCAACCAACGGTTCAAGTCATTTCCATAAATCAGGTGTGTGAATCTTGTCTAATAGGGTGCCCCTAATGTTGATCTAATAAATTACATTTCTGCTGTTTGAATTTTTTATTTTTCTCAATCAGTTATTACGCTAGCTTAATTTATATATGTTAGAACTCGCCCTGTAATGGTATTAGAAAGTTTTACTCGTGTGTCTTTTTGTGTCTATGAATTGTCCCGCAAATCTGTCCAGATTCATTTCTTTATAATAATAAATATAACATCATAAATATTTAAAATACTGAACTTGTTCTATTATTGTTTCATTTAATACAATTTTTATTCGTGTGATATTTAATATATAAACTAATTTTTTCATCTTAACTTCACTATCTTGAATGATAACTGTATCATCTATATTTAAAAGGGAATTTATATAAATGTTACCGTTACCTGGGTCAACTAAAGATTTCCATGTTCTGAACACGTCGACAATGTAGATATTAAAAATTATTGACGATATACTACAGCCCTGTCTCACGCCTCTATGTCTGTGAATTTCTGCTGTCAGTTTTCTTCCTACATCAGCCTTACTGAGGCATTTAATTTTAATGTTTTATAGTTCCCACCAGATGTTTCGGATAAAATCTTCTCTTGAGTATGTTTCATTGTTGGGATTACAAGACAAGAAACGAGGCCAGGTAAGGCAGGAATGCAGCCAACGACTGTTGTCAAAACAATGTCCAAAAAACGAGGACTGTAACGCAACGACTGAAGATGCAGGAATCCGCAGAAGTACATAGAATATCTGTGCATGTCTGACAGAGTGGAGTTCCAGCGATTTCATCGTCTAACGGCGGTAACCCCGCTCAGGCTACAATAGGAATCAAGGATATCGGAGAAGGTGGGAATGAACGAGAAGCGTGGTGGACACGGCTGCTAAGGGCCGGTGTGTCATTCGGCGTCGGTCCCCCCTGAACGGGCGGTCTCCGAGTGGTGATTGGGGTAAGTGTCTTACGCTAGGGCGAGAGAGTGTACCCGGAGACCCTTATATTCTTGTCCTCCCTTAACAGATTGTCCTCCAATCCTACCTCGATTCCTTACCCCACTAACTACATCACACTGTAATTATTGTAAGTCGAATCAGTAAATATCCTCCTAACTTCATAAGTTTTGGCTTAATTAATTATCCTCCAACATCCCTTCGTGAACTGCATCCATCACCCCCCCCCCCCCACATTTAAATAAATTCTCCTGCCCGCACACGCTAATTTCCGTAGAAATTGTAACAATAATTCAGCCATCTCCAATTTTAGCGTAAAAAATTTAGCTTTATTGAAGTAATGCCATCTAAATAACGTGATAATATCTACTTTAGAGAATAAATTACGTTTGAATAACAATTCATCTTTTACAGCCCAATGTCCCAATTTACAAAGTAAATAGTTGATTGCTAACTAACAAACAGTATTTCAATTGAAAATACTTCATTATATCTCGTACATTGCTAATCACGTAAATGCCACTGTGCACAATTTAACCTAACAAACACACTGTAGAAATCTAAATTAAAACTTAATTTCTATGTGTGTGGTGAATATTGCTATTTGGAACGAAACTATTGTTGTGATTGTGATTCTTAATCCCGTGAGTATTTTCATTAAATTATCTTTCAACTCGAGCAAGTTTAATAAATTTCATGCAGCACACCAAATTATTCGTAATTAGATATGTCTGTGCACAGATAAAGTAAAATTATTTTATTATACTTACCCCTCAGTGTACATGCTGAATATTTAAGAAACTTCTCATAACATGCATGGAAATAAGGGATGACAGTTAACGACGAGATTTTAGTATTCTGACGTAAAGCCCGAATTACATTATTAGTGATCATATGGAAGGATGAGAAGTCACAGCTAAGTGTCAGGCGACGCGACCCAGTTGCAAAGTGCCATGGCAACACATTCCCCACATCAACACTTTCTCGCGGCTCGAGTGCTGCAGTGTTTGCGAAACGGCATGCCGGTGCATGCTACTTATTTATATTTTCTCATGCCGACTTTAAACCTAAGTTGTACTTTTCTAGTTTGTACTTCCCAATACTACCATATTCCCGCGCACTTCAGTAGTAGGAAATAACCGATTGAGGCTGGCTCCGAAACTATGAAGCCAATCCTCGACACAATACCAGCCTCTCAGGTTTACTTTTCGTCCAAGCGTACATCCAGACAGGGACGGAGGTGGCGGCCATCTTGGATTCCCACCACAATGCCAGCCCCCCCCCCCCCTCTCTCTCTCTCTCTCTCTCTCTCCTCTCTCTCTCTCTCGCTCCCCAGGTGTTCTCACCCACAGTTTTACTCATCCTAGCGAACATCCTCCCCGATGGCAGCCATCTTGAATGCCCACCACAATGATAGATTGGCGGTGTTTGCTCTGAGCTATTCCATATGCCTAGTTGTAAGCATAGTAGGCTGTAATTTCCGAACCATTAAATATATAGTTGCCAAATTCATAACATAGGCATCACCGTAGACATCGGGAAGGGTCGCAGGGCTACGAATGTCCTACGTATACTTATAAGCATAGTCGACTGTAACTACTGAACCATATGAGATACAACTACCAAATTCATAACGTAGGCTTCACCCCAGACACCGAAAAGAGTCGCAGGCCAAGTATAACATAAGAGAAAATTTCAGAATAGTTGACTGTAAATTTCGAACCGTTTTAAATACAAATACAAGTCAAAAATGTAGGCGGCATGCAGGTTCTTTTCGGCCACCTTTGGGTTACCAGTCCGACACCTTGACCACACGACCGCCATTACATGATAAGTGTTAAGGAGATGACATATCGTAGATACATCGACCTACGCACTCGAGCACCGCAGTTAGTTCTGCATGCTCCGCATTTAGCTTTACATGCCCCCACAGTTAGCATCACAATCAGCTCCGCATACTCCGTAGTTAGCTCCTCGTGCACTGCAGTTATCACTTTGTGTTAAGTATGTCCTATTGCTACTTATTAGCATAGTCGACTGTAACTTCTGAACCGTCTAAAATGCAAGATCAGACCATCCTTACCAGTAAAACAGAATAGCAATCATTAGTTAGTAGAGGGAGCGACCCACTTCTAGCTCACCTAGCACAATAGTGGCCTAAGTCTCATTTAGTGCTAGAGTGTAGTCTAAATGCATAATGGTATGCAAATGAGATTAAATAAGTGATTGATTAATATATTAATTAAATTAAATAATGAAATAATTATATTATATGAAATTCATTTCGTTAAATTTTATATCAAATGTTTTATATAATTTAATTGATGTCATAAGGGTGACATTGGCAGAACAGCATCGAAGTATCCTCTGTGACATCCTGGAGTCAAATGACTAGAGGAGTGAGTTGTAATTGCTTATATAGATGTTAATGTTGGTGTAAGAGTGGTATAAGGGACGTTTTTTTTATTTGTGGATGAAGCGAGAGCACGTGGGTATGGTCTAGCTCCCTACGATAAAATAGGTTACCAAACGAATTACTTTATTCATTAACCAAAATACTTTAATTATGTAGCATTAAACCGAATTTAATTGTGTGATTACAGAATTAACTAAACAAATTTAATTTAAATGAAACAAACGAAATGCCCAGCTAATATAAAATTTCAACTCACCATTACTCCACACCCCCTCCCAACAAAAGTACACATACACGAAGTCACACACTCTTCACCCTCATCGGCTCTCAAAACATGCATCAAGGAACACCTTACAAAAATCATTGATTACACTAACCTAAGATTACAAAGCCTGCAGAGCAATGTATGGAGCAGGTGTTGAGCTGATTGTAGTGTTAAGTCTTAAGTGTTAAGTCTTAAGTGTGGCTCTGGATGTGGAAGGGGGCCAGTATTGCAAACTTTATAATTTCTCTTTAAGGTGTTGTTGAAAAAATTCATTTGAATATTAAAAACAAGTGTGTGTGTGTGTGTGTGTGTGTATACCATACAATTCAGCATATATTTGAAGAATAATCTCTCTTCACAGCAGACATCAATGGATTGATTCACAGCCGTAGTAATTATTTAAAGTGATTCTCGAAATTTTTCGAGTGAATGTTATAACCTGTCGTAACCTGTTAATTTCTGCTTAAACCTGTTGTAAGACAGAGTCGATGCCAGCTAGTAAAGCTTTCCACTAGACATTCCTCAGCCTTGCATGCGGGGAAAGAGTCTGTTTACCAGGAGGGAGTTGTCCCAACCCATTAGCAATAGTGTAGCTTGTCTCACCGTTGTATGTTTCAGAGTTCACTCACAAGATTTTCTCGAGATTCTCCCTCATTCCATTACTTTCAGAGTTCATTCATTTCTCGACCACTTCCATTTTCATAATTGTTGGTTTTCAAAACGTGTAAAAACAATGATTATTACATCTCACTCACAAATACTCAATCCCTAGTAATTCTAAAAATATATTAATAATGTGAGAAAAGAAATTCAAAATATTAAATAACAAGTCATGTTATTTCCTTATACCATTCAATTTTTAATTTTTTTTTCAAAACATTGAAACAACTATTTCAAATATTCACAAGTTTACAATTCATATTTATAACTTCACAAATGTTTAAACAATTTTTCACAAACTATTACAAATATTCACAAGTTTACAACTTCGTAAACATCTACAAAACCTTCCTGAAAATTGTATTTACATCTTAATACTAAAACACTTATAAAATTTTATAATCATTCAGCATATTAATTCACACATAATTTTAAAATTATTATTATTTACAAACAGCAAAACTAAAAACAATACAAATTAAAATGAAACTGCACTTTGGGGTGTCATCTTTGTTTTTCACAACTGGGTTAATATTATACATTGATTAAAACTAACAATTATACACTATATACATCAAATGGAAATTCGGGGTGTCGTCCTTTGTGGTGCTATGTTTGGCATCTGCTATGACACATCCGAAAGCAGCCCACACACCAACACCTACGATACCCTCACACACAAACATAACACTTACTGCAGCTAGGGCAAAGCAGTAACTTTGAAGAAATATGTGAGAACGATATCTCGAGTGATGTCGATGCAGCAAATGCAGTAGGTTTGAGGATAGCTGTGATGAAGATTGCTGTGTGGAGCAGGATGTGGTGTTGGGTGCAGTGCTGGCAGGGTGCGGACCTGTATTTAATGTGGTACAGAAACTAATGTTGTTGAGGAAGAAAAATTTACTGTGGGATCCTATAGTACGCCCAGGATAAAGCCGACACTTTATCCGGCTCAATGAAGTGCTTATCGTCTAAACCCGACAACAGTACTTTGGTCACGCTTTCTGTGTAAACTTCATGACCATGCGAACGGAACTGGTATTGGGTCCCCAGAACCCTGGTGTAATTATCGAGGAAATCTCTATAATTCTCATAATGGAGGAATGGAGGGTTTGCAGCACATTAGGTTTTACACCCTTCGCCTTACATATACACTGCTCATTCGAAACAATGTATGTGTAAAGCTTGGGACGTAAACCTACGAAGTTTGTGATGATGCGGCCGGTATATTCATCCGTAATCACTCTGGTACTACCTTTGTTCTCATGTGAGAATCCTTGCAGGTCATCGAGTGCATAGTTGGATGTATCAAACAACATCTTTAACTCTGGGGTAATTACTTCCTAAACATGTCTACAAGTATTTTGTATATCAATGAATCGGTATCACAATATTGAAGGTGAAAGGATGTGGAGCAATATTTCTGACACATATATAGGTAATCAAATTCATAAAGGGTTAATTTTGAAATTTCCAGAATGGCAACACCAGTGTACAAAGGATTGTTAAACATAACAGAGCTCTTTGACATTTCGATAAGGACAATATTCTCATCGATGATCTGTTGTGCCTGGAATGTAGGACACCCAATCAGTTCTGCCACTCCATATATAGTGTCATGCCTGGTAATGACTATTATGCCACTTTCCCGGCGGACAATCTGCAAGCATTTTCGATACACTGCATTATTCATTAGTTTAAAAAACGATTTCTCATAGTTGTCCGTAGCCTGAGCACGTTTCTTAACATTAAACTCAGTGTACGGAGCCATCAAAGCCTGCTCAAAGAGAAAATCGCGATGAACAGAGTCAAGTGTGGCTCCATACCTTAGGTACTGCTTCAGTATTTCCCAATGAATAACACAATTCTTCCTTGGTGTGAGTGTCAAAAGAAGTTTTTCATGTAATCCATTTGGAGGTATGCCATTTACTAGAGTCAAAGGCAGATCGGATAACACATCATGGCATTTGTCTGGAAACGACAAATCCACTTCAGCAAAAATGCATGTGTCCCCATCATTCACCATGTTCACAAAATCCTACGATAGAAACACGTCAGCCTCGACCCACTCGTATTGTCTTCTGCACGCCTTCTGAAACCTGGGTACTGCCGCCCCTAACCCCACATTCAACAAAAATGTACACATCAGGGTCGGTCAACAGCTCGATACGTGCATCTGTCATCGCCATTAATCATCCCATGCATAAGACGGAACTGTGATGTACCTGGTGGGGTTAAGACCATAATGAGCCAAACATATGGTCCTGAAATTTCCAAACATATCTGCCAGCAAACAAGTGTCCACACATAAATACTGAATGGAATACTGCAGCAGGTTCATGCAGTGGAACACATCCATGCGGCTTGGGCATGAGCATAATCCTCATCATAATGCCTTCATCTTACATGACATGAAGTGCATCCTTTGGTGGGAGTGACATGCACATCACACAGTCTTTGGACTTAATAAGGAAATACTCCCTTCCTTTTTGCCAATTCAAATTAGGTGTTGTCTGGAAACATCGAGTAGGAGGGACTCAATTGTACAGTTTTCAAATTACCTGCCAAAATTTCCAGCAAGGCACTCATGAACTGAAAAGAATCAATTAAACGTAACTTGAAATTTTGCACATTTCCATTTGAGTCAATCCCATTGGAAATATGATTGGTGATGGACTTGTACTTTTCAAGGGTCATTCCAATAACCCTGATTTCACCTGGGTTTTAGATTACCACGGTTCTGTTGGGTTTTGTGACGTAATGTTCAGCCACTGGTATTTATGAGAAAGTGAGTATCATAGTTTTGCAGGTTATGAAAGACAGCGACAAGTTGTTTCTTGGGCAGTCTGAAGTTCAATGCATTTATTATGTGTGTGGCTTCTTATTTCGCCGGTGAGATGGTCATGGTCGATCACAGTATCTGTACCAAGTTCCTTTTTACAAATATGACAACATTTCTGAGCCACCAACCTAACTACATCAGCAGGTGTCTTTGGTTTTATTGGAACTGTCACAATCATCATCGACAAACTCAAAGTAGTTAGATAATGCTGGATTGTACAAAAAACCAACAAAATGCTACAAGCATATGGAACATGTTGGTTGATGCTATTTGATTTACCCATATTATTGTTAGGCAGGCAAGTAGACAAGGGTTTCACATATGTCTCTGTATCACAATAGGCAACGAAATTCAATCTTTGCTGTTTGTTGTAACCCTGAAATTGCAAGTACTTGTCATCCCCAGTAGGGAAAGTACTGCGAACAGCCTTATGTTGCTGACAGAAATCATTACGGTTTGCGATTTTCTCCTCGCTACTAAAGTATTGGAGACATCAATCACAAACAAATTTCCTATGTCCATCTTTACCTAACTGGCTGTTAAGCAGCCTTGACAAATTTTTAATGGAAACAATATGTAGATGGGGCATCATTACCAGAAGCGTGAATGGCCAATACATATACATGATGTGCATGTTGTACAGGAGAAATGCACATTGGTACAATAACCCTTTGTTTATCGAAAGTTTCGCCAGTAATATCACTATCTCTGTCTATTGCACAGTAGATATTGATAGAAATACCATTGTTCTCCTCGAACTTTAGAATACCCTGCAACACTACAGGAGTCGACAGACCTTCAATAACCAAAATCTCATGAGGATTTGGATATGAAGTCAATCTATCGCTATTCTTTACAAGAGGAAACAAAGCTGATATAATGGTGTAATGGTAACACAGTCCCTCAGGACACTGCACATCAATGCGGGCTTTCTTATTGGCAATGAACTTGGGGAGCATAGTGTGAGCAGCACCGATGGTGAATGCTCTAAACTGCGATATGTGAACATCCATATGCAGAATTAGAAGCAAACTCCAGCCGCTAAGATGAGTACTAAATTCCTCAAGCCTGTTTGTGAAATCAGGTTTAATTACCTCATCGTAGATTTCGCCAACATCGGTTGAATGGAGGACTGGAAGTGATTTACTTTGAAAGTAAAACATCTGCATAGAGGATTCCCTAGTCAAAAAGGATATCTAATATTTAACCACTATGCTTACACTAAGCATTATTGGCTGGGTTGATGCCATTGTTAATTCTAACAAAGGGACCTTCACCTTGTGAAAAATCTTTCAAAATCCCCATCAGATTCTACTTGATCATTACATATCCGCACATCAGTTAGCCTATATGCGAACACTGCAGCCAATAAATGATATCTCAATTCAGGTAATGAAGCTTCGTTTGCAACTCAGATTCAGACTCTGTCTCACTAACAAAAAGATCATCTAACAAATGGCAAAACTTTATTATTTTCCCTCACTCATTGTGATACAATAGAAATTTGATTTCCCAATACAGTAATTTCAACACTACAAAAATTATAAACTTCTACATAGTGCTAAAAAGAGAGGAAAACCATTCTTATACTGTCTCGAAACAAAGTAGTGTTGTATCTGTAAATAAATGTTTATTAAGAATACAAACATAAAAACATTTGACTATAAACAGAGGGAAAATTTACTTTAAAATTTCAAAAGGTCTGTTTTAATTGGGTTATTCTATAAAAAAAAATTCTATGTTTGAAAACAAGCAAGACGTGTGTTTACAACACATGTAATGCTTTTAAGCAAGTTATTTTATTTTGACTAGCAAAAATGATTTGTGTAAGACAAAACATTAAATATTAATTTTTAAATTTTAAAGTATTCGATACTGTCAAAAACATTATTAGCAAAATTCTTTTTTTCATAAATTTGTTTTATTAAAAGGTTTTTAGTGAGGGGAATTAATCTGCTATTACACATTGAAACCACTTGTCTAAATTCTAAAAAAAATCCTAAGAATTACTTAAATTAAAAAAAAAAACTTAAATCTTTTAGAAGATGATTACTCTTACAAATAAATATCATACTTGAGATCTAATTACAAATATCCAACCTAGTTTCATACATTCTATAATCATTAGAAATACTCAGGTACATTTGTTCATCATACATTAATCCATCTCCAATCAACTCATTCATAACATAGACATGGCTGTGCACCCTCCTAATATGCTAGGTGCATCTGGCTTGGTTCCCAAATCTTTTTCTATGTTCCATAATTCACTCCCAAGCTTGCTTCGACCCAGAATGTATTAAAACTAACTAAGTAGAAACATCTTTCACCTCACTCAAACACAAATTTATGGTTTTAACATACTTTTGTGAGTATTTAACAGTTTAGAGAAGGCCTGAATTCGATATATTGTCTCGGCATTTTGTCCATTGTAAAAACAATGGCAGTCATTCTGTATCTCCTAAAATATATTAAATCCTCTCAAATATACACCAATAACCCACCTAGAATTTATTGAAACACCTTTCCCCTGACACTCATACTCACACACCACCCTTAATTCTCTTAAAACTACTTAAAATTAAATGATATGCCCAAACCACCACATCACACATCAAAACATTTCATTTATTAGACATACTCATGGTCCAGACATCCATCACACAGACATCCTTCACCAAACAATGCATTCAGAACAAGCTTGGGAGCTAAGGCTATGAACCTTCCAAGCATGCAGCACACATGTGGCTTAGTTCTCCCCTTTTCTAGCTAATCCATAATTCATACTCACAATTATAACCAAAAAACACCCTTAAACCACTAAAAACTACATAAACTACAATTATATACCCAAACCACCCCATCACACATCAAAACATTTTATTTGTTAGAGTTACTGGGGGTCTATTCATCCATCACACAGAGATCTTTCACCAAACAATGCATTCTGAACATAGTCAGGCAGGGTTAGGATCCCTCCAAACACACTGTGCATAGTTTGGCATAATTTCTCCTTGGTTTTCCTATGTTTCATCATTCACACCCAAACACACAACAGCCCACCCTTGAAAATATGTAAAACTAATAAATATACTTAAAACTACTAAAATATACTTTAAAATGTATAAAAATACTTAAAACTAAGAAAATTATATATATTTTAACAAACCAGAAGGAAATGTAAGCAAATTGTAAAAAATGTTTAGTTAAATTGTAAAAGGTTAAACAAGTTTCATTCAAATTTAAGGATTCGTGAAGAAATAATCATCATGTGGGACCACGTCGCCACATACCCTCGAATTAATACTAATAAATTTTTTTATCCTATTCCAAACAAATATAATGATATTCTGAAAAAAATCTGTAAGAATTGCTAAAAGATTAAAAAACGTGCGAAAAACTAATTAGAAATACTAAAACTCGAAGAAATTCCGAAAATAGAATTGAAATGTAAACAGTAAAACTAATTAAAAATACTCCTTCTAAAAATGCTCAACAAGTGTACAATTTTTTTTAAATAATTACCTGATTATTAAATACAATTTGGTAAACAAACATAAAAGTCATTTTACATATTAACTTTATATCGAAAAGTATTAACAAGCCCTAAATATTAATACTGTTTACTTACATAAAGTTTAGTAGCAAAGCTGCTAACTGAAGAAGGAAGAGCTAGTTAGGGCGAGGCCTGAAACTTTTAGCTCAGGCAGGCGAAAGCAGGTAGCTGAAGTCCCCATATGAGCACAGGTGCTGGTGGCGGGTGGCTGCTCGTGAAGGCTACCCCAGTACTGTGCTGACTGCCATCCATGGTGAGCCGCTGGTGGAAGCTCGCCAAGCTGAGCCGGCTAGCCTCGCCGTGGCAGACTCGTAGGGATGCAGTGGGTGGCAGGGTGAGAAATGAAACACAGAAGCAGAGAGGCAGTGTGCACCCCATGGTGGCTGGATCAAGAATGTTGGGCAACACTCATGTGCGTGTACTCACTACCCTACCTGGGGAACCTATACAAACAAGGGAAATAGTCATATTTGATAATAAAACTTAATTTTAGTAAAGTATATACGAGTTCGTTAATGAATTAAATGATTTTAATGCAAGATCAAAATATTTTTAATGAATTAACATGTTTTTTGAATTTTCTCATTTACAATTGTATTGAGGTCATACTTTAATGTGAAATATGCATATTTATTTGGTGTTAGTTATTTCATTAACCTTTAATTTGAATCTTCATACATATTTTATTATGCAATACGATTCCGGAACTTAATAGTCTTTGTAATACAACACATACAGTTGTGAAATATCTATTCTTAATTTTTATTATATAAAGTGTAATTATTTAACAAGCTATGAGTATGTTAGTGTATCGTGCATTATTATTCTAATAATATTGTGTATGTTTTATAAGGACTCTGAATTATATTACCCTGGAAATGAATCAATATCTTACACAGGATTCGAACCTAGCTTATAATAAGCATGCATTACCTAGGATTCGAACCCAGCTTATATTACCCATGTCTTATATGGGATCCGAACCCAGAACCCCACATTATAGCGTAATCTGACTTTGCCATGGGGGTTGGCGATGTAACACAACAATTATATGTACTTGTGTTAGAAAATATTTATTAAAATATTATGTGCATGGTAGTAGAGCTGTGTGTAATGGAGTTGGATCAGGTCATCGTGAGCAGGGAAGGATGGGACAGGCAGGGAATAGCTTTCAATGTGTATTAGGGCTACAAAAGGTATTTATACGCCCTCCACAGAAGGAAGACAGTTGTGTGTAGGGGAAGACAGATTAGGAATGGGGAACTGTTTTCAGCAGACACAAAATCTAGGAACTCGGCCAGAAATGTCAGTCTCTGCTTGCTAGTCACACGACAGAGTTTCTTTGGAATATTTTTTTTTCTTGATACACTATTCCATTCCAAGCATTTCTTAAGCCTTAAGAAATTTTTAATATAGTGTAGTCTGTTGACCTTTGTTAGGCATTTTAGGGAGTATTTCTTAGTAGTTTTTGCAGTGACTGAAGTTTGTTGCGTGTACTTTGGTCATTGGTTTTTTTTTGTGTTTAGAGAGCAATTCGCTGTTTAAAGTTGTTTGAAAACCACCAGCATGCTCAGTTCGTGAACACATCTTGTAATGAAATATGTGTACACAGGGTTCACTCTGAAACCTTAAATGTAAAGTAGTTGAAATTATTTTGAATTACACTGTTAGGGCTTTATGTAGAGGCCCTTTTAACATTACCCAGGTAGAATTGATATACTCTGCTTGAGCTTTCTTGTTAATAATACTATGACATTTTAAAACTGATATTTGTTCAGGCATGAATGCACCTTAGTATTTTTTCATGATATTGTGATCGAGTATATTTTTTTACTCTTAAGACACAAGTTCATGCTTTTTCTTGTTAACAGCTACCTGGTCAGTGATTATACTCACAGTTATATGGTTTTTTTAAAGTGGCTAATCTTCATTTAGTTTCACAAGCACCATGTAATATTTTTCTCTCTCTCTATTAATCATACTACTTTTTTGGTTTCTTAAGGAAGCCGAAACATTTCACACTTTATTGATAAGAGCATTTTTTTAGTAAAAGGTAAATAAATATATACAAATGAATTCATTTTTAATATCACACACACACACACACACATGTAGTCAATAATTTGTACATCTAGGATTTTCTTCAAACAGTTTGTTTAAAATACAAAGAGCAATCATTTAAATATTACATAGGTATATGAGGTTTCAAATACAAACAACCAATCATTTCAATATAACACAAGCACATAACAAAGGTCGTTTAAAAAAATACATGCTACATTTTACAAGTATTAAAAATATATACAATATTTTTTAAGGAACAAACATAGTTAGCAAAACTTACACAATGTGATATAAATATTTTAACACAAGTAGGTATAGGTAGGGTGACCCACAAATAATTTAACACAAGATGATCCAAAAATATTTTATGACAATATGGTCCACAAATATTTAAACTCATTTAAGTATAGGGTGTTGCACAAGTTATAAGCTATTTGCAACCTCAGTACCCTTCAAGTCTACTTTCTAGTAAAGAATGTTTCTTACATCCTAGTTTTATCCTGTCTGTTTGAACAGGCCCTTCTTTACATTCAGGTGAGTGTAACACAACACTTTGAACCAAGTCTGGGTTGTCTCGACATAATGTGTGGCAGCATCTTTATTACTAGATGACAGTGGCATTGTTTCAGTCATATAAAAACAGGATATTTACTCGCATCACTGTACTGAATTAAGTCATTGCTTTTTTCATCTCCCAGCAGGAAATAAATAACCTTAAAATGAAGCATTCCATCACAAGCCTTTGTAAATATGCTGATGGTTCTGCTGTGCCATAAAATATACAATACATTAAACTTGCTTGGTTTCATGCTAATGTAGGATTTTTCAGGATGGAAGAAAATCATGTTATGCATTTGCTATCCAACACCCAACTGAGAACATTTAGCAAGGAACAATGTATGTATATTGATAAATTCACTCTCTCATTTTTCAAGTTAAAACTTGTTTGAGGACTAAACATTAATTTTGCTAATTTTATTGCTGCATGCACATTACACTTAAAAAAAAACACACCCAGTACATAATAAGCAACCAAAATCTTTGTTATTGTGTACAAACATATGAATATTGTTGTCACATTATTCGTAATAATGAAGTGGTAAAACATATGTTATATAGACCAGATGTTACAAATTCTGTTCTTCCTAACAAAAGCATGTTACAATGTCCTCGCCCTTAGTTTTAAAGTTTTTTTCGCTAAGCTGTATGGTCTGCACTGATTTACAATACAATTCGAACTTTTACAGTTAGTTAAACTGGAATCAAAACTATATGTGTCATTGCATGTTGTCAAATAACAAGACCAATATGAACATTTGAAATAAATGTTTACCAACACATTTCCTTAACAACTACATGTGAATATGCTACTCTATAAGTTACGGAATACAACCCATTTTGAATAAATGCATACTTACAAGTAGGAGAGAACATTATTCTGAATATGCCACTTCACAAGTATAGATATTACACACTGAAGGAAAAACTAATCCACCTTTCTCAAAAACAAATTTGTGGATGTCCCCATCACACATTTCCTTCCAATGGATTGTGGTTCCCTGATGAGGTCTGGTGAGTTGGTTGGCGATAACCCCTGTGCCATGCTCTTCCTCCAATTCTTTGATAAGGCTGTCTGACTTTAGCGCTTCAAATGTAGATAGTAAGTCACTGTCAGGGCAATGATACCTCACAGCACAATTGTTGCATGCTAAGCATTCACCAAAGCGAATGCGAAGACTGGAATCGAAAGTGTAGCAACAATGCTCGATATTGTTACACACTTGAACTTGTAGAATACCATCATACGGCTTAAAGAATAATGTTCTGTAACCTATTTGCAGGACTTTGTATATGACTATGGTCGAAGATGCTAGCCATTACTGACAATTTAATATTAAATCCTCGACTTTATATATTCTGTCAGTTAAGTTTTCTTGATTAACCAGACATTGCATTGCTACATGCCACAGGGAGACTTTAATTCTTGGTTGCCTATGTACATAATATCATCTTTGTCACATTGTTTGCTCCACACTATAGGTATAGAACAGCAACATCCCTTCTGCATGAAGTATTAATTTTTCTTTCATAATGTGTGTTTCATTACGAATTTATGAAAGGCTACAAATGTTAGTTGACTCATTGCAAGGTAGCGTACTGCCAGGCTGCAAATCATACAAACAGACAAAATCTTGGCCCATAACAAACATCAAACACTTTAAACGTTTTTGTTGGACTAATTAACAAGAAATGTCAATGTTGTTGTCTGTTACACATTTGAATTTCTAGTGGACCATCTTCTTTGTGTCGAAAACACACACTCCTGTAACCTGGAGTAGCACTGGCATATTGATGTGATAAGTCGAACCTCTCCACTGTAACTGGCATGCTGCTTCTGTGTGTTTGTTCTATAATATATATATTTTTTTTCAAAGAATAAATGTGTTTCACTCTTTGCCGGGAGTGTACTACCGAGTAAGTATAATCTTGAAATTTTCCTAATTTCAGCATGGTTAAGTCGAATTTACAAATACAATCATTACTCTACCAGACATCACAGTCCCACATACCAAAATATTTTAATACTGTGACTTCCTTGCATTTTATTGTGTGTTGTTTGTTTTTGCATGTTTCAGTCCACATTGTGGGGCTGTCATAAAACTTTCTACTCAGTTTATATTTAATTTGTTAATATCCTTGTTCGTTGATTATTTCTTCACTTCTCTTTTTAAAACACAGATCCCATGACAAACAGGGCAGTTTGCTATTGAGTCGCATGTTATAAATCAGACAATCATATTTTTCATAGCACAATACTCGTTCTGTGTATTTATTTCCTGCAAAACCTTGTTCAAAGTTCCAAAGACCATCTCCATTACACATCTGGAATTGGGAGTACATGTTCTTTAGAGACTGGAACAACACTCTCTTGTAACCTAGAGTTAAACTGGATTATGTCTGCTCTGGATTGAATGTCCCCAATTGAAAGTTTTCACTCAGGTCTGAACCTGCAACAAACCAATTTTCTAAGTTATTATCTTTAGAAATGGGTAGGATGCTAGTACAAATATTCTCTTAGAGTTTCGCTTTTACATTGCAAACAGAACATTTTTTTTATCTCAATCATTAGCGAATTAATGGTTGAAATGTCTTGATATCTTCTAATATTTACAATTCCTCTATAAGTCGGACTTTTTAAAATTTCTTTCTGCATAGTTCCCAGCACACATACAGGGTAGTGTTCGAGAAGCAAGTCGTTCACATACTGAAAACTGTCTTCATAAGCTATGTCACCAGAGTCACATTTCAAACTGCGTACTTCATACATTTGATGTCGAAAATTCATTTTCAATTCCTGATTTAAAGGATACCATGTTCTCAGATCTATAAAAGATAACACTTTTGTTTCATTTTGTCAGTTGCATAAGAAAATGCAAGTTCTTAATTTATAAAAGGATCCTCTTGAAAATTTTCAAAACCTTCTGTGTAGCACATCATGGTTGTAAATTACAAGTTTCAGGCACGTTTAGATCAGAGTATTAACAAGTCTAATTTTGTTTACAAAAGTTCTGTTGTGGCTTCCGAATCAACTTAATCAATATCGGAACTGTATCTTGGTAAAACGGGATGATTAACAAGTTCCATTATGTTTTGTCAACTTCTCATTTCACAATCTCTTTACAGATGGACTGTGTTTGATTTATTGAAGAAAGCTGGTGTACCATATGGACAATATTTATCACAAGGCAAATACGAGACTATGTCCTCATTGCCTCTTAATTGCGCAGAGAGGAATTGATACACGTGTTGAATTTTGTGCCATGCAAAAGTTAGTATAAAATCTTTAAGTAGCAGCAAGTGGTTCTCGACATCTAAGATTAAAAGTGTTTTGCTTTGTCCATACGCTAGAATGGCATTAAACACTCAATCACATTCTTCATCACAGTTTACACAACAGTGACCGTTGTACATATTACCTGCTGTTGAAGCTTATAGACTGATGAATGTATCAGAGAAATCTGTTGATTAATGCAACCACTCGCTGATACACTCCCAACACAATCTGACTTCGACAACTGCTGGCTTAAGACTGAAAGAAACATTAATTTATTCTTTCTTATATACTATATGAATCGAAAATGGCCACGGTTTTGCATTATAATCGCTTGAATTCGGACCTTTTCGAAAAATTATTGAAATATCACAGATTTTGGCATTTTAAACTCATTCCAGGCTGAAATGGTGGTATTTTGATATTTACCCAAATATACATTTGTCCAAAATATACTCATTTCTGATACACACTATCTACCAAATAGTATTTGGGCAACTGTGAAATTCAGTATGTCAGTTGACTTGTGTTTCATGGCCTTCAGCATACGACCACTGGTGTTTGTCCACATTAGCATAAATACAGAGGTCTACTGTAACATTCTGGATAATGAAGTGCTCCCAACATTGTGGCGTTTTTACGGAATAGACCCATGTTACTTCCAGGATGATAATGCCAGGTGCCATGTTTCAAGGGCAACTATGCAATGGGGATGCCGACAATAATGTTCGCCGAATGGACTGGCCTGCCCAGAGCCCCAACCTCAACCCTATAGAACATCTTTCGTCATGTGAGAGTTTATCGGGTGTGGCAGCAATCCATTGCTCAACTCATGGAATGGTGCAAGAGGAAAGGTGACGAATCGCTGTGGATGTCCTGCAAGCACGTGTAGAGGGCATGCCAAACAGGGTGGCTGCTGTTATAACCGCAAGAATTGGTCCTACGAAATTCTTACATGGTGAATAACAACAAGCAAATATTGTGGATAGGTGCCCAATTATTTTTTGGTAGATAGTGCATTTGTGTGTTAGAAATTGTAAAATAAACTTAATAGAAACATATTCTAAAAAAGTATACTTTCGTTAGCTTCCAAAAATCCTATCGGCATTCTAAACCTAATGTGTTAATTTAAACTTTGGAATGCTGTGTTTCGTTAATATTAGTCCTAAATATATACATTTGGTAAAAAATTTTAGTTGGCCACATTTGTAAAATAAACTTATTAGATACAAAGATTGGTTTAAAAACTTTTAGTTTCATAAAGAATATGTGTTTTACAGAACATATACACACGTATGTTTAAAATGTTAGCGAGCAAAATATTTGGATAGAAGCATTTTTAAAGACTGGAAAACAGATTTTTCTAATATTTAGTTTTGATTATTGAACAACATAATATTTGCATCATTACTTTGAAATTTCTCAAATTTGTTTGTTTGGGTTAGCGTTCCTGGTCTTGAAATATTTTACGTGCTTTGCTGGAGACGTGAAATTTTGCTCTTAGAGGTAGGGTGGGGCAAGTCTGCCTCGGCAGGTATAGTGTAACTTTTGCTGGCTGGAAGAGCTGATTCCCATGTCCAGGTAACTGCTTCCTCGCCCAACCGGTGCAACATCTGTGTCGGCATGAGAAAGGGGGCTGACTTATTTGTTCCTGTTGGGAGACCGGGGCAGGCTCCCAATTCACTTGGTGTGTGAAAAGAGGAGCGAAGCATGGCAGTCGTGCCAGTCGGCACATCGTGGAGTCGGGGATCCCTTAACTCTCAGGGCGGCGCTTAGTGCAGACTTCTCCGGGCGCACTGGGAATGGTGGGCGGGGTGTGCAGAGGCGAAAGACCGGAGCAGGGGAAGGCGATAGTAGTCGATTAGCGAGGGTGAGTTTGTGGACAGGCGGACGAGGTGTGAGGGAGACAAAAAGTAGGATGCATACTTGAGCGCTCACTCTCGGGGGATGTTGTGGAGCCAGGCAGTGTTCTGAATACTTCCAAGGACAGAGGTCCACTAGCCCCCCTCGATCAATCTTTCCTTGGGAGGCTAACCTTCACAAGTCTGCCTCTTGGCCGGCTAGCCTTCACAAGTTCGCCTCCCTAACCCTTGTACCGCATGAACGGACAGTAATATCGAGCATCTACACTGTTTTGGGTATTTTATGTGCTAAACTCTCGTTCATAACCGAATACAACAGGACTGTTTATACAATGACTGAGGAATATTATGCGCCCTGACAGATATGGGGCTGTATATTTATGAAAACACTATAAAATACATATGTTTATCTATAATTGTTTTTGAGAGCAAAGCAATTTCCTGGGATAGTTGTGTTAGGTTAAATTAAATTTGTTTGCATGCAATTTAATTACTTTGTTAGTGTGTTCAATGATTTTTGTAAGGCATCCCTTGATGCATGTTTCGAGAGCCAATAAGGGTATAGTACATGTGACTTTGTGTATGTGTACTTTTGTTGGGAGGTGGTGTGGAGTAATGGTGATTTGTAATGTTATATTAACTGGGCGTTTCGTTTGTTTAATGATCAGTTAGCATTTATTTCTTTCATTCCGTAATCCACAATTAAAGCCAGTTTAATGCTACGTAGTTAAAGTAATTTGGTTAATTATTAAAGTAATTCGTTCGGTAACCTATTTGATCGTAGTGAGCCAGATCATACGCGCATGCTCTCGCTCGATCTACAAATTTAAAAAAATTTAATGTCCCTTATACCACTCTTACACCAATTATAACACCTATATGAAAAATTAGAACCCACTCACCTCTGGTCATTCTACTCCGGGATGCCACAGAGGACACATCAATGCTGCTCTGCCAATATCACCCTTATGACACCACTAAATTGAGAAAAAAATTTTGACTAAAAAAATTAATCAAAGAATGCTCTTATTAATCGAATTAAACAATGTAATGAATCGATTAATGAATTAAATTAAACAATCACTCAATTGAACAATTATTTAATCCCATTTGCATATCATTAGGCACTTATACCACTCTTGCATTAAATGTAACTTAGACCACTCTTGTACTAGGTG
The DNA here is from genome assembly GCA_029891345.1 of Dryococelus australis. Taxonomy (NCBI): domain Eukaryota; kingdom Metazoa; phylum Arthropoda; class Insecta; order Phasmatodea; family Phasmatidae; genus Dryococelus; species Dryococelus australis. Next base: position 68,443,484 of record CM057002.1, on the reverse strand, counting down.
AGCCAGAAGTGGGTTGCTCCCTCTACTTTAGTTCTATAGCAGCTAGCCTAAAGGGATGTCTTTGTCTTTGACTCGACAATCATGTAGCTGCGACCTGCATCATCGCTAACTGGTTGTTGACAGTACCAATTCTGCGATCAAGTTTTCACCAAAACATAGATATGCTCCTTTTATAAATTTTCGTTTCAGTAAAATTCTAGACTCAGAACAGTAAGGATGTAAAATGTCAACTATGTGTCTGCTGTGTCGCTTCTTTGGTAATGCATTTACAGCTTTGCGGAATTTACATGACATAACGACATTTCAGAGCGACTTCTGCCAGTCAGTTTACATGGAGTGATATTTTGAAGAGATATTCTAAAACTTGTAGCAATGGTTCTCTGCAAAGACAATTAGCACCATACGCTCCGCAATCAGCTCCGCGCGCTCATCATTTGACTCCGCACACTTCGCAATCAGCTCTGAGCTCTGCAATCGACTTCGCAGGTTAGTGATGGTAACATGTATCTCTTCAAGCAAAATGTTACTCTACCCATATGCATGCTTGCTGAAGATGAAGATAATTCCAAAGAATCATGACATGCTAGTCTATATCCGCATATAGTGAGTTACATCATCGCAGGGCCATCGAATTGTGGGAAACATGCATCCTATTGAGCCTGCTGGAAGAAGAGAATGGTCTTCGGTTCGATAACATATACCTATATTCAAAATCGCTCCAGCAACCGAAATACCCGCGATTAGCACGAATAATGCAGCCAGTGGAAGGTGTGAGTTATTTCCCTTGCAGTGATAACGAAGCTGTCGTACCAACGAGCGAAGCATTGCAAAACTCAATAATTGCCTTCGACTACATTGCTTGCGAGAAACAAACTCACATTCAAGAATACTTTAGCATGGGACGGCACACGAAGGTGGACTGTGTGTACCTCGGCCAGACTTATTCACACATAGCCAAACAGGAGTCTGCGACAACACAAACATGTTGATGCTTTTTCGCATGGACGATATGAATTTACGTTGTGTTTACTATGATCATGTCAATGCGGACATGATGCTATCAAACTTTAAAGATATGTGTGTCTTTTGCTGGAAAGAGAAATATGGATTTTTGACTATCGCTAAGGACTGTCCACTGCATAGAGGCAGGTACAGATGAGAATTCGATCAATTTGTAGACACCTGTCGAGAATGAGTTACACAAAGAACTGTTTGTATATATGTATAATTTTATAAATAAAAATATATTCGAAGTATGTAGAATTTAATTAATTTTTTTTTAATGTCCTATAGCATTCCAGCAGGATCCTTTCACTAGGTGTCCTGTCAGGGGCCGAGTCTCATGCTCTGTCATTCCAGGAAAAATTTAAGCACTTGCCAACCAGGCGTCAGGTGCTGTACACACAAAAAAAGCATAGTTATAAACATGTACCAACCAATAAATATTGTGGGAGCATCGATCATGGTACTTTACATTAGGCGAAAAAAAGTTCCATTTCAGAGTATGGGACCGATAAGGACAGCACAGCTACACACACCGATGCAAGCATATATAAAAAAATTTAAAGGAATACTGATAAGTACATACCAACCAGAAAAATCACTAATTGCACAAGCGTCTGGTGCTACACGCTGTGTGTTAAACGATGGCATATAAGACCAGGCTGTCCCAGTTAGTACAACAGAATATCAAACGACTTTTGTACGAACTAACGAAAACGAAACTAACAAATTCAGAGTACTGCCAACACTCGCAACAATTTCTGAGGACACCATATTGAATTTCATATGTTTTCGCAGCCTAGGTGATGCTAGAGTATTAATAAACGAATTAGACACCAGATAACAGATATATTTGGTAATGTTTATGAAGTATAGGCGTTGTTGTAGACACTGTCCATGAATTATATTTTCATCATGTAGGTGATGTTAATATCTCGATTATGACACCTGCTATCGGTCTGTTCCGAATGGTGAGAATGATCATTCCTGCAAAGTACATAAACTATTATATTCTGGAATAAAAGTATTTATTGGAAATAATTTTTATACATACAGATATTTTTAATAAATAAAACACAACATATTTTGTACATAAAATTTATTCAGGTAAATACAACATGAGAAACAGATGCACATTGAAAATTAATATTTTACGCTTCGTTTTGTGTATTGCAAGGCACTGTTCCCCATTGAGTCCTGATTTCCATGGATAATAAGTATAAAGCTTAAAACACTGTTTGCAGACATGAACTTTGTGCCTAGAGAAGTAATGTGAGAGCTAACCAGTTGTGAAAAGTTGCATATATAACAATAATGGAAACTATTCTTAGTTACCTCCTTTACCATCAGAAGATCAATATGTTCAGGTTTCTCGTTCTTCGTCACATGTAGTGGTACCCTTTTCCCCTGTCATTCAGTGTGTACACATTTACAGACACTCTAGGGTCGTCGTTCTCAAAGACCCTTACTTGCTGCAGAGGAGTCGGAAAATCAAGTCTGCTAAAATCATAATTTTCTTCCATCTAAGCCATACCTCATGTTCACATGCAGAAGTTTGTGTTGCCTTAAGAAATCCAGCCAACACTGACCACTTGAAACATTGGGTGTCATAGTTGTGGGGATTGATTACGGCCACATTTGTGCTTGATAAAGTCGGGAAGGCCACCATATGTCGACAGCTGTGGAGGCTCATCCTCTATGTTACTTGGAGAAGGTCCTTTGCACATATGCACCCTTAGGCTAACCATCCATGAAATCGACACTCCACACTTCGAACATATGTACTTTACTTGGGCTAGGCTCCTTTCACAGCCATACCTCTCATATCGACGGACACCACTGCGGCTCGTGGAGGTCTTTTCACAGAAGTGGCACTTATGTCGGAATGGTTTAGCAGAAGTGGTTAACCGTACATTTGCTGTTGTTGATGGAACAGAGGTCGGCGGTCCAGTTGGTGATGCAGGTGTCACAGCTGATGAACTGGATGGTACTTCTGCAGACGTTGACCGTACAGTTTCTGGAACAGAGGCCGATGCTCCTGTTGGTGTCGTAACTGAAGACATGATTGGTACTACCACAGACTCTGTGCTAAACATTCCAGAAGTCGATGATGGTATTGGTACCATGCCCGCAACAGACAGCAATGTTATTGTAAGCAGTCCATCCGAAGAGGTCGATACCGATGCTACTATAGGAATGCTGCTCGAAGAAGTCAATGACACTGTTGGTACCACTACCAAAGAAGTCGATGGAACTACCGTAGATGCCATTAGCTTTGGAGTGTCTTAAGATATTGCAGATGTGGATCTGTAGAAGCTAGCAGAGACGATCCACCTTTGATCTTAGCCACTGACAAACTAAGCATCTTCGCTGACCCCCCCTACAGCTTTTAATATATATGAGTATGCAATCCCTATGATGTCATACTGACTTTGAACCAATCGTATTGGACCATTTACCCACAGTGCTGCCCTGTAAAAAACATAGCAAGAAGTGCAAAGACAATGTTTTGTCGTTCATCGGGAAGCGAGTGCAAGTATTGTGGCAACCCATTCGGAAATAGAACCTGTGCCAAATATCATGAAGATATTAATTATCCATTTGCTATTGCCTACAAGACCTATCAGTGTGCTTACTGCAGTGTGGTATGATTTAAGTTACAAACAGTAAGAAAAAAGCGCTCATTTAGAAAACCTACACACGCACATCAATTATGTATGTACTCTGTGCTTAGAAGATGCAAGACATAAAGAGCAGAGGTTTAGCTTAAGTAGTGTAGTAGTTACAGAAGACATGTGGGTCACCAGCACCTCTCGGCGTGAACCCACTGGAAGCATAAACCATCCCGTCGCACCTTTCCGTGCATGGTATACACTATCGACCAAGAAAGCAACTCGACCTCTGCAAGTGCTGTAAGTACATCACCGTCCTTGACAAAACACACTTACTTGTTACATATGCTATTGAAAGTTTATTGGAACCAACACATATACCCTGACTGCGGTGGAAACAATGCACCATCCTCCAATAGAAGGTATCACAGGTTCAATTCCCATAGAGAGTCCAATCATATCACAGGTAAAAAAATTCAGTGGTAATGCACGCCAACATGAATGTATTCATTTCATGTTCGCCCGCAGTGAACAGACAATGTATGTCGTTCGTCGGGAAGCAAGTCATTCCTCAAACACCCCAAAGTCATCCGCTAACCACCCCAATGCCAAAACATCATGAAGACAGTAACTGCTCGTTTGCCATCGTCTACAGGACCTATGCATGCGGTGCGGTGCGGTGCGGTGCGGAATGGGGGTGTGTTTTGCAAGCACACAGCAGGAAGTGTTCGAATGAAGACTAAGTTGATCGTGTAAGATGAAAGGCTGCAAAGAGGTTGAGAGACCAAATTGGCAGGTGAAACAGCGAACATTCGCTTAAGTTATCCAGTCCAGCAACCATGCATACATATGCAGCACATCTACTGGAGCAGCCCAAAACGGACAACGCACAAACTAGAATGCGGTGCGATTGTTTGTAATTACAGACAGTGATACTCCGTCATCATGACCAACCTGCACTCGTGTACCGAGCCTTCAATACTTACAATTACATGTAGCCATACCCAGTCTTCATGACCCAGCTTGCACTCTTGTGCCGAAATTTCTATGCGTGTACTTACATTCACTTCCCGTCCAGCAACCATGCAGACGTATGCACAACGCAGTCATCTACTGAGGCAGCCCCGATATGTACAACACAAACTAGCATGTAGTGTGAACAGTATACAAGCGAGCATAATGTAAAATGGACGTCATTTCGCCCGCGAGCGTGGCGGAAAGCGTATCGTTTCGTCTACATTCTCTTACCACGATCGCGTACTCTGTTCCAATATGAAGACTGAATAAACGATCAAACATAACATCTAGCCTATATCACCACCGACATCGTCAACATCAAGGTACGCTGAAGATTCGCTACAAGCATTATGATATTAATGTCGCGTGAAAATACTTTTAGTAACAGTAGTAATGCACGACAACGTGGAAGTTACCATTGCATGTTCAGCCCAGCATACATGGCGTTCTACTGTGATAACTGGGATCCTGTGTTTACCTACAGCAATGCCCTGTATAGGTATAACAGGAAGTGCAAAGGCAATGGTTACCATTCATGGGTAAGCATGGGCAAGACATTCGCTAACCGCACCAATGCCGAATGTCGGGAAGATAGTAACTGCCCATTTGTCATCGTCTACAAGACCCACACATGTGTTAACTGCAATGTTGCATATGTGAATAAGGTTGACTGTGGGGTTAAAGGTACCTACTAATAATAAAAGGGATGTGGGTTCTAGTCCCCGTGCTTGCAAATGTGTATTATTCGTAAATTATATTTTCTGTTATTAATTTATCAGATTTGTGTTCTAGAAGAAAAAAACTAATCTTCATACCTATTTTTAAATCGAACATTTGATAAACCCTTCCATGTATAAGGCATGCGTTAACTGTCTGCATACGAATCACGTAGGAGACTTGTCGTTGTTGCAGAATTATAAGTGGTCCAGTCAAAATATTTAATAAATGCCTTCCCACAAGCATACATCAACCAATGACAGTAGACAAACTGCTGTTGGGTGCTTATAGTATTGAAGTCTACCATGTATTCATATTTTTTCGCGAAAAAAAAATACTAGCTCTAGTAATATGTCACAAGCGTTTTTTTTAACAAACGGTAACATAAAAGCGTCTTATTTTCGGTTAAATTTTACCTGCAAAATAGACCATATAAAAAAAATACTATAACACTATCCATGTACGATTGTGTTGCAATGTCCCTTTGGTGCACATTTACTAAAGTGGTTAAGCTTTGTTTGTGCGATGTGGAGGAATACCGGTGAATAGCACAGTGCCACAGAAACCTAAGACTCTCCAAATTTGTTGTATAAATGACTCATAATACTGTAAACGAGCAGGCTGATCAGGGGGCAGAAGCACCTGCACTGGCTGGTAGTGATGTGCGCGCACCTGTCTTGCTGTAAAATGTGATATAATGTAGACTGCGATGCGTTCAGTAAATTAGGAATTTCTCGGGTACTGGTATTTTGGTTAGCATTAGTATAGTCCAAACCATCGTGATCGTTGTCTTATCGTAGTCGGGGTAATTTGCGCATATATTTCCTGTTTCTGTCAAACGCTGATGAACTAACATGAATACACATGCGTATGGTAAAAAACTGGGCTGGAATCTTTTCAGTGTATCGACAATGCATAGCTGATGCATCTCGCAACATTTTACCATAGGCTACTTGAGAATCGTCGTACACGTTGTGAAGAACTGTCTGCTATGTAAACTACCAACGCAGTGCTTGTAGGCCAGCAACCTCGTTGCCACTTGGTACAAAACCAGGAACCAATTCAATGGGGAACTTGCAGCAGTAACTTCTCAGCGTTCACCTGGTAAAGGCTGTTCCCGATAAAGTAAGCACTTTTGAAATGAACCTTAAGAAAAAGTTACTGCCTTTGCAGGCAAATATTTTAATAAGCGCACTCTGTGACATTCGTCCAGTAAAGTTGGTAACGATGGATTGAAAGTAGTTCCATATCTAAACGTCGAATAAAAAGTGTTAGGTAGCCATTTCTGATCATTTAATTATTTATTTCGTTCTCTGTTATTTTTTAATGCGTCGAAGTGTAAAAGTGAACAGAATTGTAAAATATTTACTTTTCTAATGATTTAACGGTTAAACTTGACCGACGCATGAATAAAGTGATGAGGCTCATGGCATTGCTAATTTTACATAAGGCGGAAGAATACACAACGTGCATTCGAGTAGATCTCAAGCAGGGCTTTCAAAAGTGTTCATTTTCCCTTGAACAGCCTATATAAAACGTCGTTGCATTAAGACTAGAGCAAGAGCCAAGTTGTCTGTTGACACGTCATGCACGACCGTTTTAGGGGACTGTCTGCCTCCAAGGCAACCACTAATATGCGTTCCGACTAAACATGTGAATAATGAGGTAACGGCCGGGATTAGTAGATACCACCAAGGCGACCTTTTTTTTTTAAATTGACTTTTGCATGCTGATTTCTAACAGGTGGGATCAAATTGTTTCAAGGTGAGAGGTACAAATATAAGCAACAGGATGATGCAAACCCTATTTAAAGTAGGACGGGATGTACTCTCCGTGACACCGATTTATGCGGTTACCTACCTTGTGACGATTTGTTCGTATGCTACTTTGCATTGCTGCGTCGTAAGTAATTTCCAATTTGTCGTTGCACAACACACTGCTAATCTCCACTTTCAGGGACTCCTACCACCCTCCTACACCACTGCAGACCCTTACGTCGTTTATTGTATGTTTTTCTCTTTTTTATTGTCCTAAGGATTCCTCTCACACCTGGTTAACTACGATAACGAGTAAACCTGTACGCGAGATCATTAAACTCAGAAAATAATATGATTGCATCGTTTTTTTTACATGGTGTCGGTTTTCTTTTTTTCGAACACACAAACAAAATCAATTAAACTCTTTATAAAACAGTAAAACATGGACAATTGAACTGCATTGCCTTAATTAGTTTTTAGATATGCTAGGCCAAAATTAATTTACAAATATTCAGGAACAGCCATAGATTAAAAAAAAAAAAAAAAAAAACATATGCAAGGCTTTTCCTACTTTCAGCAATAAAAAATTTGGCCAGTTTTTTTATATTCGTGATTTTCACATCTGACTATGCAAAAACTATGGGAAAAATCGCTTTCTGATTAAGGAAAATAACACGTAATGTGCACAAGAAAAAAGGCTTTTTGTCACTCAAGTCAAATGACGTAACTTTTTTTTTTTTTTGCCACTCATCAAAATTAAGAATTATTTCTGCAGTACCGCGAAGTCCATCAGCAATATATCCGTCTTACATTATAGTTACAGTCCTGCCATTTCGATTCTGTATACCTGCCCAGTCTGCGGTCATTTTACAATAATCGTATTTTTTAAAACCGGAATATAAACCCACTAGTGTTAACACTATAAAACTAACTACGTACGGATGTGTTGGAATGCTCCTTTGGTGCACATTGTTGGAGTCAGTTAAGCTTTGATTGTGCAATGTGGAGGAATACTAGGGGAGCAAACTTTAACATGTCTTCAGAAGGATATGTGAATGGACTATAGTATTTGTACAAGGAAACTTGTTGCCAAATATATTTTCTTAATACTAAAAATTAATTATAGTGAATGCCACGAAACCTTAGTGCAGAATAAGTAAAATTGATATGGAAATATACATATGTTACAGATCTCAAGTCCTTTTATTATTATTATTATTATTATATATTTAAATATATAAACGTATTTTTGTATGTTTTACACACTCCTATGTGTGGTAAATATAAAATATTTCATCCGTAGAGTTACAAGAAAATGTTTGACAACTGGTCTCCAAAGAATTGTTTTACTGTGTTGAACAAGGCTTAAGTCGCGTGGAACTGGCGAGACACACATTACCATTTCGCTGTTTTTCTCTCTCGATGACGTCAGCGAATATTGACAGGTATGCACCCGGTAACGAAGAAGACAAAGTGGTTCCATTTCTCAACTTTCAGTTTTAAAAAAGTGTCAGGCAAATATTTGTGAACACTGAAAATAATTTATAGTGCTTTCTTTTTTAGATTAGTATATATTTTATAAAAATTACCTCAAATTATTCTACAGTATCACTTGACTACTAAATGATGGGAGTATAGCAGATCTTAAACAGAGCTTACAAAAGCGCTCAGTTTACCACGGGGGTTGTTATTAATGTACATATAGCTGAGGGTGGGTACTTTATCACACCCTCCCTTTCAAATTGACACGCTTTTTCCAGCCCGCATAATCGACTGTGAGTAAGTTATTAATTTCGACTGGGGTGCGCTCTCGCGACTTGGTGATTGTTAGAGTTCCTGAAGGCGTGATGGCTGACGGGGGAAAAAAAGGGTGGAGGGGTGCGAAGGTAGCAAATGGCTCGAGGCAGCGCTCGTAAATAGTCTGGGGGGGGGGGGGGTGTTCGTGCCACTGCTTAATTTTCGTGGTGGCTATAGAGTTGAGGTGGTCCTACGCCAGCGCCGCTAACAGAACAGAACAGAAAATACCAAAATAAAGTTTTATCTGTGCCCGGCTGTTGGCGATAACTGACCTCTGTTGTATATATTTCAAACCAAATAAAATTAAAGAAATTCCGATTTAACATTATTCAATTCTTTTATCTGGTAGTAGCCGAAAGGATGATCATCGGACATATTTTTAGTCCCACCTCATCCATATTGATCACAATCAAAAGTCATGAACTCTGTTACGAAATGAAATTATTATAATTAAAATTATTTGTTTTGGGGATGGGGCTTTTTTTATTTTTTTATTTAGAAGGAAATATATAATTTGACATTTAATAATTTTTAATGTAGCTAATATATTAAAACAGTAAATATAAAATTTGATATGTTATTTCGCTAACTTTAACTTGTAATGGGAAACCACTGCCAGGAGAACTCTAGTACAAAAATGAAGATTGATGAAATGGGATAACGATTATGATGATGGTGTTATTGTTTCTTTCGAGATTGGAAATTTCTAAGGGGTCCCAAACCGCGTTGTTATGAGTGTGGGAAGGCGGCTGTCAGTCTGGAAGCCCGTATTTTAAAATTTACTACAGTATCGACTCTTATTATATCTCAAGCATTTCTCTCATTAAGAGAAAGGTGAGCTAATATCTTCCCCCGGCACTCAGCATGGTTTTTCTGGGATCTACCCGGACCCCAGACCACTCACTAAGTGTCAGGAGCCAGGGACACGCCCTTCCCGACGAGTGACCTCAACCGCCCACCAGCAGCCTAGCCGGCACCCAACCCTAATACAGAGGCCACCATCTGGCGACGCTACAGCTGCACAAGTCCCCTAACGGGCCCCTTGTCCACTCCCGAAACATTTTTCTACAGCTTCTTACACAATAGAAAACTTTAGCATTTGACTTTACGTTTCCTTTCCTCCGACGAAACCACCAATACACAATACTATTGTAAAGTCACAGTTCAGACAATTGAAGATCGATTCTGCCAGCTTCCTTAAAATGTGTATCTTGTTATGTAAATAATTATTATATTATCCAGGAATGCATTTTACGCGCCTTTTATAAATACAGGCTTGAAATTTATATTAAAAATTTATTTCAAAACAAAAAACAAATTTATTTACCTTATTAAAATATGTCAATTCATATATTTCCTATTCACAATATATTTGATTGCCAATTATTTAATTCCAGACGAGCTTTGTTTATTATACCGAGATTAAAATCGCCCTACAGTAAAATAACGCACTTTCCACACAACCTCTGATAGATTATCGGCAAAATGGCTTCTTAACTTTGACTTTAAATTTAAATTTTTCGAAATGGTAAAGTCAAGAGTGCCAAGCTCCATAAGAAACATGTCGGAAAGCAAACGTAAAGTCAAATGGTAAAGTTTTCAATTGTGTAAGTGCCTTACTACGGAGTCCCCCCCCCCCCCCCATTTCCATGCCATTCCCTTTCCGGTCAGGCGCTTTTATCGCAGCTTGTGATGATATTTGACAGTGCTGAACGACCGCCGTTATTCATTCTTGCTCCAGGTGGTCCTTCCTCACACATTGTGTTCTTCATTGGGATGCTGCAGCTGTGTGTTTGGTGGAAGGGGGGGGGGGGGGTTGATATTTTTCTCTCTTATCTGGAGAATGATAGGCCTTTATATCTGTGTGCTATCCGCGCCTGGTAGGCATTTCGTGTTAAGTCGTTCGCTATGGCAGACCAGCGCCGCGGCAGCAACGTCATCATAATCTCCGAGGAGGAGGATGCGGAACTTCTTAGAGCTGTTGCTGCGGCCGAAGCTCGGGCAACACACAGCCTCACAGCCGGAGAGCGCAGCGACGTCGACGCGTGGACCCCGCGACAGCCTACTGACTGAGTGAGACATGTCGGACCTCGTGACAGGTCGTGGAGGGCGGTCGCACCTTCTCACAGCAGGCGAGCGCAGAGACGTCGATGCGGGGCTGTTCGTAGCCCCTTCACCTCCATCTGACAGCGACGACTACGACTACGACGAAGACGTAGTCGTCCACAACCGCCGAGGTCGCGGTCACCGGCGGCGCCATGGCAGGTTGGGTCGGGTCGACGCCCATAGCTGTCGTGGTGACGATGACCGAGGCTCCAGTGTCGCCCGCATCCTCCGAGGCCCTCCCGGAGGAGGAGTAGGTAGGCGATGACCGCATCGTTCATAACGCTGGCAATCCCCTCCTGTTGACGCGGTGTGGCCGCTGACAAATGCCTTGGAACAGCACACGGTGCCACGGTGAGAGGCCATCGAAGTTCAGCGGGAGGCCAATGATGTTCAGAGAACAGCGAGCGCAATTCTGCTCTGCTTAGACTCTAAACTGGAGATGAATACATAACCCAACCAGAGTCCAAGCTATTGTAATTGATACGGCAACTTAAAAAAATATTATCCATCAGATAAATACGAATTTTAAAATTTATTCCAAATTGCTTTTTCCTGAGTTAGTAATTGTGAGTGCAGCATTTACTGTAACGAAGCTATAGTAATAGTAGTCCTGTTTGTATATACTGTTCATGTAAAACTGAACTATTTTGAAAGTCCTGCTTAAGATTTACTTGTATACACATTGTGTATTTTCCCCCCATATGTAAAACTAACATTGCCATTGGCCAGATCACTTTAATAATGAGTCGGTCCATTGAAAATGTAAATTTATTACCAAAGCAAAATTTTTAAAACTCTGCTAATTCCTACACATATATGCTTTAATAAAACAGAAAGCAAAATAAATTATTTCAATATTTACAAATATTTCCCTAGTATTTTTAATTTAACGTCAAGATATGGAACTACTTTCTCTCCTTCTTCCTTGCCAACTTCACTGCAGGGTACGAGTGTGTCACTGAGTGTGCCTATTAAAATATTAAAAACTCGAGAAAAATACATATAACATTGTTCATCCAGTGTTATAGAAGATTTTTCGGCTCAAAATATGTTTGCGATTTTCCACTGTGAATTGTACAATCGTATGCTTTGGTTAATTTTCTTTCGTTTTTACAACTTTCCTTCTCAAACAACGTGTTTTTGAACGTATCTTGCACATCAGAACAGAAAGGGAATGCACTATAGAAAAATATACGAAAAACACAGTTCTTTGTTGCCGCAATAAAGAAATTAAAAAAGTAAGGAAATAACAGGGATTGTTTGTGTCTTTTTTGTTGTGAACACGCTTTCTTTTTTCGTTGACAGGCGACTTCCGGGACTCGCCAACAGTTTGCGCTACTGTTTTTTGTAGTGAAGGTAAACGTAATGTAAATGCGATGAGCAAAACAGACAATTGACAATATTAAATACACAAAATATATATGCGTAAATTTACACATACAAATTTTTGGTAATTTTACATTTTGTATTTGTAATTTATAAAAACAACTACAGTACGAGTAATTTTACTGAAATATTCTTAACAAGTCAGAGTGATACATGTATTTGATGTAATTCATGAATGTATGGATTACTAAACTAAATATTGGCGTTAATTTACTCATTTTGAAGTATGTGTAAAAATTCACCCTCTCACTTTTTTAAAGCCTTAAGTTGTTTATTTTTACAGCTGCATAGGTATTTGTATGAACGCTCAATGTAAGTATATATCACATTTTCAATTGTGTAATTTTACAATGACCGTGTGTATGTGTAAACTAGCATTACATTGTGGAGTATCTGTGAGCGTATATTTACACATACAAAGTTTCCGTAATTTTACATTTATACGTGTAATTTGTTCAAACGAGTACAGTATTTTCAATTTTACACCAATGTTCCTGTGTGATTTCAAATATAACTAGCGTACAAGTATTTATTTAAAACATGCGATCTAGTAGTAGGGATTAGAACTACTTCGAATTCCTGTTGTGTGTTCAAAAAGAAATATTAACACCAGCTGATAAAATACGCTGGCTTTTGTATATAACTACCTATTCTATATCTGAAATCGATTGTTGCCCACATTTTGGAGACAACTATTTATAGCCCTGTTAAACCAGCAAGTTACAAAAAAAAAAGGAGTAAATATCATGAAAATTATCAAAATACACACACAAAGTGTCTTGAGCATTATGATCATAGTGATCATGCGTAACGTCGTTTGATCTTGAAATTGATGGTTCATTCTGAAGGCAGGATAACGATCACATTAGAGAGAAAGTTATCATTACTGTTCATATAAAGATCTATTTTACCGAATGATAACCCATTTTCAGTGGTGATCGTCCACAAAGAAGTATATTATCAGAGAGTTAATGAAATTAAGTCATGCAGCCTACTTTTATTGCAACTAAATGCATTATTGAACAGAAGTTTCCATTACGTGACAACTCCATGTCTTTCTGCAGAAATGCACTAAATATAAGTATTTAATATTGACAGTGTTCGGAAATTTCATATAATTTGCACGTAGTGTAATCTGCAAATATTTTAAAGTTATGTGGTTATATATTTCAAACATTGCTTCACTAAGTGCGTACAGTACAGGTGCATAATTACCAAATAGCGGCAACTGAGGTAAGTAATCCAAATTATGGTTGAATTATTACAGAACGTTACATTGCTATAAACGTAAACACGCGGATCCATAAATCGCCGAGTGATACACATACACTAGTATGCTGAGAATGTAAATAGTTTTTATAAATAAAGGATTTTTTTTAAATGGCGTCGTTAAAGTAGTTAGTGATGCCTATCATATCCTATAAAATTGTATTGCAATCAGTTCGTTGGTTATACAGTTATACATAAATATACAGACACTCACACAATTAAATAATTTTATCTTTCTAAGAAAATTAGACTTAGAACAAATGCATATAATCTTTAAAAACACCAAGTCAATGAAATTATTTATTACATGAAGAATAACACACTTTAACTATCTACATCAAGCAGCTAAGAATCGCCAGTGAGCGATTAGAACATCGAAAGAAAGAAAATAAAGAAAATATTTTATGTTGGTTACGAGCCTTTAGCTCTTCTTTATTCTTTTAATCAGAAGTACAATAAATACATTGTCATTATAATTCCTAAGTATAACAGTAAGACTCTAAATTCGAAACCGTGTGAAACCACTTATTTGCAGTAAAATTGAACTACTTGAATCAGTGAAAATAGTTCCACCTAGAATCAGTGCGAAATAACTTATTGCTTCAGTGAAAAATTTTCACTGATTAAATTAGTGATGTGGAACAATTTCACTGGTTGAATAAGTGACAGCCGACTACAGTGGCGAATTAAATCGCAATTAAACAATTTTGATTGAATATATCCAAATAATTACGAAAAATTAAACATATTAACTATTCTCTGCTATTTATATTGCGCAGTTTACCGCGATTTTAGAAAGTACAGAAGTTTCTGGAAGTGACTAGTATTAAATCCACACACTCCTTCCATTTCGATTTTAGGCCATTATTTAGATTGCATGGCCTTACTTTTGGTTTTTGAGATTAATTGCTACCGTTAGGATTGTTAAAACTATTAGTGTATGTGAGTGCACACTTTTCACGACATTATGAAGTTTAAACCGTCAAAAAGAGCGCTGTGATGATTACATGAAATCGAAATGAAAGATGTAAAACCGGAATGAAAGGCTGAATGTTCATATTACATCGTAAAATGGTGTTTTGAAAGGCGAAACATCTTAGAAAGTACTTGCATTTGTTTTATTGATCTATACATTGTTATTTCACTTGATACACATTGTTTAACGGCCATTTTTACACGCCGATTAACTAATCCCTAAGTTCCCTCAGTCAAAAAACAAACCACTGAAAAACAGTGAAAAAAAAATTACTGATGAATAACTGGAAAATGTCACTGAATCAATAAGTGAAGGAAATCTGGAATTTTTTCACTGTTTAATCAATTAAATTCACTGAAGTGATTGTTGAATTAGTCAGGTACTGTTGACTGATTGAAAGAGTGCAATTTTCACTGATTCAGATTTAGAGTGTAAGTTTGAAAGTTCGACGAACTAAGCAATTTGGTGTGACAGACACAGTGCAGTATCCGTGTGTATACGATATACAAGTATGCAAGGTGGGTGGAAAGTACAGTACAGTCAGAAGCATGGGTACGAAAAGAGACAAAATTGCTATGTGCGCCAGCTATAGCCTTATGAATCCATGAAGTGCCACGCTTCATACGGCAGGCAGCTGTTGGGAGATGTCACCTCCCTTCAGCGTTCGAGGAGTCGTCACTTTCCTGCTCCCAGACAGTCACATCTATGCTGAAACTACGAATTCGCATTCCCCCTTTTGTGATTTCCCCCAGGAAATCCGAGGATTCAATACGTTTAGTTCTAAAGAAAACAAATATAAAAGGGATGGAGGATGTTAAGCTGGAAGAGGACTTGAGAACTGCAGAGAAGTAAGCCCATGATTTTGCTATCGTTTGCATAAATTTTACTTTTATTTCCCGTATACACCGTTCATTGCATGGTTGTAACGTCATAAATTTGGGTCATAAGTATGTTATAGTTATTTAGTTATCTGTGTATTTTCCAGACGTAATCTGATTTCATGTATGTGTGTAAATATATAAAATTTTGATTGGCGCATTATCATATTAATTAGTATGTACATTCACTACGAATTAATTTTTAGATTTTGTTTTATTGTGCAAAACGTTTTTATATCTTTCCAGTCAGTTGATTTGTAATGTGTTCAGAAGGCTTTAGTCTCCGAGCAGTTGTTGATCCATTACCATTGTAACTAAATCACGTGGCGAGTAATTCATGCTTGTAGCACTCTCGTGATTGGTCAGTTTTTGAAAGCGTTATTTAATGAAGTTTTTGATTGAGAATTTTTATCCACCTTTGTTTCCGACGGCAGGACGCTGACCCGCGTGGGTTCAGCCCGGAGGAATTTTAACCAGTTTTAAGGCAAGTAGACAAACTCACGCCTGTAAGCGGGCCGTCTCGAAGGAGGCGAAGACGCGAGATTATTAGGAAGAAGCAGGTCCGTATCCGTTGCCGCCCTCGTCATTTTACAGCTTTAAATTAGTTTGGACTACAGCGGTGTGTATACATGTGCTGCAGTTGTATTAACACCATAGGCTCGATGGCCTAAATATGGAAACCAGCGAGGAGATGTCCTACTGTATCCAAGGGTGATGCTATTGACGACAACCAGATCGCTCAGAACTTCAAGAACGTCCAGACTTCTTGATATTAATTTTTAATAAACTAAATCAACGAATTTTTTATTTTTTTTAAAGAAGCATAGACGAAATTTTTCAACTTGAACTGGCCCTAGCTAATTAAACCACGCATACCCTGGCATTATCTAATTGCGTAATGCCCTGAACTAGTCTGGAGAAGGGAAACAAATAAATAAATTTTTCGTTCGGAAGTTCAAATTTTAATTCCCGACCATAAACTTAATGGAATATATCAGCCACGAGAAAGGCTAGCGTTGCTGATACCCCAAATGAACGCTTGTTTAAAATGTATTACACATTTCATGTCACTAACAATTTGGTCACAAGGATACAAATTAAATTTTATCCTTTGCTTGAAACGCATTTGCCGAGTTACGATCTCCTGATTTTTCATAGTGACATTTCTTGTTTGCGATAATTGAGTTTTGTTGCGTTACTTGTGTGTGTTCTTCTGTCATATATGTATGTACACTATATCCTGTCTCTACGTCTGTTATACCGTATCTCTGGTGTTACATATTCATATAACAAACATATTCTTATAACAAACATAACATATTCTTATAACAAAAATTTTTAACTCTTTAATAATTGGACTTTACTCTTCTTCGGGGACGTCGCTGGCGCATTCGTCGCTTGGGATGACGTTCGCACTTTCGTTAAGAAGGAATCGAGGGTGGGAGAGCCCACGGAACAACCCGGCAGAGGGATATCGGGAACTCTTTGGGGGGGGGGGGGGGGTAAATAGGGAAAACGGGACATTTTTTCCGAGTGACGTTGGCAAAGATGGGGGCGTGTCGCCCCAGCTCCCCAGCCCCGCGCCATCTCTCAAATCTCCAATTTTCCTACCACTCTCGTTCAGATGTTTTCTTCTTACGCACGCCCTTTGCGGTGAGTACTGGAGGAAGGAAGTGGCCTTCTGCATCGCCACAGACAATGACTGAAACATTTTCCCTTCTTTCTTTTGATATCAATACATGGACGTCCTTTGATCCCATAGTAGCAATTACATTTTATGGCTTTTTAATTAATTATATACCAGCTCCGTCCATGTTCCAGAATTTGCTAGCACTATTCATCAAATCGTTTTCAGAAAGTATTTCCATTAAAAGATCAAAATACTTCCCAACTGCTTCTCGACACAAACCCTTCTGCCTAACGGGTGGTGAGTTCCGGATTCCTTTTTAAGAACAAAAATTGCAAATTATACCTTGTCATCTGTGTTTTATTATTAAATTTATGCTTGAAACCAGACCTTTATGCAAACTGGAATGCCATTTGCCTAAGCTGTTTTCGTTCTGGTGCAAAAACTGCCGAACAAAGTCATTGAACGTGTGCCATTAATCACTTCTTATTTGCATTGCCTAAAATGCTTGTTGGTCCCAGTCCATGCTTTTTAATGTCCATTGATGGAAATCTCCTTCTAAGAGTGCTTGATGTGATGGAAAGTACTGTGCAGCTTCATTGATTCCAATATCACCAGCTTTTACTCTTAGGAAAGCTTCTGCCAAATTTTCCTCCATTGATACACCTACAGGAAAGCGTCCCTTCTTACGCATGTATTTCCTCGGCATTGCCAGGAAAAAAAAAAGAAATGAAAGCTGTTATAATTTAATTTTTATATTATATTAATTGTTTTGTAGAATAAGTTACTTGTCTCAGAATAATATTTACTAATTTCAAATGTAATAGGTCAATAAGGCCTACCAGATTTTCAAAAGTACACAGAGAAAATAGGTATTATGCATGAAAAAATATTTTGTGTAGGTCTAACCAAAATTGTGTTCTTATTTGGTTTGCGGCAACCATGTAAGATTTGTTTGGCATTACTAAAGATTATGTTATAATATGCACTGTATAATATGGATCTATGTTACATGTAATAATAAAAATAACAATATGCCTATAATGTTTCTTTCTTTTATTAACAAAAGCTATGCTTTAACGATGTCTCCTATTATGACAGTTTGCATTATTAAATGTTTTTGAGTGCTTCCTAGTATAATATTAGCCCTAAACTTCAACTAAATTTATGAAGTAACTAACTCATTTTTTGTTAGTGCACAGTACAGCAATGCACATGTCAATCACTTTTGTAAAGACAATTTACAAAATGTTACCATTAACAGCACAAGATTCATCATTATTGTATTTATAGCAAGGGAAATTTAATATCACATGATTACTGTTGAAGTTACATATGTGGGGCAACTCACCCCTGTGCACGAATTGGGGCATATAACCCCTAATAACCCAAGGCATCTCTCCCAAATACCAAGGGGGAGATAGCCCACCTCACTATCGTGTGTCCAGTACACTGTCATGGCGGTATTTCACTTTAGAAAACACCACAAAGAACAACCGCCTATAATATCATACAAATATGTGTGTGAAATGACGAAGTGATGAAATTAATTGATATAAAATAAACATGATTTGAAATTTGACGGTAAATAATTGCTAACGTTCTTGGAAAAAGAGCTGTCAAAACCAGAATTCTAAATATTCGTGAACAGTTGCCTAGTCACAATTCTTTGTAACATACAACTGAAATACAAATCAGCCAGCGAGGCCCATCTAGCGGTACATATTCATACTACGACGAGTGCAGCGTCTTCCCCGGTGGGGCATCTGTCCCAGAATCACCCTATGTTCCTTCTGTTGCATGAGACTCGTGCAGCCATTTTAGAAACCCTGTGCTTTTCGTCGAATCGCATTGCTCGGACTTGAGTTAGTGGTGCGAAACTTCAAGCGTAATTCAGGATAGTGAGCAGGAAACTTCAATTTTGTCTTCAGTGGTGTTTAGTTGATTTCAAATAAGTCCCATTAAGAATGGCCATCAAAAATTTCAATTGTTCAGCCATATCACTGCTAACTCTATGGTTCAGCAATATATCCATTGTTCTATGTAAAGATAGTTACAAATTCCAAATTTCGTCATGATTTGGAACTTAGTATCCCTCAAGTAATCCAAAATATCTTACTAATGTAAACATCTTCGAAGTTGAGGTTTTCACTCTTAATTAAACACTGCATTGTAAGGCTTTGAACTATATTAAAAAAAAAAAAAAAAAAAAAAATTAAGGGAATTTTGTACATAGGTAATAAACATATGCGCCTAAAGACGTTACACTTATTTTTGTCACACGAATATAATAGAAATGCAAGTAATGACAGAAATCGTTCATTTAAGCCGTTTTCGTTTTGTGCTTCATTGAGGAGTTCATCAACATCTCCCAGTTTCGTCGGAATTTCGCCCGCACTCCAACCAATGGAATCGGTTGCTGAAGATCCGCCTCGGTAAACATTTTTAAGGCTATTGCACCTACTTGATTTTCTAGAAATAAAATCGAGAATATCGCTTCATACAGACATACTTACGATACGTAAAGTATATATATTGATGGCAGAGCACACTTAAAAGTCTCAATTTTTATTACAACTATTCGCCGTATTTTATATTTCTGCTCTAATTTGTTCATTGTCTACAAGCCACAGCGTATTTTATCTGTGTATAAAATTACCTCGCAAAGACAGAGTCGAAATGAAACCGAAAAACTACTCATTACGACGTTTAGTAATAAATCTAATTAAGAATTGGAATAAACAATGCATGAGCGGGATGAGAGCACGCAACTGTAAGCCGCAAGCAGCAGCTCCTCTAAGACTCGGTAACAATACTTTAGGAGCATTCTGACATATCTCAAATACGGCAACTGGAAATAGTCATTGTTTACCAACATAATTAACGAAAACATTCAAACATTTTCTCCATTTTAAACGGTCATAATTAACAGACATAGACAGTTTTTAGTACAGAACATAGTTAATAACCGTGTGAGAAGTTTTGTATTAACTTAATGGTAAAAATCATGAAATACGAAAGGTTGCTAAGATCTATTACAATATGAAGATATATCAGTGAAAATGAACTTACCTTTGAATATATCAACGAGGTAATGCAGGTCCCATTTGGACAAAATATTCTGCATATCTTCATCCATTTAGCCTGTTTAACTTGTACACTGGACTAACTGCATTACAGGGCCTACTGATGGAAGCGCAGGACAACAGTTGAACTTTGGAACTCCAAACGCACCCTCCAGCGGAAGTCTCCTGAATTACAGCGACATAGAATATGCTGTCCAGATTCGAATATCACTCTGACGGTTGGGCAGACATGCACTTGCACTTCCCCTTCCCTCTGCACATGCACATGCACTTTTTTTTATTCACATAACAAGTAATAAATGTACATGAATATTAACATGTAATGAAATGACGCAGTACCCTCAAGTGCACTCTCAGGTGCACTCTCAACCGCACCCTCAAGCATAACGTCATACTCTAAAGTACTTTCAGGTACTCTCTGGTAATATCAGGTACTCTCAAGTTATCTCAGGTACTCTCAAGTACTCTAAATACTCTCAGATACTCTAACTACTCTCAAGTACTTCCAAGTATTTCAAAGTATTCTCTAGTACTCTCACATACTCTTACTACTCTCAAGCCATCCCAATTACACTCAAGTATTCAAGTACTTAATTACTCAAGTACTCCTGTACTGTTGTACTCAAGTACTGTTATACTCAAGAACTCAAACACTCAAAGATACCCAAATACATGTAAGTTTGAAGAGTGTTAGCGTGGGCGTGGGGAAATGCATGTTCATGGCCGTCATTTTGAATCAATTATATCGCAGGAGTTTTCTGCTCCCTCTACTGCAGCTGCTTGTCAGTTCCATCGCTGTTGTGTATCTGTAACAAAATAATGCCAAAATAGTATGTATAGTACTAAGCATTGTCAATATCTAATTTAATGGAAAGTTTTTAAAAGAAACATTGAAAATATCTACTAAACAGAGACCTGTTATATTGTTCATGTACGCAAATGTCGCAAAGAAAAGACCACTACTTATACAGATAGTGCAGATTATGTTCTGTCAGTTCAGTCTCTCTAGCTGCTAAAAGGCCAAATAATATATTTTTTTAAAGCTGGGATTATGCTTCATTTGGCAGCTGAAAAACATTTTTTTCAGCTAACCTGTTGCTATGTAAATGTAATTAGGAATTAAAATATAGCCTTCACAATCTAAAATATTTTGGGAAACAATTTTGATTTTATATTTGTACATTTCAGGTCTCTTTCAGCCCAGTCATCTTTTACTTAGGCCTACTTAATGCATGTAGACAAAAATACCGGCCACAGAAAGCATATCGCACCCTGAATACCTGACTATGGTAATAAAATATAGTATTTGCGATTCTTGTATTTTCCGTCTGTCGTACACACTCGAATAATGGCTTTGTAGGGCTTACTGATGGAAGCGCACGGCAACAGTTGAACATTCGAACTCCAAACGCACCCTCCAGCAGAACTATCCCTGCACCCCCACATGCACATGCAATTGCAGGTTTTTTATTTGCATGACAAGTAATGAATGTAGCGTAAATATTAACATGCAATGAAATTAGTATAGTACACCCGAGTGCACTCTCAAGTATACCCTCAAGAACACTCCCATACTCTCAAGTACTCATAATCTAACATATTGTAGTATATCAATATTTTTTTTTTTTTTTTTTTTTTTTAGTAACTACATATTAAATTAAAAACCACTGCACTACAATTCCCGTCAACATGCTCTCCTTACAGGGAACCAGAACTTAAATCCAGCGCATTATACTGTTCGGCCAATCTGACAAACTTATTAGTGGAAACTTCAGAAAATGTTTTGTCGTTGAAATTTAAGTTTTCCATCCCAACTCCATCTTCGCATATCAACCATTGTTTTTCAAGATGCAAATGATCAGTATAGACACACTGTCATTTTTCGCAAGATTATTTATTTCTAACAAATTTTCCCAGACAAATAATTTATTTTGTTTGTTTCTCAAAGCGTAAATTAAACAAAACATTGTCTGGCATTATATGGACTGTTGACTAATTTTCGTATTTACCTTCTAAAACAGGCGACGACAATGAATTCGAAATACTTGTTGTTAAGGGAAAAATGGCAAATAATCATATGCTTCCTTACAGCAATATCGTTCATAAACAAACGAAAACATATTCTACATCACTATCCTTGCAATTATGGATTCCTGAAACAAAACCTCATTTCATGTCAAAGCATATTGTGAGTATGCTTATACTGTATATAATATTACTATAATTTCAATCATCGATTTAGATGGTGAATAGACTTATTACACACACACAAATTCTAAATGAAGTAAAATACCTATATACACCATCCTTTTTTAATTTTGTCTACTTGGTATTGTACGGGAGAAAACATATATGAAAATCATTACCCCTGGGAAATTAAAATATTCTTAGGATGTACCATGTATATGCATATATGTATATACATATATATATGTATAAACACATATACATATTAATATATATGCATATAATGCATATGTATGTATATAGACATATTAAATGCATGTATATACATATTAAATTCATGTATATACATATGCGCATATATACATACATATTTGCATACAAACATACATATATGCACACAATCATATACATATATGCATATAATTACACATAATATGCATGTACATTTACATACATGCATAGACATAGGCTCATAGAATAGAGAAATCGAGTACTCGGGAACTAAACAACCAAGGTACTAAACAACAAAAGAACTAAATAAAAGAACTAATGATCTAAAGAACAAACTAAAGAACAAACTATAGAACGAAGTATAGAAAGAACTATAGAATGAACTATAGAACGAACTATAGAATGAATTATATAACTAACTAAAGAACGACCCGAGGAACGAACCGAGGAGCGGATCGAGGAACGCACCGAGGAACGAACTAAGGAACGAACCGAGGAACGAAATATGGAACGAACTATGGAACAATCCTTTTGTAGTCAATCGCTTCTACAAATATCTCCAGAAACTGTATGTACAAGAAAAAATAACAGAAGAAAACCAGAGGTACATTTACAATTGTGATTAAACCTCATTTTCACATGATCCTAATGAAGTTCATGTCATCGCTAAGAAAGTGACTTTAAAAGTTACCAAGTGTTATTTTGATTTTAAGATAGGCTGCACGAAGGTATAGGCTGTTCACGGTAAAATGAGCACTTTTTAAGGCCCTGCTAAATTGTCCCTTTTAGCAAATTTCTCTCTTTCCGCCACTTTTTAATGTAAACATTGTTATGTGACTAATAGACACAGTGGAAACATTTCATCATACTCAAAAGATAATGTGTGAGGCCGCAATAAAATGCATTTATTAGTGGTTAATGGCTTCTGGAAGGGCCTTAAAAAGTGCCCAATTTACTGTGAACAGCCTGTAAAGCAAGAAATACAATACAAAATAATAACCCAAGCTATTACACTGGAGATAGCTTGTTTGGATGTATTTTTTACCATATTTATTCTCCCTTTATCATTATCGGTTTAAAAAGAATATTGATAATCGGGATCCCCTACCCCAGACCATGCATGCACGTGGGACATACGATCGTAAAAAGAGAAAGTCAGAGAAAATACGAGATTTCGCAGGAGTGGTGAACCGTTTTGCGAACCTCGCGAGAAAAATGTCCTGGCAGGGGGTTTATTTATATTTTTTGTCTGCTGTGTGGTCGTGGCCCTCGCAGACAGGGGCTCGGCTTTAGCCAGGATCTTTTTACCGGGGGTTGCAACGGAAAACGTGGCTAAGGATGAAGGCAGCAGAATGGAAGGGGAAATTTCCTTCAGCTCTTCCATTCTTAACAAGCGAGATTAGCTCTTTCCCTTCGACCGGTTCTCTTTCGACGGCGTGGAGGAGAGATACGGAAGCACCTCGAACCGGTGGATAGTCTATTGTTCACGCAAATACTGGTCGGCGTTGCTACACCAGCCCTCGCACACGCCCCTGCAGTCTCGTTTTCCTGTCCCCTGGCTGCCCACTCGGAAAGTCGAAATTTCTCATGACTTTAAGGGGTGGCGCTGGAGGCGTGAAAGGGGTGAAAACTGTTTTTTCGCATCTTGCCGGTTTAGAAGGGCGCCAAGCAAAGGGGAAAGCGGGGTTGCGGTAGGATTTGGAACTGTGGGCAAGGCTGTTTCACGAGCCGGGAGTGTAAGGGTTGGGAAAGGGGGTTGGGTTTGGCGGAAATACGTTAAAAGGGGTTGTTGGAATGAGGAGGGGAGGGGGGCTGGTCGATAAGGCACACACAGACTCAGGTCCGAGAACTTGGCCGGCGGTATGATGTGGAGAAGGAAGAGGGGGAGGGGAGGTTTTGGTGAGATCCTGTTGGCTCTTGTATGTGTGCGGGTGGAAGGATAGGAGCACGAAAGTTTCTCCTTAAGCGGCCGGAAAACCGAGGCAGCGTTGCGATCACGCGCTGCAATTCCGTACAGCCAGAGCCGCAGCCTACAGCGGGCCGCACTGCGAAGAGGCGTTTGGAACCAATTACCGTGATACAGTTAATGTTTAGAAGTACTGGATGGAGATGAGAAGTTTTGACGGCTATTAAGAGTCCTACGTACTGAAACGTTTTCAGTGAAATCGTTGTTTGCACGTAAACGAGTATCTCGGTAAATAAAATATCTGGAAATATTACTTTACTTCAGAAAATATTTTAAAAACTATTATGTATAGCTTTTTTTTTTTTTTTTTTTTTTTTTTTCTTATTAAGCGTATTCTTGGAGAAAAGAAATTCTTGAAAATTTTTCAAATATCGCATTTTTTAAACTTGCCTATGCAGTTTATTAAGCGGCAAGAAAAAACCACAAAGAAAAACCCCGTATGTTACAGATCTAATTTGCGCAGTACAGCGTTAGGGCGGAAACACTGCAGGTCTTGCGGGTAGGAGCGATGAGACGCTAGGCGTGCGTGTTAGTGTCGCCCGTATCGCTCCCTCGATTCTTGACCTTGGACGCGCAGCTACATTGTCTACCTGAAGCGATTGAGGGCGACACTGCCATACACATGCAGTGCGCTAATCTCAAGGCTGTGAACTCGTCACACTTGGGACTTTCAGCGGTGACCCTATTGTTATATTGGTGGAAGGTCTGTTAGATGGTTCAATGCAGGGTCCTATTTGACGCGTATATTTTGAGCTACTGAACTTTCCGTTTTCGAGTATGTTGGTCCGAAATGGTGTTTCCAATGTGCGTGACGTCTCGAAAGCACTCGACATCACTCGTCTGAAGTGTGTGTTATTTTCGCAGATGAGTGGGTGGGACGCACGTTTAATAGTTTCGTGGGAAAACGTGTATTTCAAACACACTGCAGCGCAGTTTAGGAGCCAGTTAGGCAGGCGGGGTTCTGAGAGCCGGAGAGGGTGAAACTAGGTGAGCGTGGAGCAGCGTCGGAATGCCAGAACGGGCTAAAACCGGAAAGCCCCCCCCCCCCCCAAAAAAAATTTGAAAATTCGCCGGGCAGTGGTATCGTCCGGCGCTGTTCCCACGGACTAAAAACCGCAACAGTTGACTCAGAAGAAGGAGTGGGAAAGAAAGCGGCGATGGCTTGTATTAAGCAGCCATCCCATCATTTGACTCGAGAAATTTCGATAAACCACGGGACACCAAACTCAGGATGGCCGAGCCGGGAATCGATACCAGGTCCTTCCGAATGCGAGTCCGGTATAACTACCCCAATAGATAAACTAATCGGAAACCGTAAAACGTGATTTACTGATGTGCCGCCCGCATGGCTAATAATCCCTGCTCGATGCATTCCCTATATACACTCACGGCGAATACCTGCCTCACGAGACGTTATTTTACGAGAAAAAAAGTGCCCTTTAAAATGTGCTGCTCCCTCATCCCTGCGAGTCACGTACTTTATTTAGAACTATCCTGAAATTTACTGTGAAACAGTTTCATAACAGACGTCTTTGTACAACATGTATAAAGCAGGAACGATTTCCGATTTCGAAATGCTAACCTGAATATCTTTAAGGAAGACTGAACTATCCGTATTCCGAAGCGTTTCACTTGAAAGGTTTAGTATTAGTTAAACCAAATATTTACCAACGAATGCCAATCCCATGTGTTAAAAAGACACTACGAAATAGTATCATGGCCCGCAGTTACCTAGTCTAGTACTAACACAGGATGACTATGTACATGTTGATTGTAATCCGACTATATAACAGATATGTAACCATGTAAGGTAATCCTAAAATACCATTCGCATGACAATTTGTCCATAAATTTCAAATAATTGCGGTTGTTTAACGTCTGTAGCTCAGCTCGCTGTTGATAGAGCGTAAAGATAATTCCTTGCGTATGAACGCCTCTTTCCACCTGGCCTCTTCAAAATCAATTTCGCAGTTTTTCCACAGTGTTGGAAAATACAAATAATCAAACATTACAACAGATAAATTTAATTTATTTTGCTTTTACCTATTTTAGATGGTTCCAAATTATCAAATTCTCAATGTATGCATTTCATCTCGATCGTTTATTTATTTTTGTATAAATTCATTGTAACATCAAGCACACATGGCAGGTAGGTGAGAGCTAAGTAACAGATGACGATGGATGTCAACTGATTTAAGCCACTGACAATTCCAAGCCATAATTTGGCAACAGTCGATACTGCGCACAGTCGATATGATTCACTGCGAGTGTGTGGTCATGCGGGCAACAGTCGATACTTCGCACAGTCGATATGATTCACTGCGAGTGTGTGGTCATGCGGGCAACAGAGTGCCCGCGTATCCTGATAATGATGGTGATGGATGGAGTAGGATCAATTAAGCCTGATGAATGCTGGAGAATCATGAGAAGACACATCTGTATGCGGTGAAAAATTACGCTAAACTTTTCCCGTTTTTTTTTTCATTAATTACGGCATATTTTCTTTCCTTTTTTGATTAATTCCGGATAGTGGCAAAATATTGTACAGCATTTTGATTCACCGGCTTATTTAGGCCACGCACATTTGAAAACATTCCGCAAGAACAAAACGCAATAATTTCGTCACTGGTAACACTGATGTATAATGTAACTTTTGCCACCCAAAATTTGGCGGCTGGCATAAAAAAAATCGGTCTGCGTATGCGCAGTTGAAAGAAGTCGGACAAGAAATCGACTTCACTTGATAATCGTGGAGAAGATAGGCTGTTTGCCACTCCGTCATCTATTACCTCCGTGGTGTTACCCGCCTTAAACAACAGGTGTGCGACGACAGCGAAGCGACGGGCCAGCAGAGCGGCGAGTGGCGACGAATGTGACCAGCGTAGGTGAAGTCTGCGGATTGTGCGCATGCGTGCAGTGGAGGAAGTCTGACGGGCGGGACTATTGAACTGGATGCGTGAGTGAAATACATTTGGTATGATGGAAACAGACAGATTGTGTATGTGTAAATAATGTGTTTTAAGTGGATGTAATCAATATAGAGAGTTTGATAAGGATTTTAATTATATTTTTAATGGATATTAAATATTGCAGTTACTAAAGAGTAATAAAGGAGTTAGATAGTTTAATGCTGAAAATAATGCCGGTGTAAATAAATTATTAATCAAGGTAGGTATCTTATTTTCTTTAAGACTCCCCATCCCTCGCGAACTAGAATACACCTTCTGGTGTTTTGTCTGTGTATACAGGTTGATCCGCCTAATATGGACACCCTCAACATTTCCGGAATGGTTGCAGTTTTCGCTAAATGAAATCACGTACGGGGGCAAGTTATTTTCTGCAAAGTGACTATTTGTAACACGTGTGTGGACACAAATAATTAAACCACATGTGATCCCCCCCCCCACCCCCCACTTCCAAGAAACATACATTTATTTCAACGTCATCAGAATTGCATGCAAAGAGGAATTCAGTGATATAGCACATGCAATGGAAAGTACTTGTGCAAATATGGTTAAGTTAAATTGATTGGTAGCATGGGGCAGTGGACCTGTAATCGCAGCTGTAGGCAAACATCACGCGCCATGACTCATCCTTTACCGGACCGCTTTATAATAGCAACACAGCACCAATCCCCTTAATATGTTAGGGTAAGTTGTATTGCAGTGTGTGGCGGTAATGTACACATTGAAGTCCACGAATGAGCGACCATGAAATACGCTAGTTCACCTGTCAATTGCGGCGACGCCTGTGTGTGGGACAGTGGCATCCCATCCGGCGTACAGGAGGTGCCGAGTGCAGCACCGCCCGTGGATCAGTTCGCCTTCGTGTCATGCAACTTGTCCTACACGCAGGTACATACGGCTACGGACACCCGGCCTTGTTTGCTGGTCCGCCGGCTATGTTTACTGAAATTCGACTTCAATTTAAATATACTAAATGGCGTTTCCGAACATTTTATGACTAGAGCTTCTTGTTTCTATTTGCCCACAGATACTGTGGTTTGAATATATATATATATATATATATATATATATATATATATATATATATATATATATATATATACACACACACACACACACACACACACACACACACACACGTCATATGTGAAATTTAACATCTAAATGGTCCTGATTACTTCATTTATGCTTCAATCTAGTGACTACAAGATTATATATTTATATTTTACTACAAATTTGCTAATTTTGCCGTTTTATGCATTAAAATTATCTGAACAGAAAATAAAGCGTTTCAGTATTCACAAATGTTCACCTGGCGCCTTTTTCTCAACGTTAAGGCATGGAACAACCCATTATTCCTTTGCCGTTCGCAACTTCACAGGGCACGCTTACCTGTGCCCGTTAAAATATATGCAAGTAGGGGCAGTGATATTTTCCATTGGTTGATTCCAAATGTTATAATCTATATATGACTTAGCATTTCAGAACTAGCAGTTTTGTCGGTTGCGGTAGTGCTGTATTTTCCCGCTCGCCGAGAGTATCTGAAAAGGTGCCGCCATTTTGCAATAAGTCAGCACGCGCCGAGGCGAGGGTGCTAACGGCTATCAAAATCAGTGGACCCTAATAGCCGCGCAATCCCGGGCTTTGTTGTAATAGCTGGCCAATTTTCGCTCGGCAATGCTGGCCTTTGGCGTTGCGAAAGTGGGTCTCTTCGGCATTGTAAGGATGGTCAACAAGCACTTTCGATGAGTTCAGCGCTTTTAATACCCGATTTCTGGATCACACGGGTAGTCCTTTGTCGACTGTTATCTACCGCGACTTGAGAGGAGACCTTGTTCTCGTTTAGGCGGAACGAAAACTCGTACTAGAGGACGGACCTGGACGATGGCTCAGAATATTCTGTTCGTTCGTTAAGACTGACGCTGGACATCGGCGATCCTATAGGATGACGCCCGGGCTTGTTAAAGCATTTGCTACACTGTGCCCCATCCCGTAAAAGTCTGTGCCACAAACTTCTTTCAATCTAATACAGGCATGTGGCTTTGACATCCAGTTGTGTCCGTTAGTAATCGATAAATTGATTATAGGAAGACTGATTGCAGGGAACAGGTGCACGTAGTAAACTAGTACATTAAGGGAAATTGTGCACAGAAATCGCATATTTATATAATTTTTGTCACAATTTGTTTTACAGGGGATTTTTCGAAATTCTTGGTTCAACAAAACGTAAATAACAAATTTTTAAAATATTATTACACGCTTAAAAATTCCCTGCGTTTGTTATTCTCGTAGCTCTGATTGAAGATATGATTTAAAAAATTCTGTCATTTCTTCCATCAGTGCTCCGAGAATAATGAAGGCAGCGAAAATCTTACAACGTAAAAAGGTGTTGGAAATTATTATTGACGTCTTGTCGAGTTAAAAATTTCAATAAACTCTTTGGAAAATGAATTATATCTAAAAGTGGGTAAATATACTGCACCATTCCCATTGATATCAGAGAATAGGGTTTACAAAAACTGTTTGAAATAGCTTCAAGCTACTTCAATGCACAAATTGCAACTACGGACCATGTTCACTTGGAACGTTTCGCATAAGTCAGGCATGGCACGCACAGTATTACATACTGCTAAAGGCTGTTCACGATAAAGCGAGCCCGTTTGAAATCAACTTTAGAAAAAAATCACTGGCCCTGAAAAAGCTAGTATACTTTATCTTTGCACCAAAAACTGCTATGCCATAACGAGCGCACTGAGTGACATGCACCCAATAATGTTGGTAACGAAGGATGGAAAGTAGTTCCATATCTTAACGTCGAATAAAAATTGTTAGGTAACCATATTATGCAATAACTTCAATTATTTCTTTCGCTTTCTGTTTTTTAATGCACCGAAATGTAAAAATGAGCGGATTTATAAAATATTTCCTTTTTAATAATTCCACAGTTTCACTTTACCGACTCATGTACAAAGTGATGAGGCCCATGGCAATGTTAATTCATAGGATGGAAGAATATACAAGGTGCACACAACTAGATCTTAAGAAGGGCTTTCAAAAGTGCTCATTTTAGCATTAACGACCTATACCTTCACGACTGACCACATCTTCTCCAATGACCGCAGGCTTATTGTACACCAGGGATTTCACATGCTCCCATAAAATGTAAGGCAGATAAGGGTCTGGCTGCCCAATGACCTGGCCCACATCTGCCGATCCACCGGCATGAGAAAGAAGCGTTGAGCCGTCTGCCGCAATCTTCGATGTAGCAGTACAAATGTCTCAGAGGAGGGTGGGATGTTGCGTTCGGTACAACCCCTCCGACACCCGCGAACTGCTTTGGGATTTGCCGTACACTAGGGGAATGTCGATCATCTCTGCTCGTGTAAACATGTCATGATTCCCAACCAGCTGCACGCACAAACTGCACTCTAAATTCGAATCGGTCGGAAACCACTGATTAGTGAAATTCAACTACTAGAATCAGTGGAAATTTCTCCACTTATAATCAGTGGAAAATCACGGATTGTTTTAGTGAAAAAAAAATTCTATCTTTGAATTAGTGACGTGAAATTATTTCATTGATTGAAAAAGTGACGGCCGACTACAGTGGCGAATAAATTATTGTTTCTATTGAATGTAGCCAATTAATTACTTGAGAAAAAAAAACATATTTACGATAGTTTACTATTTATATTGCGCAATTTACTGTAATCTAAAAAAGTAAAAAAATATTCGGGGGTGACTGGGAATCAACTACAAATCTTTCATTTCTAGCCCGTTACCTTCTACGCTACCACGCCAAGTTGAACTATTGGGAGGAAAATATTTGTCTTATACTTTCGCATCGAAATCGTGAAGATTTAAATAGTTTGCACTTACTTTCGTTTTTGGTTTAATTGGTATAACGTTAGGATTGTTAAAACGAATAGTATATATGAATGCCCTCTCATCAGCACATGATATGGAGTATAACCCTTCAAACAGAGTACCCTGGCGATTACATGAAGATTGAATAAAAGACGTAAAAACGGAATGAAAGGAGTTTTGAAAATTAAAAACGCACTTTAGAAAGTATTCTGTGTTGGTTTTATAAGTTAATTCGTTGTTATTTCCCTTGATACACGTTATTTAACGGCCATTTCCACACGATGTTGAACTGATACATCATTCAAAAATAAAGCACTGAGTAAAAAGTGAGTAAAATGACTGACGAATCAGTGGGGAATGTCAGTGAATCAATAAGTGAAGAAACTCTGGCATTTTTTCCCTGACTCATCAGTTAAATTCACTGAAGTTACTGTTGAATCAGTTAGGTACGTTTGACTGATTCAAACAATGACATTCTCACTGACTGAGATCTAGAGTGTGACTTGCAAGTTGCCACGCGCGAGCCGATTGAACCTTCTTGAACGACTCTTGTTGCCTACCTGACCCCGTAATTTCACTCACATTAGAAGAAGAGGGAAAGGTTTGCGACCCCGGGTTCCTTATACGCGTCTCTTTATTTTTAGCCCCTCTGTTAGCCCTGCGACCAACAAGGCTAACCGGGTTCAATCCCCGGTCGGTTCACTACGACTTTTCGTAAGTGGGACTCGTGCCGGACGATGCCGCTGGTCGTCGGGTTTTCTTGGCGATCTCCCGTTTCATCCGCTCTTGTTGAGCTCCAGTGCTGCTCCATTCTCATATCATTTCACCCTCATCGACTTTCAAACCTCGTTGTTAAGAGCCGCCAAAATCCATCAACTCAACTCTTAGCCCTGTAAGTTTGGCACACGGATTTTGGTCCACGGTGTGTTTATATAAAACACACACACGTGTGTGTGTGTGTGTGTGTGTGTGTGTGTGGGAATGCGTTCGCATGTGGATTATTGTAATGATAGACACATATCAATAGTGGAAATATTTTATATATTAGAAATAGCCATATCCAGCAATATACGTTTACATAAATGGCTGCGTGACATGTTTCCACGCATTCGACCTCACGGAAGTAAAGAAATGGATGATCGTTAGATGTTTACAGCTGTATGTTGGCTCGTTAGGAAATACCAACCTCTCGAGGACAGACAGGAAAACTAGGCGTTCTAAGTGGCAATTGTAGGAAAACTTCTAATATTTCCCACGACTGCACGCTTGTTATTCCGACGCGTGTAAATAAGTAAAGTATATTATCAAATCCCCTTCATAACGTGACTGAGACATGTGGTACCGTCAAACTGCTACTTTTATGAAAGACACTGCAAATAGTGTATCACGAAAATACAATGCCAACTATTACATGTTCAGATGTTCTGCGTCTCACGTTCACATTTTCCGGTTTTATTGTACGTTCACTCTACAAATCACTCTCGCAAGTAGAATTTGTAGGCAGTGTGAATTTACAATACGAATATGAGCAAATATCTCAGTGGGTAAAGGATGTTCACGGTAAAGTGAGCACTTTTGAAATCAACCTTTGAAAAATGTCACTGTCCATGCCTGCATATATTTTAACGGGCGTACTGAGTGCCATGCACCGAGTAAAGTTGGCAACGACGGAGAGAAAGTAATTCAATGTGTTGACGTTAAATTACAAATGCTAAGTAATAATTAATGAATGGTGAAGTATTTTATTTTACTTCTTGTTTATTTTGACAGATGTAGGTGTGAGAGTAAAAACATTTGTAAAATGTTCAGTTTTATAAAAATGGTACAGTGGCCCTTGATCGACGCACGAATAAAGTGATGAGGCCCATGGAAACATTGATTGTAGATATTGTGTAAGAATACACTATTCGCGTGCAAGTAGATCTTAAGCAGATCTTTCAAAAGTGCTCATTTTACCGTGAATAGCTTATACTAACGTACATTTTCGTGCTGAAGTTGTAGCATATGTAGTGCTACGAAGCGATATTTATTTAGTTCAATCTTTTATTAGCAGTAGTTTAAATTATATCGTATTGTTATTTGCCACAAAACTTGAGCCTTAAAACGTGGGTCCCTGTGAGAGTGATGTAGTGCGTTGTGAGAAGCAAGTACCTGAGAGCGCTGCGTCATGTTTCAAGACGGTTATACACACGCTCGGTTATAAAACAGCACGGCCTGTGTTTGGCAGGATATACACCAGGGGCGAATCGTTTTACGAGGCCCCAGTTTAACAGCTGGCATACTTGTGTTTACACGTGGTGCCATATTTCCCCTCGGCATTTCCGTCCCTCCCGCAACGGTGTTCCCGCCTGTAAAAAGATCGTTCGGCGAGGGCGTGTTTTGCTGGGGATGCTTGACGCTGTCGTCTGCGATACATGACGAACATCCTTCGAGCGTGAAACTACTGGCCTTCTCCCCTTGTCATGCATATTTGACGAGGACTCCCTGTGATACACATGCCGGCACTGTAAGAAAAATTGAGGTAAAATTCCCTTACGTCTAAAGGAAGCTAATTTCCTCTACGTGTAAGGTAACATTACCTGTCAAATGTGGAGCACATTTACATTACAAGTAAGGTACTATTCCCTAATCGTACGGGAAAAGTACCCCGCAAAAGTGGGGGAAAACCCATACAAGTAAGGTAATATTAACTATATTTTATAATAAAATTGTATTTTAAAATACGCGGGGTATTAGTACTATTAATTTTCTAGTACCTATATCCTCTGACGAATAGTAAGCGAAATCATATCTCTAAAATCCTCGATACTTGCCGAAGGGTAAGCACGAGCTATGAACCTCTATCACAACAGGCCGATGCGCTATTCATTACACCACGACGACAACATGACATTTAAAGTGAATATTAGTGTGTTAAATGATTGTTTCTTCCACCAGTACTCCCACTTCAGCTGTTGAGAAAATGCTGAAGAGATGCACGCGTCGTAAGGTAATTTTCCCAGCCATTTATGGGATTTCCCACCACTATGTATGAGAATTTTACACAAGAGTATGGTAATTATACCTTACATATAAAGAGCAATGTTGGACAGCTTGTATAACTTGAAAACTAAAATTAATTTTAAGGTAGAAAATATATATTATACAATTATAAACTAGTTACAAATCGATTAGGAGATCCACACGTCGTATGGTAATTTTCCCATCCATGTATGGGATTTCTCACTACCATGTACGTGTATTTTACTCAACAGTGCGATAATTTTACCTTACACATAAGAAAACAGTGTTTCCCCCACAAGTTTGCGAATATTTCCTTACACTTGTCAGGTAATTTTACCATTATTTTATACAGTGTGCGTATACACAAATGGGAAACAGCTGTTGCTACGATAGCCCGGGTACTTACGTTACATAATTCTGTACATATGATACCCGGCCAGATTATACATTGTAAAAACACAAGGGAAAAAATATTTGGTAGGGAAATCACATTACCAAATTCCTTACAGTCACCATAAAATAATTATGCAATGGCCACAAAAGTTTGGTGGTGACAATAAAACTGTTTTCACTACAAAATTAAGTAGCACAATTAATACACACAAAACACTTTGTGGCTTCCAATACATCTTTCAGTGCACTGGCATCGATTTACGGAGGACCAGGTTTCAATTCCCGGTCTGGACGCCCACATTTCTGATATCCATGGTTTTCCGAAATCACTAAAGGCAAGTGCTTGACGTACATCGTGACCGATTTCTTGTCCGTTCCTTATTGTCCGGGTGGATTGTTTCCGTCTCTCACGATCTTTCTGTTGGGTCTTGTCTATCGAATTATTTCTGCAATTAACTATGTACAGTATAAAATATTGATATAACAATAACTGAAAAAGTAACAGTGAATAATATCTCTGCTAAAAAAAAAAAAAAAAAAAAGAGACAGAATGTGTCAGTGCATTCCAGCAGCGCAGAAACCAACTTCCTTGTTCTATTATTGAACAGCTTTTCTTCCTGCAGAACTTTATAAACCATATGGATTCGACTAAGTGTGCCACATTGATTACTTAAATGAATTATTTGATTTGCTAGGACACTATAATCTTTGACAAAGTTGTTACGCGAGTACGATATAATCCTGTTACCAAAAATTTATGTAGAGTATAAAAGTATCAGAAGTCCTAATTTCGGAGGGGCAGTCCTGGTTTTTGTAAAAATGTCCCACTGTCCTAAAAAAAAAATATATATATATGTTTTTAAGTTCTCGCCTTTAGAAAATGTATTAAAGGTGCGATCAGTAGTCGTCGGATAGTTGAGTATCGATTAATATTATTCTGGATATTGACAATCGAAACCTCTCGAATCTTTACAACGTTGACGCTCTCGTGTTTACGTTCGTTTACCGCGGAAGTATCCAGTGAACACGTCATATTTTAATTTTTATCTAAGTATTCCATACATAAATTCTCCAAGATGGAAAAGCCTAAGTGTTAGTTTAATGACGACCTACAGCGCAAGTACAGTTTTATTGAGAAAACAATATCTGAGAGTGACATGCGTTGTGAAATGTGTGGTGTAGGTTTCATGTGTCACACGGTGGCTCATTAGATATTACGAAGCATTTGAACAGCAGTCGACGTAAATTACATTACATGAATCTATACAAGTTCCAATAAGACTATCACGGTTTTTTTTTTCAATCCAACAACAAAGGAGTTGAAGGTAGCATCTGCAGAAGGTGAATGGGTTTATTACGTCATAAGACAAAATCAAAGTTTCGGTTCCAATGACTGTTCATCTATACTAATATTATAAAGAGGTAGTGTTTGTAACTTTGTGTGTTTGTGTGTTTGGATGTAGGAGGTAATCTTCGAAACTACTCATCCTATTTTAAAAATTCTTTCACCAGTAGAATGCTACGTTATCACTGAGTGTCATAGACTATATTTTATTTTAAAAATCAATAGGGATCCCTACTAGAACTCCAATAATGTAACCCAAAGTGTAAATAAATGACCTATAAAATTCCTTACATTGTGTGCGCTGCGAAAACTATTGAGGATAGAACAAAATAATGTACTACGGCTTTGCAGGACGGACAGATTCGGAAAATATAACGTGCTGTGTGCTGCGTACGGCGCCAACTTTAGAAGCTCTACTGCCATTATGGGGGGAGTTACTTTTGTGTTTGCTGGGGATTTTCGGCAGACACTCCCTGTAGTTACAAAAGGGACGCGTGCAGATATCATCAAAGCATGTCTTAAATCATCTCCCTTATGGAGTTCTATTCAACACCTAAATTTGCGAACGAATATGAGAGCCTATCTTGGTGGAGACACGCATAAAGATTTCCCACAACAATTGCTCAGACTTGGAGAAGGAGTTTTTCCTTCTCTAAATTTGGGCACTATTTCTGCTGAAATCATTTTTAATGAGACATTAGGTCAGATAGTCCACAGTCTGCAGCATCTTATAGAAGCAGTATATCCGGGCCTCGAAAATTTACTAGAAAGAGACTTTCACTGGTTGTGTTCCAGGGCAATAGTATCGCCTAGGAACAACACTGTCAATGAAATCAACAATCTCAATATACAAAGAGTTCCCGGCCAAGTCAAAACCTATAAGTCGATTGACACAGTCACCAATGTTGACAATGTCGTCCACTTTCCTCAAGATTTTCTAAATTCGCTTAATCCTTCTGGCTTGCCACCTCACGAACTATCATTAAAATTCGGTACTCCTATCATGCTTTTAAGGAATATAAGCCCTCCTAACATGTGTAATGGCACAAGATTGCTAATTAAAGACTTGAAAGAAAATTTGATTGTCGCGACCATCCTCACCGGTCCAGTAGCCGGCCAGCTGGCAAACATCCCGAGGATTCCCATGATTCCCACGGATTTGCCAATATCTTTCAAACGGTTGCAATTTCCCGTAAAAAACATCGTTCGCGATTACTATTAATAAGTCTCAGGTTCAAACTTTCTCTTTAGTTGGAATCGACCTACGAAAAGAGCGTTTTTCCCATGGCCAACTATATGTTGGTTTATCACGAGTTGGAAGTCCCTAGAAACGGTACATTTTGCTACCAAACAATAACAGGACGTCAAACATTGTCTACAGAGAATGTCTTAGCCAATAACATATTAAATACTTCTATCTCAGATAAGTTGCATTGTACTATAATGTTTATTAATATGAAAAATTATAAAAAAAAAGTAAAAAAATATTTAAAAAATTGCAAAAAATCTTTAAACTATAAATTATTTAATTAATTATTAAATTATAATGTGCTTTTTTTAATGCTTTAGAAGAGTTTACCCAACCTAATTAACGCCGGATTAAGCAATTTTTTTTATCTTAATTGCACCCGTGCGAAGCCGGGGCGGGTCGCTAGTCGAAGATAATTCAGAAGTGTTTCGAACCAAAGTTCACGCGAGGGCGTACAAAATGCGAAGAAATAGCACTCGCTTTTCCAACAACAACTGTTGTGTGATGCCAAGTGTGTTGCTTTATCAACGGATGCCTCTAACCATGGAAATGTGAAATTATTTCCAATGATTGTACGTTTCTTTGTTCCATACCAAGTCATATATGTAAAACATTTGGGTCTTCTTTCTCAACAAGGGGAAACATCGAACTTAGTGGCAAAGTATCTGGAAGATATGTTCACACTTAATGAGTAAAGTGACAAGATTGTAGCTTTCAGTGGCCACAACTCGAACATAATCTTTGGAGGTGTTGCAAGGACAAGGACAAATGCTATTTACAGGAAATTTAACTGAGTGTTGAAAAAAGATCTCATTGATGCAGGTTCTGGTGCATCCATTGTGCACAATGCAATTCAAAATGCTGGTGTGGCAACGGTGGTGTAGTGGTTAGACTACTCGCCTCCTACCAAGGCGAACCGAATTTTATTCCCGGCGGGGTTGCCCCCGTATTTTCGCATGTAAGAATTGTGCCGGACGATGCCGCTAATTGGTGGATTTTCTCGGGGATCTCCCGTTTCCCCCACCCCTGCATTCCGGTGCTACTCCGTACTCATCTCGCTTCACCCTCATCAGCTTTCAAGACCTCGATGTTAAGAGCTGCCCAAATCTCTTCACTCACTCACTCAAAATGCTAGTGATTGCCTACCTGTGGACATCGAAACTATATTTAAATAGTACTAGTAGAAGCATTAAACGATTTACCCAAGTTTGTGGACATTGCGTATCAACATATACTCTTGGCTACGGTAGAACAAGGTAGCTTATCCTGATGCCAACTTTGAATAAGATATTTTATTTGTACCAGGACTTGCGGTCTTATTTTCCGAGTCAAGACAAGTGTCCAAGAATACTGAAGAACTATTTTGAATAGCCTCTGTCAGAAATGTGGCTACACTTTTTTCATTCGCAAGCCGTTAAAGTTCACAACGTTGTTAAATAAATTAAGGTGATGCAGTATCTGGCGTGGAGGTAATGAAGCATCATCAGGACCTAATAAACAACTTACAGAACAATATACTATCTTTGTTTCTTCCTAGCGATGTGAGGTATCTTCTGGTTAATTATGTATAAAAATGTAAAACTGGAAAATATATTGAAAAACTACTTTTTATATTTATTATGCATATTAAGGGTAATTAAATTAATTGTGTATGTACTTTAAACCGCTTCCAAGTTATTTAGTTGGTCCTATTGCATAAAATTTCAATGTGGTTAGATGTGCAGAGTACCATGGATTTTATTGCTAAGAAAGGGTTTCGCCTAGATGATGACACAGCAAATTATATGAAATATTACAAAGTTTCTGCGTGAATGATTCTAAGGTACATGTTGACAGACAATGGGCTGGGTGATTTGTGCTTCTGAAATTAAAGAATGTGAGACATCAACGTAAGGTCAGTAATGAGCAGTATATCTGTTTCCCAGGTACTAATGCTCCTTTAGTGAAGGTTTTTCGGTAAAACAAAGCGTGAACCGCTGAAAAGAAACAAGTCTCGCTGCTTATCCTGAAGACAACCACTGATGTGTAAAGAAAATTTCACAAAGACATGTGTTGAATTTCATGATTCCCTTAAATCAAATACCCACTTGCTCAAACAAATTTTATCATCAGATAAGTATAGTATAAGTTATCATGTCAATTTCCTCAATAATATAATTAATTTTGTGAACTAGTGCATAAAATGTATAGTATGTTTCGTTGTACTAATATATTGATCTGTTTCTTTTCTACCATATTGGCCGATTTTTTAAACTGTTGTAACCATTACAAGCTAAGTTTTAATATTATAACTATTACAAGCTATAAACTATGTACGATGGGGTTAATTTGTGATGGAAAATTCATGAATTGGGTGTCCCCCTTTGACTTCCAAAATTTATGGTTACTTTATGAAATATAGGTATGTACAGGTTGATTCACAGCACTCGTATCACCCATTTACAACAAGACACCAGGGGTTCACGGAAAAAGTGTGATAACTATACCATATATGATATAGATTAGTAATAATCCCATTCCGCGAACATACTGGAGGTAAGAGTATGGGAGTGAGCTTTGAAATTGCAAATGGGAATGTGGGTAGTATAACGTATCGTTGAAAAGATCGTCCAAAAGGAAACATTTACAAAGACTTTTTTGTTCTGTTGTGCATAGATTACGCACAATAAAGTAAAACATCTAAGCATATGATTTGTGTCGTGCGTAATTTACGCACAATGAGACTGGATCGCAAACGTGGTTTTCTTACAAGTATCAAAAGGAAATCAATGAAACACGTTTTTCTGGCGAGCGTACCTAGTGTACGTAGAACGAAAAGTACGTTGGGTGTACTGTAAATACCGGTATGGTGTGAGAGAACTGCCGTGAACTTTGAACCGGGGGCACTTATTGGCACACAGCACTCTTCATAAGTTCTAAATGTCGACCACTCTGTACCAGACACGACTCTGCTCTCTGTCTTACATTCGCGGTTGCTCGGCGGACCTCAGCACTGACGAGATATCCACTTGCTGCTCTGATTCTGTTATTCATGCAATGTAAAACGAATGACTGTTTGATTGAACGAACATTCGATTGTCAGTTAACATACATGCAAAACCTGCAGTTCTTGTAAATGCTAGATGACTTATCTGCCTGCTACTTAGTGCTGCCTTAGTCTCTACTTTTGTTCGGAAACAATCTACTAATAACAGTTAGTTTATCCATTTATCATAAGTTGTGAGTAAACAATGCACGTCAGATACACGTGTGCCATTATGGTATTGTTGGTTAGTGTGTGAGACTCGCTTTCATACTATCAGCGACCTGTGTGTGCCTTACTGCATGGACTCGTGCAGTAGGTATAAGACTGTTTCCGAGCAAAAACGGAAAATAATGCATCACTGCGCAGCAAGCAGATATCCATCTACCACTTGCATGCCAAGCCTACAGTTCCTGTAAGTTAACTGACAACCGAAAGGTCTTTCATTCAGACGGTAATTCGTTTTACATTGCAACCATTATTCGTGTGTGTTGTTTCAATGTCAGACATTGTCTGTCTGCGGTGTTGCTTTCTGAATGGAATGCCATTTACTAACGGAGAGCATTTGATATGTTTGTACACAGAGAGCTAGGCACAGCGCATCCATCACTTGTACAATGTCTTCCAACATCTTGCAAGTCACGTGCGCAAAACCGGACTAGCGCAACCGACATGCAGCAAACGTCGTCGCATCAGACAATCTGTGAGAGACGAGAGGGCTGTTAATGTGCTTGCTGCCATAGTAGTTAATCCTCATGATTCTACACAGAGGATTGTCTGCGACTCAGGATTATCTCCAAGTATTGTGTGAGAATCCTCGCTGATAATCGTTTACATCCGTGTCCTGTACAGCTGCACCAAGAACCTGGGAATAATGACTTTCCTGAGCGCACTCAATTCGGCAAATGGTACCTGAGCAAGGACCGTGCTCTCCATCGCAATATTGTGTAGTTTGATGAGGCCACATTCAAAAATAATGCTGACATTAACATACATAATGCCCATTACTGGTCTGCAGTCAACCCACATTGGCTCCGTCAAATGGTCAACCATCATGTGTGGAGCCTTAATATTTGGCTTGGCCTTCTCGGACCTCGTGTCGTAGGATCATATTTTTATGAAGGGCAATTGAATAGTGAAGTATATGCAGACTCCCTAGAGAATACTTTGTATCAGCTGATTGAAAATGTCCCTCTCGTTCTGAGATTAACACTGTGGCTTCAACAGGATGGCTGTCCTGCTCACTAATCACGCAGCGCTCGGCTAGTTGATAACATGTTATTCCCCAGAATATGAATTGGACGAATGGGTCCTGTAGCTTGGCGACCACGTTCTCCAGACTTGTCCCCAAATGACTTCTTTTGGTGGGGGAGAAATAAATATATCGCCCACGGTATGCGTCCTACAGCGAGGAAAGATATGAAATAACGAACCACAGCAACATGTGGATCTTTCAGCTGTGCAGAGGTCTGCCGAGCAACCGTGAACGTAAGGAGAGCAGAGTCCTGTTCGATACATGGTGGTCGACATTTCGATCACTTATGAAGAGAAATGTGTGCGAATGAGTGTTCCCAATTCCCATACCCCAGTAGTTCTCTCACACCACACCGGTATTTACTGTACACCTGACTTCCTTTTGATTGTACGTAAGCTAGGTGTGCACGCCAGAAAAGCAACATCTTTCGTTGATTTCCATTTGAGTGCAGTAAGATTAAAAATAGTTTTCGTTCAGATTCATTGTGCGTAAACTACGAACGTCACAAAAAAAAATATGCTTACGTGATTATTTTACTGTGCGAAAACTATGCACGTCATAAAACAACTGTTTTAGTACATGTTGTTTCCTTTTAGACGATCTATCCAACGATACCTTACGATCTCTTTTTTCCCCTTTTGCAATTTCAAAGCTCACCCCTCCCCCTTTACCGTACTCATACCTCCGGTATGTTCGGGGGAATGGGATTACTATCAATCATGATGCGTAAATAGACGGTTGGTTGTAAATCCAAATGCAAAGAAACGGAACATCGTTGTTGAAACGTGGGGACTCGACGTTTCTTTTCGCTGCCTCTTGTGTACCTGTAATATTTTTTACAGAACATGTACAGTGTAAAAGTGGTCTATAGTACTTTCGTGAAATTTTTTATTTTAGTGTTAGATACAATCACGTCTGTGCAATGTGTTTGTGTTACCAGCATTCTGAGTCCTAAACAACGTATGTTGTTCGAATAGCATTATGATATCTAGCTCTCAAAAATAAAGTTAAATATATATACATATATAGTTGAATTTCTGGACAGACATTGGATTTTATGTAGTGTCTGCAATATAGTAATCAAATAATCTAATTTTAAAATTTTTTTAACGCAATTAGCGATATATATATATATATATGAAGAATATGCGTTTTATAACTTTTATAACTTACATC
Source organism: Dryococelus australis (assembly GCA_029891345.1). Taxonomy (NCBI): domain Eukaryota; kingdom Metazoa; phylum Arthropoda; class Insecta; order Phasmatodea; family Phasmatidae; genus Dryococelus; species Dryococelus australis. The sequence continues at coordinate 68,400,594 of CM057002.1, read as the reverse complement.
TCGTGAAAAAAGTACGAAAAATTGGGATAGAATGTTGGTCCAAGTAGAGCGATCACACTATGATTACAACGTCAAAATAAAATTATAGAAAAAATTTCGTGATAAAGTAACTGAATTGCATTTGATGTTACAAGCATTGTACAATAACCGTGTACTTATAAGGGAAACGTGTGCATAGTCATCCTCATTCTGGAATACGGTCTTTAGATCCTTACACATCGGGCCGGGCGGAGGCCCCAAATATCCTGCCGTAACGTATTCCGGTCGCGTAGATGGTTCGGCGGGGGGGGGGGGGGGGTAGAGTCTTTGGGCGGTCAGCGTCGCTCGATCGGAGTGGGGACTCAATTATACAGGGCGTCGACGCCTCGCTAGCTCGTCCCCCCCCCCCCTCCGCCACCTTTTTCGGTCAGGGCAGCCCCCGGGGCGAGGGTGAGAGGACCTCTCCTCTTTCACTGCTTCCCTGGGTGTGTTTTCTAGCGAAAAAGGTGGAGAAAGAGGGGATTTCACCAACCACCTCCCCCTTACGTGACCAAGTGCTTCCACCCTCACACTCACAGCTGCAGTGTTGCCAGCCTCGCCAGAATTCTGGTAACGTTCCGCTTTGCGAAGCCATCAGCACCGCCATACCTCCGCAGTGCTCTGCGAGAACACTTTACGCAGGAAAATATTTTAATGGCTTACTAATATAACATGTTTCAATTAACGGTTATAATGAAAAGAATCAATTCTATATTTCCGTTAAATTTATTTTCACTGCCATTCGAAAAAATGTATTTTTCTGGTATAATCGGTAATTTTTTCTAACATTCCAGGTTTTCGAATTTGGTTGAGTGAGAGTACTGTACCAATACTTAAAAAATAAATAATAATTTAACCCCAATGTTGTCGCTGAGAGTTTTGAGAAAAACTATTATTACGAGAGCATTGGCGACGTTACAAGAGAGTAACGAAAGGTGTGTAAACCGTGTGTGCTAAATGTTGCGAGCTAGAGAAGTAGCGGTGAAGACGAGTATATTTTATACCAGGTAACGGGAATATTATTTAGCTTACTTTGCGCAAGAAAGAGCGGCTTCTGAGATCACTTTCCTGAAGTACATGTGCCTGTGTGTGTATGGGTTGGTGAGTGAGCGTCCCCCACACCCCACCACAACTTTTCAACAGTAAAACTTTTAAACCCGTGAAACGAATTTTACCAAACTCGGTACTCGTGTAGAAATAAGTAAGGACACCTGAATGTTATAGTTTTCGACAATGTCTGATGTTTACGTTCAGAATGTTGGTCATTTTAAAACTTTGGGCACCGTGTCATATCTCAACAACCATACCAATCGGCTGTTTTGGCAGTGCATCATGTAAGCACTGAATTTAGAGAATTATATTTTTATTTATCCACCATTTCGGAAGACAGTTATACATGAAAACATAAGCTTTTAAGGTACAGTATATCTCAGGCCACATATGGCTTGCAAGTAATACTATGTCAGGTCATTTGTCATATGAGATTTAAATAGACAAACAATTGTTTTAAAAATGCCAGTCATGCAAATATTTAAGGTTAATTTTCTGTTATTACCATATAGTTTGACCAAAATTTATCAAACTTGGTATGCCGAAAGAATTTATTACAAGCTTAAAATATGACAATACATAGCCTCTTTTGTATGCCATTTTGTAAGTTAGAGCCATATAAAGAACTAGGTTTTATGTTATATCTTGGGAAACAATCCCCCTATTCTTATATAATTTGGTAACCATGTAGTACTACAGCAGGCCATGCAAATTCGTATGACAGACACATTTTTAAAATTGGTGCCTATAAAACATCTCAGCTTAGTATGCCATATCTACGAAACCATGTAAAAATTTTCAGCGTATATTTGTATGTATGCAGTATTTATTAAAATTATCAAATATATCTACACAGTCTCTATTTTTCGCCGTTTTGTTGGCTGGCGCCATGTAAAATATAAAAAGTTTTTACTTCACATCTTGGGAAGCAATGAACCGATTCCCACCTAATTCGGGCGACTGTTCAACTTTTGTAGTCCATCTAAATGTATGGAACTTAAGCGGTTAGTTACACATTTTCAACATAACATTCGTGTGTATTTTTTTTACGTTAGTATGCTGTATATCCAAAATAATTTCTGATGAACTTTATTGTTGCCAGTATCTATGACAAACGTAAAATGTGACAATACAAATAATTTGTATTAACGTGTTATATCTATTGAACAATTTGACAAAATTCAATCAAACTTAGTATACTGGCAGTATACATTAAAAGCATCAAACATCTATTTATATAACAGTGTCCCGACTGACTGACTCATCAACGCAATGCCAAATCTGCTGAACGAAAAATCATGAGAATTTAAGGATGGCTTCCTCTTAGTGTGCAAGGAAAATATTTGTTTTTTGAAATTCAACTCCTAAGGGGATGGAAAGGTGTAAAATTTGTTTTTGCTGATTCCTCAATAACTCACTAAACCAATGACATATTGCCCGTGGCTTGAAAATGTTGTCTTCACAAAATCCTCAAAATTGAGTTAACGATTTTTTTAATTCAACCCTTTAGAGAGTGAAAAGTTGAAAATGTATTTTCGAGAACCAGTCAATAAATAATAAACCTAATGAGAAAGTGTTATGCCCCCCTTTGCTTTAAACAGTTTGTTCCTTAAATACCTAGAAATTTACTAAATATTTATTTCGAAATTCCGACTCTAATGAGGTGAAAAGTATAAAAGTATTTTTCAAGAAGTCCTTCAATATCTTATTGATAGAATATCATGTTCTTTGCTTCCAAATGTTGGCTACATAATTACTAAAAAAGAAAGTTTCTGAAGTGGTAAACAGTGATTTTTATATTGCTTACTTTCCATGCTTGTAACTATAAAAACCAATATATTTCACAAAAAAAATATTAAACGATAAAATTATCAATATAAAGGAAACCCATGTCTTAATATGAAAGGGTTTCCTTTTCATATTAAGACCAAATTGTTACAATGAAGCAGGATATTACCACTATTTAGAAAATAAGTGTCTCATTAAGTTCAACTAATGACATTTACCAGACTAATGTTAGTATTACTGGCGTGCCAAATTTGGCGCAAAAAAGTTGAGTAGTTTTTGATAGTGAATAAACTTGATTTATTTATTCATGTCGCACTATCGTCTGGAATGGTGGACCAACAACAAGATAACCCTCTGAATTTAATGCTTATTACTTGCGCTATCAGCACACAAAATTTAGTTAAAATCGGTTGAATGGTTTCCGAGATATGACATATCGCCCTAAATTCTGAACTTGCTAGCATTCTGAAAGTAAGTCCCCAGTATGGTCGAAAACTATAAAAGTCAGGTGTCCTTACTTTGTACTATATGTGCACCGAGTGTGGCGAAATTCGGTTAACGCGTTAATATATTTAAAGGGGTATACACACATGCACAGATACATACAGAAAGGAAAGTGATCTAATAAGCCTTTCTTTCCTTCGGAAAGTAGGCTAAAAATGGATGATGCAGTCCATTACTCTGTGGAGTTAATCAACAGGCTCTACACTACTGACAAGCCCTCACACAAGGTTCTCCTCAAGGTTGGTGCCATAAATATTATCGCCAAAACACTGCAATATCACAAGGCTACAGGTGGACACTTGGCATAAAGATGTAATCGAAGCCACAGTCTTCACTGGAAGGGCAGAGAGGGTAAGTTTTCATACCACGTGTACCACTCATCACATCCGAGTACCATTTCGAATTTAAGAAACTGCGTCCTCCTAACGTCTGTTTCGTTAAGACTCTTAGTGAGGTCCAGGAATAGTCGCTTAAGATGGCAAGGAGAGATCTGAGGAAGGACTGGCTTCTCACATGGGCAGCTCTAAGTAGCCTGCTCCAGACTAATCTCAATCAGCAACTGTTAAGCATAGCTAGCACCTGAAGAATGCGGTGTAGGAAAAGGTCATTCGATAAAGGAAATTATTAGCTGTTTGGTTTAGTTTATTCAGACGAAGCCGCAAAAAGAAAGCTGCTATATGTACAAGAGACCCTTTAGTCCAGCTTTTTTAAGACATTGCTAGCTGACAGATATAACGGCCAGAAAGCCGTCACAACCTTCGTCCTCCCACACTGCAACTATACTCCGATGAGTAAGACAGTGCACTGGATTTTATCCTCTTCTGTCTTAGTGCCTTGTGCCTCTTTCTTGGTCTCATGTGGCTTTATGCTGGTTTTCTCAGTTGCCTCCTCACCAATCTGTTAATCCCTGACTTTAAACATTGAAGCCTTTACCCTCAAGGATCATCGGAATGCTCCAGTTGACACAGGTCAAACTCCTCAAGCCTTTTTCCAAGTCTTGTTGCACATCTGTTCCACAACTTGTGGAGTTCTTGATTTTCCATTACTCTTCTCATTTCCAACTGCAATCCTCTTTTTTCTGCCACACCTTCCAACCAGTCTCTCAGATCTTCAATTTTAGGGTAGTCCGTCAATACATGTACCATATCATCCACAGCACGTACCTCACATAGTGAGGATGTTTCTAGCCCGAAACTGTATAGCTTCGCTTTTAAGTTGCCATGACTGGTGCACAACTGAGAACTATAATGGTTCATCAGGATCCATTCATATTTCATCCTCTGTTCTACACCTGAGAGGGTTTCATTGGTGATCCTCGCCTTGGTTGACTGATCCCATCTTCTTTACCACATCTCCAGGGTGTACTGCCTGATTAAACTTCGTTCTTGAGGAGTCTGCCGTCTAATCCTTGATTGTTCCACTATTAGTCTTCGCTCTCTCACAAGTAGTTCTACAGGCAGGATACCCACCAATGTAGGGAGTGCCTTGTTGGACACAGTCCTATATGCTTTCAGTACAGCTGGCAGTGCCACCCTCTGAGTGCTGACAAGCTTTCTCTTGTGCCATGCTAATTTAGCACATGTGTACCACATTACTACACAATGTGCAATTATCCCTTCAAATAGAGCTCTGTAGATTTTTCAAGCCACGCTCAGTATTTTCCAATTCTCTTAGCTTATGGAAAACATCAACCGCCTTGCGGTACTCATACTTCGTGTTCTAGAAAGCTCATCTTGTCATCTCGGATGACTCCCAAGTACTTATATTGATGGACACACTGGCGAAACCCTCAGTTGAACTGTATCATAGGATTCCTGGCCAATCTTCCCTTAAGCATCATGGTCTTAGTCTTGCTGGTGGAGAAGCTCACCTTAAATCTTGCAGCCCAATCTTGTATTGCTTTCATAATGAATGTGGCCTTCTTTTTGAGTTGTCTTCTTGCCGACCTGCCGACCAGGACTAAACCATCATCAACACATCCGAAAATCCTACAGCCGTCCGGAAGAGCCATCTCAGAGCAGTCCATCAAACAGAATGTTCCATAGGACCGGTCCAAATCAGAATGTTGGAGACATCCCTTTGTTAGCTTCTTGGTAACCTAGAGAGTTCTTGCAATATAACTTGTCTCTCTGTCCTTAAAATAATCAAAATAGGGCCCAGTACATATTTGCAGGGTTTTTTTTTTTTGCTTTTGTTGCCACATCACCTCCGGCCACCAGGCATGGTCAAAGACTCATGCTATGTGGAGAAATATGGCCAGGACATATTTTTCTTGACACCTGGAAACTGCAGTCTTGACATCATAAAAATCCAAAGTCCGCTCCTCTTCCTTTGCGAAACCCATATTGGTGTTCACTTAATGTTCCATTGATCCCAAGGCTGCCACTAGTATGTTGTTCAGGAGCCTTTCATAAACTTTGTCCAGCACTGGAAGCAGTGTCGAAGGTCTGTAGGATTTGGCCTCAGCCTTATCCCTGCCTTTTCCTTTGTATACTATCCTTATTATACCTTTCTTTAAAGGGCGAGGAAACACACCCGCAGAGAGAAACCATTGCAGATGTGTAGTAGCTGTTCCTTCATTCTTGAGAAGCACATCTTGACGATTTCTACACCCACTGCATCAAGTCCAGGAGCCTTCCCATTCTTCATTCCATAGACTGTTGCTTGCAGTTCATCAAGTGTAAAGTCAGAAGTATCCTCTTCCTCTGGTAACATATCCATTTGGTCTCTCTTAAGGCATTTCCCTCGCCCTCTTCATCTTGGGAGTCATCCAGCAACAGGGTGTGGAGCAGGGCACTCATACTCTCCTTCAATTCTGTCACCAGGGTCCCTTTTACTCTTTAATTAGGCGGTGGATTTTCTTTCATCTTATTAGCCATTAACTTATACACCACCCCAAAGGGGTCTTCATTACCGACCCTGGTGACGAACTCCGTCCAAGACTGTTTCTTCTGCCTGACCCAGTTAAAGTATGTTTGTTTCTTCCATTTGTAGGCACCTGCCAGAGCTTCTCTCTCTCTTCACCACATGAACTGTGAAGTCACCTTCCCTTCGAATGCTCTTCCGTTTTTCTTCCAACTCCTGGTCCCACGAGCTGAGGTTTGGAAGCCCTGGTCTTGTTTTGCCAAAAGTCTCTTCACAGGCCCCCATGATCATGTTGGCGATCCCTTCTATTTGCTCTCGAAAGCTCCCACATTGAAAGTCAGCACAGATCAAAAGACTGTCAGTTGCATAATTATGCACATATCTCACTTCAGACACCCATTCCTCACTCCATTGTGAGTTATTTCCATTTCCTGTAAGCTTCACCTCATAGATAATGATCTTATGATCACTTTCCATATCACTGGCTTTTCTAGTTGTGATGGTAATGTCGGAATTGTCCTCAGAGCCATGTGCCTGCGAAACATATGTAGGGAGTTCTCCTTCCTCGTTGTTAATCTCCACTTCATTAGTTAACAAATATTGACTCACGAGAACTCAATTTTCGTCACTCAATGAAGAATGCCATAGCTCGGACTTTGCATTCACATCTGCCCCAATGATCACATGTCTCTCCTGAAGCACATCCAGTATCACGGCCCATCTGTCGAGGTGGTCTTGTGTTTCCTCATTAAACTGAAAACAGGAGGACACAAACCAAGCCATACAATTCTCCACTTGCACTTGTACACACACATCGTGTGTATTCGGAATGCTTGACATCATCATGATATCTATCTCCATGTTTGTCCTCACTATTCCATCCTGAGATTTTCTGCCAGATGTCAATACAGATCCCTTCAATCCGACCACCTCTTCAAAAGGGGCATATGGCCCCTGGAAAAGAACTAAATCAAGCCCCTGCTTTACCACAGTTCTGTTCAGCTCAGAGGTCGCCACTGCCGACCTTTGGAGGTCCACCTGCCCAATTCTTAGTCCAGCAGCCACAGTCAATTCGAGCGAGCTCCACTGGCAGAGCTCTTTGATATGCAGGGCAATCCTTTAAATCTACCTTGTGTACATGATCCAACTGCCACCTCTTACAGTTAATACATTTTTTCTGGCAATCCTTATCGTTTTTCTGAGTACAAACCTCAAACTTGTGGCACTCTTAGCTATATACCCCCAAGCCTGACATCTGTAGCATCTCGAAACAGATATGTAGTCATGCACTCTGCAGCTATTATGGCCAACAAAGGTGCGTCCCTCGTTTATCAGTTTGCTTCTGATAGCCGGATGACACTCCATTACAACATTCACCCTGCCGGTGTCCAGCCTTCCTGTTCTATGGTTGATATTCTTTTTCCTCTTAAACTCTTCCAGACTTAGTTCCGAGGATCTAAAGTTCTGTTGTGACCTATATATATTATAGATGATACCTTTGGCCCCTTGTTCTTTGGGGCTTCCAACGTCATCCCAAGTTCCGTTATTTTCTGCTGATTTCTCAGCTTCTCGAGGGTTTCATCATCCCCTGCCTCGATCATAATGCCTCCTACTCGTATCTCTTATATTCTTTATTTTCAGCCCTTCTTCGTTAGGGTTTATATTATTTTTAATATTTTGTTTCACTTGCATGCTGGTGGTACCCTCACCCTCCGAGTACACAAGCAACACTTTCTTCGGAGGCTGTGTTTAATCTTTTTACCTCCTTTTGTAGCTTGAGCATAACTCTTAATGCCCAGTATTGCAGATGGGGCAACTAAGGTACTTCTCTTTTCCACCTCTTTCACAGTGCTTAGTGCCTTACTTTGTCCTTTCGTAATTCCCACCAGCTTGGAATTATCCATTTTATCTGTTCCCAACAGCTTGCGAACCTTTCGGATCTTGAGCAGTATCCAATTAACCTGTGTTGGGTTCACTTTATTGTTATTGTTTAGTATCCCCTCAGTGAGTGCCATTACTATTTCAGCAGCCTCTTCACGAGACGGTATAACATTTTTCTTTATTGTTTCTAATTCATCTTCAGCGTCCAACGAGGTCACTCCCAGATCATCTTCCTGGTTACGCCTCAAGGGCCTCCTGACACATTTCCCCTCAGTCCACCCAGTATCCTTTCGTCTTTGCACATTTCTAGCTGTGGCTGAAGACGGACCCGGCATCTCCTCAGTGGCGACCTCAGACTGGTCACCTCTGCCCACTGTTATGAACTCCTTTGCTTTCCTACTTAAGTCGCATATGTCTTCTCTCTCCGTGTCATCAACTCCGACTTCTCTAGGCTCCATGTACAGTGGGTTGTGTTCTGGAACTTCTTCAATATTGCTTCCTTCATCACCAACAGCACCTTCACCACCTTATCCTCTGTCTGTACTAGTGCTATGACCAGCCACGCTGTCCTCATCATGAGTGCACCAAAGTCTTCTCGACACCATGTATACATTACCAAATATTTTGGTGCCATTTCTTATTTTTGGGAGAGAGCTCAAGCTCTTCCAAATTGAATTCTTTTCCCCATAGTCTCTCTTTGGCTGCCTTAAATGGGCACATTTCCTTGACTAACTAAGCCTTTAAATTCTTTCCTCTTTTGCTTCGGAGATCTGGGCTCAACCTGAGGGTTCTGCATCAGGGTGTCCATCACAGTTTGCTTGAACTTCTTAAAATGATACGTTTTGGACGCCATCGCGCCCTGAGTGCACGCCTATCTCCTGTAGGCCGCCACACAGAACCCTTCTTCTTCCAGTAGCTTCACTGAAGAAGCCACCGCAAAAAATCTTTGCCACAGGTTTCACTAAGAAGTCCTTTACCACAGGTTGTTCTTTCACTACACTATGGCTTCACTGAAGAAGTCCGTCTTACACCTTTTCAGTAGAGAGTCTCTCACTGTAACACCAAACAGAGTTCATACAAATCTATATATACATAATCACTCTATATTCTAATAGGAAAGTATTTGAGGTCTCAACCTCTAGGCCATGGGCCAATGGCCCGTGGCCGACATCTTTCTTGCTCCCACTTCGCCGTCCGTGGGGGATCTCAGACGAGAATTATGGCCACACACAGTCTCTATTGGCCTCAGACCGGTGGACTGATAACCCTCACGACCATTGATCTACCCAGACACGCAGAGGCGAGGAGCCGGTACACCTTGTCCTCTTCGTGCTCTCTTGCGATCGCACTCCAAGGATTACCATCTTCACTCTCTTCCGGCAGTACCCAATCTCATGCATATTTCGGTGAATTCACCTCAGATATTGGTTTGGCTCAGGATGGCCTTTTCCGGGCAGTACCCCGAGAAAACTATTTCTAGGTGAAAAATGGAACATTCATTTATCATTTATTTCGGGAACCAATCAACTAATTCCCATCTAGTTGTACACACAAGTAGAGCTACAGCAGGCCATGAAAACTTACATTATTTAAGGGGGCTGCATTGTCCTAGTGGTTAACATGCTCGCCTTCCACCGAGGCGAACCTGGTTCAATCCCATGCCGGTTCACCGGATTTTTGCATGCGGGAATCATCTGATAATAATAATTTTTGTATATGAAGTGACACGGGCTCTTAGGAACTTTAACAAATGATTTGTATCTATGTAGAGGAAAGTAGGCTCATTAGTTATTTGGGTAACCTCTCGTTTGTCACACAAATTACATCTGCTCAAAATATAGCAAATATTTTTGGTATAGCTAAGTGGTCCGTTGTTATAGTGGCGTATTGTTTACAGCGAATATTCTGTAAAATCAAACAGCTCACAAAATCGAAATCTGATTTCGGGCAAAACTTAAAGAAGTGGAAATTCTTTACGAAAGTGCAAACGAATTGTAGGTGTCTACAGTTATGTAACACAAAATTCCAAGATTAAAATTAACGTAATTAGAACAGGTGTACACGGTGCACGCACAACGCACATGGAGGTTATTTTTGTACACTGCGATTCTCGAGGTCCAATGATCTTCCCTTCGGGTAACTAGTTCGTAACCCATCATACTGTTCTTGGTTATGAACTGTGATTATTTCAGTGGCCGAACACAATAACCTACGACTCCATGACTGTGGAAACTAAACAATTGCTACGTCGGGCTTAAGTACGGCACGTATAAAAACATTTTATACTTGCAACACCTCAATCCATAAATTAAATCGGGCATTAAAGTGTTTGTGACGCTTCAATCATTCGTTCCCTTTGATGGTTTTAAGCAAGTGGAGTTTGAATTTATTGAATACGCATTACAACTATGAGAACTAATATTACTATTGTCGTGGTAGTGCGCCAGGATTTTACAGAATGTACGATATCTTTCTGTGTCTGGTCCAGAATGTCGACTTCTCGACGTTGGCAGGACTGAAGCCCAGGGTTGTTCCTAGGGGAGGTGTACTGTGGAAGGGGTCGAGAGGTTGGAGCTTGCCACCCCTGCCCAACCATTATCAAGCTCGCAGACGTAATCCTTAAAGGCGCTGGTTTTAACAGCTGCGGAGTCCTCGGGACTAAAACCACGGGCGAGAGAAGGCCTGGCCTCGCAGCTGGGTCCGCCGATAACAACACTGCTGCTGCCCGCAGTTCAATCCTTGGAGTGGGAAACGCGTAGGGTTGGTACTCCTCCCGGTAGACTTACGTCCTTCCTTCTACGATACAGCCTAGCTCGTCAGAATGCTGGAACGCGAGTGCTTGTTTATACCCGAGCTGTTAGGTTTAAACAACTATTCACTATGCAGAGGGAATCTTGAGCCCTGTCGCAGAAGTACATCCTTTTCATCCCTCTATAGTCAGTCACGCAGGCTTTTTCGTCACTGGTGCAATAACAAAAGTGTGGCAACACTAAAAAAATTTTCTTATGTAACATATATTATTTGTCTGCAGTACCAATATTTTAAATTACCGTGTATCGTGTGCTGAAATAATTTCACGTAGTGAGAGCACGATAACAGTCCAAATTTTCACGGTCGAACGTAGCCTAATTTCACTTTCGCTCATCGTAATTTTTTACAGCTATTTCCACAAAAATAAAATCGTCTTTACGTAGTTTACTAAAATGAAGATAACTAACAGTTTACCACGGTAAGCAAGGAAAATTAATTAAGTGTACATATCTATGTTTTCAGACATACGCTTCATTGTGAATTTCATGTTTTCTTCTCATAGTTCGCCGAAAACTGCTACAATCAAAAATAGCCTCCCACATTTTATGCAACAGGCAAATAACAATTTTCTCTAAACAGCTGAGAACACAACTAACACATTTAATACTACTATGTCTTTGGGCGTAAATTCACTCTTACCTAATCACTCTAAATGCGCAATATATAATCAAAATACGATTCTTAACAAAAGTCAGTCATTCCATGATAACCGTTCCGTCACACAGAAGGAATGGTAGATTTGAGTAAAGAAAATACACAGATAAAGAGAAACTGAGGCAGACAAAAAGGAAAGAATGAAAATAGAGAGTTCAATCAGAAATATTTTATTTTCAAACAAAGTTTTTGAATTATGGAAAAGGCTTGGTCAACTAAAAAGCGAATTTTGTTAGGTACATAGAATTACAATTTTTTTTTTTCAATGTTATTTTTTCTAACAACTCTCAAGACGTCGTTGTTAAGAGACACCCAAATCTCTTCACTCCTAATCCAACAAGATATTTTTAAAGGAATTTAGTGTAATATTTCTTTATATGCAACCTATATATGAAATGCCGTGTAATATGAAATATTGGTATTTTGTCGAAGGCAGCGAGGTAAATGTATAAAATTCACAAACAGAATATGAGCTCACGGGAGAAAAAACATTGTTTCGGCCGGGCTATATAGCAGGCTTACCATCGAAGGACAGCAGAGCGAAAAGCAATATTCATTAAAAATATGGTACAAAAAGGACTCGTCATCTGTGTGAGTATTGCGGGGAGTTGTTTTGAAGTGAAATTCTGAGATTCGCAATGCACGCATTAAAATTGCATTAACGTGTCATCATAACTGGTTGAATAAAAGCTCAACAATTAATGTGTCATCTTTAACAAATTTATGTTCAATAAATTAATTGCATCTTAAAAATTCCAGCTCTCTGCTGCTTTAAAAATGATTTGAACGGAACTGAAAGTTGAAACATCTGTATGGAAGATATTTTGGTGGAAATAAGTATTATTGAACCATGCAAATATTTTAAATGGCAGTCTTTCTACTAGCGAGATAATGCCAGTAGTTGGCATATTTGCACGAATATTTATAATAATTAGCGGAAAAAAGTATATCTGATTATACCTCTTGAAAGTTCAGAAGTTCGAGTAGTTTAATATTTTATGATTTTATTTCAGTGCTCTTACTTTATTTCTTGACTGTAGGCATGCCTCAATAAAAAGTATTATTATAAATGCAATGTTTGAGTCTGATTTATAGGGAGCAAGAAGAAATTAAATATTTTAGCTTCCCTACTTAGGTGTAATTTATTTTCTCTCTTTCCGAGAAAGCCATAGTCAAGATACGAATAAAATAATCTTAGTTGCTTATAAAGTACGGTATTATTTCCCGTCTGACTTACTTTATCATGGTTTTTTTTTTGCTAATTCTGCACGACATTCATCAGTCTAATTAGTCTGAAGATAAGTTTCCGACTGTAGCTGCAACGAGGAAGACTTTCTTACTTTTAATTACGCTAATGGTTTGCTCGTTTGTTTGATTCTCTTTGTCCCAGTTTACAATCAAAAAGGTCGAGATGATTAATTTGCATTTATTTTGACGATATTTTCAAATATAAACCAATTCAATCATTCTTAACATTATAGAAGCGGAAATATACTGATCAGGTAGAAATGTCACACACTAATTTCATCATTTCCTTAATAACAAATTTTAACTCTTGTGTTAGCGCAGATATTTAACGTTTGGAGTTTCATCTGATTCGTGGAATTATTTGTACGATTCATCAGTGAAGAAATGTCGCAATGCATAAATAGAAATTAAAAAATAAACTCGCCCACTTATCCGATGACAAGTTAAGCTTAAAATATGTGTACGTTTATTTACTTCTTTGGTAATCTGACATGCACTTGGATTACGAAACAGTAACAAAAGTACAATAAATAAAGTGCAAATCTTAAAAATTAAAAATGTAATTTAAAAACGATGCATGTCGTAATCAAATAGGCCTACGTACCACTCGAGTTTTTCAAATATAATTTAGTAACTCTCTTTGGCCTGTTTAATTTGCAAATGGTTTCCGTCTTATAATTGGCTCCCTCATGCTATATGAAATTATCGTGTTGTATATCTGACATGAATTTGGAATTATCCCAAAGAAGTATTTAAATTATATATTTTTAAATTGTTTACAAAACTGCTTTTTTTTATCATGTTCTTTTACTTAATACCTACGTTTTTTTCGTAAGCTAGTGCTTAAGACATCTATTGCGTTATATTAGCAAAGGGATAAACTGCGTATTTACAGATTTTTAAAATCCCTAAGAATTTTTATTATTCAGAAAGAATATTATGTTAATAGATTTAACAATAAAGATTTCTGACGCTTCATTTTAAGCCCATTTCAGGGACATTGAATTTTTTTTGGTGTTTATCTTCTGCATTAAGTCATTTTCACATGCAAACAACAAAATATGTTGGCAGCTCTGTTCTCCCATAACTTCCGAAGATACAAAATGACCGAAAAGTGGCATTAAATAAGTGATGCATTTATATTAGTAGGAGACAATTGAGACGTATTTATTTGTGTAAAAATGTGTGGCTTAGCTTCTCGCAAAAAGCGTGTTCATCACAAATGAAGCAAGTATTTCAGACACTTCGGAAAGGGGAAAAATATCTGTCACAGCTCCCAGCATTCTCTGGAGTGATTAAAAAAAAAAATTAAAAAAAATCATAACTGTTATGGAATACCGGTCCTCCTTTGTGTTATAACTTGGCCACTTAGTTCTGTGTAAGACAATGGGATATATGGATATATGGTCTGTTCACGGTAAAATAAGCACTTTTGAAAGCCCTGCTTAAGGACTACTTGTATACACGTTTATACATTCCTCCGCCTTATGTAAAACTAACATTGACATGGTTCTCATCACTTTATTCACGCGTCGGTCAAAATGAAATTGCGAAATTATTAATAAAGTAAATACTTTAAAATATGCTAATTTTACACTTCAATGCATTAAAAAAAACAGAAAGCAAAATAAATAAATTTAAGTTATCATAAATCGTTACCTAATACTTTTTATTAGACGTTAAGATATTGAACTACTTTCCATCCATCGTTACCAACTTTACTGGGAGAAAGTCACTCAGAGCGCCCATTAAATTATATGCACGTAGGGTAAGTGACTTTTTTCTAAGGTTCATTTCTAAAGTGCTCACTTTATAGTGAACAGCCTTTAGCAATATTTGTAAAGGTTGTTCACGACAAAATGAGCACTTTTTAAATCAACCTCTGGAGAAAGTCACTGCGCCAACCTGAATATATTTTAACGGGCGCATTGAGTGGCATTCGGCCAGTGAGGTTAGTCACGTCGGAGGGACATTTGTTCCAATGCTATGAGTTGCATTAAAACCACGATGTATTCTTTTGTGACTACTGAAATTATTTAATTTTTCCTGTTATTTTTAATGCATATACATGTAGCGATATGTTAATTTGTAAAATATTTGCTCTTCTTAATATTTCACAGATACGCTCGACTGACGCGTGAATAAAATGATGACGCCTATGGCCATGTTAGTTTTACATAAGGTGTACGAATGCACGACATGCATACAAGTATATCTTAAGCAGGGCTTTCAAAAGTGCTCAGTTTATCGTGAACTGCCTATAGTAATGAGTGTACAAACGAGCATCCAAGATCTAGTCAGCACTTGCACGAGTTAAGAAACTTTTCAGTGAGACTTGTAGGCTGCCATTGTCCCTTGAGTGTATCGTGTAAGGGTATCCTATAACGAAAATCCAGGTGTTGGGTTTTTTACAGAGGCCAAAAAAAAAAAATTGGGGCTTTCTTATTGTATTAGGATCCGAGCCACATGAATAAGGACTGGGTGCTCAGGAATTGTTGAGCATATGCAGGTATGGGCTCAGAACAGCAGCTGGTTCGGCCTATATGCCACGCAAGCATGACGCTTGGGCATTCGCGGCATTGAGTACCTTCCATGTATCGAGAAGTGTCGGAGGAAACTAAAACACCCCGAGAAAACCCACCAACAACCGCCACATTTCATCGCATTACTTATAAGCGGAAATTCAACCTTACATCTGCCAGCATGAAACCCGGGTCTTTGTGCCGGTTATCGCAAGACCGCCCTGGACCATTGCACCCGGAGAATTGAAGAAGTTTGGACGACTCTCAAATGTAGGTTTCGAGAGCCGATGATGGTGATGCGGGAGAGTGTGCAAGGGCGAGGAAAACGGGAGATGGTTGAGAAAACCCACTGACCACTCGCATCGTATTGCACGATTACCATTTGCGAAAATCCGGGAGCGACCCCGCCGGGAGTTGAACCCGGTTCGCCTTGGTGGGAGGCGAGATTAGTCTGACCCCTTATACATAAAACAGATGATAAGGTCTATGTATTTGAATATAGGCATAAAATGCAGACAGTATAGGCGACGGCATCCAGTTATGCCGAAATTACATGTTTAGAAAAAATTTCGAGGACGTCTGTTTGAAGACTATTATAATAGTAACCAACCTATAGGTTGTTCACGTTAAAATGAGCACTTTGCAAAGCCCTCCTTAAGATCTACTTGCATGCACGTTGTCTATTCTTCCGGATCACGTAAAATTAACACTGCCATGCACTTTATTCATGCGTCGATGAAGTGAAACTTTGAATTTATTTAAAAAAGTAAATATTTCACACATCCTCTCTTTTTTACACTTCGTTACATTAAAAAATTACAAAGCGCAATAAATAATTTGAGTTATTACAAATGGTTACCTAGCACTTTTAATTTTATGTTAAGTTATGGAACTATTTTCCATCCGTCATTGCCAACTTTACTGGGCGTATGTTACCAAGTGGGCCCGTTATAATATATGCAGGCAGGGGCAGTGACAGTTTTCTAAGGTTGATTTCAAAAGTGCTCACCTCATCGTGAACAGCCTTTACCTGGAAGTTTTACTTTAATGTTGCCGAGACGTTTGCAGGAATTGACAAACAGCAGTTTACCGAACCTCCGTATCCTTAAGGTTTTTGGCATGGCAAAATGGTAGTGGGAAACGTGTCTAGTGTCGTGTAGGCTGCCCTCTTACCCGCGGAATACAGCAACTGGTAATGGCATCGATTCCACAAGTGCACGAAACACCTGTGGAGAGATGTTGACTCATTTCGTCTGGACAGCTATCCGCGAATCCGTGCTATTTGTAGGTGCGTGATCTTGGTTGTGAATCGTCGTTTCCGCCAACGTCCTGAAAGCGCTCGATTGGGTTCGTATCGGGTGAACGAGCTGGCCACAGTCGTTGAAACTCCCCGAAACAACTACTCGAACCACCTCTGAACTATTTGAGCCGATGATAAGGTGCGATATCCTGCTGGCATATCGCATCGTTGTGTGAGAGCGTGACGACCATGAAGCTATGCAATGAAGTGTCCATGCCCAGCACATGCTCACTCACGCGATGTTGCAGGACTAATGTTACAGGTCTGTGTACTCCCACGAAGTTACAGTACGGTAGCGCAACCTACTATTAAAGGCTGTTTACGACAAATCGAGCACTTTTCAAATCAACCTTAGAAAACTGTCACTGCTCCTGCCTGCGTATACTTCAACCGGCTCACTGGGTGACGTGAGCCCTGTAAAGTTGGTAACGTTGGATGGAAAGCAAGTCCTCATTTAACGTAGAATAAAATTTGTTAGGTAAACGTTTGTGAGAACTTAAATTATTTCTTTCGTTTTCGGTTTTTGAATGCATCGGAAGTGTAAAAATAACCATATTTGTAAAATACTGATTTTTCTAAAAATTTCACAACTTCCCTTGACCGCTGCATGAATAAAGTAATGAGGTCCACGGCGATGTTAATTTTACATAAGGCGGAAGAATACACAATGTACATATAAGTAGATCTCAGCAAGACTTTCAAACGTGCTCATTTTGCCGTGTACAGGCTTTACCTTTACCTACTGCTGTCCTATGAATTTGGGCATGCAAATGTATGTATGTTGTTTACATATTTAATGTATTAAATAATTGTGAACAAGTAGTTTTGGATCGTGTTTTTCTGCATCAGTTTTTTAATCATTTCATGGTTAAGTTTTAAATAATTTTTGGTAAAAGTTTTGGATATTTTACTTTTTTTATTTTGTGGTCGATTTTGGATTGATCTGAGTAGTATATAATATGTGTGTTATTGGTCAATTTTTTTTACATTTTAAAATCGTATTTCAAAACATCAGATTTTTGCAATGAAGGGCACAAAATTTCGATTAAAAGAAGTAAAAAAATGAATATTTTTCTTTCAAAAATATAATAATTTTGATGAAATTAGAAATGTAAAGGATTTGAGCGAATACTTACATATTACATACCACTGCCCTATACAAAAACTCAGAAATGTAAGAGTGTTGAGAATTCATTTGACAAAAAGTTGTACATTTGTATTTTGTAAACTCTTAGCCACACATGATAGTTCAATGATTGCCGCCAAGATCATAAGAGTTTACTGTGTGTGGACCAGGCCGTACACTATTGCTCACTGCGTATTACCGTCTCAGAATTACTGTCTGTCTTCTAAGAAGTGTCAATTAGATATGTGATCCAATCGTAAAGCACCACAAAAATACAAGAGAGTGAAGTATATTCTGTCACCAAATAAGCCTGTTAACTTCCAGGGCCTGCTCTAGTACAATTCACCAATTCTAACACGAAAAATTCAAACCGAGCTGGCAGCCTACATGCGAAGCCGCAGAGTCGTAAACAAACATCAGGAAGTCGGGCGGTTGAAATGAACTCTACTAAAACACGCGTACAGCTACAACAGACCCATTTTGCGTTCTTTATTTTGTAGCCACCCGGACAGTAGTATTTCACAGTTTGTCAAGAAATGGTTCTGTGGGCTAAATTTGAGCGCGTGATTTCCCGCACTCTCAACAAGACAAATGTGGCAACAAATCATCTCGCAGGCGTAGAAGAAATTTGGTAACATGTAGCGAATACTACAATGCTAAAAAATTGCAGTACATACCATCCATAACATTCGTTTTTTGTTTTAAAATAAATAAATATATATATATATAATTTCAGAACACCAAGTAGGCATATAAATGCAGAAAGCGTGTTAAAAACTATTTACTGTATGTCATAGTGAATAAATATCCGATCACTATGTAAAATTTTACCTTGTCAAAGCAGTGACCACAGACTTATTTTTATTGATTTCTAAATTAAGCTTTGTGTAATCACTATTTAAATTGTTGTATTCACTAGAAATAGTTTTATGGCAAGAAAGCATTCGAGAAAGTATTATATTTTTTGATTCACCACAATGGTTTAGAGAAGAAAACTCAGAAGGGTCACCATCATTTCATAAAAGAGTTATGACAAGAGAAGCAATTCGAATGAAAATAATACTTTTAAAAGTCATACAATATAATCTTCGAAGTGAGTTGGTTAGTTGTTACGACGTAATTATATTCAAGAAGGGGCTCTTGTGTGGTGCCATCAATCGCTAATCCGCTGGAAGTTTCAAAAAGTGTCTATCTGGGAAATGAACTCGTGTTTGCAGCTATTATAATTACTTGTTTGAAACATGAATTTTCGAGCACTATACGTACTACATTATGCGAGTAATAACACCTCTATCAGGATAATCGTATTTTTTACTGGCCATTGATGTCCCACTGCTTGAAAAATCTTCTGCCAAACCATTCCAATGTAGCCCGTTGTTTGATTTTGTTGGTCAGTTTCTACCACAAAACTTTAAGAATTTATTCCGCCGTCTCTTTTTTGTACTTTGCCTCGATGCTCAATAAAGAGAATATATCCCTAGGTAAGCCTCACGTAATATATTGTTTCACGGAGGGATTGGGGTCTTAATAAAAATTAAAATAACCAAATTTGATTTAAATTTTATTCGCACAGATATTATTTACAGTATTAAGTTATCTGTCTCCAATATTACTCTTTTTATTTAATAGTGAGCGCAATATTGAACGTCTTTTTCTACTGTAATTAACGTCCCGTGTGTCTGTGTTTGGTTACGGTCAGTTAACTCATACCCATCAGTAACACGTGTCCAGTCAATCTGTTGCCGCCATTTGTAATGTTTTTCACTCACGCGTCTAGTCCAATAGTCCAGCCTGGCAGCCACACTCTTCACTGCTTTATACTCGCAGTAGCAGATTTCCCTCCTGCTGGTCACTTATCTCGCTGCTCCACTTCTCTCGCTCGCAACTCAGACACTCATTCTCACATCAACTCCTCGGCTCGGAGGCGGTCGCGCTCGTATAACGTTCGCCCTGACCTTCTGGAAGGTTCACCGCAACCCGAGTCACTCCGAGGGGACGGGTTCAGTAATCCAGAACATTCTTCAGGTAAACGCAGCAATCAATATATACTCTACCACCAGGGTCCGCAGCGTGCGTCGCAAAAGAGATTATCGAGTAGGCTCGCTTTTTGTAACTGATACGCAGTTCGCTCGCCTGAAATTCAAAACATTCCATTGACGTGGTGCCCCGTTATCATTACTACTCTGTCCGCCTCTTCCGCCCGCTCGCGTGGGGCGGGCCAATGTCCGCAGTGCAGACCAGCGATACGTAACAATATCTTGTTTTCGGGATTTCAGGACATGAAAAAGAGATAAATAAATTAATGTGAACGTAGATTAACAAGATAATTTATAATTGCTATAAACATTTCGCAGTACAGAACTCGTCGTAACGACACATTAGCTTAGAATTGTTCATTTCGTTGTCTGTATTATACAAACATGTTTTCCTTCAACAAAATACATCAGTTTAAAAACGAATATAGTACTACATGACGTTAAAACCCCCCAAAAAATGTTATGATAAAAATGGCGGTGGATTAGTAACTGCACGAAATGTGAATCAATTGTTTCTTATAAAAAATACTGTATTTATTCAATTTAAACCTGCTCGTGAGAAGTAATTTTTTTTTTTAAAGAAGACGCAAGAAATAAAGCTACAATCCTTGCAGAAATAGCAATGGTAATATGGACTGACCTCTCTAGTAAAATTAGAGATACTATTGAAGATTTAAAAAAAAAGTACCAGCGTGCGGTACCTAAAAGAAAATTTTGGGTAAACAATTTTCAATGTCGATGTAGAAAGACAAAATTGAGCGCGTACGTTCTAAATGTTCCAAAATTGTTTATCGATGCGAGCAACAAAACTAACATCGGAAAACCAAAAGCCGAGCTTTGCGCACAGTTACGCCTCTCAGATGTTTTCACATCACCACGGCAGGTCGGAGCGCGATGACACTAATTATTAGAGCCTGGCGTGTGTCAAAGGGTTGGAGCTCTTTTCGCGTAAAGCAGGTTTGACACGATGCACGATGAGTGCCAAACATGCGCGAGATGCCGACCTTGCACGGAAATTTCGTGCACAAGTTTGTGTGCAAGGCACTTCTTGCACGAAATGAGGAGATAGAGCCAGTCCTTCTTTTTTCGTGCAAAGCGATGCAAGTTGCGATCCTATTGGTCATGCTGGTCATGTGACCTGTTGTAACATCAACCATGGAGCAAAAGAAAATCATAATCTGAGGTGTGCGAAGAGGAATACAGGGAAATAAAATATTGCTGGGATATAAATTTAAAACATAAATTGGTGTTCAGACAGTTTTCTGAGGATAAAATGAAAACAATTATATTTAGGAGGGATAATTTTGAAACAAATACCTTGTTAAAGTAAGCAACTTCATATTTTGAATTATCATATCATCGCTGTTTGGTACTAACCAGGGCTACCAACTAATTTTGATGCGATACAGTCTTCATCTTATTTATCTGCGTGCGAACTCGTTTCGCACGAAATTTAGTTAGCATTCTCGTACCGTTAGCATTAACCGTATGATGTACCATCTGTATCGCAAAATGGTACCACAAAAAGACATGCATACAGTAACAACATGACTTAGTGAGTCCTTGGGGTTTCTCATTTGTCTAATAACTGCGTTTTTTTCTCAGGTAGAGTCTGTGTTTCTGCGTATCTGACTATTTGACTTCACACCCAAGTAA
The DNA here is from genome assembly GCA_029891345.1 of Dryococelus australis. Classification (NCBI taxonomy): domain Eukaryota; kingdom Metazoa; phylum Arthropoda; class Insecta; order Phasmatodea; family Phasmatidae; genus Dryococelus; species Dryococelus australis. The sequence continues at coordinate 68,379,135 of CM057002.1, read as the reverse complement.
GAATTATTTTTTATTGATTCGACAGCAGTCAGGGATGTCCCTCTTTAGCTAATGACCAGAGGATGACCCTGATCATGCTGGTATAGCGTTGAGCAGTTTTACCGAAATACACACTGAGAGAACATCCCACAAAATATTTGTTTGTATATATAGTGTAACACAATATATCTAGTTGCTCCAACGAACTATTTCGCTGACTAGAAAATAATTGAAAAGCAACAAAAGTAGTTTTGTTCATATAACCAAATACATGTTTGCATAAACAAAATCTGTGTGTTGAGCGAAAATAAATTAGGCTGTTAACAAAATATTTTATCAATCAAATGTATGTATTTGTTTAGCCACTCATTAAATTCCGTTCGTTTGGAAATACAGTTAGCGTTTGTTTGCAATCGTTTGTGACAATTTGTATAGTAAAAGTTTTGTTAGTGCATATGTTAAGGCTTAATAATGGTTTAAATATTATAATAAAACACGTTCAGCGATAAATTAAAAAATAAAGCTGTAAAACTTGAAAGATGGGTTTGGCCATGTTGTTCAGTATTTGAATGCATGTATTTAAAAGCACTGTGACGTCATCAGTAGTCATTTTAGCTGCGGTTGCTAAGTCGCAGCGCACGGACTTTGAATATCTAGGTTTGGTTTTAGTGCGAGTTTCCGACTTGTTTATATTAAAGTTTCCGACTTGTTTATATTAACCGAAACCTTTTTATTTTACGTAGAGCCACCAAATGTTTAGTTTCATTAACCAAACCTTTGTTTTGGGCAACAAAATAAACTAAACTAAATAATTTGGTTCCAAAAAGAAAATATTTTATTGCCGCTTTACAAACGATTAATTTGGTTGCGCCAAACAACTTGGTTTGGTTACACAGAACTTTTTTCTGAGGGTACCGCAACAGTTGGAGAGACCCGTAGAAGATATGCTTCGATGTATTTATATAATATGTTGTGGCTCGCAGAGAGAATAAGGCTTGAGTGCTTGTACGAATAAATAGCAAGTACGGTAAATTTCAAAAGTATATTACAACTTACTTTAGTGGTTAGATTTTTTAAACGTCTCTTTCGAGACGAAGGTAATTATTTTTGTAAGCAGTCCACGCCGTGTAACGGCAAATGTAAGTTGGTATGTCGGTGGGTTAACGAGAAACTGCAAGTTGAGGTGGCTCGGGAAGTGCGAGTAATGAGATCCAATTACGAGAAAGTCCTGGCAATCTGCTGCGCACGACGGTGCAGGCCGGGTCGAATTGCACAGCGGACTTTGGAAGACGATGCAAACAAGCCAAGATGAACTCAGATTAAATGTTAGGCTCCCCCCACCCCACACCAATTCCCCTTCTCACAAGCGGTATTTGACTTGTAGAGCAGGCTGCTATGATTCAGTGAAGGCAAAGCAAGCCTTCTGGACAGTGCGGATGACCTTCGGCCGGTGCTGGTCGAGGATTCTGTGGCTCCCGCGAATTAGCGGTGTTAATTATTCTCCGGTGAACTTCTCAACCTCACCCATATCCCTATTATCATCTCCCTTCCACAGCAGCGTCTCTGCTGGGTCTCACCCCTGCCCTATCTCCGCTCCTGAGTTGGCTGCTGGAAGTGGCCATGGAACGTTAAAGATGATCATTTGAATGTACACTCTAAGAAACTATTCGAAAATTAACCACATAAGTGTATATATCCAGTAAGAAATTGTGAATACATTTTACTCGCGGTTTCTTCATCCTTTTTGAAAAAAAAAAAATCCTTTAAAAAATCTCAACGTTTATAACGTGTTTGGTTATTTCCTGATTCCGTTATGTCTCACAAGCGTTTTATACTTGCGTTAACATTGGAGTGCCTAATTTTTGTTAAATATAAATGTTATTTATATTTTATATTACAAATTATTATATATATTATATAGATTATCTATAACATTTAATTTGAATATTATTATATGTGGGATAATTGCCACACGTATGGGCGCCAAATGAAACGAATAGCGAGAGTGTGTCACTTGCGCCAAATAATGTGCTATGTGTGTGCAAACACCACGTGTTATTGTGAATATTCCCAACATGTGTAACCTTTGTGTATAGGATAGGTATGACAGAGAACAGAACTACACTTATATACTTGTAGAAAGTATTATCCTTGCAGTATTGAAGTTTTGGGCGCTGCAAAAAGGGTAACTTCCCTTAACAAGCATAAACGAGACGCAGCCACAGAGGACAATAGGTATTCTACACTACCAGCAATGCTACAATTACAGGGTGTCCATAGGTGAAGCATATATTTAATTGAAATATTTTTGACTTTATGGAGTGGATACAGTTCAGAATTATATTTCCATGATATAAAAAGCAGCATATGTAGTTCACCTTAGCTTGTAGCAAAATACCAATCTTACTAAGTAATCAGGCAGATGGCACCCAACAGTCCTAAACAGTGCCAAATAAGAGTGTCCTTGAGCAATATTAAATTCTAGTTTAAAGTTGGCACACAACATTGAATTACTATATTTGCCTGGCTTAAATTTGAATTACATCGGTATAAAAGAAAATGTCTTCCTGGTATTCACCCTGCCAATTTTTTGTATACACCGCAACAAATTTGACAGCGTGAATACTAACAAAATATATTTGTGGCCGCCACAAAATATTTTTTCCAGTGTGATTGAGTTGTTCATAGTCAAATAAGTCTCAGCTTCACCTCCGGAGCAAACGACTATTCTCTAAAAGATGAAAACATGTACCATTCGTTTTGCAACTCACACTACAAAAATACTCAACAACCTCTCAACATCCCTTGCTGTCCTGTATAACGGCTTAAAAAATCAAGATAGAGACCAGGTCCACTCTCAATAATTTAATTTTCACGAAAAATTCAAGATTTGTATTAACATTGCTGAGATAGGACTTATCTGTTAAGCGTATTCAAAAACCCTCTGTGAGAATAACGTCATGCGAAGCTGCCAACGCAGGTGAACTATAAACATTAATACAACATAACAACACGATGCAAATAATATAATAAAATATGCCGTGTATAAAAGTTATACGTAAAACATAAAAATATCTATTCAGTTCAAATTTAAATTTAGCATTTCATAAAAAATCAACATTACGTTTAAGTATATGCACGTAACCAAACCAGGTATTTAATCATGAAAATATTGGTCAATGCCAATATGACTGTCAATGAAATATAAAAATGTTAGACGCCACAAGGTTATATTATAAATAACATTATATATTATATTCCATTCAAAATTAATATGGACCTAAACAGTGACAAAATATGTGTGTTGGTAATGCATAGTACGAAATAGTTCTAATAAAAAATATTATTACACTGAGTGCGCACGATTGCAGTAGGTTGTCCCTTTGGTGTAATTTTCTAGACTCGGATAAGCTTTGATTGCAAGAGGCGGAGGAATATCCTGGAAGTAGAACTTTACCAGGGCTTCAGAAAAATCTGAGGTAACCGTAAGGAGGTTTCTAATTTTGTTTAGTAGCAACGATTATATATATATATATATTAATATATATATATATATATATATATATATATATATATATATATATATATATATATATATATATTAAACCTACACGGGTTAAAAACTTCCAGTTTAGTTTTGTATTTTACAGAAATTTATTTATAGTGTATGAGTTTTTGACAGACAATACAGAAAATCCAACAAAAAAGAAATTACAGGCAGCAATTGATACCATTTTGTGAACAAGTATTTTTCAGTAGTGGTGCATTCCTGTCGAAATATTCCTTACGTTGTCTTTACAAGATGTCAGAATATTGGGATGCATCACTCTGGTAAAATTAAATCACTAAATTGGCAAAATTTACTCTCTAGGATTTCCAGTTCTTAGTTCTACGATAATGGCTTTCGAAAAAAAAAAAAAACTATAGACTTCATTTAACAAGTTAAGCTTTAGCGTAGGTCTCACGTATTCTTAAGATGCTGTTCCTATAGCATGTTATCAGCTCTTTAATGATGCACAAGAAACATTTTTCGAAATGAAACAGGTGAGAGAAAAATAAAATTTGGAATCATTCAGGATTTATTACAAAATTATAATGTTACATATATCGTTTTTGCTTTTGACAAAAAATGTGAAAAAAAAATTATGTGAGTGTTAACATATATTTATGCATACATATATATATATATATACATGGTATAACCACATATATATGGTTATAAGTAAATTTATGTGGCATGTCGCGTAAATTTGTTTTGTATTCAGCTTTTCTTACAAGAATGAGTCGATGTTTGCCGACAATATTTTCAGCTAGATATTACAACTAACGCACGGCGGGTGTATAAATGTGCCTTTCCTTCACACACACACGACACACGCACGAACTATGTCACTGCACTGCGAGCAGGGTTATAGATGTGATGATAGGCCGGAAGAACACAGTAAATACGTTCACACAGACGTCAGTACTTGGCGTTTATGCAGAATTTCAAGGAGGACGAATACATACATCTGCCTAAGTAACAATCGTAGAGCTTTTCCTCAGGGACAATGTGCACGTACAATACATTTTCATTTTACGTGACGCCATGTTATAAGGGTTATCTGTGTTTAATTTACCCCAAACAATACTAATGAATTTCGCACCAATGCATTCTGTGAGTGCAAAATGCAGACGGTGTGCGTTGAGCGAAGAAACGAACCAGGTGTGTGAACTGGCTCCTATTCTTCGGAAAATATATCCTGTCCAACAAGGTCCCTGAATCCGAACACCCCTGTCTTGAAAACAATGGCTTTGGTGTATAGGAAATCCTATAGTAATTTTCAAGCACTGCATATTTTGTAAACGAGAAACTTCTCGCCTCCGTGAGGTTTCTGGATTCCAGTTAGCTGGATCCGTGTTAATTTTACCACCAGAGGTATAAAGAAAGGTTGTAGCTTGCTTATTATTGTTGATGTACAGTTGGGAACAAGAGTTTTACAACAACATCTCACCTCATTGTGGCCCACACACACGTACGTCAAGAGGAGAGGGAGGATGGCGGGGTGTCTGTAGCTCCTCACATGTCCATCGCATTCCCACTCCGCTGCCAGATGACCCTCTCTTGTTCGAGATAGCTGCCTCCTCTGGGTGAGACTGTTTCATTAGCTAACACGAGAGCAACGCAACATGGGTGCCATACCTGCATTACCAACCTTCACAATACAAGACGGAATATAGTGGCTAGCGATTTCTGATACATCTTACCACTTACACTTACCCACTACTGGTTTATGGAATAAATGACAATTGCTCTTTATAGGTGACTTAAATTTTCATTAATACATACTTTTATTTCCTAACTACGACCTTTGTTATTTGGTAGTAGGAAAATTGCGAAAAGTATTAATATTTTTAAAGCTCTGTTACATAATTGCTATGTAATAATATATTAATATTTAAGGTTTAATGCTTGTACCGCACGGTTAGGTAAATAGCTAAAACATCCATCCTAAAAATTTAAATCAGTAAGAAATAAAATAATTTGTCATGTTGGATGTTGTGCTGTACTTTTTTTTTTGGCTAGTCTCTCCTAGACCCACATATTTTTAATATGGTTAAATTGTGCCAGAGCGTTTCATATTATCGTTTGGTGCTATAGTTTTTTTTCCGTACCATAACTGATACTTGCCTCTCGTATAGCGACTGGCGCGGATGCAATTTTACTGCGAATAACTATTATTGAAGTTAAAACTTTGTGCTTTGGAGTTTTACTATTGAAGGTGCGAGCACTAGGGAAAGACGTATGCCCGGTTTATAATATATCAATTTTAATTGGACTCAGGAATTGGCAGCGCAGTACAAAAATACTGCAATTTTATACAATAACTTTGGAAGAAAAGTTTGTATTTCAGAGGTGGTGCCACAAATTTAAAACTGTTTACAAAAATGATTCTTAGTCATTATATAATGCAGTTTACAAGGCGTAAACAACAACGACAATAAACCAAAGCACGAACGAGATTGAACTTTATGAGTGCGTGGGTTACAGTTCATTAAGTGTGTTATGTAACACCAGCATTTTGCTATTTAAAAAAAAAATTATCACTAAACTACATACATTAAAACGATTTCTGGACTTTAATTTCGTATATACCCAATTATATAAATTTGAGTGTTTTCCGATTCAAATTTATATTACTCCTATTAGTGAAAAAGTAGTTTTATTTTTAATTATACCCGTGATTAAACACATTGTTTTAATAACATACAGAGTAACATAACGTCAATAACAAATATGATTCTTGTGTTTTTAAAATTATTAACATAATGTCTGGAAATGTTGAACTTCACTGAAACAATTGTTACGTGGGAGGGTGGGGGGCCCTCCCCTCCCGCAGGCAGGCTCGCTCGCTGCCTCGTCACCATCTCCTCTCCTCTTTCCGGGCAAACCGGACGAATGACTGACAGGTGGGACGTAGCTAAAGTCACAACCCCATCACCCCTGCGGGTTAATCCAACAAGTGTAGTGGATGTGCAAGAATATTCTGAGAATTAGGACCCTTGGCGCAATGCAGCATTTAGAGAAATTTCTGGGTGATGGCCTACGACCCTATAAATATGGCAGCGGTCTAAGGATCGAGAGTCTTTTGCAGAAGCGATCTGGGTGAGTGCCGTGGTGAAGTGAAGTGCGGACTACGGGAGATTACGAGACGACGGCGGACGAGGTGTTCGTGGTGAGAATGGACAAGAGGGCGTGGTACCCGACGAGTCAAGGCTGCTGTGCATGAGGGGGCTCGCGGAACTCTAGAACGTTAAGGACTGGCGGGACATGGACTAAACTAATGTGGGACTGAATAACAAGTGATACGAACTGTATTATAAATATTCTGACTTTTAAATGTGGACAAATAAATTGTAAAATTACTGAATATGTTTTAATGCACTGTCTATTGGGACTGATTTTTTAATTTTTTTGATTTAGTTAATTTCCTTGAGGTAATTCTAAATTGTATTGATAGTAGTCATCAATTGTAAACAGCAAGTGATATCAATTTACTGTGAGATATTGAGTTGAAAGAATTTTGTTTGTAAGTGTGGTAAGTAAAATTAGGAAATAATAATTACCTCTTTTATGTGATGAAGACCTCCATCCCTTAACGAACTTCGTTTGGCTCACTGATTTTGAAGAAAATTGTAACACAATTTCATATCGGTTCGTAAGACGGTAAGCGATGTCGGTTTTCAATTTCAAATGCAGTATAACCAATTACATTTGATGTCATATTCGTTGCCTGTCTGGTGGCCTGTATTTAAAAGAACTTTTTTAAAATACAAGTTTGTAATTGAAAATTTCTTATAGTATATTTCGAAACATTCATAATAATTCTACAAAAACAATATGTTTTGCCATCCAAAAAAATTTGAAAATCATGCACGTTTACCTGCAGCTATGACTATTACATTTAAATAAATTGAACGTGTAATATTACAGAAGTATCTCTAGTGTAAAACGATGTTAAGTTATGACTTTCAAATGTGTTTTATCAACGTTATTAATATTATCGAATCTACTCTTACTCTTCTGTCCCAGTGGAATAGCTAACTTTAGTTAATTAGTTTAGTTAAGTGAGATTGGAGATTGTTGAATTGACTATATGAGGAGTCAATCAATTTTTAACATGCCATACTGGTGCGTAAGCTGTCGTTGTGACGGCAGGGCGTTGCTCATATGACATAACTCTCTTTTGAAGAATGATTTATGGAATCATTTATTAGCTTGCGTGTTTGTGTATCTGTTGCACGTGTGAGAATGGGTTACTCCGCGGTTTTTTTTTTTTTTTTTTTTTTTTTTTTTTTTTCCCCCCCCCAATAAATTTCACATTCAAAATCTATCGAGTTCATCCGACTGATATAGCTTTCAACTGCTTCCAGCTCTTATGTTCTAAATAATAGTTTCTTCAAACTTCTAGTGTCATGTATTTTGTCTCAGGAACCCTAGAACTGGTTTTAACCAATTTTGTCGCATGCTGGTACGAACTACCCGATAGTACGAGAACATACGTTTCTTTTTTCTACTGGTTCTGAAAATTAGTGTTATCCGAATATTACACAGTATATCAAATGAGCTATTCAACCGATTTACCTCTAATTTGGTATGCAAGTAGTACAATGGAAGAAAGCCACCATCAACAGATTTCTAAAATACCAAATACAGATTTATAAATTGACTTTTATGTAACGCGTAATTATTGTGTGGATTAAAACAAAATTACTACACTGTCAAATTCTATTGTGAAGGTTATGTTCACCGATTGATAGCGGTTCTACTGTGTTTATATCTCCTGAAAAATTTAAGATTATCTATCATATCTAAACCTGCACAAATCATATCTTGTGAACAACTAACACCTTGAAATTCGAATATTTTATACCAATTTAAATAACAATACACTTAAATTCGGCGTGCTGATTTTACTAAACTTTTAAAGCGGTAGGACGAATTTATGAAAAAAGGGAAACGTTATCATCAAAATTAGCGTACAAGTAGCAATAAAAGCAATTCTCACATTTATTTATAAACAAACATAATTTGCTGCTTCGTATGTTGTGTATCTTTCGAGTGCGGGAACCTTCTGGAGTGTGTTAACACACTTCTCTGCCATTTCTCGGTGCGTTAACTTGGGCCGTTTTTCCTCTGGTCATACTAGATGCTCAACCACGATACCTGATAGCTGTTTTTTTTTTTTAAGATTCTCGTTAGTTATTCGGTATGCTACGAGACTTAAGCGTCACGTGAGTCAAAATTTTAATAATTTAACTCCGTCGCCTGCCTTACACCAGTGGTTCTCTTAATATTATTGTTTAATTTGATTGTCATTGCTCACCGGCAATTTTACTGAGCGAGCTAAAACTACTATCCGTGAAGTGGAGGTTATGAAAACTATTATTGTGCCCTCTGTTAACAATTTAAAAAATTATACATTAAATTAATATCTCGAGTCCTTCCTATTTGTGATGCTGCATCATTGAAATGTATCTACACCAAGGAAGAGGAAAGTAGGATAATTAGTTATATCACCAAATTCCTGTTTTTTTTACTCTTTTGCAGAACATAACAAATTATTTCCACTTCTTAATAATGTAAGTGGAAATACATGCTGTTAATTGTTAATTTACAATATTACACATATAGAGGGTGTTTTGTATACGCGTGCAGAAATAAAACAGGGATTAGGAACCGCTACACGGAGCGGTTTTGAAATAGGGAACGTGTGGTCTGTAAAGCCAGTGAAAGGATATACATATGGGCATAAACATACAGGTGACCCATGGTGTGTTTGTGGTTCACCTATTGTCCAGAAGGTATCTCTGTAGTCCAAACAGCACCACAGTACTTGCAGTTCATGCAATGTGCTTTGCCTGAGCTGTTGGAGGATGAACCCTTGGCTGTTTGTCAGAGAATGTGGCTGCTACATGTCCAGGTCGCTGGATTGGACGGGGAGGTCCTAGTCGACGGCCTTCGAGATCACCCGACCTACGCCCGCTTGATTATTTCCTATCGGGATATCTGAGCTCACTTGTGTACGAGGCCCCGGTAGAGACACACACACAGATTTGGTCTGCTGGAATTGTAGCTGCGTGTGATGAGATACGCAACACGCGAGGGATATTTGAACGGGTGCGGCACCCTCTTCTACGCCGCTGCCATTTCCGTTGACGTCGGTGGCCGTCACTTTGAGCAACTGTTGTGACGTACAAAATTATGCATTAACTCCGGTCCTCTAATTGAATGATCAGTACACAATACTACCTGTTAAAGTGTACACATTTACTTTCAATAAATAACAACACAGGACATCTGCATTCGTGTTTCACATGTTTACGCCCATATCTCCGTTCACTGGCTTCGCAGGCCACGCGTTCCCAATCTATAAATTTTCCGTGGTGCGATCCCTATATCCAGTTTCATTTTCGTTCTATTATACTGAAATATCGTGTATATCTATTGATTTTTTTTTTTTCAAGAAAACTTTTGTAGTCCTACAAAATACTTGTCGGAAATAAGGACTCCAAGGACGTTTCCTGTAAAAGTGTACAAAAAATTACAGTGTGATTACTTAAAAAAACTAAGATAGCAGACAATTAACTACAGCAATATCTCCTAATTAGTGTAATTAAAATTACATTGTTTTGTGATGCGTATAATTTAACTCAAGGTGGTTGTGAGATTGGATGATAATTCGATATAATTCTTACACAAGATATAGGTCTTCTATGCGCTTGAATAACAATTTTGGTTCCACTATAATGAGTCATACCACAATTACTTGCCATATTTGCGATGGTTATGATTTGAGAGTGAGAGAGAAATAGAGAGACAGAGAGAGAAAGATAGAAAGAGAAAGAGAGAAAGAAAGAGATAAAGAGAAAGGAAGAGGGATAGAGAGAAAGAAAGCGAAATCATCAAAAATGGAACCGGTTGTTGGGAGAGCGAATCGGTTAAAGTCTCTAGACTTATCGGTCAGAGCCGGCATTCACACGGGTGATTTGAGACAACCAGGGAGAAAAAACATGAAGGCCGAAAAGGTAATCAAACCCGAGTTCTCCTGATTGCGATTCACCATAACTACCTCACTCCGTGATATTCCTGGAGATAGTATTCGACGTCTTGCAGAGGTTACTTACTTGTTCTGTATTAATTGGACTAGGTCACATTAGTCTACATACGATTAATATTACCAAGTCTTCTTATAGTCGTTTGTGCAAGCCCATTTGGTTTGGTTTAATTTCCCATTATCTACTTACACTCCACCATAACTCACTTCAATGCATAAAATTTATCACCACTTAGAACTTAGACCGTTGGGCTGCGAATTAAAAGCAGGGTCCAGTATAATTTCCTGGAAACGAATGAGACCAGTGTTCGATTACTGAAAGGGTTTCTCAATTGAAAATTTGGAATTTGTTTCCGGAAAATTGTCTTCTTGAAATCCTGGTGTTGCATGAATCGAGTTACAAAAAATTAATAGTACAATGAGTAAATCGAAATGATCATCACATGATTTTGCTGCACTATAAATTTTCAAATCGCGATGTACAAGTTAATTTCTGAGCAGTGACGATTTGTAACAATATAAGATTTGCCTACAATATTAGCAGTTACAGCTGGAAACCAGATGATTCTAAAAATTGTAATAACTTTATAAATGTGCGTATTACATAATTTTAAATAGACTGTAGCTACAGTATTAATTACCTCAAATTTAATTTTTCAGATGAAGATAAATATAACGTAGAGTTTTATCTATGTGCATACCGAATTACGAGCTGTGACTGGCGTAAAAAAATAATACATTGCTTCAGCGCCATTTTATTTACTTTCCTTTATATGCACCCCGTCAGCAGCGAATTAGAAGTAAGTAAACACGCAAACAAACGTAGCAGAGGATTCTGTTCCGTAAACATCCAAGTGAACAAACAGTTGTTTACGCAATGGCGAGTAGTTTTATAACTGGTTGAAAAAGCAATGCACTTATTATGTTTTCCGCGTTTCCAACTGCAGTTGTTTCTGCAGTGACCCAACTTCTTGTGTACAAGCAATTAAAATCGAAATAAAAACCTATTAAAATTAACTTTCTCGCTCACCGGTTATTCAAGTAATTATAAGTCAATTTTATGCTCGGTTCCTCACAAATATATCTGATGAATTTCGAACTCGGTGAACGTAAGTCGGAAACCTACACAGCAGTATGTTATTAGAAATCCTTTAACGCAAATCATGACGAAATCTCTATTTTCTGAAAATGAATTGTCCGGAAGTTAATTATAACATTTTTACTAAGCAATGAAAATAAAATACACCCCAAAAGCATTAAAATGGATTTCCAAACATGTTAAAAAAATAATAATAAACTGTACTTGATAGTAGTGAACAGTTTTATTTATGAGGAATATTCGTGTTATTGAGAAGATCTTGTAGTGTTGAAGCCCTGCTTCAAGTCTGACACGCGTGTCAATTAGCAAACTCATGCAATTTTATTTGAGTACTCCTGTCCTGCCAAAGACTGCCCTGCCTGAACGATTTATTTCTCGTCCCGCCAGCTGGTGAAATGTGTGATGCTAACAATTTTCTGGAGTACGATTAAATGCTGCTATTATGGGGTTGGTGTGTTTACAGAACTACATGACGTTAATGAACTTGGTCATAAAGACTGCTTGGCATTTGCCATGTCTGTATTTGGTAGCCCAGATTAATAAACTGTTATTTTGTTTGAAGAGGGGTTGTATTTAAAGAGGCAATATTTTTGCTGCAGGAAAAGGTATAATGTATCTTCACCCACCCCCCCCCCCCCCTCGGGGTGGCACACGTCTAAACGCTCCCAAGCGTTGAGCTATACTGAAGAAAGGCGCGTGGCCGAGCGCTGTCTGGTGGCTACTACTGGCAACTAGTTCAGCCTCGCACACTCTGGCACCTTCCATACGCCTCTCCGCTATTCCCGCCTCCTCCTCAACCTTCCCGAGCCGCGTTTTCACGTACAAATGTTCGTCCCCAGCCCGGGCAAGTGTGCAGTGTTCCTCGTCGAGTTGCGCGGGCTGGGCGGCGATAGATAATGTCTACACCACTTCGTACTTCGGGACTTCAGCATACTAGACGTATTTTTCGTGTGATATGAGTACTATTCAAGTTAAGTTTTTTTTTTTTGTAGGTAAGTGTTTCTTCACTGTTTTGCTTGTGTGAATTTTCAATATGGCATTTTCATAGGAATGTTTGTAAGAGGTGGATTCTTCCTTTTTTGGTGTGCTGTAGGAATGGTTTCCTGGACTACGATTTTCCAAAAGAATTTTAATGCCAAGGAGTTTAGTGGATATTTTATGACGTACCTTTATGCTCATGATTAAGTGTAATGAGGGTTTTTGCTCCTTCCCAGCGGTATTCATGAAATTAGTATTCCATGTTGTACTTTTAAGTGAATCATCAGACGTACTTTAATTTTAAAGTTGTAATGGTGCTTGCTTTACTCAGGGAGTCGTTTTACTTTTTTTTTTTAGTGGGATTTCAGTGCATGTGTGTTCTCTTCTCCATCCCCTAGTTCGCCGATTGGTAGCAAATAACAGAAATTTACAGATGCAATTTATATTTTTCAAATCAAGTTGCAAAATTGTTGTTCTTGGTGAATTGTATAGATGGGCTTAAATATATTTGCATTGATTTTGGAAGTTTTGTGTCCATGCTTTCTTTATTTTTTTTAATGGTGCGCGTCCTTCTCCTTGCCTTCCTTCAGACCTGCTACGCCCCAAAAGGCGTAACAATGTAATGGTAGTATGTGCCAACAAATTAAATAGGTCGTTCATGGTAAAGTGAGCACTTTTGAGGGCATAGTTACTTTTTTTTTCTTTCAACAATCTTTTATCCTTTAATCAACTTTCTAAATAAATGTTGCTATGTAAGTAATAAACATAGTGTGAATATTCCACCGCACTCGAAAGTTAACATTTAAGGCTTAAATAAAACATATTATTCCAAATGATAGGGATTTCAAAAGTGCTCACTTTACCGTGAATAGCCTATAACAGGGTGTATCTTTTTTTTTACTGAAACTTATAAGAAATATAGATTTTTAAATTTGTTAGAAATGTACAAATAAGTAATAATGTTTGTCCAAAATAAGTTATAAACCATTGGAAAGCACTTCAAACATAGGCTTTAGAATTTTTATATGAAAAGTATTCTGTGTCTTAATCAAAATGCCAATGTTATTTTTCCTTGATACTTGGCAAATGTCTCAAATAACCAAAACACCTAGACATTTCCTGCACTCTCAAATAATTCCAGACATCACTTCTAATGCGAGACTGAAAACGAACAATTTGGCGATGTGTACTTCTATTTCGCGAATCGCTAATGTTGTTATCCACGTGCCGACGGGAACGCTCCGTCATATGTCGTGACGTCACCCCTGATCTTTGATTAGTTCGTGTCGTCGCGGTATTTCGAGCGCATTAAACGGGCCGGCGCGCGAGGGTGACAAATGGCTGCAGCTTGTTTCGTGTAATAATGAATGACGGTCGGCTGAAGGGTTTTTTTTTTTCTTCTGTGACGCGACAGGGCGTAACTGTTCATTTCCGTTCGTTAAAGTTGTATTTGTTTACTCGTGGCGGTAACTGAATATCGGTGACTTCAGCCGATTATCCTGCCAACGATAATCGACCCTATACATGTATGTCCGTGGCCCCCCCTCAGCATTCGACTAACGGTATTTCTCTTGTGAATATATTATTTTGTTGACCTGGCCGTCTGTTTCCCTTTTATTTATTTTTTAATGGAAATCTGTCCGCTTGTTTGCGCTTGGGGTTAGATTTTTAGTACAGCGATTCAAATGAAAACACACGAAGCTGTGTAAATCAGCGGCGTTTTTCCTGCTGTAAAGGTTGCGGTTCTGCAAGGCGACTGGGCTGCGCCGTTCTGACTGCATGTGGTTCTATATCTGGAAGGCGGTAACGACGACAAGAATAATAAATACTTTTTCAGATGACATGTTTTCTTATCAGTAACGACTACATTTTAGTTGGTTGTGAAGTCAAAAATATTTAACATGCGTTTAACAAGACACCTAAAGAATGAACTCATCGAAATTGTACACTTTACAACAAAGAATTAAAATTTAATTTAAAAAGTGCAACGTGTTACGTGATTGCGTTTGCGTGTCCAGTTAACATACATTAGGCTAAGGATTTTACGACCTGCTAGTTAATTTTTTTTTTTAATAGACGAAAACATAAATTTTCGTTCCATTATTGTACCCTGAATTCCAAGCAAAAGTTGTATCGACATGTAGAATTTAAAAAAATATCAGTTTAAAGCTAATTTTTTCAGTATGCATAAATTAAAAAAATTATAATTTACTGAAAATAAATAAATGCATGACATGTGCTGCTGTATGATTGTATTTTTAATTGTCCCTTTCCAGCAATAGATGATTTTTACTAACTGCTAGCAAATACATATATTTCGGTATTAGGTTTGTTGAAAACTTTGTCTTCCTTTAATTAGGTGGACAGAAATCTGCATGAGAACTGGAAGTTACAGGAACTGATTGTGTGATCGGGCGGTGTGTTATATTTGTTTATGGAACTGGAGAAGAAAATGTTCATCCCATCCCGATGTTCCTTCTCCTAAGGAATAACTCTGACGAAGAGGCCATAAGAAATCAGAACTTCCCGGATATCGCGAAGGGAAAACGAAGAGACTCGAAATATTACAATAAATTTTCCTCCGAGTGTCACTTGACAGCGAAGAAAAATAATAATAATAAACACAGCGCGTGCGGCTTACAGACGAGCCCTTTAGACCTCGCAGAATATTATCAACGCCTATCTACCCAGAGAACTTCAGTCGACACTTTGCTTTCCACGAGATTTAAAAAAGACGCGAGAATTGAAGCCCAATGTCTGATGAAACTTTCAGCAATTTTCAAATCGCTTTTATGCTCCCGTTTCTCCTCTCGCTCGCCTGCATTCTCTCTCTCTCTCTCTCTCTTTTCTATTTATATTTCCTTACATTCAAACCCTCGCACTTTCTTAGTTCGGTTCGAGATGATGAATGTATTGGGAATGCGAATTCTTCAGTCCTTTTCTCTGTATTCATACGCATACAGATCTAGCTCTCTCTCTTTCTCTCTCTCCCCCTCTCTCTCTATCTATCTATCTCCCTATCTCTCTCTGTTCCTGTCTCCAGACATAATTCCCAGCCATTGTTCGCCTGTATCCGTTTCAACACACCGAAAAAACGGAAAGAATATTTCTACAAAACCTTTATGTTATCACGCGGGGTAGGATTTAATAAAAAGTTAAATTTCACAACTTTCATCTAACGATTTCACACTCGGCTGGAGATAATATAAGCTCCAATTCGCATGCCCGTGACCTCCACGTGTCGAGTTCATATTCGCGCCGGCTACTATGTCGACGTATTACAAGAAATACGAATGGCGTTTGAAAGAAATTCCTGAAACCGCCTGCTGGGAGAGCTTTGTACTAGAGGAGACATTTTTCATGTTTCGTGTTTCCTTTTCATTGTCGTTTTCGTAACCTTTGTGTTCTTTTGTTGTAATGGAAGATGTAAGGTTTGTAGTCTGTTGTTGTAATGGAAGATGTAAGGTTTGTAGTCTGTTGTTATAATATGGAAGATGTAAGGTTTGTAGTCTGTTGTTATAATGGAAGAAGTAAGGTTTGTAGTCTGTTGTTATAATGGAAGATGTAAGGTTTGTAGTCTGTTGTTTAAATGGAAGATGTAAGGTTTGTAGTCTGTTGTTATAATAATGGTACAATTAATACCAGTTTCTTAAAGGGAAACGCGGAAAAAGTTTTACGAACGCTCCGTTATTGAAGCTAAAGTGCATATTGGTATTAAAATTATTCAGGTATTTTTACTACTGCCACACTCCAGAAAATAAACTCTGTTGGAAAGGAAAAATAATTCAAGACTCTGAAATGAGTTACCTGACCTCGTTTCCCATGATTTTAACATTAAGTGAAGTTTTCTGAAGGAAAAAAATCCTATTCGGCACTGTGTCTGCAAACACAACACGAAATGTAAGTTCACATGCCTGTTTCGAATAAATTATAACAAATGGTTTTTGCTTAGTGAAGCGGGGTTATTAACGCAAAGAGACGGCCAGTTACATGAAAAATGCATTTCTAGTTGGCAGACTAGTAGTCGGAAGATTAGGAAAACAAATTATAGGTATGTATGGAATGGAAGGAACTTTATTTATAACATATAACTTAAATATTTAGTTCTCCCCTTTTGGGAATAATTGTTTTTCCTTTTAACGTTATAATTGAAATATAAATTTAATAAAATATTAACCTACAATAATTGCACAGTAATTAATCAATAAGCAATTTCTAGACCTTTAATTCAGGAATGTAAGAAAAGTACACATTCACGGAACTTAATTAATATATGAATTCCTTTGCATACCAGATTTATTAGCCCATACGAAGCACACGCGAAAACATTGGCTTGACGGAGTACCTCATTACGAAACGTCTGCACGCACACCTGTAAACATACTGTTTGCTTTCTTTCTTCAAATGTATTTATAAATGTTACTTAACATTAAATATCAGACTCAATGGCAATATTACACAAAATACTATCACCATCCATTTTATGTAATTTAAGTGGAATTGAAATTTTTGCTCAATGACAGTCGTAACATATAAATTGTATTAATATAAAAATTAAATATAGGTTATATAAGAGCATACAGGAAATTTAACGTTAAATGTCAAAACCGATTTCAAATACCTCTCTTGTTTTCTAATACATTCCTTCATGCGAAAATGAAATTATATTTGAATATTAGATAGCTTTTCACATTCTTCCAGCAAGTGGAAATGTGAAATTTTTTTTTCTGCACACCACTTTGTATTCTTTTAAAGATGTGTACACCTTTTATCTAGAAGATAACTTGTTATGTATTATTAATTTTTGTTTAATGAATTGAATGTATATACTTGTGATCATTCCATACATTTTCTCTTTACATGCGATGTGTTTGTTTTGGTAAGTAATAATTTTAGGTAACCGAACATTAATATTTAAGCTCTTTTCCGGAATATTTCAGTTCGGTCACCTGTTTATTTATCTGCGGAAACTAATATATTGCTTAGAATTGTTGAGGGCGATGTATCGAAGCATGGCATTTACCGCTCAGCAAACATTTTGGCACACAATGTCTCAGTCTAGTCAGCACTCCAGCAAATAGTATATATATATATATATATATATATATATATATATATATATATATATATCAAGTCACGCATATACACACATATATAACTGCACGCATGTATTCATTTTTACTGTGTATCAAGGAAGTCATTTTTCTATTTGTTATTATGATATGTTAGGAACTGGATTTGATTCGCGTTGTTCCTGTGTTACAAAAAAAGATAAATTAGTTTCTTTGTTTGGTATATGGAAACTCACCTAAAAAAAGAGTTCTGTGGTGATAATAAGTTGATGTTATTTTACAGGCATGAAGAGTATGAAACCCGCTTTCAATTGCCTGTGTATATCATTTATATTATCGTGGGTGTTGTAGGCTGCGTCATTTATACGACTTACCGACTAAGGGCTGGGTTTTATTTATGTAATTTTATCGTGTAACTTTGATTATGAATTCAATTTTTTTTTTTGGAGATTATGTTTTCATCTATTTTCTTTTTCGTATACGTATTTGTTAACATAGATTTCAAAGTTTTTTATTGGTGCGTTTACACTTTCAATGAGTCGCCAGAGAGTCATCAGGTTTAAGGTGAACTCACAACCATCCGTAGCACCTGTCAGTCGCCCGTCCGTCCTGCGGTCACGTGATCTTCAACCAATCGCAAGGAAACTTTTTTCTAACCGTCCATCCATCAAATATTCACCAAACACTAATTTTCGACGGAAGGATGGATGAGCCACCGACTTCTGACGTCATTCCTTAGACGTGAATACGCACTTTTAAATACAATGTAATGCTGTGGTTCTGTGTGTATTTACCTATGATGGTAAATTCGAAAATTTTAAATGTATAAATAAAAGTCTATTTATTCTTATCACATAAAAAAAATACTATCGCAAAATGTTTCTTCTTTGAAAATGATTTACAATCAAAATATACCTCCAACGAAAAAAAGATTACGATGTTAAGTTGTCACACTGAGATTTTCCCGTATAGAAGGATTGACGGAAGGCGTTTTGTTGTGAATCGCTTTCAATCGAAGGACGAAAATAATGACGGATGGGCGACTGACGGATGCGACGGATGGTTGCGAGTGCACCTTTACTCTTAAAATTTACTATTCTCAAAATAGTTACTGAGTTATTTCTAGTTGGCTTAGCCTATCTTAACTAGAACTCATATTCTCAAATATTACAAGAACTTTATCAACTATACGTAACGTGTTTTATTTACTAATAATAAGCAGATTACTTCAATTTAAGATATCTTTGCAGATAGATCAATTTTACTTTTATCGAATCACCTGCTGTATTTTCACTACGCACAGTGCAGTTGGCACAAGAAACACACGATCCACTTAGACCATACTATAATGTAAATATAACTTTTTTTGGCCGTTCCAATTTGTAGGGCGAACTGTTTTTTTTTTTATATTAAAAATGACAATATTGTGCGATTTACAGTTCGTCGTTTTAAGTATTTATTTTACAATATTACCTTCACTTATTACTTTCATATTTGTTTGTATAGGTTGCTTGCATGGGTTTATAGGTGGCATCTGTATTTTTACCGACTTTGTTCATGCATAGTAAGTCGGTAAAACTATTGTGATAGAACTCTGCTTGGCAAAGCTTGTCAAATAATCCAAGATATATAATAAAGCAGATATCAGTGTTTTCTTTGATATCACATTGAACTCTATTACAATTATTTCTGCTAAACTTAAACACACTGCTAAAAGTCTCATTACTGCTGTATTAATTATTCAGATAGCCAGACTAAAACATTAATTGAATTCTGTTATGACATTACACCAAAACTGAAGCTCTGCGATTATCAAACCCCAACCAACACCCTTATGGACTCACACTTACCACTGATATTTTTCTGCACGTCAGGAGGTCTAGTGGTCGGATCGCTCGTGGACTATCGCAAGGTGCCGCTGGTAGCAGCGACCTGTAAGACACGGAGCGCAGCAGCACGGCAGGCAGCGGTGATGTAGAAAACCTCGCCCCAAATATTATTATTTTTATTCTGGTGAGCCCTCAAATCCCTCTATGCCAGCATAAGCACCCTCTCGGTTCTGTGTGCCCTCCGGCATGCATGTTACTAAGTCAGTTGGAGAATGGGATGCGGCTCAGAGCAAGCCCTATACGCCTTAGGTAGGGTTTAATTATTATAATATGTGCACATGCATCGCGGCTAAGCAGGGTTATAGTGCCATGGCCGCAATTATAGCCATGTGCACGCCCCGAAAGAAGAAGGGTCTAGATGGAAGAGGACGGTGGAAAATCTATGCGGCAATCGTGAACGATAAAATAATTCCTTTTAACTGGATTGGGGCTGGACAAAGTAGGGTATTTGTTAGTTCGGGAAGAAACACTTATGTTGGTTTGATGCAGGGTGAAATGAGATGAGATCGCAGCTGGTGTGTATTGCGGGGGACAGAACAGCCCCCGCGCCGATGCCAGTCATCGTGTGGGCGCAGGCGCCCTTGAAGTTTAACTACCTTCAATACTGTCGTGCAGGCGAACCAACACTGCAGCATTGACAGCAGCAATTGGATGCAGGGCCATCCCTGCTTCTCGTCGTGTGCGTCGGAAAACTGGACAGCTCAGCCATGGCACCGACTCCATCTTCGCTCTTCCGCGCCGATATCAGGATCTCCACCCCATGGGTGAAGGTGGGGACCAGCAATCGGGGGAGCTACCCACTCCCCATCCTCCAAAATTGTCCGTCGGTCTGGGAAATGTGAGACATCAGGGACCTACCAGCAGTGGTGGCGAAGCCGCTGGCCCAGGAATGCAGCCTGACATCGCGGTGCTTCCAATGTCCGATGCATTCCAATCCATTCATCACGCATCCGCAGTTGGCAATCCGCAGAATCCAGCAGTGAAGATCGCTACACCTCGCATTTTTCAGCTCCTCGATATCCCCCTCGCCCCCCTTGATCGTTGGGCCACCACCATCAGACACGCTTCGCCATCTAGTACTGATGGTCCCAGGTTCCGTCGTCCACAATGATGGTGCTCTCGCACCGGCCATTTGGTCTGTGGGCTGGTATTGGCATATTCCCAGCCACCCCAGAGCCTGGGGATCCCCTATCCACCACCTGGGGATGCGACGAGTTGCTGAAAGTCGCCGCACCCAAGCTGTCATGGTCCCATCGCACTCGCAGATGCACTTCGCTATCGCTGGTCCTCAAGTCGCGGGCAGTCCCCAGAGAGCGAGCAGCCACGAGCGCGATGTTCATCCCTCGACAGCTTAGTTCGTACCTCGCCCCAATCTCGTCCGTGTCTTATACACGAGGCGCTGTCCTCGATTCCCGGTGTGGTAGTTCTTTTTATATACGTCTCTAAAAACACACCGCTCGGCTCAAAACACACCCCCTCTCTGGCTAGCTCCATTCGGCCGCATCGATACCCTCTCTAATATTTATTTGATACGAGGTGTTGGTTTCATTTTGCCTACTTTATATATTTACATATTAATATTTTATATAGTGCTTCGTTTTGTAACTGGGTTGACGAAAATGAGATTGGTGCTATCTTACCCGAAATCAATTGTAGTCACCGATCTCAAGGAGCATGCAAGTGTAGGATAGCACGTGCTTGTTGCTCACGACAGTCCGATCTCTCTTTTTTTTTGTCTATGTTAAGTATATTGTCACTTACACTTAACTCTTATTCAAAGCAAAATATTTGAACAGTACTAATACAACAGATTTTATATATACCAGATTTTAATTTCGCCTTGTATCTTTAATTATCTCTACCTGAAGACAAAAAATTTTGTACAATAGTAACATATTATATTTTATATAAAACATGTTAAGTTACTCTTTATAAAAACTTTTTCAACTTATTTGCTTTTTGCTAAGAATCTGTGTTAACCCGAGGTTTGACTTGACTTTGAGCTATGTATCAGTTTCATATGCCTGCAGGAGCTGCACTCTAGTGTGCCCATATACAACTGAGCATCGTAGCGTAGAAGATAAACTCAGCAGTTATATGACGCCATGTACCAGTATGTGGGCGACGCGTTTACCTTTGCCTGTGCATTTGAATTCTGTGCTAAATCTTTATTTATCGCACATGAGATTTTCTTTAATTTATAACCCTCCGTGCACATGTGTGTTTTGTATACTTATGGTACCGGTTTTGTGTTGCATGAATTTACATGTGTTTTACATGTTGTGTGCGTGAAATGATGCTGTCAGCTGGCGTTGTGAAGATGTGAAATGTTTAGGCATGTGGTCTTGATTATAATGTAACAGCTACCGGAGAGAGTTAGGGACTTTCAGCTATGCCTACTTAAATGTTATTATACTTAAGTAGCTTATTTGATATAATAGTCTTAGTATCTTAATGTATAGGATGACTGATAGAGTATTATTATAAAAATAATTGTGCCGGTGTTGACGTAGTTGTAATTTGCCTGAGTGATGAAATGAATGCCACAGGATGTTTGCGTTGTTACTGGTTCCATAATCTCGGGACATGTAGGCAGTGTTTGGAAGGTTACATGTTTAATTTTCGAATTCATATCCTACAATGTGTTCATAGAGTTGAATTGTATTCCGTCATCCATACTTAATCGACTGATGTCAAAAGAATTTTTCGTAATCCAGTGTATCGGTATCATCATATTCGTAATTGTGGCTTCCGGTGATCTTGTGCTGCAAACATGTCATGCAGTTATAAGTATTGCTTTCCCAGCCGCCAAGGTGCACCCACATGGCAATTGGAGCTCAGTGCTGCGAATAGCTGCTGCTGGAATTTCTCTATGCAAGGAACTGTTGAAACAAATGACACAATTTGCTTGGTACGTTTGTTATCACATAACAATGTGGAAAAATTGTAGTGATAGTTAACCTTCTGCCTTTTTCGCATATAAATTTACACTCGTTAATCAGATATTAAAAATTAACTAGCCTTATGGTTGCCCTGATGCAGTCAAGTTTTTGTGACTAAGTTACTTCTTTAGAAATCCAGTATATATTATGTTCGTTATCTCTTGAGGTGCTTGACTCTTTTGTTACACGAGATGTGGTTTCAATCGCAATTTTAGAATTTACTTTCTGTGTGATGCATGTATCATTCCCGAAATTATATGGTGTATTAATGACATCAACATTTTTCCATTGCTTTTTTCTAGGTTTCAGGGGAATTTTAACTTTTACTAAGATTAGAATTAACGAGAATGACTGTGTAATGAGGTTAGAATAATAATACATAATGTTAGTATGTGGAATGCTGAGCATTAATTGAAACTACTGTTTTTTATTTTCGAGTTTGGAAAGATCTGTTGCTGGCTGGTCTTTGTTGTAATTTATGTGGCAGATGATTTGATTGACCAATGAGCTACGTAGAATCTCTTGTTTCATAACCACAGTGTTAATAATATGCAAAATATTGGTAATGGCATGCTGTTGTAATATTATTGCCGGTTCCACGTAATTTACTCCGTGACTTTGTTGACTTAGTGTTTTTGTAATAGTGTTTATTACTCCTGCAAGTTCATTAATTCTGGTTTTGGTTTGATATTTAGTATTTAATATTGACGCATTCATGATGTTGGGAGCCATGTTTGCTGTGGTAACCATGTTTTTCAGCACGTTAAATTGTAAAGCTAAAATTTTATCATTAGAAATGAGCACGTCGAAACGTTTTTCAGTAATAATGTTGCAACACCATGATGCTATTTCTCCTCAGATTTGTATGCATCTTTTCCCTCTAGTGGGAACTGATATCTCATTTGAAAATTACACCAACAGATTAATATGCATTGACTCAGTGTATTTATGAATATTATTGCTGTTTTCTCATACTGAAGTTATATTTAGTGAGCAAGCTTTGTACAGCTAAATGTCAATCGCTTGTGGTAGGCTTGGTTTCAGCAATGGGATGGTGTATGTGAGGGGAATTGTTTCCTCGTAATAAAAGTTTATTCCTACATCTCTCCAATATAAGCCCACATGTGTGCAAAATGATGATTGCATTGTTCCTAAACATAACATGAACAGGAACAGTCTTCTTCTGTACCCTTGGTCATGGCTTATTTCTTTGTTACTTTTTTTCGCCTGAAATAAAACAAACTTATGTTATTTTACATGGGCAATTTTTATTTTATGTGTATTTATAGTGTCTGTCTTAAAGCTTCCCACTCATAGCAGCCTGTTTTGTGTTGTTTAGGGTCCCATCACTTTTGTGACCAAATCGGGTCCTTTATATTTAAATTATAATGGCTTGTGGTGCGACCTATTTCGAACCCAAACACAATATCCTACTTTAACTATTTTAGGACGATGCATTTTATCAAATTGACATTTTTTTATTTAGTTGAGATTGCAGTCAAATTATCTTAGTTCCCTATTTTCCTCTAGTGTTTCACCCCAGGCCTGACTTCTTTGTGAATTTTAATCTACTAATACATGTGAGGGTTGTATTACCTCAACGACATGCATTAACTAAAATTGTGTGAATTTTGTATTACTGTTTATAGTGGTAATATAATTAAAAATAACTAATTCCAAGAATTTGTCCCATGCTGCCAAGTCCTCATGCGCACAGGCTGTTAAATGCTGGCCTAATACTTTATTCATGGCTTTGACAATCCATTGCAAGAGGAGTTATAACTTTTAGTTGTGAGGCCCTGAATCTATAGTTTGATCAACAATGTTTTTATTATCTCATTATTAAATTATGTTCTACTGTAAGTTAGAATTTGCTGAGGGCAATCGTATCTTAAAATAACCTCTTTAATGAATTCTGCACAAGTCTGTGAATCTATTGCTTTTAAGGATTTTGGTACAACTAATCAGCTGAAAAATTTAGTCATTAATGAAATATATCGATTTCCTTTTCACGATGTTTGCAATGGTCCTTTAGCATCCAGTGCCCATGCTTTTAGTAATGGTGGTGGGCCGATTGGTTGGAGCTGCCTCGCAAGTTTTATGTTGGTAGGTTCGATTTTCTGACATGTGGAACAATGTTTTATATATTGTTTCTCGTCCTTATTCATGGAGTCCCAGTAATAAGTTTGTTTGGTTTCCTGCAAATTTTTAATGCGCCAAAATGACTGCCTCCTAACAGTTATCATTATGCACTGTTAAATTTCAACCACATAGTATTTTGGGACTAATGTTAAATTTTTCTCTCCTACTGGGTTATGAATTTTAAAATAAATTTCGCCATACCTGTTATCTCATAATGTCTAGCAAGTTCGAGTATTTGGGTTCAGCTTTTATTGGTTGTGTTAGCACAATTTTTAATTTTCGTATGTGAGAATCCTGCGCATACTCTCCTGAAAATTATGATTGATTAGTGTGTTGAATGGGACACATTAATAATTCTTGATCATTCTTAATTCTAATAGACTCCTGTTCATGAGTATATACTTGAAGGCAGTACACTTTACTATTATATTTCATTAATATTATTCGTATCTCTCAGAAAGGATTTGAAATATAAAATTTAATTCTGAGAAGACTCCTTTCCTGAATTAATTTTATAGCTATTTGGGGGGGGGGGGGGGTTATGCAGTACAGCCTAATGTTAATTGCCTTTTCTGTTGTCAAGTCTAGTTTTACTTGATATTATTTGTTTCCATTAATTTTAAAATATAGTTAATAAACCAATCTTGGTATACATTGATAATTTTTTAAGCTGATTCTTTTAATATTCATCTAGTGGTTTATTTATTTTTGATTTTATTGTTTGGACTTTGTCTGATTCCAATGCTTTAATCCTGTTTATTGAATATTCTATAATACTTGTCTGCTGGGTTTCTGTGACAGATGTATGCAACGGTACCTGCAATATTTTATTTGAGTTATTGCTTTTTATAAACATGATCTTATGATTTTTAAATTGAATAATATTATAAGCTTTGATGAAAGCAATGCCTAGTATTATGTCATTTTTTAAATTCTCTATTACTAGAAATTCTTGTGGTAATGTGTGTCCTAGTATGCTAACTTAAAATTTGTTTTGCACCTTGGTGGTTCATGTACTCTGTCGTGCCTACAAGTGTGAAATTTTCCATAAGTGGCTGCATTCGTTGATTTGTAATGATGGTTTGTGCTATGCAGCTTCGACTACATTCTGTGTCTAGCAAAGCATAATATTCCTTGACGAGAATCTTGACTAATACTCTGGGTGTGTTCGTTTTCACGTAAGTGTGGCCAGGTCGTTGCTGATGTTAATTTGCAGCTTCCTGGTTACCGCTTGCGAGGTCGTACCGACTTAGCTCTGCCTGGCTGGCAGAAGTGTCATCACTATCAGCCGCTTCCTGGTTTTGTGTTATTTCCTGACCCTGGGCGCACTTTCTGTGTTCATAAATAGGTCAATCTTGTTTTTTGGATCTTCTAAACCTTCATAAAATGTTTGCTTGAAATTCAAAATTTTGTTTTCGAAACAATTTGCATTGGTTTCTATGATGTTCTGCATAAAGACAGAGTACACACGTTGTTTGAGTTTCACTCCTTGGCCCTATAAAATTTTGTTTGTTTGTCTCTATTTATGCTTTCGCTACACTGCGTTTCTTCGCGCCCATTTGGTTTTGTGTCAAGGTTATTTCTGCATGCGCAATTTCCGCGTGCATAATGTGTTTTTCCCTGCTCTCTTGCTGTTCCACTTTGTTGTGCGAGGTTCCTCTTTTGAAACTGTGTGTTTCTATTATTAAATTAACTGTGGTTGTTTCCTATTTGGCCCCGCATTTAAAAATGAATTTGATATTTTACACGGTTTTCTGTTTCTATTTTATTTCATACTTAAAATATTTACTTACATTTTGTGCTGTAGAGTAACACCTTTCGTCTACCCTGTGATTTGCACGTATGTCTGGTATCTGTCCTCACTTATTCCTGCTTTGTCACTATACTGTTTCAGTTTAACATACAAGTTTTCCTTATTTTCCGCAAGGGTAACACATCTTTCCCCCTTGTTCTCTAGTTTTTTGTCCTACATGTGAAACCTTGTTTAACATTCCTATTTGCATAAGCCTCTTTGGAGCCATGGTAATACAACTTTCTAGCTATATTTGTTTTGTTTGCTTCATATATTCTGCCCTGACTAACTGCGTCTCTGTAATTTTGGCCTACTCTTTGATTTCTCAGATACTGTGGTTTTTCTGTAACACCCTGATTTCCGAAATGGAGTATATTCTCTTTGGAATATTATTATTGCCTGATTGTTATGTGGATATCTCCTGCCATCATGGCTATTATAGTCACTACTCCTATTTGTGAGTTAATTACCTCTGTACTGACTTATGTTGCTTTGTGTGTTGTAACTATGTCTATATGGCTTTTGTTCTATGTTTTTCTGATCACCGTGTTTCTGTTGTGTATGTTGTGTGAGTTTTGTGATTTCTTCCGTTACTTTAATAATTGTGTTATGCAATTATTCTGTCTCTTGACTGGGAGGGGGTGTGGTAATGTCTTCGTTGTACTTATGTAGTTCTAGCTCGACTGGTTTGAGATTGGTACAGAGCTGTTCTACGGTATCGTTTTGCAGACCTATTTGTTAGTCTCCTATTGAAGGCAGCAAGGGCTTCCAAATTATCCCTATAAACTCTGAATCTGATAAATTTGTATTGTACTTAAGCTTGTAGTACAACAGCTCTTCAACGTGGGATTGGCGCCTTTCTCCTGTTTTTTTGTTTCTTTGTATACAATAACGGCCACTATTTTTCCACTTTTTCAATAGGTGAAAAGGTTTTGTGTAGCTTATTTACTATCTCTAACT
This sequence comes from Dryococelus australis, assembly GCA_029891345.1. Lineage (NCBI taxonomy): Eukaryota > Metazoa > Arthropoda > Insecta > Phasmatodea > Phasmatidae > Dryococelus > Dryococelus australis. The sequence continues at coordinate 68,351,684 of CM057002.1, read as the reverse complement.
ATGTGATTGGTTGTCCTATTCTATTCTGTAGTATATTTTCGTACGCCCTTTTTGATTTTCTGCTAAATAAAATTGTATGCGCCTACACATTTATGCCTAATCCACTACCGTGCAGTGATCTATACAATAATTAATGTCTTGCTCTATGTCTCCTGAATACATAGGAATCTTTTCGGACTTTTGGATGACTACTTTGAGTGGCTATGGTTCGGTCAGTATTTTCTTTAATATCTCTTTGAACTCTATTACAATTATTTCTGCTAAACTTTACCACACTACTAATAGTCTCAATTACTGTTTCATTAATCATTCAGATAACCAGACAAAAACATCAATTATATTCTTTTATGATATTACAGCAATATTGAAGCTCTGCGACTATCAATCCCCTACTAAAACCCTGACTGTCTCACACTTACCACTGATATCGTTCTCCACATCAGGCAGTGGTCGGATCGCTTGTGGGCTCTCGCAAGATGCTGCTGGTTGCAGCGGCCCGTTGGACATGGATTCCAGCAGTATGGCAGGCGACGGTGATTGATGTAGAAGACCTCGCCCCACTCTCGTCCGTGCCTTATATATGAGGCGCTATCCTCAATTTCTGGTGCGGCACCTCTGTTTACCCGCTTTTCTCAAAACACACTGCTGGGGTCCCTCTCTGGCTAGCTCCACCTTTCTGGCTAGCTCTTTTCGCTGGCAACAATATGGGAAGCATAGTCTGGTATTTAAATGCCCGTAGAAGTTAATACGAGCTCGTGGGTAAAGTCTGTTGAATAAAATTTAATTTCCCGAAAATGTTTACTTTTTAAAATAAGAACCTAGGTTCCAGTCAATTCACATTGGATATAAACAGAGTTCTGACAAATTCAGTGAGTTATAGTCTGTTCACGGTAAAATGAGCACTTTAAAAACCATGATTAAGATCTACTTGTATACACGTTGTGTGTTCTTCCGCCTTATGTAAAATTAACATCGACATGGGCCTCATCACTTTATTCATGCGTCGGTCAAGTGAAACTGTGAAATTATTGGAAATTTAAATATTTTACAAATATGCTCATTTTTACACTTTGATGCATTAAAAAAATACATAAAGCGAGAAAAATATAATTTAAGTTATCATGAATGGTTACCTAACACTCTTTTTTCGACGTTAATAAATGGAACTACTTTCCCATCCATCGTTACCAACTTAACTGGACACATGTCACTCATTGCGCCCGTTAAAATATATGCAGGTAGGGGCAGTGACTTTTTTCGAAGGTTGATTTCAAAAGTGCTCTCTCTCGTGAACAGCCTTTACTTAGAGTTTCAAGTCTGCAGTGCAGGACAATGGAGATATGGTCTCCAGCGCCAGTGATGGTGATTGAATGTGAATTGAGGTGAGCAGCGGTAGAATGATATGGCAAGAGAAACGGGAGCACCCCGAGCAACCCACGGGCGACTTCCCGCCAGGAATCAAGCCCGGTTCACCTTGTTGGGAAGCGAATGGTCTGACTACCACACCAGCGCGGTTCCCGATAACAGAGAGAGTTGTAGCTGAGCGGGCTACTGCATTTTTCATGTTTCCCTCATTACTCCTAATTCCAACCTCACATCATCTACCACGCGCACTCTGCTCTGGCCTGCTCTGCAGTGTTCGTTACTACCGATGTCTGCTCTCAACTGCCATTGAGCTGATCTCGACAAGAATCACAGCTCTGAGTCGAGATGAATGTGCATCTTTGCACAGCGATGTAATAAACAAAATGATACACTATTTAAAAGAGAAAATTAATTATACATCAATTCAAATTGCAATACTATAATAAAATATATATACTACAGAAATAACAATAAATATATACTTTAGAAAAAAAGGCACTAAAAATTGTAATACTATTTTCCAAGTGATCGCTTTACTTGTACATATTTATTTATACTGTTAAGAGTAAAATTTAAATACTCGACCGAAACGAAAATAAGAACAATGTCACAGCGAAAGGCTATTGAACAGTACTGTAATTAATTTTGTATTTTGCGACAGCTGAAACCTCATAGCAAATGACCCATGAAACACTTACTCTTGGATAAATTTCAATGTATTAACATCTTGAATGCACTCCTGTTCTTCTATTTACAATACAGATTTTGGGCCTCGAACCATGTCAAAAGAGAGAGGAGTAACATACGCATACGACTTGCCTGCAATTAGAATCATAAGACTGACAACACCATATATCATAGGCTAACCAGCTACGCCAAGGTCATCTCTTCGCTCGTAGGGGTGGATAAGTGGAAGTAGAAACAGGTCAACGTTAACACAACAGCAAGCTATTTTTTTTTTTTTTTGCTTTTATGAGTACCACTTTGAGTTCTGAACTAACCTCGAAGTACAAATCAATAGATTACTCGAATCCAATATTGCGGAGTATTAGTTATATCCAGTTACCGAGTTCGAATTTACGTCTCTGCTCGAGTGTGCTGTACTTCAAATAATCAAATTATTCCCGTGCCAGTGTTCGTTGTGGACTATCAGAGAATAATTGAGAGGTCTTATTAATGAACAGCGAACATTTGACGTCAAATTAAATTGCATTATGTAGGAACTAATGAATGTGCTTTCGGATTTATGCTCGGGCCACCATCATACATATACGATAAAAATTATGAAAATTTGTGTGATACCATTTCATACATGCTAAGTTATAGACATGATTATCAAATTTGGTACTGCAACAATATACATCAACTCTTAGGTAAACCCTAGCAATCCTTAAGTACAGAAAAGTTTCGTTTATTTATTAAGTGCAAAAAGTAGTTCAAAAACTTATTGTCTACATGCGAGTAGTCAAGTACGTTTCAATTTTGCAAATGGACTACAGTATTATGCTCCCTAGAGATCTGTCGGCCAATAACTATTTTAGTCTGGTGTATCTACGCATTATTTTGACAGCCAGAGAATTGAAACTTGCAATGAAATGTAATAACATATTTACCGTTATTAATAATACACTACATTTGCTGTTTCCATAGATTACCTACAATTTATTGATAAACTTCAATGGCAGTTAATTGAATATTTTAAAACGAACTATTGAGTTGTTTCCTTCCCCAAAACTACATCTGTAACACTAGTAGGTATTTATATAGCAAAGTTGGCAGCGATTTTTTAAATGTATTACTACATTCTAACGTATTGGATACCGAAGAAATTTTTATTTTCTTCGCATTACTATACCTAATGGACCAAATTAATAAGACAGAGGGGAAACCTTTTAATTGTTTAATATAGAGCAAATCCTTCTAGTTACATCAATAAAAATTGAAGGAAAACCTTTTACTTTTGTAGTAAAAGTAAATCCTAGAATTGTATATGTTTTGCTCAAGACTGAAGTAAATGGGTATTAATAAAGTGTACATTTTACTAGATGATTAAAAAATCCTTCACAAAAAAAGACGCATCTAGTCACTTGCAGATGCTACAGTGAAGCAAATGGTGTGTTTGTGATTTAGGGTCGCTATGGTTGAGGTAGTGAATGTTAGAAATGTAAAACATTACAAGTATCCTAGTATCTCACTTGCCGCGGATTTAAAAGATTGTTTCGGTTTGAAGGAAACAGTGTTGAGTGGTTAACAAATTACTTCTTAGATGACATCGTAGAATCTCAAGGGAGTGCGCTTTCCTCGTCTCAAAATAAATGATGATATATTTACAGTATCTCACCGATCCTGGTTATCAAAAAGAAATCGGTGAAGAACTTGAAGTGTCTCAAGGTACGGTATTATAAAGTTCCCCTCTACGATAAATGAAATCATTCAGGCAAAGAAATTTTGGCAAAGCAAGTATCGCTTTCCAACATCAATTGGCGTGATCGATTGTTCTCATGTAGGGATTCTCAAACCGAGCATCCATGGTGATGAATCCATTAATAGGAAAGGCAAGCCCACTTATAATGCACAAGCAACTTGTAATGACAGAGAAATGTTTACAGGTGTTGATTTAAGTTGGCCCGGATCCGTGCACCTTGCCCGAATTTAGACACGGTGATAATCGCTGATGATGGGTCTGGAATATACTCCTGTCTGACGACTCTCTTCACAAATCCAGTTGATGTTGCTGATAGGAAATGCAATGCACTTCTGAAAAAGAAAAGACCTTCATAATAAGGTGCTTCGGGCAGCTCAAGCCGCCTTTCCCAATTTTATCATATTATGTTGGTCGGGTAAAACTTGCAAATGTGCTAATAGTCAAAGTGGGATGTGTTGTTTCGCATAACATTGCTAAAATTTTAAATGACCCTGACTTTGAACCAAAATATGGTACTGCTGAAGAAGAGGTACCAAACAATACTTATGTTGAGGTACTGGTGTATATGGACTTCCGTCTTTGAAGTCAAGAGCAACTGACAAGACAAAACTTGATTGAAATAAATTAGATATTTTAAATATGTTTACTATGTAATAACACTTTTTTTACTGTGAAATAAGTGGAGAATATCTTCTGGAAATACTGAAAAATCTTATACGAGTTCATGACTTATATTTTGTATATTGTAGTAAATGTTGTTTCCCTCAGTAAAAACCTCATCTTAATTACCATTGAAAGGTTAACCGTCTTTGTTGGTTTATTTTTTATTTTTACTGTAATATTCCCTTTGTACGAATGCTAAATGAAATTGTTCCATTAAAACCAATCGCTGCAACTTCAGATAAATTCTTGGTTCGATCGTTCCATATTTATAGACGGATGATTTTATCAGTGGCGGCATTGCTGTTTCGTGTGTAGGATCACTTTGTAATCCGGTCGAAACGCCAGGTTAAGGCGAGTTTGCTACTGCACCAAGTTGTGGTTTTGTTTTTTTCATGATTCCGCATTGCAATGGCCCTGTTAAAAATAATTGCATAATGGTTACTAGTACCCACAATATATACATTGACATACAAAAATATAAATGCATTTGTACAATTATATACTTATATATACACGTATAGACATGTATATAAAATTATATATACTGTTAAATATAAAAATAAATATAAATATAAAAACAAATATAAATGCACAAAAGATGTTCGGCGTCTCAACCTACGTAAGGTACTGAAAATAAGATTCGCAACAAAAAATGTGCTTTTTGCTAGCATGGACAACTGTGCTGTGATATCTAGGCCTAACTTTAAAACATACCTTTAAATAGGGTATAACAATTAATTGAAAATAAATCATGTACCTTTAGTTCTGGAGATGGTGAGATTTGTTTTTCCCTGCAGTGCTATAAGCATTTCTTCTTCCCAATAAACTAGTTTTATACTTTAATTTCCTCTTTTCTTTAATCAGATTTTTCTTTAGTCTCATCCTAATATTGTTCACTTTTCTCATGAATGAACGTGCATCCAATGTCTTTCCGAACAATCCTTGGTATTTATCCAAAACCCTCGCGATTGCTTCATTTTTTTTTTTTACATATATATTAATATTTGGGACTTGTGATACAGCCAATATGGTAGGACAAGCACGAAGTTCGTCAGCGATAAATTTTAGCTCCCTGCTGCACAATTCACTTTCGCTATGTCCCGTGTCACTTTCACTGCTTGAAGACGACATTTAATTCACAAGCAGATTTCGCTAACTAATAAAGATAAACTACTATGATAACTCGTAAATAAAAACTGTTAGGCCTGAAGACAAAATGACTAACCAAACTATCACACATCACACCTAACCAGTCTACACTATGAACTGAACGAGGCAAATTGGACAAGAAACTGCTGAGTCATGTCGCAACAGGTTCCAGAACGTATATCATTTACTCTTTGGTAGAATCATTTCCTTGCAAGAAAAAGCTAATCATTATTATTACGGATTGAAGGATTTACTTTTACTTCTACCCTTTACTTGAAGCAAACAGATTTACTTGCTACTTTTAACTTTAAGCATTTACTTAAATTATTATTACGGCCCAATAATTTTAACAATAGGGTGAAATTGAAGTTCTCTGGAAATTTCACCGATTATATCGATCGATGAGTCGATAGGTATCATTGTTTCCATCAGGTGTCAGCAGTTTACGCTACAAATGAGCGGAAATTAAAACAACTAAGGACTTGGAATAATGTTCAATTAATCGTCGGTCAACTATACTCGCCCATTATTTGCCCGACAATAAATATGCAGACGAAAATATGATAATTGTTCTCATCGTAGAGGGATAGCGGGGAAGTGCGTGCACTCTAACTGCGCACACTCTCTCCGAGACCCAATTGGACTGTTTTTTTCTGTCAAATAGGACTATCGAAGACAACGTAGATGTGAGGATTTGAGGTTGTAGCACAGTTTTGTGTGAGCAAGTGCTTTGAGACGTTCGCATACTGTCCTAGATTAAGTTAACTGCAACTAGAGCACGTTCAAGATGGACGAAGTATTTTAATAATATAGAAGGGTAGGAAATTGAAATGTACACATCACAAACACATTCATCACTGTTTACCAAGTAACTCTTGACAATTGCATTGGTGGTGGGCGAGTGAGTCGCCGCCGCCGAGCCCTCATACGCCACCGAATGGCCTGTGTGTCGTGAGACCGGGAGCCTACACTCCCATAACTCACAGGGTGTTTGTAAAGATAAAATGCACCCCGACACGTACTCAAATCATCGGGTAAGACGGCATTGCGCCGTGTAGCTGTGATTTCTTGGGCACCGGACCCGTGTTAAGGCTGTTTAAGTTGTTGCCTATTTTTAAATTAAGTTACGTGTGGTTGTATTCGGCGGGGGAGTGAGGCTCTCCTCCGGCCTCACAGCTGGAGTGAATGTTATTGTCGTGATGTCTGTCTAATATGATGGTCTGTTGTTTGCAAGTGTGCTAACTAAACGCGCATTTTTTGTATAGGTGCGTCCCTAGTCTCCCGGGGGCAGCCCACAGGGTACGTTTCATGGTTTCAATGTGTAGTGTAGGAGATAATTAAAAAATGCATGGTCAAATGTGTTTGCGCTGATGGCTCTTATTCAAAGATATGATATACTTATTAACATTTACTTTTACTTATGGCACACTTCTGTTTTGGTGCTGACAGCACTTTAATTTTTTTAAATTATTTTATTATTATTTTTATCGGGGCGAAATATGACTCAAAGTGGGCATGTTTTTAATAACATGCTAATTGTAATGTTAACTGTGTGCCATGTTTTTTTAATTTTGCTACCTGAGAAGAAAAATAATTTCTTTTGCTATAATTAAGTAGGAAAAAAAAGGGGGAGAGCAAAGTTTGATGGGGTTTTTTCCCCTTTTTCCCCCCTTTAATTTCGTTGAGCACTGAGGGTGCAAACCTGAAAGAAAAGTGGTCGTTATTAGTGCATATTCTAGGGGGCCCTTGGTACCATAGTCCAGTCGGATTTCTGGTAAAAGCAGGGCTCCCCCCTTGTGCCTTCTTGGTAGTCAGCTTCTCCCCGACCTTAAATAGACTATCAAGTCGGCGCGTCATTCTGCGTACATGATAATATAAGTATTTTACGGTGTTTTGATTTTTTATTTTAAATTTTGAATTGTTTTCGTGAATTTTTTTATTATTTTATCATTATTTTTTATTATTTTATTATTATTTTATATTATTTTTTGTTGTATAAATGTGGTTTTGTCCTTATTTTAATTTTATACATGTGTATACGTATATTGTATATTTTTTATGATTTTCTATAATTTTAATTATTAATTACCTATCCCGGTATGTCCAGTGTTGAAAGCTAGCTAAGTGATATATACAGTGGTGGTAGTGATTATTGCGAAGTTACCCCATATGATCACTATTCCCTGGGCCAGTGAGTGTGCCACTAGGCCTGACTCCCGGGTGGGGGTTGGGCAGGTCTCCTTGCCCGAGAATCCACGCAGTTGACCCATGAAACAGTGCTCCTCTACTTCCTTTTTCTTGTGTTTGTGTGTGTAAGAAGTTATGGTGCGGTGTGCTTCGGTGAGAGTAGTGAATACATCGTGAACAGCTTGGCTGGTGCGGTCGGCATGCGCTCTCTACCGACGCATGCTTCTCGATTTTTTTTGGGGGGGGAGGGGGCAGGCGGCGGCTCAGACGCAGGCGCCGGGCCGTCTTTCCCGGGCTGCGTGGTAGTTCTAACAGGAACTACCCACACTTGCATACCTTTCATTGCACCAGCAACTCCGAGAAGAGTCACTCGGCCATGTGTGCTAAATTTTGCGTTTTGCAGCTGTCACCTCGCGGCTCACTACTCTCCGAGTGCCGGATTTTTTTGGTAGCGCGGTCTTATTTATAGCTTCGCGGGGCCGTGCGCTGTGATTGGCCGGCTTTACCGGCCAACCAGCGGGCGGGCCCATTCCTACTTTTGCAGTGTTCTGATCAGTTTAGGATTTTTGAATTTTCTTATGCCTGCGGGATCATAGTTACCCAAGTTTTTAATAATTTTATTGTCACGCCCTTCTAAATTATTATGTAGATTTTTATTTTTGTCTACAATTATTTCATTAATGAATTTTGTGGAGAGCAGCTCATGTATAGTTTGATTGGGTGTGAATCTGTCGTGGTTAGTTATTACTCTCAAATATTTATTTTGTACATTGTGCAAATCTTTTAATCTGAATTTTGCGGCATGTCCCCATACATCACATCCATATAGCATAGCTCGGAGTATTATTTGTTTATATATTAAAAGTGTTTTGCTTAGTGGGAAGTTATCTGCATTTAAAATGGGGTACATCAGTTTAAGTTTGCCTAGTGATGCATTTATTGCGTTATATATGTGTGGCTGCCAAATTAATCTATGGTCCAATGTTATGCCTAAATATTTTGACGTTTTAACAAACGGGATATTTTGATTATACAGTATTAGTTCTTTAGATGATCTTGATAACATTCTAGTGATTATTATTGCCTCGGATTTTCCAGGGTTTATTTTAATTCTCCATTTGGTGTACCATTTTTCCAGAGTTGTTAGTTGTCTTTGTAGGGCTGCTAAGGCATATTTTACATTATAATGTTGTTTTATTATTGCAGTGTCATCTGCGTACATTTGAATATTAGCGTTAGTTCTGGCGTCTGTCATAGGGATGTCAGGCGTGTAAATACTGTATAAGAAAGGGGAGAGTGCTGATCTCTGGGGAACTCCTGCTGTTGCAAATTTAGTATTAGAGTATGCTCCGTCTAGTGTTACGTAAAATCGTCTGTTATTTAAGTGGTGTGCTAGTAAATAAATTTACGTATGTGGCTGGGATATTATAGTTTATCAGTTTATATATCAATCCTGGTAGCCAGACTTTGTCAAAAGCTTTTTCTGCATCTAATGTTATTATCGTGTATCTTTGTTCTTTATTATTAAATCCATCTGTTATATCTTCTACTATTTTAATTAGTGGGTGGATGGTGCCGTGGTAAGGTCTAAATCAATACTGATTATCTGTAATTATTTTGTTTACCTCTGCATGAAACTGTAATATGTATAAAAGGGCTTTTTTAAAAATTTTGCTCATGCTATTTAGTAAGCTTATAGGCCGTCTGTTTACTGGTTTACTGGGATCCTTTCCAGGTTTCGGTATTGTAATTACTTTAGCTTTCTTCCAGGTCTGTGGGAGTCGACATAGTTTAAACATAGAATTATATATTTTTAATAAGAATTCTAGGGCGTTTACAGGAAATTTCTTTAATGCTTCGTATTTTATTCCGTCTGGTCCTCCGGATTTATTACGGGGGCGCGTTTTTGTTATTTTTTAAAGTTCCTTTAAAGTGATAGGCTCGTATTCAGAGGTTTCTTTTATTTTTAGGTAGTCATTTATGTCATTATTTACTGATTGTGTGAATTGCTTATCTTGTATATCTTTATTGGGGGAAAATTGATTATCTAGGCTTTCTGCAATTATGTTGGCTTTCTCTCTTTCATTATAAACAAATCCTTGGGGAGTTTCTATTGCTGGTGTGTTTAATTTTTTACGTTTCCCTGTTAGTGCTTTAGTTAATCGCCACAATTCTCTAGGATATTTAGCCGCGTTTTTGGTGGCCTCGCTCCAGTCTTTAATTTTTAATTCTTCGAGCTTACTTTTAACTTGTGTTTTAAGCCTATTGTACTCGGTTTTACTTGCGGGATTTCTATTTCTTTGCCAGTTATTTCGCGCCTGCCTTTTAAGGGCTATTAAGAAGTCTAATTCTGGGTCATTTACTCTTGTGAGCGTTCGTGACATGCTCAGAAAACGAAAATCGGTTTACAGTCCATTAACGGTTTCTTCGCATTTTTTGAATCAAACCTTTGAGAAATCACACGGTGTATGATGTGCGTGGTTGTTTCCTGAATATGAAATTTATCACGTACGTTTTACACTTCTGTTAAAATAAAAAAATTTTACTTTTGACAAAATCGAAATTTTAATAATATCTACTACAGAAATGGCAGTATTTCGTTTATAATTAACATGAGTAAATACAGAGAGAAAACAAACACGTCGGTAACGCCTGATAAGAAACAGTTAACTTATCATTCAAAAATTAGACTGAGCGCGCACGAATGAGCTGCGTTATCCCGTTAGTGACTAGAGTCGTGGTTACACGAGTGCTGTTAAAAACATTCAGCTAAAGACATTCGGTAACCATGTCTGAACTAGTTTAAAAACAGAAAGTGTTTTCGCTGTCATACACCCAAAGCAGAATGAAATCATTGGGAATTCTAACCTCAACAAACATGGGATTAAAAATGTATATTTAATTATAAGAGTCTCCAACATGTATCACTATTGATCGTTTTAATTGTTATGAAACCTACACTTTTACTGTAATGGCATAATGGGCTGGTATCAGTACAGTCAACCTTTAAACTTAAGTTAATTCAACAAGCGCGGGAATTCCCGCCTAATTCAGCAATATTTATTACATTGCTTGTTTACTTCGAATCAGCCAACAGGAGCGCAGAAGAGATGAGAAGTCGTCCGAAGATAATGTAACCTCTTCAATAGCTGAACTTGTTTTAGTGAAGTAGTTCTGCCAGCATCCCGTGTAACCGCGGCCTTGGTTGAGCTTTGTTGAGTGAGGCGGTGGAGGAGAGCATTGAAGTAGAATATTAGCAGGGCTACGGAAAAATTTAAACGTAACCGTGAACGAAATATACCTCACGTTTACTCTATGACTCTCACCCTGTAGCTAGAGCAACGACATGATGAATATGGAGAGTATGGCGCTTGTTGGAGCCGACACACACGCACGCGCACGCACACACACGCCCGTCATACCGACCAGCGCGAATAATGAATGAGGTGAAATGGCGCTGGATCAGCTCTGGAGTGAAGCAGGGAAAGGAACAGGTAGCACCTCGAATGGACAGATCTGGGCGACTCTTAACGTCGAGGGTTTTGAGATCCGATGAGGGTGAAACGATGAGAGTTTGGTGCAGCGCCGGAATGCAGGGACGGTGGAAACGGAAGATCCCCGAGAAAAACCCGCCGACCAGCGGCGTCATCCGGCACGATTCCCACATGCGGAAATCCGGCAGCGACCCCGCCGGGAATCGAATCCAGTTCGCTTAGGCGGGAGGCGAGTAGTCTAACCACCAGACAACCACGGCGTCGGGACCACCTTCAGGACATCTGTACGTCGTGGCAGTGTCCTCGACACTACTCCCTCCAGGAAGTTCCGTATGCAAACGTCCTGCGTTCCCGGGCGTTAGAATGAACTGCAAACCTCACCTGTGAAAGGTGCCGACAGTGGTTCGTTTGACAAACGTCAAGAAGTGTTAAAAATAATGCAATTGAATTGTTTGTAAATTATCTCAATCACAAGGCATTTTCTAAATAAAAATAAAAGATAACATCTGTTGTTATCTTGTACAGCATGACCGCGAACTCGTGACTAGTAAGATTTACCACGAGCAACCCTCGACCCATAGAACCAGACACGTCAGCGTGGCACTATCCCCTGCGCTGAGGGAAGAAAACAAACAAAGGCAACAAAAAAAAACTGGCGAGGGAAAGTTGCTGTTTCCGCAGGCTCGCAGCGAGTCGAACCAGGATTTCCGCTGTATTCTCGCGCAGCAGCCCGGTAATAAGAATAGCGGCGCCCGAGGGATCTAATGCCTGCGTGGGCAGGCGCCGTTAATCAACCTCCGTCCCAGCCCCTAAACCATTGCCAACCCACTCCCCTGGACAAAGTAAAACATTAAAGCGACGCTGGTGGAAGAGGCTGCGCGCGGTTTGTTGGTGCCCGCGTGTAGACAACAAGAGGGCGGCGGCGTGCAGGAGGGAGGCTTTTGTTAATTAATACACCCCTCCCGTAGCCACCATCCCCCCTGGATTCCCGTTCGCTGGAACGGCCGTGGAGCTCCAACGCGTGTGAGTGTGAGGCGGAGAGGGTAAACGTGTGAAAGCCATGGTGCCAGTCCGCCACCTTTTCCCTCTACTTTCCGCACAAGCCCCCCCCCCCCCCCTAACTACTCCAACCATCCACGCCGGTGTTGGCGAGCCTGCATCATAACCTTCCACCCTCGCTGGCGGCGCTCTGGACCGTGGAGGTAAAGGCTGCTCGCGGTAAACTAAGCACTTTTCTAAGCCCTGCTTAAGATACACTTGTATACACATTGTGCATTCTTCCACCGTATGTAAAATTAACATTGTCATGTGCTTGGTCACTTTATTCATGCGTCGGCCAAGTGAAACTGTGTAATTATATTAAACTTAATGTTTTCCACATTCACTCAATCTTACACTTGTAAGCATTAAAAAACTGTAATCTGAATAAATAATTTTAGTATTCACAAATGTTTGCCTGACACTTTTAATTCAACGTTAAGACACGGAACTATTTTCCCCCTGTCGTCACCAACTTTTCTAAGCGCAAGTTCCTCAGTTCGCCTTTTAACTTGTGCTCAAGAAGAGGCAGTGACATTTTTCAAGGGTTGATTACAAAAGTGCTGTACTAATCGTGAACGGTATATAGGATCAAACAGAAAGTGACATGCTGGACGTATTTGTAGCTACGTTTTCGATCATCGTCATATTGTGACACCCGAAACAATGAAGGCATGATTGTTTTATGTATGTATCAAATTAATGTTAACTGCGGCAGTTGCTTTAGATAACTAAAACTGCTGAAGATAAACTTATAAGCCACAACAATAAGGGCTCGGCCTACCTGTCACTTGATCTGCGTTACAGGATGTTTGAAATTCTGGTTTTATGACGAAACTATTAAACGTGCCCCCAGTATGTTCACCTACGAGAAAACATCATACCCCATACGAGGAAGGAATGTTACTTTATTTAAAGGCTGTTCACGATAAAGTGAGAACTTTAGAAATGAACCTTAGAAAATAGTCACTGCCCTTACATGCATATATTTTAATGGGCGCACTGAGTGACGTGAGCCCAGTAAAGTTGGTAACGATGGATGGAAAGGAGTTCCATATTTTAACGTCGAATAAAATGTGTTAGGTAACCAATTGTGATAACTTAAAATTATTGCTTTCGCTTTCTGTGTTTTTAATGCTTCAAAGTGTAAAAATGAGCAGATTTGTAAAGTATTTACTTTCTAATAATTTCACAGTTTTATTTTAATGACGCATGAATAAAGTGACGAGGCCCATGGAAATGACAATTTTACATAAGGCGGAATAATGCACAACGTGTATACAAGTAGATCTTATAAGGGGCTTTCAAATGTGGTCCTTTTACCGCGAACAGCCTATACCACGCATGGCCGTGTCGTAAAACATACCAGCTGGACACGAGCCAAACTACGGTAGGAGCCTGCACTGAAAATTGGTACAGACTTTTTATCAATAAAATGACAGGGTCACCGCTGAAAGTTCCATAGGTTCACGCAGAACTACGAGAACACTTCGGCAGTTCAAAGCCCTGAGCGTAGTGGCGATGGTGCTCTTGTAGCGCGTGCCAATGTAACCCTTACATGTCTCGCTCTTCTCGGCAAAGAAAGGAGTAAAATGATTCAGGTAGGCGGGTTCCTTAACATTCTTTGATGCAATAGCTGTATTGTATTTCTGGCAAGTTAATTTTTCAAATATTTGTGGTAGCATTATCATGTCGTGCAGGCTTAATCATTTGCCCATGCCCAACCACAGGCAAGGCGACCCCTTGCTAAGGACACACCCTGCTGCAGCGGTGAGAGAGCATACTTCGCACTAATCCTTCCACCACAGTAAAGGAGCTGGAGCTACGTCATCATCTGCAGGCGCTTCGCAAGAGAGGCAGCGCCATTGGCCCCTGGGGGATATTGGTCGAGCCGAGTTTTCTTACAAGGAGCTCTCATTATGCATGGCGTTACATTATTAACTGCGGGGGACTGCACACTTGGGACGCAGGAGGAAAAGCAGCCACTGAAACCTTCAGCGCCACTTCCGCAGAAAATAATTTATCTCCTGGATATCGTCAGCGCTCTAAGACATTTGGTAAAGGCTGTTCACGGTAAAATGAGCACTTTTGAAAGCTCTGCTTATGACCTACTTGTATGCACGTTGTGTGTTCCTCCAACTTATGTGAAATTAACAACGCCCTGTGCCTCATTTTATTCATGCGTCGGTTAAGTGAACCTGCGAAATTATAAAAAAAAAGTAAATTTAATTACACTTCGATGCATTAAAGAAAACAGAAAGCGAAGGGAATAATTTTAACTTGACACAAATTGTTACCTAACACTTTTTATTCGACGTTAAAATACGGAACTACTTTCCAGCCATCGTTACCAACCCTACTGGGCGAATATCACTCAATGCGCCCATTGAATTATATGCAGGCAGGGGCTGTAACTTTTTTTCTAAGGTTCATTTCTGAAGTGCTGATTTTATCGAGAACAGCCTTTATTGTCGTTTTATACAGTCGCTCATCCTCTTAATTGATCACTTGGAACCCACAAACGAAGCTGAAAAACAGAACAACTCTCAATCCTGTGAAGACTCCAGCATCAGCAGTTCCTCCTTTTGTTGGTGTCTTTGTGTAACACCTATTTCTGTTTGACGCAGTGAGACTGGTGTCTCAATATTCTACTAAATTCTCCCCCCCCCCCCCCTCTTCGACATCACGTACCTGTTTAACCAAGAAGCCTACGTGAAGACCGTTAGAAGATTCCCCGTTTGTGAACTTTGAAATACGTGTGTTAGAAAACATTTATGTACAACATTAGCTACGAAAACACATTACCTGAATTTATAGTACGACTAACCTATTTTTTCACGTCCATCGCTGATTCTGCGTAGAAAAAGTTTCTTGTTGACTGGAGAAATACTACATGGCTTAGCATGGAGCACAGATAACACACGTCTTCTTGCATCGTGGACTGCCCGACTCTGAAAACGAGAAACTCTGGTGTTGCGCGCAGGTGTCGCTGTGTGGCGCTGCCATCGCGGAACGGTAGTTTGCAAGCACAGAGCATGCGCCACGTGACGCCATTTCCGCAATGTGACAGTTTAGTTTCATAAATTAAAAACTGGTGGAACCTCCCACGGTCCCTGATTGGACGAGCATATAGTTGTACCCCGATAGGGATTATTGTAAGTTCACTTCTATAAATAGCCGGGAGGCGTCCTCGGTAAACCAGACATGGAAAGCCTGGGGTCTCCGACTAGTAGCTAAGTATTTGCATCAGTAATGTTGTAATTAATTAGAGTGATGGCCCATCCGGCCGGAAAAATAAAATATACTTGATAATTGTAGGCGCCTTAGATCATTGCGCAATATCAGGAAAATTCGTGCATTGCCTACAAATCGGCATTCTTAAAATTTGTAAATTTTTATCTGTCGAAAATAATTTCAGAAATGGCATTTTGCAAAAGAGAAAACGTTTACCCAAGTTGTTTTAGATTGGGTCTATGTTTGACGATTTTATGGTTAATTTGTGTCCATTGTGGACTTTGTATACAATAAGGTCACGCTACTTAGGTGAAAATGATTTTTCAATGTTTTCTATTTATATACCAATTAGGTTTTTGTCAAAGTTTCATTATCTATGGTTGGACAGCGTATTTTTAAAGGATTGAAATTTGCAATACGCCCTGGCACGCATGTAGATTTTGGACATTAGTAATTTTCAAAATAATCTCTGTTAAAGGTAGATGCTATTAAAATTAGCCACGTATCATGTGTACTTCTATGAAAAATAATGGTCATAAGTTATGTCCATGTGGGTGAGTATAAAAACCTTTAAAGATTTTCAAAGTTGCAATGTGCGCTGGGGGGCACATAGAAATACATTGACTTCGGCAAATTTAAAGATAGTCCACATTAAGCTTAAGAATACTAAAATTCAGCCACATGTCGTGGCACATATGTATATCTGTTTTGTTTTTCCCTATTGTAATTTTGGGACGATAATGAAATTCTCTAAGAAATCAAAGCTGCAATGCATCGTGGTGCGCACGTGTTGCCCACGTGTTATAATAATAATATATGAAATTGTACTACAAATAATATTTTACGTGTTGTTTGGTATTTGTATGATGGATAATGTGAACAATGTTACCACACATTTTTGAACAAAGTAAAAGAATAATCCAAGTCCAGTGTTCTCCTTTTCAGTAATTGTAGATTTTTTGGACAAAATTGCAGGTTTACACTCCTTTTAAGTTGAATTGAGAAAGTTTTCAAATATATATTTGTTCTTGCTTGAATTTTTGGGCAGTGTTATGCCCCTTTGCCACGTCCTTGGGATAAGGGCGTCGCATCAATATTCGTAGGAGTCAACAAACCTCGTGTAGAATGGAAGTTAACGATCATAGTTCATTAGAACGTCTCAAATAAGTCTGAGTGTACTGACAGAATTCAGGGCACATAAGTGAGTATGCCTGAAGCATTGTCCAATTATAATTTTAAAATGAGGAACTTGAATTTTAGGGTAGTTTTACTATTCACTGTTGAACGTGATGCCATTTTATTTCTTCGCTTCCAGAACCTCTGTAAGGAAAACTGTTCGCCAGTTGACTCCATCGTACACTCCCCAGAAACACATTTAGACCTGAACTGGCAGTTCAGGATATTGTTTGTTATACTTCATGCAATTCTACGAAGGAAAGGAAAATTTATAAAAATACAGCGCACGCCCACTTATATAGTACAAACAAAAACAAATGTATCTTGTAATTTATAGTGTGAAGATTACCATAGCAACACATTAAATTCCTGGATATGCCAGTCACATTACGACTAATAATAAAAATGATGTCTGGTTGTAATTTAGTCTCGTTAGTTTCATAACGTGCCCACACAGATACATATTCAATTTTTGCACTAAAGAGGATGATTCTGATGGTAATATAAGGGGTGATAAGATTATTGCAGTATTTAAACATTTGCCTTGCTGTACTTTTGCACGAAAATTCTGAGCTTGTCAGCGATAATTGCATATTTCATGTCCAGTAGGTACACCAGAACAACTTTATTTGAGACTAGGGCGTAATCAGTCAAGCACACCAAATTGTTTTATATTAGTAGATTATTATTAAGCGGTAAATTTTGTGATGTAACGTAAATTGATTGTAAACATAGCTGACTGTATTTTTGTGCGATTACGCAGAAGTTAACAATGTAGTTAATTCATGTTTGTGAGGTATCACGTGATCAAACAAAATTGAGGCGAAGGTAAATAACCATCTATACGTTGGTCCCGTCCTGGGAACAAGAAAATGAAATGTACCTCGTTGTTATTCCTCGCATTTAGAAGCGGGTCCGTCTCTCGTTTTTTTTTTTTTTCTGTCGCTTATCAAACAGAATTTTACATAGTTCATATTTTATTACCGTCTGAGTGTTTTTTTTTTTTCGGGACAGTTTCAGTTCGAATCTGGCAGTCCCACGAGCCTTATTAGTTTTGCCTGCTGCATCTTCTATATCCACGATCTTGTGCCCTTTCTTCCTTCCACAATACCCATCGTGCCCCGTGCCAGTGAGATACGGGTCTGCACTTCTCCCTCGAGGCAGAACAGAGTGGCTTTCAATCGGACACTACACGCTGTGAAAAACAAACAGACGGCTGCAGTGCGTACAGTAATTTGCAATTATAAGTAGCTACGATTTATTTTCTTGGTAACTCGGCAATTTATTTCTTTTTTAAATTTTGAATATCTTTGGTTATTTCATAGCACAATTTTTATCAAAAATGCAAGACCCCCAGCTATTTTCACACACTGCCTCATTGGTCTTAATCTTTTGAGGTTACGAACATGCTATTTATAATTGTATTTTAAAAATAAAATACTTTCATGGAATTAAATTTACACTTTCTCAGTTATTCTCGTAGTTATGGTATTTAAAAATATTAAGAAAAAGTAGTTAATCTTTCATTCCATAAATACTCTACTACAAATGCTACATGCTCAATTATTATATATAACGTGTATTGTACAAGTAATTTATACATAAATTTTAGCAGCGGTTTAACAGTGAAAGATAGTTTCACACCTGATGATCGCTAAGCACGCACAGGAAGAAGCACTTGATGTAAAGTATTTTTCAAAATAAAAATATTACAGTTTTTTTAAATAAATAATAACTTAATAAAATAACTGAACTATTTTAAAGTTATTTTGATGAAAATGTTTTACTTTACAAGTATATAGTAAAAAAAGTAGTCCAAGGTCATTACTTCAAAGAGTTTAATACAAATGACATATGGTTCAATGAGAAATTGTTTTTATCGAGAAAACGTTAAACCAAAGTCGGAAAATTGTAACTGTAGACAATTCACGGTAAAGTGAGCACTTTTTAAGGCCCTGCTAAATTTTTCCTTTCAATATAATTTCTACCTTTCCTCCACTTTTTAAGGTAAACATTGCAATATGACTAATAAACACAGTGTATACATTTCATCACTCTCAAAAATTAACGTCTGGGACTGCAATAAAATATATTTATTAGGGGTTAATGCCTTTTGGAAGAGCCTTAAAAAGTGCTCGCTTTACCGTGAACAGCCTATATCAGATGTATATACATTTCAGCGTAAGCTCTGAATGGAATACTTGTCTGAACGTAGGAAGCAAATCAGGAATACTAGTTTCATGTTTTGATGTATTAACAGCGTGAGTTTTGAATTTATGGGTATTACATTTATTGCAACGAATTTCTCTTTTTTATATGCACACAAGACTACGAATTGGAACATTAGCAACACGTTTATAAATATAACAATTTCAAAATTTCTCTTGGTCGACGCATGAATAAAGTGTAAATTTTACTTATAACGGAACGATACAAAATAATTATAAAAGCAAATCCTAAACAGGACTTTGGAAATTGTCCAATTAACTTCGGGTAGCGTATAATAATGGCCTGTACACGTATTCTTGCCCCGTAAATCTGCGATTCAAGTTCCATCATATCTGAAGTAATCGGGGGCCGCAGAAGTCGTGTGGCTAGAGCACTACCTTACCGTCAAGGCGACTTTTGATCGATTGACAACGGCTTCACTCACTATGTCGTGAATGTAGTGGACGTTGCCGCAAACCGGCGGGTTTTCTCGGAGTACTTCCATTTCCCCAACCATAGTCATACCGTCACTGACCAGTCTCCATTTGACTTTATCTCCACAAATTCTAAAGCACTTGTTATTAATATCGCTCCTTAATTATTCGCGTATCCTAGTACAGAATTATGAACAGTGTGTGGTGGGATTTATGTCTAGAGCGGAGCTTTGCGCGCCTTGTCCCGCCCACGCAGGGCCGCCAACTTACCCTCTTCTGCCCGCTCCCACGCAAGTAATCCCCGAACATAAATCCCAGCTGCTGACATCGCACCCACCCCGGACTTAACACCACGGAAAAAATGTTTCTTCGGCTAGGAAGTTGCGCAAGAAAAAAAAACATTCCTCTCCTGTTTTCCACCCACCCCATCCGCACCAAGAACTAAAAAACAGCGCGCGTCGGTAGGGCGGTGGATATTTTGTATTAAACAAACTGTAAGAGAACGGGTTTAGCATCACCACGTCCCACAACCAAGCCTCATTTTTACATATAAAAGACCATATACGTATTGGCTGTTCGCGGTAAAGTGAGCACTTATGAAAGCCCTCTCATTTGGAATAATAGTCAATAAATATATTTTATTGTAACCTAAGACGTTAACTTCCGAGTCGGTTTTAATATACACAGTGTTTTATAACTTATATGGCAATACATTTTTTTAATGTTGATTAAAGGATAAAAAATGGCTGAAAGGAATAAAATAACTAGGGCCTCAAACGTGCTCACTTTACCATAAACAGACTAAAATGCTTTTATTTAAAAAATAATTGTCATGATGGGAAGAGTTCAGTTGAGTTGATTTGAGATATTAGGGCTGCTCTTAACAGCGAGGTCTTGCGAGACTATGAGGGTGGAACGAGGTGAGAATGGAGCAGCGCCGGAATGCTGGGACGTGGAAAACGGGAGATCCCCGAGAAAACCCGCCAACACGCGGCATCATCCGGCACGATTTCCACTTGCGAAAATCCAGGAGTGGCCCGGCCGGGGATCCCGCCCTGTTCGCAATGGTAAGAGGCGAGCAGTCTAACCGCTCAGCCACCGGGGCCCCTATTTTGGGAGGAGGAAATACGGTCCGTCTGCCTCCTGCCTCCAGGCTGGCTTCCCGCGGACACTTCAATACTTCTTCTTGGATTGCAGAGTGAATGTCAGTGAACACGTTAAAATATACGCAGGCAAGGGCAGTTCCACCGCTTGACGTGGACAACGTTTAGGTATAATCTTCCGCCATATTTGGTCAAGCTTGCGTTCACTTCAGCACGTAACCAAAAACAAATGTACTTTTAAATCGAGATATTGAAATTTTTTTCTGGTCTGGGCTAAAATTTCGTTTCGATATCCTTTTGAATTTATTCGCAAAATATAGAAGTTTGCCAAGAGAATTCTTCACCTTTGAAGGTTCCTCGAAAGATAAATCCACGAGAGGCAATAGCAATGCGTCCTTTACCTTTCAAACCGTCCATTCTTCTTCTTCCTCTACGGACCCTAATCTACATTGTTTCTTGCCTTTTTCCGTTTATATTGCTACATAAGTTCCCTCAAATATATATGTGTCGTTATGTTTTCAGTTGGTTACTCCGATAAATTTGTAAAAGGATTAGATACTTTACATGCTGTAAGAAAACATTCAGCTTCGATGTTATACAGCCCTGAGACGTTTCCATGTATTTTCTTCTAAGTGTATCGAAAAAAAGTCGTTTCTGTTACTTGAAATAGTCTTTTTATGGATAAAAAAGGTAATCAGTAATTTTTTTTTCATCAGCACCATGTTCTGAAGCACAGATAGAAATTAAGTTAACAATCTCATCACAATCATTTAAGCCAATTTTATATCGTCAGTGTTTAGTGTTACATGTCGAAAGATTTTTCCTTATTGCAGACGACCATTTCTTAATTTTTTGTTATAGGCATTACTGGTTCATAGTAACTATTTGGGGAAAAAAAATATCGAAGTATAACTACGGAACTTGTCTACTGTAGTTTGAAATACGATAAATAATTAAATTATTTTTAGTGCTGTAATTAAACAGTGTAAATATCACACAGAGAAACAAAATGACATTTTAACTTGCGTCCTGTAACTAAGCAGTAAAAACATCATCTGTCTAAGATGCCACACACCTCACTAACTTAGCTACTGTGGCCATGGTTATCGGGTTTTTAACCCGAAGTTTAATAACTGTGCAACTTGCTTGGAAATGTTTTTGATTAGTAACTCAGCTGTTGCAACCTCACAAAGCTTTGAATTAGATACCTGCAGTTTTGCAAAATGAATTCCTTGTTTCATTGTGCGAAAACTTAAAACATCCAAGAACACGCAGATGTGATGTTTGCACATTTTGGCTCAAATTGATCCTCCATTATTAGCGTGATGCATATTATGCGAGCAGTGTTGCTGCATCGTCGATGATTCTTCTGCTCTTACTTGAAACACAAGCAGAAAGAAAGGATAAGCTACGCTTTGGTCGGCTCTCTTTGGCCTTCTGGCTACCACATGTTTCACAGTAGATGGCGGACGATTACACCCAGTTTTTATTGTGCCTTAGGCGGGAGTTGAACATGCGATACTCGTACTAATGATGAGGCCATCAGAATTAATTCACGCTGACACTGCACGTCTGTGATTGGCTGGCTGGTACTTAAGACGCGCGCGTGGTTTAAAGCCATCCAACCACGATATTGGTACTGAACTATCGTGTTTTGAGCGCAACCAGTCGTGGCATCTTTTCGCGAAAAACCGGTGGCCCTGGATATCACCTTTCGGGTTCAACTCCTTACAACGAACCATGCCGTGAGCTGCTTAGTTTTCAGCAGGTACCACCCACGATGTAGAAGAAGAACTATGGGGTATGGTGAATCAATACATATCTGTACCATAGGTTATCGGGTATGTGCCGTTCACTGTAAAGTGAGCACTTTTGAGGCCCAAGTTACTTTTTCCTTTCAGCCATGTTAAATATTTTACCGACCTTTGTAAATAATCATTTCCATGTAAGTAACAAACACAGTGCGTATATTTCACAGCACTAGGAAGTTAACGTCTAAGTCTAAAATAAAATATATTTATTGACTATTATTCCGAATGAGAAGGCTTGCAAAAGTGCTCACTTTACCGTGAATAGCCTAGAAAATGCTGCTAAATAGGCAACGTATTGTGGCGAGTCACTGGTTCACGTCGCTTATTGTCCATTTCATATAAGTGGTCTCAAATTTGACATTTCTAGGAAAGTAGTGACAATGACATCTGGGTGGCTATGTATCCTTCCGTCACAGCTGAACTGTCATTGAAGGTGACTATTTGCAAACAAACAACATATGACTGCCCGTTTTAGTAAACAAACTGCATATGCCTCCTCCCAAATCACTTTTAGAAGTTGTGAAGGGCTGTTCAAACAATTGCAGGTTGGCAACAATCCCATTTTTTAATTTATAAATATTTTATGTAAATGACTAACAGCCCACTAAATAAGTCTATAAAATAATAATTTTTTTACCTTGCAAGAAATTTGTAACCAAGATGCACGAAAATGAAATTGTATTTTGACTCTCAAATGAATAAAAGATATTGTACTACTTTTGAATACATTTTAAATACATTAACGACAACTTATCTTGTCACACTTACCTAAGTCAGTTCTTGTAAACATAAAAATTTAGCATGGTATCCACGAACATCAAATACCAAGCCCCCCTCCCCCCAAGAATGAACAAATACAGAAATACCGCTCCCCCTTCCCTAATCTTCTTTTGAAAGACAGTATACATTCTTACATACAGACTATGCCTACTATTGAATTAAAAGTACATAATTCAGCTTTGTGGTATTATATGACAACAAACTCTGTACAGCCTGATTCTTTTATCGTGTTACAATTCTCAGGATGTTAGAGGTATGCAGGTAGCCAAAATAATATTTAAGCAAATGTTACTTTATTTCAGTAATTTTAATAACTCTCATTTAGTAACTCAAATGTTAAGTATTGCAGGTCTACATACAAAATACTTTAATAACTTTTCTCAAATACCTACGTGTTCAGATTGTCATGCTGTGAATGAAAACATATTTCTGACTAACTCAGTGTTGATATTTACACTGATGTTCAGTCGCACAACCTCCCTCCTCAAAATTGTGAATACTGCTCTAGGCTTGTTCTCGGGTACCTAATGAAAAACTGTATTTCAGTTCAGAGATGTTACAAAGCGCTCTAGAGAAGCAGATGTGACCTACAGCAACAATATATCACACGAACATGTTACTTACACACTAAAAAGATGCTCCACCTACCCAAGATTGAAGACATCATAAAGTTAATTTTCCTTAGCGATAAATTTTGGAATGCTGCAGTTCCTGCTGATGCATGGGACACTTCTTTATGATGTTGGAGCACCTTCGTTGGGTTCTTAGATGGAAAGAATTTTGTGTGATAAGCATGTTGTAATTTACTTGATATCTGAAAAGTGGTCTTTCCTATGTAAATCCTGTTTATCGTAAGAATAATGGAAGAATAATTCATATAATCTTAACAACGTATGTTAAATACATATGAGCGCTTTTAATTTGTAAAACAAAAATGCTGAAAACGTTTATGAAAGACTCCAACGTTGAAACCTACATGCCATTATGTTAATTAAAAATACAGCCTTAAAATCAGGAAAAACCTTTAAATTTATTTGCTAACAAGTATCCCTGCGTACAAGTTTTACAAATTTTATATACGTTCTAAAAAAAATACAAGTGATACAACTTACAAGTTTGTATGGCCAGTAAGCTTTACATTTAAATCCTCCAGAACCAGAGTGTTAGAGTTTCAATCAATAATAACACAGAAATTTTCATAGAAATGAAATGTGGGCCTAATTAGGGCACCATTTTTATTTTATTTCGAGGGATAAATGAAAAAGTGAGCAGAGTGGGGAGGGCTTTAGTTTATCGTCTTTCTTGAGACGGGATTATTTTGATGTTCTTACGATGCCGGAATCACATAGCCCCAACGAACACGACACGACGGCCAACAGCCAATGAAATACCGACAAGATAGAGCGTCGTAAGCCCGATCGATTCTGTCGTCCGACAGCAATTTTGGATTAAAAATGATTTCTATTCTTCGTCGTGTCGTGCGGCACGACGCACAGAATGTACAACATTGCAAGATGAAATTGTATTGCAAGCTTTCCCTACAATGGTAAATACGCAGCTTAAAAGAAAAATAAATTGAAAACTACTGTATCTAACTTTAAAAAAATAATCATTTTACTTTGTATGCATTAGCGATACCAATTTGTCACCATTATGTATTACAAATTTCCCTCTTGTTCACCACATTTGAGACTAACATCGCCTATCAGCGTATTCTAAATAGTTAGGTTATATGTCGAGAGTATGGTGTCGGTCGTGCTCTAAATTCAAGTAGTCACATTGAAATGTGTCGTGGTTGCGTTTTTGTTCGTGTCGTGCTGTGTTGGTCGGGGCTATGTGATTCCGGCATGAGTGTGTGGCATTTTCAGTTGCATATTGTTTTGATGGAGCAGTGGAAAATTTTGCCCGTATGGAAATACCATTTCAATTATTTAACTTCGAAAATTATAACTTTAATGAAAATAGAAAACGCGATACGTACTTCTCTGTTCGTGTTCGTACAGATGCAGTAATATATACACGCACACGCTTTGGCCGAAGTTAACCTTACACTCGAATTAACGATGTAGACAAACAAATATTATTCATTCACTACAAAAGTGTGGAAAGTGCGGCATTTTTCAGGCCACGTGCATTTCAATAATTATATTAACGGTTTACAAATACATTTACAAAACACGAAAACTTACTCTTGTAACCTCTTGAACGCGTTTTTTTTTCTATGGCAAGCCTTGCGAGTTTACTTTATTAAAATCACGTTTGTTCGTCACTAGCATGAAATAATTTATTTGCAAAATCATTTAGTAAAATCAACACTGCGCACGTTTCCTGATACAAACAAACTTAAACTTATATACGGAAATTATATTCGTATCACTTCATTGTGGGAGGCGGTTAGGAAAATGGCGGAACGAGCAGTTTTAACGATGTGCTGGTTAATATTACATGTCACTCAACAAAACTCACTACAACGGTACATACAGCAACCTTTGTTTGGAAAAAGCAAACAAAAAAAATTAACTACCGATTACATATTCCGACACACCAATAAGATATTCGTATAATAAACACGACGATAAAAATAGCGCTCGCACAACTGCCTCCACCGGGCTGGAAACATAAACACGGCTAGCTATTGGCTGGAAACATAAACACGGCTAGCTATTGGCTGGAAACCTTTACCGTTCGTATGTGTCGACATACTCTGTCACAAACGATGAGCATGTTTTTAAAGTATCGTTACTAATAGCCAAGAAAATTTAATATTGCTTTAGACACATAATTTAAACCATAAATGTTGTAAGCATAATTATGATTTTAAATTACAACATTTAGTTCCGAGTACTATTTTCTTCCAAAGATATCATCAAAATAGCCGACCTAACATCACGGTCCCGCAGCAGTTCATCAGGTGATACAATACTATAGGAGCGAGAGCATTTACTGTTTACATAGTGTGTAGGTTGGTCACATTGTCTGTCAAATTAGAGACCACTTATATGAAATGCTCGGTGTGCCCGGCGCCCGAGCGGAGAGGACAGAATATGAGATAGCAGCGCAGCGCGAGAGAGCGGATGGCGACGTATCAGTTTCAAAGCGTGGCCGACAAGATAATATTCTGTAGCAAGACGCTGTGTGACCTTGGTTGTGGCGTTTTTCCTCGTTTATCGAAGAACGCTCTGGAATACTGACCTAGGCTCTCAGCGAAACTCGGAGTGTGTTGAACCTTCCGGATGGTCGCCCTGACGTATGTAAGTGTGACGGGCCTCGTGGCAGAGCAGTTTTTGAGTTGGAGCACATGATTGGATGACTGGCGGGATTCCGAGCGAGCGGCGTGGTCAGCTGTGTAGAAGGGAAGGCGAAGACTGCTAGTGTCAACATTTTGAAGGACGTGGCTGGAGCCTGGACTATTGGATCCAGTGAGTGAGTGAACTACATTGTAACTGTTGGAAACAGACTGAACACACGCTAATACTGGGCGTGAGTTAATGAGCTGTGATCAAGAGAGACATTAAGAAGGGTATTAATTTAAACTGAAATAAACATCATATAGTGCTCCCGCTGTTAAATAGAAAGAGTAAAAGTGGAAACAGCTAATTGATGCTGTACGTTGTAGCAGAGTGAATGAATTAGAAATGAAATTAAGTTTAATTCTTTTATTTATTTTTATTATTAAGACCTCCAGCCCTTACCAACTCATACGTCCTCGGGCATCATCGCATGTATAGGCTGTTCACGACAAAGTGAGCACTTTTGAAAATTCTCTCATTTGGAATAATAGGCAAAACATATATTTTATTTTAGCCTTAGACGTAAACTATTAATTTTACATGACACTATTTATTTTAAAAGGCGGATAAAATATGGCTGAAAATAAAAAGTAACTAGGGCTTCAAAAGTCCTCACTTTATCGCGAACAGTCTATAACAGTATTTTTCTACTAGCGCTATTACAGCATGAGGAGGAAATTTCGTCGCTGTAGCGGAAGGCGATGAGACAAGCGTGTCTCGCCATTAAAAAACGAAAACGGAGAAACAGCAATAAATATCGGAAAATTCTATCCGACCAGAGAAGGGACAAAATGTAATAACTGAGATAATACAGTTATAAATAAGACATAAACAGCAACGAATATAAGACCGTTTTTCATCCTTCGTAACTGCTTTGTAGACTGCGCAGGAAATGGACAACATCCCATTAAAATCTCGATACAATTCCAGTACACAATTGCCATCAAACCAAAATAAATAAATAAATGAGTTTTTTTCTGTCGCTGAAATATTTCGTTAGCGTGCAGACATATTAGACGCGCGTAAAGAATCGAGTAACACCAAGCAAGGTGGAGCAGTCGCAGTGAAAACCTGGTCTCGCTTTCGGCAGGACACGAGTTCGGTTCACGGTACATACAACCATACTAATTTCAGTTTTCCATGGTGTTCCGAAATCGACCTAGGTGAATGCTGGGTTTGTTCCGTGTTATAGGCCATGACAACTAATTTAGCTGTAGACGAGAAGCTAAGCAATAACCATCCGTCCATAACAGAACATGGAAATAGATTGAATATTTTTGTCTTATGCTTAACTTGTTGAATCCTGCTGCAGCTTGTATACTTTGCCGTCACGTGTAAAAACTAACAATACTAACCACCTAATTACTAATATGAATACGAGTTCTTCTGCTTGTGATACTGCAGAACTGTTATGCATGTAACTCATTATTACTGTCTCACAAACAGCTATTTTTATGTGTTCAAAACCGACTTAAAGTTGGTATAGACTTGAATGTTATTGCTCCACTTCAGTAAAATTACATATCTACTCTCCCCAGTTAGTTATCAGAATTACTGTAAATGTTGCAGTCAGGTTTGAGTCAATGGATAAGAAATGTTTGCCGCAGTTTTAGTCAAAGGCCTTTAATTAACTACGAAACGGCAATGAAAATGTACAAATTATGTTATACGTTAGCAAAACATCGATTGACCAGTTCTTGTAACCAATGCCTTTTTTTTTTGTCCTCATCCTTCCGTTTTTCCTTCGACATGTAAAATGTATTTTTTTTTATGTTGGCAAACCAAAGAAAATTTAAAATTTAAAAAATAATATGCAAATTAAACGACATCCTTGCTACCTCCAAGCTTGGGATATGTGTTAAATGGTTATGCATAAAAAAGGTGCAAAGTGATGTGGCTTCCCGCTTACGAATGGTTAAAAAACAAACGACTGCACCCTCTTCAAGATCATGAACTCTGAGCTCTACCTGGGGTTTCGCTCTGACTATAAAACAATTAGGCTTTCTCCCTAAAGGAGCAAGAAACCTCAACGACTAAAAACTCCTTCTTCTTTAATTTAATTGTGGCCCAGTTCTTTTACCCCAATTTTTTAAGTTCCCCCCCCCCCCCACCCCGCGATTCAAACACCCGAATTTGTATGGTGTGTATAGATATATAGATTCAGACAAAACACAAGTTTCCCAACCATGCCTCACTCGCGAAATGAACAAAGAACCCCTCGTACCGCAACCGTTGCACGCCATCCTGTGACTATGAGTGATACAATCACTGGTGCATCAAAACACAAGTTTCCCAACCATGCCTCACTCGCGAAATGAACAAAGAACCCCTCGTACCGCAACCGTTGCACGCCATCCTGTGACTATGAGTGATACAATCACTGGTGCATCAAAACACAAGTTTCCCAACCATGCCTCACTCGCGAAATGAACAAAGAACCCCTCGTACCGCAACCGCTGCACGTCATCCTGTGACTATGAGTGATACAATCACTGGTGCATCAAAACTTTTCTTCTACATTTCACTAACATTACAGCCCGATTCATTTGCAGCACACTCTACATTGCCATTTTACACTTGCAGTTGCTGCCACCGAGAGTAGCTACAGTTTTACAACAGACAGTCAGTAAATATTACAGCTGAGGTTATTAAACTGATAAGAAACCGCACCATCTCCTTCGTGGGAATCCATAAAACATCTAATGGCGCAAGAGGGTTGCCTGTAATTTTATTTTGATTCTATGAACAGAAGAAAAACATCGGCGTCTATATGATAGGAATTAAAAACTGAACGTAGGAAACATATCGATATTTAAATCAATTCAAAAATAGGGGGAACCAGTCGTAGTAACCTGAGAACAGTGTTAGAGCATGTTCCAAATGTTCCCAAAAAAAAGCTATGGGGATACCTTTATATATTACATATGTTCGTTGATCAGTTCAACACATTCGAAAGGCCTGATCGTAGTCCATTAGTACTTACTTCCAATTTTACTACAGTCTTGCTAGAGACCGCGGTGTTGTAGTGGTTAGACTACTCGCCTCCCACATGGACCAACCGGGTTAGTTTCCCGGCGGGGTCACATCCGGAAGATGCGGCTGGTTGACGGGTTTTCTTGGGGAACCCTCCCCCCCCCCCATTTAACCCATATTTTTCATTCAGGTGCTGCTCCACGATCACCTCCACTTCACCCTTATCGTCTCCCAAGACCTCGTTGTTAAAAGCCGCCGAAACCTCTTCACTAACTCGCACAATAAAGCCTGCTAGAGTTCTACTTTCATTCAACTATCTAAGTATCGTTCCATACAACATGAACCAAATGTAAACAAATCTGGATGAA
Organism: Dryococelus australis; assembly: GCA_029891345.1. Classification (NCBI taxonomy): domain Eukaryota; kingdom Metazoa; phylum Arthropoda; class Insecta; order Phasmatodea; family Phasmatidae; genus Dryococelus; species Dryococelus australis. Next base: position 68,321,986 of record CM057002.1, on the reverse strand, counting down.
CACACCAAGGATTAAAGAACGTACCGTACATGTGTTCCAATGAAATATGTTTCTAGCCATGCACTCCTGAAGACTAAAATATGACAGGCAGAAAAGTTTACTTTACAAATAACGTGAAAAAAATATTTAAAAATACGTTTAAATAAGGACTTTTTTACTAGCTATCCTAGCTTGAGGCATTCTTTTCTCTTTTATTTTAATTCATACTGAGTATAAAACGAATATTATAATTTAGACACTAAATGTAAGCGAAAGATTAATCTAAGAATGAATAAAGTACACTAATTTTATATAAATCGATTGTGATGTATGATTTATTTAGAAAACAATAGTAAATGTCGTGCATAGGGTGATTTTTCAAAGGTTTTATTCAGGCAGAAGTGCGAAAAATCGCGTATAAACAAGACTTTCTTTTTTTCAGCGGTTGTGTCTCCTTTCGTCGCACGACACGTTAGTATTCTCACTGACCTACTTTCGTCGCACGACACGTTAGTATTCTCACTGACCTACTTTCGTCGCACGACACGTTAGTATTCTCACTGACCTACTTTCGTCGCACGACACGTTAGTATTCTCACTGACCTACTTTCGTCGCACGACACGTTAGTATTCTCACTGACCTACTTTCGTCGCACGACACGTTAGTATTCTCACTGACCTACTGATGTCGATGAGCTGAAACTGTGCAACAGTTATAAATATGTCACTGGCATACCAGTCCTAACATTAATGCGAATAAAAGTAAAAGATATTTGAAAATCCGCTGATTTAAATATAACACTGTTAAAAAAAACCTTAAATCGCCCATGAAACAACTTTTAGCAATTCGCTACCAACGTTACTTCAATACTTTATCCGGGTATCCATATTCCCTCGCGTTTATTCGAGAGAAGGTATTTTCCATCTGAATTTTTTTTTTATACGTTTCCTCAATGAACCACGAACTAGCTACCCTAATAGTTTAACATTCAGCCCTGTACACACTTACTGTAATTCTCTATTTAAGTACAGAAGCTATGTATAAATTGTAATTATAGTCCATTCGCGGTTACTTATAACTCTTCTAAGGCCTTGCTAAAGATGTACTGCCATGATACTGCTCCGCCTCTTGCAAAGAAAGCTTAGCAGGGTCTGGAAAATTACACAAACGGGACAACGCACCACATTCGTGCGCACTCGATGTAATCATATTTCGAATATTTCTTCCTAGGTTTTACCAGCACACATTATTTTCTCGCTGTTTTTGTTCCTATAAATTATAAATTATATTTTACGATTTATAGATGAAATATGAGTGAAATATTTGTTTGACCAAAAGTAAGGTACTTTTATGTTAACGAAGTGTGAAATGTAGTGATATATCTCATATTTAGTTAGTAACATGTCACACATGGGGTGAGCTGTCAAAGGTTAAATTCGAAAATTTTTAAATAAACCGCGATTAGACTATATACACTTCGCAGAACAACTATCTCGCAAACACCAGTAGGTGTAAGTATACACAGAAACAAGAAAGAATATATTTTTTTACGTTGGCTGCCACATTTGAGTAAAATATGCAGTGAAATCTGTAATACTTTCCAAAATTGAAACAAATCGAATGATCGGAAAATAATATTTCCCCTTCTCTTTATAGAATAAATAAATATTAAGTAGATATATTTTTGTCCCCGGCTCATGTTCCTTACATTGGCTCAATAGTTGCCATAACAACTGCCAGATATGTGTTAAAGGAATTTCGTTCCTTTTGTTTGTATTTGGCTTTACAGCTAGTCCGCTGTTTTATAGGCTGTGCACGGTTCGTTGACAACATTGAGAAACACAGCCTCTAGATGTACATAATCGCGCGCACAGACGGGCGTGCACCCATGTAATGTCTACACGATGTGAAACTATATTTTGCGTGAATTGATTACTTTACAATCGATTTACAGAATATTCAAAAACACTTATATAAGGAATGAGCTGACAATAATCAAAGTCATAAAGCTTTTCGCAGCTCCTTGGAAAGGAAAACAGTTTAATGTTTGAATATAATGACTTAATACGCAACTGGTATACGCACTGCACACCATTATTTATTTTACGTTATTACTACATTTGTATGTACTGCGAGCATCCACGGCGTTTTTTTCGTTTGCAAAAACAAGGCAACAACAAACAATTTTTGAATGAAGCAGTAGTGGGAGGACTCAGGGTATTGCGCATGAGAAAATGCAGAAATTGCAATGAGAAAGATTACGTTTATTTCTGCCATTTCTAATATGTTATTGTCGTTGCTGCCATCGAAGTTAACACCACACATTTTCGTAGGGCAGCTTTTTCACTTTTAACTACGGAACTAGGCACGTAGATGCACAAGCGTGAACAGCATCCGAGACGATCTTTGTCTGAAACTCAACAGAAGTTCTTCAAATTTTGCAGAGCGAATCCTCAGAGTAAAATACAGGTCAAGTTTGAATTCCAGCAAGAATAGATTATGCAATAATTACCTTTTACCCTAAAAACTCATTTTTAATTACTTTTTCCCTATGAAAACTTTTGTATTAATTTTAATTGGGGCCGCAGTGGCTCAGTGTCTAGAACTATATCAAGTGGGACCTTAGTGGCTCAGTAGATAGAGCGATTCCAAGTAGGGCCTTAGTAGCTCATTAAGTAGAGAGATTCCAAGCGGGGCTGCAATGACTTAGTGGTTAGAGAGATTCCTAGTGAGGCCGCAGTGGCTCAGTGGATGGAACTACATGAAGTGGGGCCTTAGTGGCTCAGTGGATAGAGCGATTCAAATTGAGGCCTTAGTGGCTCATTAGATAGAATTAGGGTAGGTGGGGCCACAGTGGCCAAGTGGATAGAGAAATATCAAACGGGATGGCAATTGCTTCAACGTTGAGTTAATTTCACATCACATATATATATATATGAAATATGTTTTTTTTTTCAGTCTTTGTATGATAACCAAATTTTTTTAACATGGTAACTGTTCTAGCCACGTGACAATACAAAATGAATTGTCACGGCTGGGTCCCTTAGTTAGGTAATGAGGGGGTTCAAATAGCAAAAAGAAGATCCACTTTAACGAGATTAAATCTACAAAGTAAGAATATATCTAAACATATTCATAATAAATTGTGTATGCAAATTTAAAGCTACTTTTAATATAGTCGTCGTTTCAAACATGAAGACATTCTTTTGAAAATATGAAATTGGCAAGATTGTTTTTTTTAAATCATATTTATGACACGAAGCACTGGGGAGTACCGCTGTACCCTCTGCACCCTCCCCCTTGCGCACACATATGCATAGAAGTGTACGCTGTCCTCCAGGTGTGACCTTTCTCCTTGGACCTGCCTCTACCTTCCTCCTCTTGCGATCCGAAGCCGCAAGCAAGCCTCGAGCAGAGTGGTTGAAGCCTGGGCCTCACTGAAGAGAACTTCTCTTCCGAAAGACCGACCTTTTGAAATTCATGGATTCCAAGTCCACATGCTCACTCTTCCATTCTTCGACTGCACGTCCTTTCTAGGACCATTCGAATGGACTTAGTGAGATCAAGCACGAGAAAACGGAGACAGAGGCAGAAAAGAAAAATTCGTAACGTTATCAAGTCAAGCGTGTTAGGCATCTTCGCTGAGATATTCAAGATTTTAAACATGAATTTAAACCGCAGAGTTACAACGTATAAATAAAGTGCATGAATGACCATGCGTACAAATAACATTCATATAGTGGTTTGTACGACAACATTTTTCGGAAGAAATAACTAATTGATAAAATTGTATAGATAGCTTTCATACATTTCCTTCCACAAACCACATTAATAAAATCTCTTCAACATGATTTAATTAGTCAATTATTTTGACAGAAGAAGTATTAATTTGTATAATTATTATTGTCTGTATATTCAGTATAAAATGTTTGTTTGGAAAACCGAATGAATTTTTACGTGTAAAAAAATGCAACAATTGTAAACTTCTATGCAAGGTTTTCTTCAAGACAGAAAAAAAAATCATATCAAAATATTTTATGAAGATAAGGTGATTAGAAGTGAACGAACACACATACGCGAAGACAGCAAAGTGACATATTCAGTTTATGTCAGGAACATAATCAGACATATTTTACGCTCTATGACCAACACTAAATTCATGTGCATTTGTTTTAGAATTCTGTCCAGAATTTTCAATAAGTATAAAAATTACTTTAATTTTTTCCCACACTGAACTCAAAAAGTGAATTTCGCTAAATCTCCTTAGTAATTATTGGTACGTTCCCAACAGTTAAATGAAGACATATTAGTAAACAATAAGTATCTAATATCCCCAAACAAAAATTATTCCTCCAGTTATTGCATCCTCAATAATAGGACTTCGAATCTAATTGCAGCGATTTTGAACAAAACTGTTATTTTTTTTATTTTTATTTTACTAATATCGTTATATCAGTTGATACTAAACTGATATATTTGTTTTAAAATCAAAATAGTTTGATGTGAAAAACTGTATTTTTAATTTACGGAAACTATACATGTAGTATTGCGGGATTCTGCAGACATTTCTCTCTGTTTATTTACTTCAATTAAGTTTACTATTAAATATATATGTTAATTTTGGCTTAATCTTTGAAAATACAATTATTTTAACGTGTGGTGTATTATTGGACACGTCTTCTCGAGACTTGTGCAGTGTCAGGTGTGTTACCTACAATCTGATTTAAATGGTTAGAAAATGGCAGTCAACTATGCTTACAATAGATCTTGGAAGATAGGGTGTCACTTTAGTCCCTTCGGAATCGCAATACCGATGGAGCTTACTCCACCAATTTTTGAAGTTGAACCTCAAACCACTATTATGTTTCTGTACAACTTTTTTCCGAACATTTTTAGAATACTGATTTTAAAGTTTCGTATTTGTTAAACGTAGCCAGTTGTTATTTCTATATACTTATATTTTTTAATCTTTCGCATTTAATATTTACATTTCTAAAATTTTTATTTTAAAAAATTTACTTTTAAATGTTTTAAAAATATTTTAAAATTCAAATTCCTCCCTACCACCTACCCTCTGTACATCAAAATTATAGATTTATTTTTTTTAATTTTAAGTTTTAGGTTTTAAGGTCGCTGTACCAAGGCCACCTCAGCGTAAAAGTCAAGCAAGTGGGGTAAAGTGAAGTGAAGAGATTTGGGCGGCTTTTAACATCGAGGTCTTGAGAGCCGATGAGAGTGATTGTGTCGAGTATGGAGCAGCGCCGGAATGAAAGGGCGTGTGAAACGGGAGCTCCCCGAGAAAACCCGCCGAGCAATGGCATCGTCCGGCACGATTTCCGCACTAACCCGGCCGCGGATTAAATCCGGACCACCTTGGCAGGAGGCGAGCAGGCTAACCGCTTAACCACCGTGGCCCCCAAGTGGGGCGAAGGTCAAGGTCAAAAACGTACAACATGATAGTCAGTGACCCTCTCCACCAACACTGCCCATGTTCCAGCCTGCTGTTGGTTACACATGCTCTCTGATCGCGGTGTGTTGAGAGTGCTGCTGGCAAATGGCACGACAGTCAGTGTGGGTGTTGTGGTTACAGTGGCAGAGGCTGCGGCCAGGGCTCGCCAGGAGACGGAAGACCTGGGCGTCGTCAGGGGCTCCGGACTGAGGGGTCCCTACTTCGACTCCTCGGCGTCGCGCAACGTCACAGCGCTCGTCGGCAAGATGGCGCACCTCAACTGCCGCGTGCACAACCTCGGCAACAGGACGGTGAGTCTACACCCATCTGCGCCTTATGCACTAACAACACACAACATCTAGATGAGGTATAGCTTACTCGCAGTTTATTCACACTTTTTTAAATAACACCTTTGAAAAATCATCACATGTATGATGTGTTTGGTTCTTTCCTGAATATGTCATATTTCAGTAGCGTTTTATATTTGTGTTTACATAACAGTATCTTATATTTGCTCAATTACACTTCTACTTATATTTTATATATTAATTACTAGCAGTCCGCCATTGCTTCCATCAGGTTTTATGGAGTTATCAATATACATACCTATATGGTTTGTTAGATTTTTACTTTATTATCGGGAATAGTTTTATCGTCGTGTTATTCTTGGTTTTTTGGTAAGATGTGTTTTTACTTTGTTAAAAAAAAAAAAAAAAAAAAAAACTAATGTATGTTTTTCTATGATGTATAAAAATCAATGATTATCTCAAAACTATTGTTGTTTCGACAATTTGCGACTACCCGAGTTTATCTGCGAAATCCGCGATTGCCTGCAACAACTTGCAACTACCCGCGACAACTTGCGACAACTAGCGACTACTTGCATCTACCGGTGACTACCCGTGACTCTCTGTGACTACCCGATAGTACCTGACCTGCGACTACCCGATACTACCTGACCTGCGACTACCCGTGACTACCTACGACTATTTGTGATTTTTTTTAAATATTAAGATACATAATTTCTTCTAACATTGTTTCAGTTTATCTTCAATAAAGATTTTGTTAGCGCATGCTTAGAATGCAGCCAAGTATCTCATTTTTCTCCGACTTGGTTTATAAATTTTAAAATTCCTCAAGGATTTTTTTTTATTCATCATAGCCTATGTCCATCTGGAAGAATGTAGCTTCCTAACAGTGAAATGATTATAAGAATCGACCCTGTAGTTTCCGAGATTAGCCGTTACATATAAACAAATAAACCAACTTACATTACCTCTTAAAAATATTAGTATAGATAATATTTAATTAATAATTAATTTGAATAAAAACAGGCAGAAAATAGGTGTGTTGTTAATGCCTAGTATGAAGTAGTTATTCCACCAAGTTTTATTGAAGTGACTGCGCACAAATGCGGTGCGTTGCCCCACTGGTATAATTTTCTCAACTCTCGGTCAGACATTGTTTGCATGAGGTGGAGGAATACTCTGGATGTATAAATTTATCAGGGCTTCAGAAAATACGAAACCTTGAAGGGATTACAAAGGCTGTTCGCGATAAAGTGAGCACTTTTGCAATCAACCTTAGAAAAAAGTCACTGCTGATACCTGCATATGTTTTAACGGGCGCACTGAGTGACATGAGCCTAGTAAAGTTGGTAACGATGGATAGAAAGTAGTTCCACATCTTAACGTCGAATAAAAAGTGTTAGGTAACCATTTGTGTTAAATTAAATTATTTCATTAGCTTCTTCTTGTTTTTCAATCCATCGAAGTGTAAAAAAAATGAGCAGATTTGTAAAGTAATTACTTTTCTAAAAACTTCACAGATTTACTTGACGGACGCATGAATAAAGTGATGAGGCCCATGGCAGCGTTGATTTTACATAAGGCGGAACAATACACAACGTGCGTACAAGTAGATCTTAAGCAGGGCTTTCAAAAGTGTTCATTTTACCGTGAACAGCCTATATACCGATTTTTTTTTCCCTTTCTGCGTATGTATCCAACATTAATATATCGCACGCCCATACAAATGTTTGTCACATAGTCAACAATGACGAACGTGTTTGTTATATCTTACTTTTCAAAACACAGGTATTTTTATATTAGTAAAATACTTTCAGCAAATTAAATTTAATCAAGCTGCATTACAAATTGGTTAAAGTGATTTTACAAATATCTCGATGTACTTGTTTAGTAAACAGTGTTCTAACGCCAAATCATATCCACGTCGATTATGATTGTCGTACTGGCAGAAAAACATTTCAATGTTGGGTCACGGAGACTGGTGTTGCGCAGTTAGCGTAATCTCACTTTCACTCTACGCAAGAACTCCTCTTGATTAATATAAACTGTTCACGTTAAACTGACCACTTGCTAGGATCTGCTTTCCCGACTGCATGGTATCCTTCCACCCATGTAAATTTAACATTGCCATGGGCCTGATCCATTATTCATGCACCAGCCGAGTTAAATGGTGGACAAGTTAGGAATGTAAATGCGTTTCTTATATGCAAATTTTTTACTATGACGCGAATAAAAATATACATCTCTAGCCACAGTGGACATACGTTTAAACATTACGCTCGCAATGAGGGGGTCGGTCCGACAACAGGAGTCAGTTGTCTACTTTAAATGTAACCATGATTTATACATAAGCGAGAGAAGAAAACTCGCCTGGAAGAAACTGTTTAAGATATAACTGCACGGTAATGTGATAACGGAACTAGCATCTAAAGCCTGCCTACCTGCCTGCGTGTGCGTGCGTGATGTCTCAATGCCTGCATGCGATTGGTCAGCTGCAATCATGAGGTAACTTAGTGATTAGCTGGTCGGTGTCTGTAAAATGTATAAATGGTGCAGTACAATTGTTTCAAAGTCAATATGATGCCATAGGGCTTACACACTTGTATATTATAAGCAGTTTTTTTGTTTTTTAGGCCATACAAGGTTATGGGGTTAAGGTCAAGGTAGTCTGTATCTAATAAGGTGGTGATAGTCTGTAATGTATTATGCTTGTTGACTTGAATGCATTTTTATAATTTTTTTTATTTTCAAGGTCATGGGGTAAAGGTCGAGGTAGTCTACATATAATATGGTCGTGGTAGTCTTTAATGTATTATACTTGCCGATTTTTATGTATTTTTCTCGAGTTTTGATTTTAAAATTCATTCAAGGTCATGGGGTCAAGGTCGAGGTAGTCTGCATCTAATATGGTGGTGGTAGTTTGAAATGTATTATGCTTGCTGACTTTTGTGTAATAGCTCTCGAGTTTTCGTTTTCAAGGTCATGGGGTTAAGAACAAGGTCATTGGTTTCCAATATGGGCGGGTGAGTGATGCCTACCAAGATGGTGGCCTCCAATAATGTATAAACAAATGACGAACGAAAAAAAACAAAACAAATATCGCAGCCTCCAGTAACACGTAAACAAAGATGGAGGTCTCCAGTAATGTATAAACAAATGACGAACGAAAAAAATCAAAATGGTGAAATGAGAATTGGTGAGGGAAGCAAGTGCGAGGGAGTCAGTCGTCTTATGGGGAAGGAACGAATGCAACTTATTGCGGTTCTGAGAAATGTAAGGTTTTAAATTAAGGTTTTTATAAATTCATTAAGATAAATTTTTTTAGGGAAAGAAGGGGAAAATGGCCACCGGTGTTAAAGATTTTTTAACTAAGCATTTAAAAAATATGTAATTTTATAAAAATAAATTTTTAATGATTTTTAAAAATTTTAAAGTGATTTTTAAATTTTCAAAACAATTTTTTAATTAAATTTTATAATTATAATTTTTTTATAATTTTTAAAATCCATTTTTAAATTTATAATGATTTAAAATTTTTTTTTGGATTTTTGCAATATCAAGGATAAAGGTAAAGGTCGAAGGTCATAGGTAGTTATCCCTGTCTCCTGGTCTCCTGGGTCTGACCCTGGGTCGCTGATCCCTGTCAGCATTTCCCAAGAAAAAAAGGGCAATTTCTGAGTATCGTTTAAATATTATTTTATCCATTTTTTAATAATTTTAATAATATATAGTTTTGTAATTTTTTATAGTTTTTAGAATTTTTTGGATTTTTTTAATGGTTTCTTAGTGTTTTTGAGATCTAAAGTCCTTGGGGTCAAGGTCAAAGGTACCACTGGTCAGGTGTAGGGTCAATGACATCCGAGATGGTGGTCAGGTGGCGTAACAAGATGATGGCTCCCCCGACTTTGGATCCGACGCCTTACGCCCTTGGCCCCAACCATACATTTTCCTACTTCTTAAATGTTTACTCTTATACTTTTCGTTTTTATGTGCATATATAAATACTCTCTGTAATCTACCGTGAAACATGTATTTTCATTGTTTTTATACTACAAACGCTTATTAAATCCCATTTTGATACATGAATTTTGGTACTGTAATTTTGTCCTCCTAGATTGTGAAAATATTACTCTGTGATACGTACAGAGTTCAGATATACCAGTCTTTGCTCTCACTGCTTTTCTGAATATTACGTGCAAACACAAATCAGGGAGTGTCGCGCAGCTTTGATTTATTACAAACGCAGAATTATACATTTAACTTTCCATTTTTGTTCGGTATTTCTCCTAACTCAGACATAGCACCCCAAACCTCCTGCGCCCATGTAGAAAATCAGGCATGTCGGCAATATGTTGGTCTTATTTATAACAAGGGGCAGCTTTTGTAAGATATTTCACATTTCACACGTATGACACTTGGAACAGAAAATTTGAAGTAAATATAATTTGGAGTCTTAACGCAAAAATTCCGAAACACTTTCATATTGAAAATAGAATTCTGATTACAGCACACTTTACCAGTACTATGTGCACATGTTCCTTATTTGCTATTCACGGTAAACTGAGCAATTTTGGAAGACCCGCTGAAAATATATGTACTTGTATGCTCATTGTGTATTCATCCACCATATGTACAATTCACATTGCCATGGGCCTGATCACTTTATTCATGTGTCGGTCAAGTGAAGCTATAAATTTATCAGGAAAGTAGATATAAACAGATGCCAAATTTCACACTTAAATGCGATAAAACAACGGGAAACAAAAGAAAAAATTCCAGTATTCGCATATTTTATCGAACACTTTTAATTACACTTTAAGATAAGTAAATATATTCCCTTTAACGTTGCCAACTTTACTTGGGGAATGCCAATAAGTGTGTTACTGTTAAAATACATGCAGGTAGGGACAGTGATATTTTTTTAATGTACATATTTTTAAGTACGTGTCAGAATACACCTACTCACTGTATTTATTATTTTTATTATTTTTGTACAGTGTTATTAAATCAGCTCATCCAAAAATATTATTACATTTGGTGTACTAGCCTTATATTGTTAATAAGCTCACTCCAGCGATTGGAATTGTCAAAACAAATCATCACAACTGAAACGAATTAATTGTAACTTATTCTAACTATAGGTAACAGGAAACACACAATGGAAAAAATCTGTTGTACATAAATAAAAGGGATGATGAGCAATTACAATACAATTACTTATATATTTACAATAGGAGGACTTAATATCTAAAATCTATTTACATATTTACTTATGGGTGAACTTAAATTAAGAAACTTAAAAAATATGTACGTGCAGGGAAAATAATAGACTACATACATGCAGATATAATATGTAAAATGAGAAATGACAAATACTGTATAAATACATTAAGTTATGTATTTTTACTACTCATAGTCGTTGTATGAACACCCATGTTGTATAGTTGTATAATATAAATTGTGTAATTCTACAATAACCGTGTGTGTGTAAACTTACATTGCATTCTGGAGTATATGTGAACGTATATTTACAGATTAAAATTTTCGGTAATTTTACATTGTTATGTGTAATTTACTAAAAAGAGTACAGTATTTGTAATTTTACGCCAATGCTGCTGCGAATTCAAATATAACTACAAGGTACTTTTATAAAACATGCGATCTAACGACAGGGAGTAGAACTACTGCGAACTCCTTTTGTGTGTTTAAAAGGAAATCTTAACTCCCAGCTCCCGCTGATGGAATATGGTGGCTTTTTTTATATAATTGGTTTCTCTATATCTGAAAAATACGCATACAAAGTATGTGAATAAACAGGACGTAGTTGTAAACGAACATATGCTAACGGTAACATTGTTTAGTAAAACAGTGAAAATGTGGGATGTTACTTTTCTGTAAGTAAAAAAATACATATTCACAGTGCTGAAATTACAATTGCAATGTCTGTATAAATTTAATTGCGTGGAGAGAAAATACACAAATGTTGCAGTTAATTATCTACTACATAATAAAGGTAATTTTAAACCGTTCTATCTAAAGTTAGTTGTACAAAGTATGATATTTTACTAATTTGTAGGATACGTTTACTTGGACGTAGAGTAAAAAAAAAAAAAACATTGACATATGTATGTGTAAAATTACACCGATGGCAGTGGAGACACTGCTGCCATATAAATTGAGTATTTGCCTAGTTATAATGTTAAACGGGTTGATATAAAATATAAAGCGATTTTTTGTGGCAATTGGTTATTATTTAAAAAGTAATAACAATGATCAAAGTTTTTGTATGAAATGATTTCCAAAATTTCTTAATGCTAAGTTTACCAAATCACCTAATCACAAAACTCTGCCGTGTCCTCTATAAACGTAGGTAATTATTCCGAAGCATATTATTAACATCGTGATTTCCCCACATTCAACTTAGTAATAAAAGTTTATTCAAGCAATATCACGCCAGTTCTAAGTAAACGAGCATGTGCTACCTCCTGGTGAAATTCCATAAACGATGAAGCAGTAAGCCGATTTACAACAGTTAAAAAGTCGGCCGCCCCGTAAAACCGCTGATTAAATACTGTCCGTGGCAAAACTCCAAAAAATAATGGTTTTAAAATAGCCGGAAGTGCTTGAATAGGAATAACATTTTTCCACTTGGGATTTGGGGGAATTAGATATGTAATAATAGGCGGGCGGGTGGGCTGTTCCTTTACAGGCGGGCGCTCGCGGTCGGCTCGAGGGAGCGTTAATTGTTCCAAGTGCCTCGCCTCTCTCCCTGCGCCAGGAAAGGTCGCGGCGTGACTGGCGAGCTAAAGGTCAGGGCCCGTGCCCGCCCTTTGCCGGCCCGCGGGCCTACACGAACGAGGTCACGTAATGGGGATGATCTCCCTTCGGGCACCGGGCCGCGTCATATTACGGGCGATTTGTTTAAAAAATGGTCACGTGCCGGGATTACAGCTCGCCGCGACCCACTTCTATACCGACCCCGGAGCTCTTTATATACGAGCAGCGCTGGGGATTTGGTCTCGTCTGTCCTTCGTCGGTCAGCGGAGCGTGACGTGACCCCGTAGAGATCACCTTTACTGAGAACGCTTTCCGTCAGTATGTACATACTTAAACATATGCACTGACCAAGCTTCAAATACGCCAACCTCTTATCGCCATCGTAATGTTTTACATAAAACTAGCTGAATCTCGAATTAGTACAAGATATTTCAGATCGCAAGTTATATCTTCTCTTGTAACTGTAATTTATTTATATATTGAATTTATTTATACATTTTCAAATAAGTATACTGGAAAAATATGAGACATGGCAAAACATTAATTAATATGTAAATTGATATGCATATTACTGATTATTTCTGTGTTGCAGTCAGTAAATTAGTCGACTAATTGCTATTAAATAACATACGAAACATAATTCAATTGCACAATCCCAATGGACTAGTCTTCAAAACCAAATTTATTTCTTTTCTGTACTCAAGGAGTAGTTTGATTCTTCGATTGCTCTTAAATTAATTTAATATTTTTAATGGCCCTGACCACCAAGCTTGCAACCACAGAGTTTAAATAAATAATGGGTAAAAAATTAATCTCAATGAGTCAAGTTTAATTATGACCGTTTCAGACAAAAAAATTCTGCATGACCTATCTTAGGCAATAATAGCACATTAAAAAATCTTGCTTATTTTTATGTACGAAGACGTAATAAAATCAAACTATAAAATTTCATATCTTAATATACGTAAAACGGTGTAAAAATACGTAATGATATTATTCACAGTATCTACTGTCCATCCTTACTATCAACACTTGCTGCCTTTTATCAATGAGAGCATTTCTTACTCCTATCTCCATTATAATTGAGGTCCTGATCATTTACCTTATACTACCTACAGTCAAGTTAATATTCTCTCATTAATTACAACTATACGATCAAAAAATCCTTGCCATACATTCACACCATCTTAATGTACGTCACTCACGAAACTTCCTTCCAGTCTAGCAGCTCAGGCCCAGTCTCTGTTCTCTCGACGGTCGTTCACTGGTCACCTACGTCGTCTATGGTCGTATTCCATCTCGCCCACGCCACCTGCACTCAGCACTCGAGATTGTCTTCACAGATTTTTTTTCTAACTACCCTATTACTAAGTGTTAAGTGAAAGCTCTCTCTCAGGGCTAACCTCTTACGCGTACAAGGAAAGGAAATCATGCAAGGAGACATGCATCGTGGCAAGGAGGGATTGGGCAGCCATGGCCAGGATTTAGGTCATGACTATCTCCCTGAATGTACCTATAGTTAAGACTATAACTAAGAAGAGACTGGAAAAAAAATTGTCAAAGACGACATGAAAACCCAGTCGGCAGGAAAGAATTCAAAATTATTCATCCATTAAAAGAAACGCTACGTAAGACAGAATATGGGAAAACTTTTGCTTTATTAGTAGAGATGAAAGACAAGTAGAGAGAGGGTGGTGTATTTAGGATTCCTCAAATGACGCTGGCTTCTGGCAGGGCGGTGCAAGCAACACCCTGGTGAGGGAAGTGGCGCTATGGGGCCACTCCTTCCGGGTTCCCAGTAAACCTGTGTCTACACAGAAGCAGGCCGCAGCTCTTATATAGCTGACGTGCCCCGGCCGAGAAGGTCCTGCGCACCCACCTGCAATCGCGCCGCTCGAGGTTACGACTGGATGTTTCTCGCAATGGCTCCCAAGTCATTGCATCTTCCAGCGGGCAGGAAAGTTGTCTTGAGAGATTTGGGTAGCTCTTAACAAAGAGTTCTTGGAAGCCGACGAAGGCGAAATGTGTTGAGAAGGGAGCAGAGCTGGAGTGAAGGGCGGGGGAAACGGGAGAGTTTAGAGAAAACGCGCAGACCAGTGGTATAGTTCGGCACGATTCCCACTTGCTAAAATCCGGAAGTGGCCCGGCCGAGGATTGAACCCGGTTCTCCTTGAGAGGCGAGCAGGCTAACCGCTCAGCTACCGCAGCTCCGCGGGCAGGAAAGATTTCATTCCGGTTAGCGATAACCAGGCAAGTTTTGAGGCCTTCCCTTTCCCTCCTCCTCCATCGCAGGGTACCGATGACATTGTCGGAAACTGACAACCACCAAGGCTGGACAATAGTCCGGCCCATCCGTCCGTCCGTCCAGCAGTCATCCGTGTGCCATTTTCGTCCGTCAGTTCAAAGCGATTCACAACAATCCGTCGTCCGTTAATCCTTCTGTACATAATTACAGTATGACAACATCGCGATCTGCCTTTCGTTGGAGGTGTATTTTAGTTGGAAATACCCTTTAAAGAGAAGAACTTTTTGGGAAAATATTTTATTTTACGTAATAAGAATATATACTAAATATTCTTTTACATTTTAACTTTTAGAATTTTCATTTAAAGATAAATAAACATAGATCCACCGCCTTGAATTTTATCTCAAATTGTTTATTCCATTCTAAGGAATGTCATCAGAAGGCGGTGGTTCATCCGTCCGTCCGTCGAATGCTAAAGTTTGGTAAATAATTGACGGATGGACGGATAGATAAAAAGTTTCCCTGCGATTGGTTGAAGATCACATGAAAGACGGACGGACGACTGACGGATACGGCGGACTACTGTGAATCCAGTCTAAGCCTCCTGAGGAAAGAGGGCGGAGATACACCAACCTACACGGCAATGTGCATGACTGCACGTAACTGTGTGAATGTGCATTCGCTGCATTAGAAATAGCTGACAGAAATGTGGCATTATGGCAAAATATTTTGTTCGCTAATTTAGTAAATTACTCCCAGTCCAGAAATAATATTTTTTTTTTTACCTGACAACTTTACTTAATGTTTTTAGCTTTAATTTAGTCCCACACACTCATAACACA
This sequence comes from Dryococelus australis, assembly GCA_029891345.1. Lineage (NCBI taxonomy): Eukaryota > Metazoa > Arthropoda > Insecta > Phasmatodea > Phasmatidae > Dryococelus > Dryococelus australis. Next base: position 68,306,385 of record CM057002.1, on the reverse strand, counting down.
CTCGCCTTATTACAAACGAGAAGCGGCGTATATTGCAAACTATGATGAGAAATAACATTTCTATTCCTATCACAAAATATTTGTTTGGATATCGCGAATAAAATATTTAAATTCATGCAATCCAATAATTGGTTTCGTTAAAGATATTTTCAGTACCGACAAAAGTTTTTCAGAAAATCCAGCAACTATATATTTTAGTGACCGGACAAGGCGCTTGATTTATTTTTATTTTTTTACTGGGGAAATTTTGAGTTCGATTCCCTGTGAAGGCAATTTTGGAAAATTTTGGTAAATTTCGTTTTAGGGTCACTGGTTAGGACAATTATGGAAATTTTGATTTTGAGTTCGATTCCTAGACAAATTACTTATTATTTTTTATTTTTAGGACATCGGAAATTTTGAGTTTGATTCCCAGTGAAGGCAAATTTGGAAAATTTTGGAAATTTCGATTTTGGATTACCAGTCAGGACAATTTTGGAAATTTTGGTTTTGAGTTCGATTCCAGAACAAGGCACTCAATATTTTTTCTTTTTTTTTCTGGATTTTGAAAATTTTGAGTTAAGAGTCCCAGACAGGGCACCTAAGTTAATTTTGGGTTTGGGAAATGCTGGTTTTTAATTCGAGTCACGGTAAGGGCAAGTTTAGCAATTTTGTTTTTGAATCTCGGATTTCGACTTCGATTCCCGAAAATGGTAATTTTTGGAGAAGTTTTAATAATTTTAAATTTTGGACTTAGGAAAATTATGAATTCGTTTCCCGAACAGATCCTTTATGTTATTTTTGGATTTGGTTTGGGAATACCGGATTCGATTCCTGGCGACTGCAATTTTCGGGAAAATGCAGTTGCATTTATTTACGAAATCACACATGTAGACTCTTCGGACGTCGGACATAAAGTGAAATGTGCGAACACATATGTTGTTGCTTCGGCAGCTGCAGAGAGAGACTAATGTGTTGGCACTTCGACTGGGAGTTCACTACTGAAGAGGTGTGGAGGAGGAAATGCACTTTCACATGCACGCCACCTCCCGTATTCCGCCTCTACCCTGAATGACTACCAGGGATTTCAAGAGTTATGTTGGTGGACATCGTGGCTTGGAGACTTGTCACAGTGAATAGCTTTGACGACCAGAGAGTGGATTGGTACAGAGTTCGATTCCTATGCAAAGATTTAAAAAATTTTTTTCTATCCTAACCGCCAAGCTCTAACAGCCACTTGGTGAATCGGTAGTTAATTTTACTCCCGGCCAATGCATTTAAAATGTTTATTTTTTCCTGCCGCCCAGACTCTAATGACCAGTGGATGGATTGGTATGAAGTTCGATTACCGTTCAGGATTCTTACATTCTATTTACACATCTACACAATAAGACTAATTTCACATCACCAGCCCATGAAAACCAGCTCTCGACTAAGTACGTTGACAGATTCTAAAGGATATTTGTTTCTTACCTGCACTCGACTTTCATAATATGTTTTAGTGTTTGTCTCTCACCATCGTTCCACCAATTACTAATGTTCTACAAAAAACCGCCAATGATTTCCCATTGGCTAATTACTCACTGCGTTCGACTGCCATGTTGGGTTCCCAGAGTATTACAAATTGAATTTATATATATTTCATTAGTTAATGAATATTTACTAAATACGCACATATGCAGATTATAACCATAATTACTGTTATGCAATCACCAACTCATTACACAATTACCAAGTACACACTAGTACCGCTGTGTTATGCCTGAATCGGACCGATGAATAGCGGCATGACGCTGAGCCTGCGGCGGCTATATGGCAACAAGATTCCGGGCCTGCGGCGGCTGGATGGCAACAAGATGCAGGGCCTGCGGCGGCTGGATGGCGGCAAGACGCCGGGCCTGCGGCGGCTGGATGGTGGCAAGACGCCGGGCCTGCGGCGGCTGGATGGCGGCAAGACGCCGGGCTTGCGGCAGCAAGACGTCGGGCCAGGGACGGCTGGATGTCATTACGATGCTGAGACTGCAGCGGCATGAAGTCCAGAAATAAGCAGTATAACCATGAAAAAACTAACTTTTCTATTAAAAATTTTAGCAATTGTCATTTCCTCTTTACGTTTATTCATTTCATTTACTTCTCAACATATTATATGACTTGGAATTATTTTGCTCGCCCAGTGCGGTATTCGAATCTAAGACCCTTGAGTTGACAGTCCAGCATGCTAACCTATACACCACAGGGTAAGTTGCTGATACTCTCCAGTAATTTCAAAACAAAATTCCATGTCAATATAACAAATAATTTTAAAACACTGATTATTTAAAAATTGTTTCTTCAAAACTTGCCACCAAAATAGTTTATGTTAGTTTTTAATATATCTCTCGGATGGCTGTACAAATGAAAAAAAAAATCAAAGTAAAAAATGCTATGGGCTACTACATGACACCAATATAATCATGAAAAAAAAAACGTGCTAATTTTGCCTGTACAAAAAACACTTTCAACAAAAAGTTTGTGGCAAAAAGACATTATATTTGTATCTTTAATGCGATAATGAGCCATGTCTCGAAAACGTTAGTGGGCCGGAATAAATAAGATGACAGCCAGCTTACCCAAAAAATTAAGATGCTACATCGAAATCGGGCCAGAATATAATTTTTGCTATTGCTGACATGTTGGCTGTGAGATATCACGCCGACATCATTTAGGTGATTTCCATCTGTTATCCAAAAAAAATACAGTGTGCCGTTGTCCTTTTTCTAACGGGAGACATATTGTCTCAAAAAAGACGTCACGCCGTTGTCAGATGGCTATCTTCTGGCATTGAAACGTCAGTTGCTGACAGTACAGGTATCGGGCCGACACTTTGCCGACAGGTTGTGTTTGCTGGGATAAGGGCTCTCTGAAATGTCGTCTTTATATACCTAAAAAAAAAATTTTTTTTAAACTTTAAATTATGTGTTAAATTTTTTATTTTTGTAAAAATGTGAACAAAAATATGCATAAAAAAGAGATTTTTCTTAAAATAACCCATATGCCATAATTGTATTCAAAACCAGTATACACTCAAAACTGGCATGCAAAGGAAGTTTAACTAGCGAGCAATATTGAAAGCTTTTATACTAATATAAATATTAGAAGTTGATAAACCCAAAGTCATTACCACATTTCTCATGTCGGTCGATAGCTAACACAAGCTTTGTTACATAACCACACGAAACCTGTATGACCGTTTATCACCACACGAATGACTGAACAAAACACTACAATAATAGGCAATTAATATTCGCGCACTTGTGTAATATACATGCTGCATAATCGCCATGTGCATACACACCTGCATATCCTCATCATATCTCTATCTCAGTAAGTTTGCAAATTACATGAGATTGAATACATCAATGTTTCTTACCCCGAGAAGATGTAATGGAACCCTGTCGGATGCACAACAACATTACACCATGCAAGTCGATGCAAATACTAACAACCACTAACATGTCCAAGGACATTTTAACAACCCTGTTATTCGCTGTGTGAGTTGAGTAGTTGGGTTCAAGTCTCACTTGCTATACTTCTATGGGCGTAACTCTGTTGTTTATGATTGTGTGTGCCGAGTAGCCGGGTTCAAGTCTCGCTTGCTATAATTCCACCAGATGATGACGTAGGAGGTACCCATGTACGAGCCACAGTCCGCTGACTGTGATTTTACTGCTGGCATTGCTGGATAACTGCTGACACTGAATACTTATGGATTTACATAAATGGCCCTGTTATGGCTGACTTCTGACAACAAGACACTTGGAATGCCATCAATAGCACGTTAATGGGATATTGATGGAAATTAAACTGATGGATGAGGATGGATATACTTCTAATAATCCATAAATGACTTGCCAACTATATTCCAGCACTGGCAGCACTTAACTTATGCATTTTGGGCCATTAATGGCACTTAACTATGGTGTTTCGCCCACTTAAGAGATAGTCGGTTGACTGTGGTTTTACTAATGGCATTGCTAGATTACTGCTGGCCCAGAAAACTTATGGATCTACACAACAAGCCCTTCTATGGTTAACTGCTGGCCCCAAGAAACTTGGCATGCCATTTATGGCCCATTGATGGGATGTTAAATGGAAATGAAACTGACGGTTGAGAGCAGGTGACCTATTTATGGCCCATAAATGGCTTACAAACCGTATTCCAGGAATGGCTGTACATAACCTATACTTATTGCTGGTAAAAGTATGGGTAGACATCTATAGACCATTTGATGACTGTGAAGTGATATTTTGATGGACCATTGCTGGTCCAATTTAACTTATTATGGGTAATTTTATGGCTCGTACTCTTCGCAGATAGCTTTTTCAAACTACACACGCATATATGTATATATGGACGTGTAGAATATAATTATCAATCATATGATTAAATGAGTAGATCATTTGTAAATATATAGTGATGGAAAATCTATGGCAAAATGCTGGAAATACAGTATTAGGCATGACTTCGTAACTGCTATTGAATAATTTGTTATTGGCTTTTGTAATATTTTGCATGCATTACTGGATATAATTAAAATGAGAAGTTAATATATAACCACCTTAGAACATTAACATTGAAGGGCTTTAGTAGTTTCATTTCACTAAAATATTCATAACAGGAGACTGCATTTCAAAACAGATTAAAAGCATCATGTTGACATACATACTGCGAAATATTAAATTAAAGGCAAGGTTTTTGGGTTGATATTGCGATTCACGTATGAATATTTCTCTCAAAGACAGTATTTGTTTTGTTTATCTGCATTTTTTTTAAGCTGATATATTTGCATGATAAATTTTAAGGCTATAGAATAACTGGTGTAATTTATATTATACAAATCTTTGTTAATAATTTCATTCCGAATATTTTCTTAATTAGTTCATCTATGCACAAGAATATAAAGTGGATTAATGGTTGGCAAGCTGGGCTGTCAATGCAATGGGTGCAGGTCCGCGCCCCCTGTAATCCTCCTATAAGCATAAGATTTTCATATCGTATAATGATTTTAATAGTGAAGTAAAGGAAATTAAAAATAAAGGAAAAGTAGGTAGTAATTCTATAAATAATTATTTTTAATAACTAGTGTGATGCGTGCCCAATTAGACTGACCTGGCACATTGGTCGAGGATTTTGTCCGCTAGACCAAAAGCGGGGTAGTTTGGTTTAGATAGTCGGCGTGAGGCGAGGGGTGTTGCTTAGCACTTACTTGCTCCAGCTTCTTGGGTGTTGTGGTCGGGGTAGGTTTCATCTAGACGCAACAGATTCGGTATATGCCGGATTGGAGATTCCACAAGTGTACTTCGTTGGTCCAAAAGTTGAGGTTGTCCCACCAAGTTGCATTTCGGTACCGGTCTGAAACCCTTTTACCAAAGGGTGACACGTAGGATGTACGCGAATACAAGGTGGGAAGTCAATTGCCAGAACCGGAGCAGGCGCGACTGCCTGACGTTTAAGTTCGGCGGCGCTGTCCCGTTCTACCTGTCTGTCCATCCACGGTTTGAGAGCATAGTGAGCCAGGTATTGTTCCCTACGTTTTCTACCACTCCTCTTCTCGTGAGGCATAGGGCAAACAGTTCGACAGCCTACATGATGCACTTAGACAGGAAGGTTTAACAGTGTAACCCAATAGTGACTTGCCGGCACGAGCTTGATAGAGTCCCCAATGATCCCACACAGCATGCGGGCTGATCAGGGACATGGAGCCGTGGGGGCCGCCAAGTCTCTACTTGTTGTGCGTTCGCACTAGGTTGAACGGCAAAACTACATGCTACGGCCACCGTGCATTGACTTAGTGCGAGTGGTGAGAAATAATCTGAGTCTGTCGCCCCTCCCGATGTGAAGGTGTTTCTAGTGGTAGTGGCGTCGCTGTTTCTCCCCCACGAGCACTGACTTAGTGCTATTGTGTGACTGGGAAGAAACAGGTAGCCGTCGAAATTGTACGTCTTCTGACGTGCAGATACCTGAAAGAGTTCCACAGTCAGGCTAACTCGGTTTAAATTAAATAAATCTCCCGGTTCCTGTCGGCAGTGCACAGCGTATTCTGTCTCCAACCGTTAATTCAAACAAATACCCTGGAAATAAAAAACCGAAAGGTAGAGAACAATGAGTGTTTATTGAATATTCAATAAACACGTGACCCGTACTACCTCCTATCAAAACGTGGAGGGATGAAGGTAAATGCAGTTCCAGGTGTTTGCGACCTCGTTCTAAGTTAAAAGGGGGATAGCTGGTTCTAGACGAAAATAAATTAGTTAAAGTTAAACTGATAAGTAAAAGGGTGTTTAGAGACAAAGTGAAGTTGAATACGTATGTTCGTTGGTCGTCGAGACGTAGTAAGTAGCCGCTGGGGGCACACTTGAAGTCTCAAAGATCTTCGGAGGTCCCAACTATGAGTTAGTACGGCATGTCGCGAGAGAGGATGGGTAAGAATGACACCTGGATCCCGGCAGCGTCTGGACTTATATAGTGGAAGCTTGCCGGCTGCTGGAGCGGGTTGCGGGGAGGGTGTGGGGTCCTTCTGCCCTGGTTGGCGTGGGAAAACTCTGGTCAGCGTTTCTGCTTCGTGCTTCGTCGGTGGCGCTTGGCCTTGTCCCAGGTCTGGGGAACTTTTGAGCTCTCAGCGCGCCGATGGAGGGTTGCTTATCCTCCAAGTGAAGAAAAATAACTCATAAGTTCCCGTTGCCCGTAGGGTAGGAAACATGTCCATCACATCTGTAGAAGTGGAAGAGGTACTCTTTTCGCGATGAGTCGTAATCGTATTAGATTAGTTGTATAATCGGCACGCGTCAAATCCCCCCTCCCACCCCTTGTTTCGGCGAAGACTCATCGTGGAATAGGTGGCGGAGAAAGACGTAGGCCCCATTTGTGGAAGCTGTAGAAGGTCTGGGCAGGTTTCGGTAAATGTGATGAGGCAGATAGCACAAAAAGAATCAGACAGGTAGGCTGGACCCTTAAGCGTTGGGTGGCTTGACTGTGGCCGGCTGGCGATATTGATTATCTCTTTTTCGGGCAGGCGTCATTCTCTGCCCCTCTTCATGGTGATAGGGCTTTGCTGATGCGGCGAGAGTGTGTATTCCCCCTGTGTTGCAAAGATTACGGGGTTATGAAGCCGCATGTGCCGGGTGTCCCACAGGCCTACTACATTTCTTATGCATGCCCTGACAAAAACCAGCATGTCTCTGGTGGATATTACAAGGGAATCGTACATAAAAACCCGATAGAAAAGTTAAATAAAACAATGGCACGTCAAAACGAGGGGATTAAAGTAAGAATAATTTTATGATGTTCAAGCCTTACTCGCGGAAGGCTGGGAAACGCTACTACTATCTTGGAGTTTGCTGTAGTGAGTTAAGAAAAGTAAACGGAAAATCTTTCCAGGGAACCTTTGTGTCTGTCAGCAGCTAAATAGTTACGTATGACAGATTGCGAGGTGGCCAACCACAGGCCCTTCAATACCTGCGTTGACCAGCTAGACGAATACAATGCGAGTACACTACATGCATGACTATCGCGGCAAATTGTGCGCACGTTGGTCACTTAATACAGCATACATAAACACTCAATTGAAGTTAAAAAATATCTTGCATCAGGTGTGGGGAGCTTTGACGCTCAGAGTCTTTTATACTGAGTACGTGCACAAGATATTGCAAACAAAAGCAAACACATAATATAAGCTTACCAAGCATAATATAAAATAGTCTCCTACAAAACGGCATTCTTTCTTGTAGGCCATCTTCACATATACACTTTCAAAACGCATTAAGATATTTAATTGTGTACCTACACATCAAATCAGATTTAATGCTGAAAAGCATAAAAAAAACTAACCTAACTATCCCTTGCGGGAATCTCTCTTATATCGTAGGTCTAACAGCTAGTATGTACACTGTGTATTTTCGTTGAAATGTTCAAGGTAAGTTCCTAAGGAATGTTCACTTTTGTCCGTGTTGAAAACACACTCTTACACGACGGCATTCTTCGTGTATGCGATCTTCGCATAAACACTTTCAAAACTCATTATGACTTTTGTAGGTTTACCTACACATCAAGTCAGATTTAAGTGATGAATATTAATAAAAATACAAAAAGCTAAAATGTTATTGTAGTGTCAGAGTCTCTGTCTTCAACTTAATCACTGGCACAGTGGTGAGCGTCTTTACGTGATTCACTTATGGTAGCCATTGCTGTCACTGTGGTGAGCGTCTATTTGTAATGCTACCTACTTACGTAGGCTGTCGGCCTCTGAAACACTTGAACCGTGAGGTGTAAAATGTATATAAAAAGTTATTGACGTACAGCTTTTTTCGGCTGTATTAAAATAAGTTAATTATCACATAGTCGAGTGACTAATTATTGGTGCATTTACCTCGTCGGTTCTTCATACTTGAATTTGTACTGGATAGTTTTGAATTTAATTTAGCCTAATGTGATTGTTCTTCTTACGCCATTGTCTTCGGATTGTGGCTAAATTAAATGCGGTGCACGTGACAGGTCTATAACAAGTCCTTTTGCCACGTGCACGTAGTAGCAGTTTACGGCTACTACACTGTCTTTAATACTCGCGCACTTACTGGCGATCTTCGGTCTAACCTTCAGCGGGCCTCTCCCTCGGACGAAGGGCAGCGTGCAAGGGGTATGGCCAAATGTACCTGGTTGTGGGTCTCCATGGCGATTCCCGGTATCGGCCAGGCGTGTGGGCGGCCTTAGGTCGTGGCGTCTGCTTCTGCCGCAACAAAGTGGGAGGGCACTCCTCTTTCAAGAGACGTTGAAGCAGTGCGGGGGAGTGACAAGCCCTCCACCCCGACTGCACGGGTTCCTACCCGTAGGGCAGGATGTTTCTCTGACGGGGCAGTGCGAGGGCGAAAGATCTCGACCCCGACTGCGGGCAGCACAGCTCGTCGTGGTACCAGGTCGTGGGAAGCATCGACGGTCTCGGTGGCCAGGTCCTGGGGCGAGGCAGGGGAAGGAAGATTCACCCCGACCTTCACTGCGAATGATGTGCATGTTGATATGTAGTGGGTGGCATCGACGTTTTCGATGAAAGCGGCCTCTCGCGTAGTAAGATGGTGGGGCGGAGCACTTCCAATATGACAGCTCGACGTCTGGGTCTGCGAGTATTCCTACGTTGCAGGACCTGGGGCGGAGCACATCTGTTGCAGCTCGAAGCCCCGGGTAGCAGAGTTCCCTGTGTAACAGGAGCTTGGGGCGGAGCAGTCTTGTCCGAGCTCGACGTCCCGGGTTCCGGTGATCTAGTGGCATGGCGTACTTCTTCGCCGGAGCCATAGGACGACTTCGTCGAAGTTGCGATGGCCTCAACTTCCGGTTTCGTAGTTGTACCAGGTGGAGAGGTAGGCGCCTATGGGATTCCTACCCCTCTCACCGAAGGTGCTTCCGACTGATCGCTGTTGCGGCTTGATTGGCGGGGTGTTTGACAGGATTCTCCTTCACATGTACTCCGGATAATTTCGAGCAGCTAGATTTTGTTTTGGCTGCGATCTTCTCGGCGTAGCTGCGTGGCGTTGTGGGCATTGATCTGACGGAGAATGCACCTTGGCGTTGTTCTAAATCTGGCTTTCAATGGCGCAATGTAACTAGGCACCCTGTCAGTCATGAAGGGTATTGGTTTGGGTATTGCCGAAGGTCCTGGCTCTGTATCTGGTACAATCCTTTAAGGTGACGGTTCGTCTTCATTCCCTGATTGGCCAGTGGCCAGGTGTTTCTCCTTCGGCTTCGTCGTCCCCAAGTGTTGGCATGTCCCCTGGGTATGGTCGTATCTGGCCTCGGGTGGCCTTTCGAATCCATCCGTGTATATCCTCGGCCCAGTAGACGTCTCGCTTGCCTACGATGCGGTACGGTCCATCCCATTCGTCAGTAAGGCCAGTGCTGAATTGGTTGCTGGCTTTACTGAGGTGGTGATTTCGCAGAAGGACGGCTTCCCCTAAGTATAATCCTCTAACCCCTGTCTTCGGTTGGGGGTATTTATTTAAAATATATAAGCATTTTGGGCTTTCTGGGTGTGCGTGGTACATGCCAGGGCTGCTAGCCGGATGTCCTCGGGTTGAGGCATATCAGTGGGCTCGTTTTCCCACTCCCAGTCGCCTGGTCAGCATAATGTTTTCCTAGGAGTAGGACGCTCGGACTGGTGTCAACGGCCTCGCTTGTACAGTGTCGAAGGGCAAACAGTATGGTTGGGATGTGCTTATCCCAATGCTTGTGATCATTACCCACACTGATATGGAGGCACTTCTTGATCTCCCGGTTCCTCTGTTCAGTGGGGTTGGCTTGGGGATGGAAGGGAGGGGTAGTCCAGGTTTATACCCACCCCCCCCCACTCTTGACAGGTGATTTGCCATTGACGGACCGTAAACTGGGTGTCATTGTCTGTCAGTATAGCTTTCGGATAACCCCTTCGTGCGAAAATCTCCGCCTCCATTTTCAGGCACGATTGGGGTGGTTTCTTGGCTGTGTAGAGTAAATGCCTCTACACATCTTGAAAATTTATCTGTTACTACCAGTAGGTAGCGGTTTCCTTTCGTGCTTCGTGGATCTGGGCTCATCAGATCGGTGGCGATGTGGGTCCAGGTCGTCTTGAGTCTCTGTGGATTTTCGGTGGGAGAGGGAACTGTGTATGCTTTGCAGTGGCAGCACATGATGCAGTTACTGACATACCACCGGACATCTCGGCTTATCCTATCCCAATCGTAACGGGTTTTTATATCCAGTAGGGTTTCCCTAGTACCTGGGTGACCAGCGTGGGGATGATCCTGATGGTTTCGGCATATATCAACTCGTAGTTGCGGTGGAACCCAGATCTTCCACTGCATATTGGGCTGCCCGCTACTTGTCCACATGACGTCATCCCATTGTGCATACCATTGGGGCTGTTCCAGTAGTGGGCTTCGAATGTCGTGATCCTCCTGGTGGCTTAACGTTATTTGTTGGCGGGTTATTTGCAGTTGAAGATTTGGATTTGTTCTTCAGTACTTCTTTCGACCTGAGGGCGGGAGATATTTTCTCCTTCTCTTCCTCCTCACTTTCTCCTCCAACGTCGGGGAACGAGACAGGGTATCTGACAGGTAGTTCATCTTACTTGGGCAATGTTGGACCTCGAAGTCGAACTCAATAAGGAACATGTCCCACCACCCGACCTTGGCCTTCGAATTCTGGGACTTGTGTAGCCATTGGAGGGCTTCAGAGGCGGTCCGTAGAATTAAGTGTTGCCCTTTGAGATAATACCTGCATTTCTTCACAGCCCAGATAATGGTCAGACACTCCTACTCATTGCTGTGGTAGCGCTGCTTGGTTTCGTTTAAGCGGGTTGATGCATACACTATCACATGGGGCTGTCCTCCTATGTCTTGCTGGTATAATACTGCGCCCAGGCTGTTTTGACATGTGTTCTTTTGCAGTATTAAGGGTTTGTCTCCTTGTGGCCGATGGAGTTGGTGGATAGTCTTGAAGCTGTTCTTCAAGTCGGAAAACACTCGTTGTTGTTTCCGGCCCATCGCCAACGGGGGTCTTTCTCGAGGAGTGGATGTCCATGTATGCTGCAATGTTTGGAACAAAGTCTCGTAGCCAATTACACAGACTCAGGTACCATCGTAGCAGTCGCTTATTTGTAGGTTCTTCCGCTTCTTCAATTGCTCGTATTGAACTGTGTTGCGGGAAGTTTCCCTCGGGTGATATGACGTGTACCAGATAATCTATTAATAGCTTGCCGAAGAAGCTTTTTGACAGCTTGCAAGTCATTCGCGTAATTCGAGTCTTTCCTATACTCGTTGCAGATGGCCTAGATGTTACTCCCAACTATTAGAATATATTATTACATCGTCTAGATAGGCGAAACAGAACTCGCCGATGTAACCTGTTAGTACTTCTGCAGACATTAATGGTTGGATTCGGGGGGCGGGGGGGGGACATTTTTCAAGCCAAAAGGCATTACCCGAAATTGTAGGGTTTCGCCCTCGAGTGTTGTAAAGACCGTATATTTTCGACTGTCAGGATGGACTGCAATTTGCCATTATCCAGACTCTATGTCAGGAGTACTTAATATTTTGGCTTTGCCAATATCTCATAGTGTATGAGACAGGTCTATAGCTGGGGAAGCGATCAGGTGGGTGACTTCATTTAGCGATTTGTAATTTACGAAAAATTGCAATTTCACATCCTTAGGTACAAGGACAACATGTAAGTTATATGGGGAATTCAACGACTCCACATTTCCCTGGTCCTTCATGTCGTTGATCTGTTCCATGATGAGGTCATGGGGGCGGGCTGACACTCGTTATGGATGGTTGTAGACTGGTACGTCAGTTTTAGGCCATATTTCATGGTGTATGGAATGTGTTTGTCGTAGCAGTCCTCCTTGTCCGAATGCACGGACGTGCTCATCTAATACGGTATTTAATTGGTAGAAATCTGATTCTTCAAGTTCGTTGTTAATGCTCATTGGGTCGATGGGCATTGGCGGGATGTCGTCTGGGTTTTGATCCCAGTTTACAGTAATACAGTTGGTTTCTCCCAAATAGGCTCTACATTGTCCATCATCTAGAATGCAGTGATGGCAGGTCAGCCATCCTAATATTACCGATTCGGACATGATTGGTGACACAATAAATTATGTCGGTGTAGCAATACTTTGAATTTTTATGTTCAGAGTAATTCGGCCGGTTACGTCCAGGGTGGATTCTGGTTGCGCCATTCATACTATTTTGGTTTGCGGTCTTATTTCGGCGAGCTGGATTGGTGTAAACAGATTATCTCTGATAAAATTTCCAGTGTGTCCCGAGTCAAGTAAGGCGAGTACCCGGTCGTTATTTACCTCCACCTCTATGTGTGGGGCTATGAAAATTGGCACTTCCTCACTTAATCCCTTTAGGATGAGCCCGTGTACACCGGTGGTGGTGTCCCCTTTTTCGTACCCCGGTGTCGGCGTTTCCCGGCTTGGTTCCGAGAGTTGGATTTCCAGCTGGTCATGTTGGAATATTTGATGGCGTTTTGTCAACTCGTTTTGGTGGAACAGCAGCACCCTTTGGTTTCCGAGGGTAATCCTTGTTCCAGTGGTTCTCTGGAAAAAAAAACAGCATTTGGGTACAAATACCCTGCAAGGGGTTGAGGTTGGTACACCTTTAAGGGATGCAACCGGTGCTGCTCGTATCTCGGGGACCTTGATGAATACTGGTTCTTCGAGACTCGCCTGTGCTGCAAAGTTTTGCTCAGCTTCTCGGGCTCGATCAATTAATTCGTCCAACATAGTGGGTCTTGTTGTCAGGAGTACATTCCTGAGATTTTGCAGTAACATTAAACAGATGGAAAGAACGGCGGTAGCTTCGTCGACTCGGGGAACACACATCTAAACATTTGTTTCTTCCTTCGTATGAATATTTATGCTTCTTCGTCGAGTACCTGGGCCTGGCTATAAAACTGTGTCGTTAGCTTACCCAACACCACCTCGTCCGTGAATTCCGCCGCTATTCAGTCACCGAACTGTTTTCAGTCCGTTAATAATTCTTGGAATCCTTCTCAACACGTGAGGGCGAGGCCCTTCAAATGCAGTTGGGCCCGGTCGACCCATTGTTTCGGTGGCAGGTCCATTTATTTGAATTCTTTTTCGCATTCCTGCGGGAATGCTACTGGGTCTTCATGTGGACGACCTGCAATGTCGGTAATATGAATGTCGTTGTCTCTGCCGGTTGCTGGATGTCCAGGTGCCATTCCAGGTTGGATTTTTATGCGTGAAGGTTTGGATCTACAGGAGTGAGAGATGAGCTTTCTTCGGCATCTCTCGCACTAGTAGGCCATGCCGGGCCTAGAGTTGTGTTCCCCGGGCCACCTTATGCATAGGCAGTGATAGGGTCACTGCATGTCGTAGATCTGATGCGGTTTATCTCGGCCAGGACACGAAATTTAATTGCAGAAACTCGTTGGCTGTTGACGGCAAGCGGTACAGCGGTACTCTAAACCGTCTGTATGCCGAGTCTCTGCAGGCTAGCCTATGCAGGCATAATGAAAGAGAGTAGAGCAGTATGTACATTATATCCTTAGTGTGCCATGGCCGGGCAGTCAGCATGGCTACACTGTACATTGGAAATGTCGTGTTCCTGGTCAGTGTTTTTACCGGTGGAGACATTGACCTCGGCATCTGACATGGTAGTGGTTGAGGGTGCCACAGGATGTTTTGAGGACTCCCCGAAGTCAGCTTGACTGATCGTTTCGACCCTTAGTTATCGGGGTATGGTTGGTCTAGTTCGTGCTGTTTACTGCGCACAGCTATTTGTCTGACACCCCACGTTGGGCGCCAGAAAATCTCTTGACGTGTGCCCGATTAGACTGGCTTGGTATATTGGTTGAGGATTTTGACCTCTAGACCAAAAGTGGGGTAGTTTGGTTTTGATAGTCGGCATGAGGCGAGGGGTGTTGGTTAACACTTACTTGCTCCAGCTTCTTTGGCGTTGTGGTCGGGGTAGGTTTCGTCTAGATGTGACGGATTCGGTCTATGCCGAATTGGAGATTCCACAGGTGTACTTTGTTTGTATAAAAGTTGAGGTTGCCTCAGCCAATTCGCACTTCGGTACCGGTCAGAAACCCTATTACGACAGGGTGACACGTAGGATGTATGTGGATACAAGGTGGGGAGTCAATAATCAGAACCAGAGCAGGTGCGACTGACTGACGTCTAAGTTCGGCAGCACGGTCCCGTTTTACCTGTCGGTGGCCCTTGGCCTTAGGTCTGGGTAGCATTTTGGCTCTCTGCACGGTTGAAGCGTGGGGGGGGGGGGGGGCGTGCCTGCCCGTTTACTTATCCTCCAGTTGAAGAGAAATCGCTCATAAGTTCCTGTTGCCTGTAGTGTAGGCAATGTACTACTCACGTCTGTAGCAGTGGAAGAGGTACTCTTGGTGATGAGTTGTAATCGTATTAGATTAGTTGTATGAGCAGCATGCGTCAAGTGTTAGACATATGGATAATGTATGGTTAGTCATCAGTAGGCCATCTGAGGGCTGTGAAATGTTTCATCGATGGGCCATTACTGTTTTAAGCACATGGGCTGTGCCTGGGCCATTTGTGTTCACCACATCTGGGCCAGTTATGGGCAGAGTATGTCTAGTTAGCGGTGCCAGTTCAGAAGCATCAATGGGCCATGTGTGGTTTGCTATTAGGTAGCTTACATCACAGGCTGTCTACAAATCGATATCGATGTCTTCCGACCATGACGAAAATATTTTTTAATTAACTCGCTACCTTTGATAAGATAAATCAATCCAAGATAATGGAGCACATGCGATTATATATCCAATGGGAAAACAATGGCACCGACAGGTAAATAGGATTTGATATGTACGAATGGCCTTGAATCGAGAGCTGGGTGACAAAATGGTGTCGACGTATTCTCTATAGGTATATTATGCAAGTGCATACTTTGTAATTATTCATTATATACGTACATATTTGGCAAGTATTGATTGCACACGTCTGTACTTGGCTAATGTGTACTTGGTAATTGTGTAATTTTTTGATGATTGCATGATAGTAATTATGGATACAAATAAGCATACATGTATATTTAGTAAATATTCATTAACTACTTCGTTACATGTGACTAGGCAAGTGCGATTGCATTATCAATTATTCTAATTAAATATATAATTTTAATATGTAATACGCTTCTAATAATATGGTAGTCAAACGAAGTGAGTAATTAGCCAATGGGAAAACATTGGTGGTGATGTGTCGAACGCAGGTAATTGGTTGAACGATGGTGAGAGACAAACTCTAAAACATATGACGGTATTCGAACACAGAGGAGAAACAAATATCCTTTGGTATCTTCCTATGAGCTTAGTCAAGAGCTGATTTTGATACCTTGATGATGTGTTATTTGTCTCATTGCACAAGTGTTCAAATAAATTGTAAGTTTCCTGAACAGGAATCGAACTCCATACCAATCCACCCACCTGCCGCTAGAGCTTGCGGGACAGGAAAAAATAAACATTTTAAAGGCCTTGTCTGCGAATCGAATTCACTACCAATTCACCCATCGGTATTTAGTGCTCGGGTATAGGATTTAAAAAATAAACAAACTTTGAAATGCTTTGTCCTGGAATCGAACTGTGTACCAATCCACTCACGCGTCGTCAGAGCTATCCACTCTGCCATGTATCTAAGCCATGATGTCCACAAACACAACTCCTGAAATCACCGGTAGTATCTCAGGGTGGTGGCAGGATAGCCATAGGATAGTTCATTTCCTCCTCCACATCTCCTAAGTTGTGAACTACCAGTCGACAGGTCAACAAGTCAGTCTCTCTGCAGCTACCGAAGTGTCAGCAAGTATGATTGCGCAACATCTTACTTTCTCTCCGAAGTCCGATGTGTGTACATGCATGATTGCGTAAGTAAATGCAACTGCATTTCCTCCTTACTCCTAAATACTGTAAAAATCCGACTACATTTCTCCAAAAATTGCACTCTCGTCAGGAATCGAACCTGGTATTTCCAAATCAAATAAAAGAATTACATAAATGCCATGTCCGGGAATCGAAGTCAAATTTTTTCAAAATCCATAATTAAAAAAAAAAATCTTTAAAGTTTTCAAATATAACCCTGTTCGGGAATCTAAGTTGAAACCGAAATTCAATAACATTTCCGAACTTGCCCTCGCCAGGACTCGAACTCAAAACGAACATTTCCCGTATCCAAAATTAACTTAGGTGCTCTGTCTGGAACTCGAACTCAAAATTTCCCAAATCCAAAATTAAAAATAATAGATTAAGTGCCTTGCCCGGTAATCGAACACATAGCCAAAATTTCCAAAATTGTCCCAAACGATAATCCAAAAACTAAATTTCCCTCACCGGGAATATAACTCAAAATTTTCTAAGTCCAAAAAATTAAAATTAATTAAGTGTCTGGCCCGGTATCCCCATAATTTCCAAAATAAAAAAAATATTACCAATCTTCCAAAAAAATCGAACCTGGTGCTCTAAAAATATTAAGTACGTGAAAGTGCATTCAAAAGTAGGGCAAATACTCAAAAATAGGTGGAAAGTGCATCTCAAAAGTAGGTCACAGGGTAAAATGCCAAAGTAAGCTCGGACCAATATGCTAGCTCTACTGCTGTCAACGGTACCAGGTATAATCTATAACTTCTTTGCAGTGGACGTCAGAATCAGACAAAACCTATGCTGATTTCCATAATCAACTGGACCAGATAAAATATACGCTCTTTGCAGTTATCAACAGCATCGGATGGAACCTAACATTTTTTTTACATTGGTAATCACTAAGAGACAAAATCTACCCTCTTTACAATAATCAATGGGGCCAAATACAACTTACTTTTTTGTAGTTTTAAACAGCAGCAAATAAAACTTATTCTCTTTGCATAGGTCAAAACTAGCCGAAGAAACCTACCCTACTTTGTAGTAAACGATGTGACCAAATAAAACTTATCTTGCAGTTTTCGTCAGTACCATACAACTGTGATAGTTATCAGTAACAGGCAAAACCTACCCTCATAACACCATAATAAAACTGCACTGTTTGCAAAGTTTAGCGCGGGCACACAAAACTTGCCCTCATAAACGTATCTTCTTTGCAATTATCGATTGGGCCATATGAAACCTACTCTTTGTAGCAATCATACGTACCATACCAGTTTTACACTCTTTGCAGTAGTCACGGGTACCAGACAAAAAAATTACATTATTTGCAGTTGTCAGTACCAGACTTAACATACTGCAGTTGTAATAAATATCATACAAAACTGACCTATTCGATGTCATCAAGGAGGTCGGATGAAACGCATCTTCTTATCATTTGTCATTACCGCCAGAAAAAACTTTCCCTTTTTTCAGTGGCCAACAGTACCAAACAAAACATACCAGTCTTTGCAGTTATCAACGAGACCTGAAAAATTGTACTGTCTTCGAAATGGCCCCAAATACCAGACAAAATACAACCACTTTGCAGTTATCAATGAAACCGGACAAAATTGATCAACTTTGCAGTAATCAACGTGACCCAACAGAACCTACTATCTGTGAAGTGATCAACGAGACAACACAAAATAAAACGTATGGTAATTACAGTGATCAATAGGATGAGACATGCCCACGTTCTTTACAGTTTTTCAAAGTACAAAACAATCCTTACTTCTGTGCAGTGATCCTCAATACCAAACAAATTTTAACTTATTTGCAGTGGGCATCAGTTCCAAAATAGCCATACCTTCTTTAGAGTTGTCATTGGTACCAGACAAAATATTCTCTTTACTGTTTTAAACGGGACCAAATAATACCTGCATTATTAGCAATGCTCATTAGTATCACACAAAATCTAAACGCTTTGCTGTGTTCAACGAGACCACACAAATCCTATTATGTTTGCAATGGTCATCAGTCCCAGACAAATCCTATACTCTGTGTAGTTATCAGTATGACCGGACAAACATTACTTCCTTCGCAGTGGTCATACACATTACAATATACCCTCTTTTTACAAGCTTTTATTTAACTTGCCTTGTTAGTTAATTTGTACGTTCAGGTGAAATCTTGCAAGTAAATTTTGACCCACTTCTAGGTATTCAATCGAGCTGAAACTTGGTATACAAATAGAAACCCTATGAAAATGCCATAATATGGTGACAGCGACCTGGTGCTGCAGCCAGGATCATCTCATCGTGAAGGAACTTCTCAACGGTTAATAGTGTTGATTCTAGTTTGGGCTCATTTGATTGCTCTTCATGAGACCTTTGGAGGTAGATGGTCAGTGAGGCCTGATGATGGATTCGTAAGGTGGTCATAGGAACTTAATTAAAGCTAAACGTGGAATCTTTGAGTTTGGGCTCATTTGACTAGGCAGGTCAACCGTTTATTTTAATTTCACTTGTATGTATGTGGGTGTCTTTTATTGCAAGTCGATTTTAAACCACTTCCTGTTATCCAATTGAGCTGAAATTTCGCATGCATGTGTAGTTCCCATGACAATACATGTGAAGATATCACTGAGCTGATCTAATGATGGAGCCGGAAGTTACAAGCTTTTATGTAACTTCTCGAGTATGTACATATGTTAAGCCACTTCTCGTTATCCAATTGAGCTTGCTGCAGCAAAGTTACCAGACCCCCTTGCCTTTGACTGTCGCCCTTGTATGGATGGCGCAAGCCTGCCTCGATCAGGCAGGGTGGCTTGGTGCATCCGATCAGCTGTGCTCGCACGCATGTGCACACACAGAGTCGAGTTGCGTCGTTATCTAGCGTATTAATGCTGTTTTTTTTTCATATTATGTAACTATTGCATTTTGCATAAATGTTGTAGTATGTTGGGGAAATTTTATGAGAAACTTCGATGTCTTGGAAATGCTGATTTACATTAATTTCTCCCCTCACATAGTAAATGTATCGAGATGACCTCGTTGTACTTGTCTCGATGAGTAATTTGATTGTTGTAGATGGTGACCAGGGTCTGTAGCAATTATGTAGCAATGCATATTAATCGACGTAAAGTTTGTCCCGAGATGTGCATTGGTACATAATACTACAAAAAAATTGGTGAAACTAAAAAGTGAAAAATAAAATAACTGTAAAAATCTCTTAAAACCAACCTTTTATTTATAAATGTACTAAAGAAAGAGAAAAAATAATTATAGTTGTTATTCAAATTGTAGAACTTGTAAGATGTGGTCGAACAGCCGTAATAAACTTTACTACAATTTAATATGTTTGTGTAAATGTATATTTGATATTTAAAAGCTTGGCGCAATATAGAACGTATACCTCATGTGCGTAAGCGTAATAAGCACATAGCTTGCGTAAGGCTCTTGACTATTTGGCCATGAAATATTTTAACGCCAGTTGATTATTCATGGTTCTTATAGTATAATCGTTGGGTTGGCTAATATGATACATTCTATTAAAGAAGATTTATTTTAATACATTAGCACTATTTCATGATTTTTAAGGAGAGAGTAATTAAAATGAAATGAGCCTCAAGGGCTGTGTGAACACCACGTCCGTCAGAATCCCACCACGGGGATCCGGGTTTAATGCACAGATAGTCAGAGTCCGTATGTTCAGATGTTGGAAACATGGAGGACAGCCGCTGATGCCCGGTGTGTATTCTTAGAATGTTCCCACTACCTAAACTCTGCATCACGTAGCCTCGCCAATCGCAGTTTTCATCAGAGCTCATATATCCTTCAGGCTGCATGGGGACAATAAGTGTAAACCTCGAGTAAGGTAGTAGGTTGTGCTTGTTATCAACCTTATACAACGTGGCTACAAACTCTCTGAAATTCTGTATATGTAACACAGTCTTTTCGAGTTAAAATAGATTTCCGTGCTAGGCTTCACTATCGAATACATGCTGCCAAAATCAGGGTTCATTCTTCTATTTGAGCATGGCCACGTGAACTGCGCCTAACAGAGTTTTTAATGTGTACAACTGGAACGGGGTCGTGCAGGAGTATGGGGTAGCAACCCGAAAATTTCGTGAGATCATTTGACGGTGGGCTAATTTCCACAGTTCAATACACACATCAGATGATGTAATTTGTTCATTGACTTGTACGTTAGTGATAAGTATTTTATCCTGTGTACTACATTAGGTTGTACGGGATTTGCTCGGTCTTTTACGACGCGTGTATTCCTGTTTCACAGTCGTCCAGGGCGTGACTGTAAACTAGTGGCTAATCACAAAACTAATACGGAAGTACAAGTGTTTGAAGTCTATCCTAGCAGCGCCTGAACTTGTGGAATACCTCGGTCTCTAGTTAACGAACAATGGAGCACCAACAACACAGTAAAATATAATTTGGCGAGGTTTTCTTTACCTAGTACTGGTTTTATTACGCGAAATGACAGGATCTCCATCAATATATTGTTTCTCGAAAAGCTCATTCACCCAGTGGCTGCATTTATTTAAAGGGTGGTCGTCTGCAGGCTTGTTGTTCTTGGATAATTGACTGTCTCAAGTGAGCAAGGCGCTCAGCAAATTGGTTTGTCTGGATGCGCCCATTTGTCAGCGATAGGCGTCCTCAAGGCTGTAAGTGGCCGATGGGCGCCGTCTGGTCGGGCGTGTGAAATATGCAGGGTGTTGCCCGAGGAGCGGTCAGCCCCGGGGGGGGGGGGGAGGCAACACCGCAGCTAAATAGCTTCATTACCTCTTCCGCTCTCGCCTTGTTGGCACACGAACACTCTCTTTGCCTTGGCTGGGAAGGAAACCGAGGCCAAGCGGAATTCAGTCCACCTAAATGTGCCAATAATACATCAATTGAACGATTTCTACAAATTGGATTATTTATACGTTGTACAAAAATCTTTTTTCGCGATATTGCGATGGAAAATTAATTAATGTTCTCAAATATAACGTCCTTAGGAATTAAAATTGCACTAATAATAGGCACTAATAAATCTACAGTGTTTACTTTCTAATAAAAAGTCACAACAATTCTGTACTGTGAGTAGTTATAAATTATGCATTTAATTCCGGATTGAACGTCTTAAGATACCTTAGACATATAAATTTGGATTATTCGCCCTAGAATGAATTGTATAATACTGCCATGTTGACAAGTTCGGTTCAGTATTTTATGCTGTGTCTCTTAGAGTGCGATCTCTACTTTTAAAGCCTTCACCAGGTCTCGAAACCCCCTTTACTTTTAAATGTAAAAGTGTTGAAAAATAGTAAACACTAACGAAGAGAGTAAAATTGGCACACTTAACGCCATGTATACGTGATCTCAGGAAATGCCTGGACACCTGCGTTTTATCCCAGCAATCCGACCATTATATAACCTAGGTATTTCACAGACGTCATGTTCCTCCTTGTTTTAGGGGTTGGTTTTTTAAACACTGAATCCCGTTTGTTACTTCGTGAGTGTTATTTTATTATTTCTATTCATATGCCAGTAATTACCAACAAAATGAAAATAACGTAATAAAATTAAAAGTGAAGCCAGGTTTTTTATAGTTTTCTGGTTAGTTTTCTAACACTAGGTTGTATTAAAGATTTTCGTTTGACGTAAGAAAAGCTACCTATAGGCTTTTCACTGTAAAGTGAGAACTTTAGAGGCCCAAGTTACTTTATTTTTTCAGACATTTTTTAAAAATAATTTTATCTCGTTTTTAAATCAATATTGCCATGTAAGTAATAAACACAGTGTGTATATTCCACTGCATTCGCAAGTTAACGTCTAAGGCCAAAATAAAATATTTTGATAAATTATTATTCCAAATGAGAGGACTTTCAAAAGTGCTCACTTTACCGGGAATCATACCAGACAGACTCGTGGCAATAGGTACACTTATGTACTGACTATGTGTGTGTTTTTATTCTAGATAACTGCCATTTAAATACCGTGTGTATCATCCTATTATATATTACTGTATTATTACCTACGCAATAAATTCCACCCTTCTACATTTTTGTGGTATGTGCATCCTTGGTTCTTTCCTTGAGGGGTACGCAACATTTTCTGATTACGATGCACCTTCAACATATTATAAATGAGTGTTCTAATAGTTTAGTTCTATTATAGTCGATTTCGTGCTTCTCGTTTTGGGTATTAATGTATTGTCATTTGACATCCAGCATAGGTTTACACACAGGGATAACCAGCACACAAACCATTTTTAAATCGTGGTTTTTGAGATTTATTTATTTTTGAATCTCAGCACGTCTGAGAGCATACTGGTCTGTATGGGGAATACCAAAGAGCGCCGAAACTAATTTGTCCTTTACGTGCGTTTCGCCCAATTCCCCTCCAGCTTACCTCGCTCGCTAAAATTTTGCTGGCTGACCGCGAGCAGAAATCACCCTCGAGGTATGCAGTCAGCGCGACTCAGGATTGTGTTTGGTTGCAGCCTTCCAGGCACTCGTATTTAAGTCGAAACTGGTTATAGCCCCTGTCGAAAGCTCATGCTGAAGGCTCCAATTTTTATTAACAGTTAAAATTGTATTGTGTGTGTGTGTGTGTGTGTGTGTGTGTGTTTGTACAGAGACCCCCTCCGGGCATCGTTCATCCACAAAGCGAGTTGGTAGAAAAATGCGTTTGCTTCCTGCTTGCTTGCAGACATTGCTCCATTAATATTTCACTGAATGCGTCTATAAAAAAAACAATTAACATTCTACCATGTTAGTAGCTAGTTTCATTTCATTTTTCAAACCTTTAAAATTAGTTTTCCGAGATCGAATTTTTCTTATATATTTGAGATAACGTTTCTAAAGGCAAAATCATAATAATAATGGATAACACTGCAAGTCAAACATCCTGCTACAGTGTGAATGCGAAATTACCAAGATAGCATATCTGGTGAGATAAATCTGACTGAGATATAATTAAGTCCGGTTGATGTAACTATAATTCCTATTACATCCCAGAGCCAACGTACGTAATTTCATTAAAACAACTACCAATTCAAGTATTCAAAAACAAATATGTATCAGACTGAAATGACAAATACCGAAGTACAAATTTCACGTCGCCATTGCGACAAGACATAAGCAGTCGTATATCCACTGGCAGCTCGCTATGGATGCACTTTGTTATATGTCTACTGAGAAGTCTAGGGCATATTAAGCTTTTGCTAAATATTTGAAATACGACATGACATTGGTTGTTGTTGAGTAGTGGCTGAAATGCCCCCCCCCCCCCTCGTAGTTTTCTTAAAGATAGAGGAGTGTAAAACGTAAAAATGAAAGAACTCTCAGACGGGCAGTCATGGCTTATGTTTGTTGAAATATAGTGGACTGGTTTGGGCAACTCGGGGACCGTCTTGAGAGCCGATGAGGTTAAAGCGACGTATGGAGCATCGTCCGAATTCAACGGCAGCGGAAACGGTAAATCCTCTTTAAAAAAAAATTCCGTTGGCCAGTGGCATTGTCCGGTACGTTTGCCACGTGCGAATATCCGGGAGCGAGCCAGCCGGGAATCGAACCCGGCACGCCTTGGTGGGAGGCATGCTGTTGGCTACCACAAACGCAAATATTTCGATGAGTTTCGATGAGAGAATCCTTAAAAGGGACTATTATGATACATTATGCCTATAACCTCTTGCCTCCCTACAAAAGAAGATGCGTTATTTATAATCAAAATAGTGAAAATTTACAAATGATACTTACACTGCTAGTTTTCCGTAAGGTTATCCTAAAGGAGCATTTGTTAGTGTGATGTTTGCGAGTGTGTTTTAGAGATACAGAAGCACGCATTTCGTGGAAACTTATTAGTGATGATGAATTGTGTTAGGCACAGACCAACGGGAGGAGGGGTACTCGGATGAGATCGGTTTCTCTCGTCACTCTGTGACCTCTATATAACGCCGCACGTGCGACCAGCGTCTCATTTCAGACTTCGGTTTCGAGTTATTCACTTGCGGTACGGCCAGATAAATGTCATTTTTCCTGAAGGAAAGGGATAGTTTAGCTCCCTCGAACGTTTCTAATGCTCTGTGCTCGACAGAATTATGTCATCACGGCAAAATGTTTTGTTTACTAATTTCGAAAATTATTCCAATTTAGCAGTATTTATTTCTAAGCGGAAGACGTCAGTTAAGGTATTTAGCTTTAATTTATGTACCACACACGCATAGCACACTCGTCTTATAACCAGTTTTGGTGCTGTCGTAATTCTTAATCAATTTTATTCAGTTTTTAAAACTTACGGTAATAAGGACAACATACGACATGTCTATGCACTGATTAGCACATCTAACCATTTACGAGAATTTCCGAAAACCTTTTGTCGGGTCTAAAAAAAAATTTCTAACAAAACCAATTTTTGGATTAAATGAATTTATATTTTACTAGCAATACCCAAATAAATTTTTTATACTAGGAACACAGATTTTTTTCTTTCGTAGTTTTTCGCGTAAGTCGCATCTCATAAGAAAGTTTATTGGCTTAAAAAATATTCACACGTTGCATTTGCATACAATATTTCGTAGCTCTGGTATTTGACGCATTGGGCGAAGCACTCACTGTCCGTTGACACCTTCCTAAGTAACAGTTATTGAACGAGAGACGTAAGGGACATCGAAGTATCACTGACTATGAATTGAAACCTAGTAGGCCAACCACAATTGACAAGGCCTCTATTGTCTACAAATAAAGCCGTGTTTTCATCACGTGAGAACTCCTGTGCTCTGATTGAGCCTACAATCTGATTCGACACAGTTCCTGTGCCACACTATTATGGAGCCCACATTGTAAGGGAGTGCTAATACTGGTGAGCAGATACAATAATCATGCAGCGCTACAAACTCAGGGCTAATTCCCACCCAATGTTATGACGGGCCCTCGAGGTGGAAACCATAGGTTTCGTTCACACTTGAAGAGTGACTTGGAATCAGAAACTAAGATGAAGTGGCGGCGGAGTGAAATAGTGGAATAAACGGGAGAACCTCGAGAAAGGTTGCCAGCCAACAGCAACGGCCGGCAAGTTCCTCCACTGCAGGAAGCCAGTGCCGCGGTTGCCGCGACCCACAGGAGTGATGACGTAGTAAAGTGGTAACAAATATTGCTGCACGGATCGTAGGCAGGTGCAAGTCGGATGTGCTACTACGCCGGATACCCGATTCGACATCCGCAATCATGAATTCCGGTGTCGTTAACATTCGATATTGACCTTGACTACCATAACTACAGGTGACACCCTAGACCCAGTTTACCTAATATTGGGGAAAAAAAAAAAAAAAAAAAAAAGTAAAATTCTTCGAAGGGGTTTTTAATTTCTCCCAAGAAAACCAGTAAAATAAGTTGCCTTTACCTAGAAATTTGCAGTGTCCTAGTTCGACGACCAATTACAAACTCGTCCAAACCATCTTCAAGTAATATTTATTTGGTTTGCGGTTTATTATTACATCTTCTTGGTAGACGAAATTAAATTCATTACCCATTAACTCATTATATTATTTAAATTGTCGCTTTAATAACTTCAGATATTGAAAGGTTAGGACACACACAAACATGCACAACGCACGTACACTAACTCAGACACACACATACATATACACCCATGCACACACAAACACACACACACAGGAAAGAGAACTCATAAGAGTAGTATAGATATGCCGATTTGGGGACATCGGCGTCTGGCACCGAAGCCTTAGCCAGAAGAGCCGCCTTCTTGTTACGTCAAACGACCGCCATCTTGGATGTCATTGACCTTTCACCCCCGACCGTGTGACCTTTTTTTACCTTGCCCCCGTGGACCTTTGACCTTGACCCCGTGGACATTTGACCTAAAAAAATATAAAAAAAACATTTTTAAATTCCAAAAATTAAAAAAAAAAAAATTAAAAACATCCCGAAAAA
The DNA here is from genome assembly GCA_029891345.1 of Dryococelus australis. Lineage (NCBI taxonomy): Eukaryota > Metazoa > Arthropoda > Insecta > Phasmatodea > Phasmatidae > Dryococelus > Dryococelus australis. The sequence goes on along the minus strand of CM057002.1, from coordinate 68,280,055 downwards.
AAAACATTATTAATAAAATTATTAAAAAGTATCAAAAAATTATTCAAAAAATTATTAAAAGGATCTACAGATATTACCTATTTTTTCCATAAATGCTGACAGGGATCAGCGACCCAGGTGCCAGGGATCAGCGATGCAGGGTCAGACCCAGATAACCAGGAGACAGGGTTCAGTACCTATGACGTTTGTCCTTGACCTTTGACATTTGACCTTGACCTTTGACCTTGAGAATGAAATAATCCAAAAAATTACGAAAATAAAAAAATTCCACAACAAATTTAAAAAAATTGACTAAAAATTTATGAAAATTTTACTATTAAAAATTTTAATTAAAATTTCTTTAATAACACTAAAAAATTGTTTTAAAATTTATTTTTATAAAATTTTATTTTAAAATTTTTTTCATTAGAAAGCCTTTAACCCTGGCGGCAATTTCTCCCTTTTTTCCTCGAAATTTTCCTTTTTTCTCTAAAAAATTCCCCTCGAGAAATATTTTTATTAAAATTTAATTTTAAAAATTCTAATTAAAATCTTACATTTCCGGAGGTTTCTCCCCGCAATTACTCGCCTCTGTTCGAATCCAGCAGACGACTGACTCCCCCCCTCCAATCCCCTCACATATACTCATTCCGCCGTCTTGATTTTTCATTCGTCATTCGTTTACATGTTACTGGAGGCAGCCATCTTTGTTTATATGTTACTGGAGGTCGCTTTTTTGTATATATGTTACTGAAGGTCTCCATCTTCGTGTATATGTTACTGGAAGCGGCCATATTTTTTTTTTAGTACATCATTTGTTTATATGTTACTGGAGGTGATCATAATTTTTTTTCGTACATCACTGCTTCCTGGTTGTCTCCCGTACCTACTATGGTATCCAAGTGCGTATTGGTAAGCATTATCACCAGCTCCTGCTTCAAATTGAAGATAAGTTGTTCGTAGTCTTCGGAAAATCCCAATAGCATGGAGAGCGGAACACATACTACGAACCTTCTTTCGGCATAAATGGGAACACTGTGGCCACCTTCGATTCCCCATCGTGCCATCTTGACTGCAGGTAGCTCATTCGGCGTGAGCGAAATGTAATTTTTGTTTATTGCGGTTATACCCACATCTTGCGACTGGTCAACCTCGGCACCACTGAGAAATTAGGCGATACGATCGATCAAGTGAAGAATTCCATTGCTAAATATTTTCGTCGATGCTGGATTGGTCCCATCTTCTTTCATCAGAGTCCCCCTGATTCGCAGGTAAGACTGGCAAGGAAGACTGCAGTATCTTGGTGTTGGCCGCTATCCGAACCTCCGATGGTAGTGTGTACGGCCCGATCAGGAACGGCTGGTACGCATGAAGTGCCACCCTCGCTATGCTGTCTTCGAAAACTGTTGGCTCTTCATAGTTTAGGAAATCTTCCATGGCGATCGACCTCGTAGCCGAGACTGCAGAGGATAATTTCGCTAGCACGTGTTAACTCATTGGAGACGTGTGACGTACTGATGGTAGTTTTTGCACGACACATTCTTTTATAGCTTCTGTTTGGCGTAAATCTTATACCCGTCTTCTCAAATACAGGTGTAGGGTGATTTCTTCGTTTTGACAGTTCACCAACTCTCCGTGCTCGTCGACGACTGTCACGACCACCTCGTGAGTTCTCTTCACGACGACCAGAATGTAAATGATGCTTTGCGGTGCCACAACCAGTTTATAACCTGGAGGAACCATAGGCAAAAATTCGTGCAGAGCATCGCTCGGCCTGCGGTTGAGGTATGTGCCACTCGCCAAATTGCAGGTTCTTCTCATCACATTGACTGGCAAAATATTTCCAGGCTGCGACGACACGTGTGTTTTACCAGCTTCATAGATGTGCGGCTCAAACTCCAGCATCTGTCCGATGGTACCCGGTTTCGTAAAGTCGATATATTCGTTGCATCTGATAACACTCTTCAGAGTATTGGGATTCCCACATAGTTCGAATTCAGTGTCGGGGGGCACGAGTCTTCAATGTACCTTGCAATATAATCTATTTCATAAGAGCCAATTGGGTAATGAAACTTCGTAGGAAACATTACCACTTTTTACGAGGTATAGCATGCAGTTTTTTTTTTTCATCAATGTTCGGTATCGCATTGTAAGTTTGAAAATTGACAAGGCCTATGATCCATCCCCCTCCTCCCCCATATCGAGAGGCGGAAAATATACCGCACGCAGCTTGGAGCTACGACCAGTCAAGGTAAGCGTTATAGACATGACTGATGGTTCCCTTATGGTGTATAGACTTTTATACAATTACTTGTACAAGCGAACCAGGATGCGAAGGCACTAATGTCTGAAGTGTCTCACGTGTTAGGCAGTTACTCCATTTCGTAACTGTAAGTTAGATTACAATTTTTCAGGTAATTGTGCAATTCGGGCAGAAGATGCAAATTCCCAAAACTATCATACTAATCTGTGTGTTTTCCCTTTTTTATGTAGGCTACCCAGTGTGTCCCGGGCCCTGCTGTCGTATCCAGATTAATTACGGCGCATTCTTCTCTCTTGAGTTTAGCGGGCAAACCATCTCTCATAAACACTCCGCGAAAATGAGGTATTTTCAATTTGTGTGCAAACAGTTCCAAATCCACATTCGTGAGAGCTCGTTTCGGTAGAGATTTCATTATTGTTTCTTCCTGCTGCGCCGCTTTTGCACACTTCCGCCTCCTACTGAGTGTGGTCTTAGGTAGAGGACTTGCCCGTTTTTTTTACCCATGGCAATAGCATTCATACTTGCATTGTGTCTTTGTGACTCGGTCAATTGCTTCCGTTCGTTCGATGCTCTGTTGACGGCTCGGGCGATACCACTCATGGCTCCGATTAGGCCTCCAAGGGCTGCGATTTCGGGAAAAATCAATGGAAAACATCCACCGGTAGATATTTTCTTAGACTTGTTAGCTTTTCTTCCCTTTTTAAATGCTTTTATTTTCACTTGTCCCTTTCTTTTGCTCTTATCACCCATGCCCATCTTAACTTCAGCATTCATCAAGTTGTAAACACTCCACACTGCTATTTTTTTCTGATGATTTTCTTATTTCGCCCGCCTTCTGTACACGTATCTTGTCTGGCTTGCAGATCCTTGTGCTGGGATAGGCGATGTCGTGCTGCTTGCATGCCTCGTCCAGGGTGTTTATGCCAGTCTCGTTGCGTTACAACTTTTCAGCTAGGTTCCTGGCTCGCAGAACCTGTATCCAGGAATGCGCAGCTCGAACGATTGGTTGTTGATCAGCGTATCGACGACCCCGCTTCCAGCTGCGGTCTTACCTCTTCGAGACATCGTGGTGAACTGAGTGAGAAAAGTATAAATACGCTCCTTTTATAAATTTTCCTTTCAGTATCAGTCTAGGCTTGCAACAGTACGGACGTATCACATATTCCAATATGACATTTCATTGCGAATTCTGTCAGAAGGTGTTTTATCGACGCGATACTTTAAAGATACATTCTAAAATTTGCGGCATTGGTTCTCCACAACCACCACCACCACCACCGCCACTGCCACAGCTGCCACCGCCACAGCCACCAGAATATTGTAGTGGTAATATACATATAATCAAGCAGGAGTTACTTTACCCATATGCATTCATGCTGATGATGAAGCTATCTCCCACAAATCGTGGCATGGAAGCCAATTTCCGAATACAGTGAGGTACATCATCGCGAGACCGTCAAATTGTGGGAAAACATGCATCCTACTGAGCCTGCTGAAAGAAGAGTATGGTCTGCGGTTCGAGAACGTTTATCTATATTCCAAATCACTCCAGAAACCGAAATACAGACTATTGGCATGAGTACTGGAGGCCGTGGATGGCGTGAGTTATTTCCCATGCAGCAATAACGAAGCCGCCGTACCTCAGAATAAAGCACTGCGAAACTCGATATTTTGTCTACGACATTGCTTGCAAGAAACAGAATTGCATTCAAGAACACTTTAGCATGGGATGGCATGCATGCGTGGACTGCATGCACCTCGACCAGACCTATTCGCGCATACCCAAACAGATGCTTCGCGATAATGCTAATGTGTTGGTGTTGTTTCGCATGGACGACACAAGTTTAGGTCATGTTTGCGATGATCATGTAAATACAGAAATGACGCTATCAGATTTCAAACGTATGTGTGCTTTCTGCTGGAAAGACAAATACAGATTTTTGGCTCTCGTAAAGGACTGGCCCCTATATAATGGGAGGTAGGTCTGCAGGCATGGGTTCGATCAGTTCATCGCCAGCCATCGAGAATGAGTTACATCATACCAAAATTCGGGCAAAGTAGCCTCAAAATATGCCATCATAAAGACAACGATGGCAGTTGTCTTGTACCAGGGGATGATGGAACTAGTGATACTGGTGAACCCGAACGACCTGGGGATTCTGCTTCTAAAAATTTCTCCCTTAAAACTGGTAATGACATTATTTTGGAACCGCACATAATGTTGGCCGAACAAAATGCATTCTTTCGAAACCACCTGTCCAAGCTCAGGACGAAGATGGAGCAGGTGAAAACGGAGATCGTGCGCGATATGGTGGCCATGGACGAGCATGTGACGAGTGTTTAAAAGCAAATTATCGACAGATTGAATGTAGCATCTGCACAAAATGAAGAGAATCTGAAAAACCTGGAAGGATATATGACACATACATTAGATACCTCGATTTCCCACCTCACCACGAAAACAGATATTCAAAGTTACAGTGAACGTCTGAGCAAGATCGAAAGTATGTTGGAGGAGACTCACGACTAAACCTATAAAATAGAGCGACAGTGAGAACGTTTATTCAGTATGATTGCGGACATTGCCAGCGAACTACACCGAGTGATTCAGTCTGTCCGCTCAAAATATTTGCTCGCCAAAAGAGCCCAAATTTCACGCGACCATATAAACGAAGAAATCTTTAAGCCCATTACTCATTGTCTCGATGTACTCAGGGAGAGCTATGGGGCACCCGTAGCTGTTAAGTCCAAAATCGACAATACCGATAAGCTTTTCCAGAAGCAAAATTATGATGAAGTACAGTCAGATCAGGACGATGGATCGGATGCGGATTTGCCACAGAAGAAGAAAGTACGGAAATGAGCCCTGAAATCTAGTGCTTTTGTTCGACTGTGCCTACGATCGTACCCATCTCGTAATAATGATACATGTGGCATATACAGGAATTATGATAAATGCTTCCTGGGTGCTAATGAAATAGAGTTTCTACCAGGCGAAAGCATCCGAGTTGACAATTACACGGTATGTGGAACCCCGGACTATACGAACTTTTATTTCGTAAGGAGCCCGGGGGTTTAACAGAAACTGGCCTGCTGGAATATAAGACTTTGCCCGAAATCACGCACACATTATACCAAGACAACGATCCCGAGACTAGTGTATATAAGGATGAATATTACAAAGAAATCGACATTCTCGCAGACCTCTTTAGCAGCCTAGCACTGAAAAGCAGTGAAGGTCTGAAGAAGATAGACAACGGCAAGAACATTGATTACGTGTTTTGGGACGATCCGAACGAGCTGGTCGATAGGCTGCAGCTACTGCTTGCTTCGCAAAGTGTTGGAAATTACTCCCACAGCAACGAGATAGTTTCAATTATAGCAGAACTTAAGGATGTGGGCTACATACGATGAATCAATTGGGTATCGCCAATGAACTGCCTGCAGCTGCCAGATGCAACTACCGCCATCGCAAGGTCATGATTGTGGGATGAACGATCTGTTTCAAGCCGACCTTGTCGAGATGATACCATATGCTCAAGTCAACAAAGGCTACAAATACATGTCACTGAGGCCATCGCAGATATGTTGAGCGAAGGACACATCTTGGCCAATTTGCAAAACGACCAGGGCAAGGAACTCTACAATGCGAAGTTCAAGGCCCTAATGGAGAAACATAACATAAATCATTATTCCACATACAGTAATCTCAAAGCTTTAATTATCGAAAGGTTCGACAGGACTTGAAGGGCAATGGTGGAAGCATTTCGCAGCAAATGGTAGCTACAAGTAGCTTGAGCTACTGCCGAAACTTGTACATGAGTATAATTCTACAGTGCACTCGACCACTCGCATGAAGCCCGAAGATGTCAAGGACGACTCCCTGGTTCGGACTGCATGCGCTATTCCGAAGAGGAAGGACCCACGCAATCCTAAAGCCAAGATCGGTTTCATAGTGCGCATCTCCAAACCGAAAGGATTCTTCGAGAAAGGGTTCACAGCGAATTGGAGACCCGAACTGTTTCGTGTGCGACGTATACCTAACTATGCTCCGAGGACCTACTATCTCGAAGATCTAAACAATGTATCCATACATGGCGGTTTCTACACCAAGGAGATCCGGCCGACGAAGTTTCTAGGCGTGTATTTGATGGAAAAGGTGCTGAAACGGCATAATGGAAGGGCCTACATCGAGTGGTAGGGTTTCCTTGCCCGCTACAATTCCTGGGTCACCGAGGCGGACATCGAGCAGTGAATGTCGAAGAAGATAAATAAACGTGTATATATTTAATTATGTGTGCAATAAATTTTATGTAAAAAAAATATATGCTGTGGTTTATTTCTGAAAACCTTTCGCTCTTTATATATAAGAATAAAAAATATTAAATACATTTAAGTACTTTGCAGGAATGGTCAATGTCACCATTCAATACAGGCCTATATCAGGTGACATAATCGGTTTGTCGCACAAAGGTGAGAGATAAACTATAAAATAATGACAATAAAAATATGGAGGACTGCACCTAGCAAGATGGGTGACTCCCAACATGGCAGCCTCCAGTAACATATATAAACAAATGATGTACAAAAAAGTTACTACAGATACTTACTCATACCTTACTCGTTACTAAAAGATTTCTACCCAATCACCTTCTTTCACAAGAATATAAATATTTACGCTTAGAAAACTCGACTCAGCACAGTATTTGTGTTATGTCACGTGTAGATAGGAATTACAACTGTGCTTTAAAATATATCTGCCAATGTTTTTTTTTTGTGACATTTGTTTATTCGTAGATGATGGTTCAAGTAAAACTAGAAAAATGTTTGACGTCAGTTGAAATATAAGTTTAAACGTTTCATACAAAGAAAAGTGCCTGTTTGAGGCGAAAAGACGAACAATACATGAATAAGAAGGTACGGACGAAGCAAACGGGCTGTGTAACATTTGTGTGTTGAAGCATGCGAAATTGTTGGCAGATATCTGCTAAGGATTTTTTTTAAAAGTATTTATGTTTGGGTGCAATATGGTTATATAATTTTATTGGACTTTGAATTGCTTTCCTGAAAGGGAGATTTTGCCAGCGTCATAAACGTCAGTATAGTGGATGAATTTTGCTTTAGTTTATGGTACCATCAAGTTACAATATGAGTAAGGGCGGAGCTATACTTTCGTATTGCATTTCGACATAAAACCCCTGGTTTCCACTTTGTGTTTCGTTTTATTGCATAGGTATATGGCTGTGCATAGAGTGATATCAAAGGATTATGATAGTGAAAGGGTCGTTGGCTGATTATACTTAGTAACATATTTTTAGTAGAAATTATTTCATTTGAGGCTCTGCCTTTATAATGGGGCATGTTAATATATGTTTATCACAACAATTTTAATACAAGCTGTGTTGTTACTAGATTGTTACAAATTACTTTAGTACATACCTGAGAGCTACATTTAATACCAAAAATTTGCATAAATTATAAACAAATAGTAATAAATATAGATGAGATAAAATATGGATGAAACCATATAAAGCAAAGGAAATCGTTAAAGGTAATGAAGAGGAAGAAACAAATGCTTAAAAGTTTCTGACACTGTTCTCCCTGTGTTTTATTTGTGGTCATATTTCTTCTATAGACAAGAATAACAATGAGTTCCCTTAACTGAGTTATATTAAATGGCATTAGCTGCTAGATAGTGAAATTTGTTGACATATCATACGGAACTATATAAGTGTATTACTGCTATTCAGAAGAACAAATAGTTATTACCTCTGATTCCGAAAACTGGCACATGAACTTCTAAACGGGAGGTACTTAATACTCGTAACTATAGGCTGTTCACGGTAAAGTAAGCAATTTTTAAGGCCTTTATAAACTTTTCCTTTCATCCAATGTCCATCTTCCTGCTACTTTTTAATATAAACTCTGCAATGTGACCAATAAACACAGTGTATACATTTCACAATCCTCAAAATTTAATGCCTGAGACTGCAATAAGATATATTTATTAGTGGATAATGCCTATTGGGAGGCCCTTAAAAAGTGCTCACTTTACCGTGAACAGTCTATAAGCACGGACTTCTTATAAAAATTACGGAATAATTTATTTGTAACGACCTGCATTATAGCACTAACGCTACAGAAACATGAACAACCAGCAAATATCGAATCAGTAGAATCGTTCAGTTGACGAAAATTGTAATTGAATTACGTTACTTGAAATGTAAAAATTTTGAGATTTTCCCCTCTCGCTAGTGTCTAGATTGATGAGTCCGCGAATAACGCAACAAATATTTGCAATCAACTAAAATCTTCTTAAACCTAGCTAAACCTTACCTTAACCTAGGCCAACGTTACGTGATTCCTCACTCCCGAGTCCATTTCTCCGGACCATCACCCCGGCGCTGCTCCATACGCGCCTCATTTAACCCTATTGGCTCTCAAGACGTCGATTTTAAGAGCCACCCTGATCTCTTCACTCACTCACTCACTCACTCACTCACTCCCTCCTTATTCCCGACGTCAGCAGCTGGTCTCCTGGCTCCGGGAAGTAACTTGCCCCCATGAGTACGGCCAGATATTTTTTGCGAAATAATCGGAGCACACAGTAGACATTAATATACCACTTATACACCTCAGATGTTGTCGTACCTCATTTGACCGATCCACTCAGGATTCCTTAACTTAGACACTGAACCTTCCTGATTCGTGCGCAGACAGTAACACTGACCAAAACATGTTTCAGCCAATTAAAAAACGCTGGGGGACCCTACAGTGCTTCGAACTGTAACTTGTCTCGAAATCCTTTCGCGAAGTATCACTGCCTGTACACGGGGGGGGGGGGGGGGGGGGAGCGGCAGACACGACAGTGGCCTGTCCGGACGCCGAATGCCATCACCCGCGTCGTCCACGCAATCACACAAATTAACATCTTATGTCCGGTTGCACCAACATCTTCCCCGACCCGAGATCGAATGATCCTAGTTCCGAACCAGGATCCTGTTTGATCTTGGTTGCAATGTAAAAGTGTTGTACCAACGTCATTATATGATTCTGGATCTCCGATTTGTCGATCTTAGTTCCAATGTGAGAGATTGACATTAAGTATGACACAAATTTTGCTATTTGTTCGTAATATATGACGGAATGTTTTATCTGTTTTAAGCGAATTATTGTTGTACGAGTTTTAATGAATAATATTCAAGTGCGTATAAGGATGTCTTTATTTCCCAAGAAAACAATCAAACCTAGTTCTATCTGTTCGTGTATTTTCAAACTACATTTGCCGACGATGGCTGCTGATCTCGGATCGAGATTTCGAACCGCCAATTTCAGTGGTTCGAAATGAACTTCATCTCGATCTCCAGTCCAGCTCTGAACTCGAATGGTACAACAGTTTTCTGTATCGATCTTAGATCCGATCTCGAATCAAGTTTCGAACCACGATGTTGCATCCGGGCATTAATCACCGCAACTCGACTAGCCGTGTATCGCCAATAAGAATCAGTCCTAGACAGGACTGAGGCCCCGCCTACGAACTCCTCGCGAAGCAGACCTTTCTGTACCGCGCCAGGGCGATGACTCCTCTTCGCCCACAAAACGGTTACTTCCGAATTCTCCGAAGCACTGGTCCGCCTCGAGCAAACAAAGCCTCGCCGAGTCTAGAAAATGACACGAAACGGATGACTCACAGCAGTTCTCTGCACTGAGTTCAAGCCGTTCACTCGCCGTGTTCACGTTTGTGGACACGTTGAACGTGAACGATGTTTACGACTGGTGCTGTACGCGTCAAGACATCAGAACCCATGTATTCCTTGTCTTGCTGATTTGACTTGTGGAATCTTCTACGCCTCTTTGGCGCGAATGGTTATAGTCGAGTACGCAGCAGCATGTCTCTACTCGTTACAAGACAAAGGCTGAACACAAATACAGCTCAAACAAAAAATTGCGTTATTGCAACACTTGATGAACTCGGACATTAATGTGTGACCCGAATGTGTTAATAACATACTGTATAAGAACTATTTATTACTAGACACTACCAACACAACTGTTTTCTCTTCGGTCGTATTGCCATTAATATAGGCTATTTACGGTAACGTGAGCACATTTGAAAGCCCTCACATTTGGAATAAAAGTTAATAAATACATATTATTTTAGCTGTAGTGGATCACTTCCAAGTGCGATGGATTATACACACTGTGTTTATTAAATACACTTCTAATATTTATTTTAAAAAGTTGCTAAATGGTTAATTATGGCTGAAAGGAAAAATTAACTAGGGCCTCAAAAGTGTTCACTTTACCGTGAACAGCCTATATAAACAAAATTGTACAACTCATAATTCAAATATAAGTAAGAATTTAATTGAACCGAAAATAAGACACTTTTATGTTACTAGAAGTACAAAAAAAAACTTATGATGTATGACATATTTAACCAAAAACATCATACATGGAGTGATTTTTTTTTTTTTTTAATTTTGTTTAAAATGTGTGAATATGCTTGAAATGGACTGCACCTTCGCTCCCGCGCCCACTAATGTTGAGCCCAGCGACTCCTCGGGTAGTATGGCGGTTCCCCAGTCCACGAGTTTTGCAACAAACTGCCGCCGATCGCATGACGAACACTGTACATCTGATGGAAGCAGAATACTGACCTCTAGGCCGCCAAGGCGCTTACGTTGATTGTCAGCAGATGCGATTTCCCGAGCCTCGAGGCCTCACAGAGGCCAAAGAAAATTTCAGAAGTACAGATTACAACCAAGTAACGAAACACATTTTTTTCCCAACAAAAATGTCATGTTCTGATATGGAATGAGCAGAAATTTCTTTATAATTCTGTTCTGGGGTGGTAGCCAAAACAGTTGGATTAATATCAGTGTTGCCATATTAGTATCCAGATAATATTTATCTTTAACATTAACTGTTGATTCCTCTGTTAACATCGTTGTTCCCCTATCTGACCTTGACTATGTGCATATTTAAATACTCTTCAAAATTAATAAATATACAACCCCTCAGTTTCTTTGAAAGGAATCCTGATAACCTTATTTATACTTGAATGTATTGCCCTCTGCCTGCTGCCCGACTAGCATAATAATATTATATAATGTATGTTTACAATTGTTTTTAATCTTAGCAGTTAAAAATGATTTTTGTTTATATTTTATTTCCAACTACTTGGAGTCATTGAAGTTGTTAATTTTGCTCCGCTGGGCAAGACTCCAAAAAATACTGGTCAACTGTCTTCTAATTATATTATTCGTTTCACTCAACACATTGTATCTAGCAGAAATCCCTACATCTGCAGTAAATATTCGCTGCTATTGCTTCATAAATAAACCTTACATGTAATTGTACCACTAATTGGATGGATAAAAAATGATTTGGACGTTTTCTGCCCTTTGTTATCCCATATATTTAAGCGCTAAATGGTTTGATTTGCTTGAATGTAAAATAATGCCAGCAAAAAAAATCGCAATTTCAATTTAACTCTCAAGATCTCTGATTTTGCATTTATTAGACATAGCAGTTTTTCAAAACACTTTTTTGAATATATATGTATATATATGTGTGTAAATATATAACATTGTGTTTAGGAAACACGTGTACAAACTCGGTCACGTTATTCGTGACCGGAAAAGAGGAAGAATGATATAAAACAGCCATGATCCATCTGAAATAATGACTGTAGGCGGAGGGTAACAAGTATATTACGTGGGATAGCATGTAAAGTACTTGTGTAAAAGGAACACAAATTTTGGTGGTATACGGATTAATTAAACCAAGATATTGAAGAAAAGGAAGGTATGGTACGTCGTACACACCTCTACCATCTAAATAATAGGATTTGACTCCCCTTTGGTTGCATACAATATTTACACCGTGAGGTTAAATTGATTTTGGATACCATCGGATGACGCAGGACGTCGTAATTAGCAAATAAGGCCCCCTATTTGCAACTCTCTAGGACTCGCCGTTTCCGGTTAAATGGCAAACTACATGTTCAGTGGTAGTAACACCAAGGCCTGGCGAGTAGGCAACCCTTCTGCAACCGGAGTAATACAGCGGGGATTCACCGCCGAATGAGTATGGGCAGGAACCAACACGCAACAAACAGATTAGCATTAGGAAGTGTGCTACACAAAAGTGTGGCTGTGTAGGTGGCAGATTGTACAGTACAGCGTATAAACGAAGAATACAGTATGTTGGTTGCACTGGCTAACCGTGACTGTATCCACGATAAAAACACGTTTAGTGTGTCCAGTGTTGATGCGTGATGTACAATGCAGTCGGTATTGTGATACGTTGAGAGTAGTGATAATGTCTTAATATTCCCAGTAGCGTGACTCTGTACTCATATGTGTAAACACGTGTAAATTCCGTGACGTAGCAATGCGTCATCGGTGCTAAAGGCACTACCTGACAGCACAACAGTCCAGACACTGCAATCATTCGAGATTATGCAGGTAGCTTATCACAACCAATTTCACAACAAATGTTCTATGTGTGCCCCTCCAGTGTCAATTCAGTAGTTCATACGGTATATTAGAGACTGGCCGATGCTTTGAAGCACTCATGGTGTGTCTCGCACTTGATCGTAGGCAGCCATGACCCTAAGTAACAGGTCCTCTTCAGATGCTACGGGTGTCTCGTACATTCGCCCCTAAATAAATCTCCACAGCCAGAATTTTAATGGCGTAAGGTCCGGGGAGCGTAGTGGCCAAGCACGAGGTCCACCCCACCCTATCCAGCGAGCGGGATGTGCTGTGTTAAGGTGGTCATGCACAATTCTGATGAAATGGGGCAGTGCACCGTCGTATTGCAGCCACATACGTTCTCTGATGGCGAGCGGCACATCTCCCAGTAAGTGTGGCAATCGGAACTGTAGGAAATCATAATATTGAAATACAGACACACGGTTGGCAGCAAGAATGGGCCAATATCATTGTACTCCACTATGATGGTCCAAATTTTGATGGCAAGGCTGTGCTTGTAGCCTCTCCTTACTGTTGCATGTGGGTTGGAATCGTCCTACATGTGGACATTTCTACTGTTGCAAAAGACTTCCTGTATTAACTTTTCGCCTGTAAACATTACAATAGACGGGAAATCAGGATCAATTTCACGCTGCTGCATGAACCATCGGGCAAAATTCTAGGTGAGGGGTATAATATGCTGGCCCCATTGCTTGCACCCTATGCACATGGTATTGTCGCAGCAACTGCTCGTGGAGGACACACCCTACTGAGCCATTAGATGCATCCATTCTCCGTGCCCGTTCAAGCGTTGTCCGCTACATTCTCTAAGACCGCCTCTTCAAACTACGGAGTGCGGACGTTTCTCGGTCGACCAGGTCCATATCGACGTTGAAACGTGCCTGTTTCCCGCAGTCGCTGTGTAAGGTGTGCGAATGTCTGGTAGTTCGGCTGACGTCGTGCAGGGTATCTCTGGATGCACACATGCGCAGCTGCCCTGCCTTTGCCTCGCAATTCACCATACAGTAAGACAATGTCAGTCATTATTCAGAATGTGTGTACTCGTCCATATTATTGCCTGCAGTACCTAGTGAATCGAAGCAGTGACAGGCTGCGTATAACAGGCCGCTCGGGCAGACGGGGAGGGCTACTACACTGTTCAGGAGGGGGAAAGGGAAACTGGCTGTGAAGTGTAACATCGTACAGCATACCACCAACATGTGTTTACCGCCGTGTGTAGGAAGTGTTGCCTACCCACCAGGTCATGCTATTGCTGCCACTGTACCCTTCGTTTGAGTGTGAACAGGAAACGGCGGATCCTAGAGAGTTGCAACTAGGGGGTCTTATTTGCTAATTACGACGTCCTGCTTCATCCGATGGTATCCCCAATCAATCCTCACAGTGTAAATGTTGCATATAATCGAAGGGTGCCAACCCCTTTTATTTACTTGATAGGGGTGTGTACGACGTACCATACCTTCCTTGTATCCAGAATGTTGGTTTAGTAAATCCGTGTACGAATTTGTTTTCCTCTAACGCAAGTACTTTGCATAATATCCCACGCAATATGCTTGTAGCCCTCTCCCTTTATGGCTTCTTCAGCCCTTATTATGTGAGATGGACCATAGTTGTCCTATAAAATTCTTCCTTTGTTCCGGTCACGGATCACTAGACCGGGGTTTGTAAACATGTTTCCAAAAACACGCTCTATATGTATATATGCATAGGAATATGATTATTATTTTATTTATAACTAACGTTGCGTCAAAACTGTAACTAAACGCACTTTTTGAGCGTCCCGTAAGAATTTGTGGGTGTGTTATAATTTTCTCATACCTAATAATACTTACAAGAAAGGTGAAAAAAAATTACTTTTACATTCTATAAAAATTCAATCTTAAGATTTATTGCTACGAACTCCTATCTTCAATATGTTCGTATATAACTCATATTATCTGAAACTTGATGGCTTCCACTTGTTAGTTTTGTAAGTGATGGAATCACTCGTCATAAATTTTTTATTGTCTTTTAAAGATTGTAAGAGATTGATGGCAATAACTATCTGAAACATCCACGTATGTTTCCATCTGCTCACTGCTTTGTTAAAGTCAAATTAAATGTATTTAAACAGTGGAACCGAACATTTATATTGGCGATGTAACCAGGTCAACAAAAAACAAAGACCACTTTGCAGTGCCCTTTTTTTCATATTCTATGAGCTGCATTAAACATATAGCTTACTAGATAATGATAATAAAAAAATTGATTGCACAGAGTAGTTGCAGAAGTGAATAAGCCTGGCCCTACATCCTCATGTAAAATTGTTAACGTTTCATTTATTTAATGTGGGCTACCCTGCAGGTTATATTTGTTCATTCTGTTTAATTATTTCGTTTCTATATATTATTTGTTTTACTTTAAGTACGTACATATATACATATAACTCAAGTTTATTTATTCGTCACATCATGCCTCTTCACTTTGTAAAAGATCTGTATTCAGTAATTTTACAGATCTTCAAACACTTTTATTACCTGTAGTCTTTTAACAAATAGAACACGATATGACAGTCGAGGCTACGCTATGGAATGATGCGATGAAAGGGTAGCGTTATGCTTCAAATAAATGCATGTATTACACCCACAAGTTGCGTGTTCCTGAAGGTCCAGAAAAACAAGATAAGTGATGCCTACTGGTCAACAGGGAAGAATTTTAGAAAGCCAAAGCGCTTAATTTCCTACATATAGGCAGTTTAAGGTCACTTCCAACATTTCTGACCCCTGCTAAAGTTCTATTTCCAGGACATGTCTCCGCCTCGTGCAAACGAAGCTTAATTAAGTCTAGAAAATCATACGAAAGTGACAGCGCACGGTATTCGTGCGCAGTCACTGTACTATTATTTTGCATATGAACTATTTCTTACCAGGCATTACCAGCACACCTATTTTCGCCCTGTTTGATTCATGTTAGTAGTAATTTAATTATTATAACTTATTGATAGAATACAAGTAATTATCAATTTTAAATATCAATAATGATATTTTATGTTAATACAAGTTTAAAACGCTTGTAATAAATTATATATTTAGGAATCAAGCAAAAATGTCATACATATGGTAATTTTTCAAAGATTTTATTGAGAAATTGTAAAGATTCAGCGAACAGACTACATAAGCATATTCTCGCTAGAGCTCTACTATACCGCGTGAACGCCGCGCCGCTACAGCTAGAGAGCGCGCGGACACACATCCTGTTGAGAGCCACACGCCCAGGTCTCTATATCGATTCCCGGAGGAATCCAGTCCAGGGCAGTGGGCGTGGTCATCGCAGTTAGGGATGCTGTTTCCTCACACTGCTCGTGGCTTCTCCAGCCTTGAAGTACCAGAGTGACATGGCGTCTTTATATTTGCGACCATTTTACTATGCCGAACATTTATAATATGTCAGGATACTATGTATTCGTTATTAAAATCCAAAGATAGAATACGCAATTATTCACTTCTCTACTTAGCCTACTTTCCAAAGGAAAGGAGATCATGTTACTGCTAGTGGCCATATGTACGTATGTGCGCGAGTATTTGTGCATGTATTCTAAAACTTCTAAACACATAAACCTAATGAAACCAAACTTTTTTTAATTCGTATTACTCACAGTAGTGACACCAGAAATTCTATAGTTTTTTAGTTACGCTTTTTTTTAAAGTGCGGACATTTCTGATATTTTGGGTTATACCTATGACGTTGGCCTTTCTCTGTAACAATTTAATAGATTTTTTTAACAATATTTCTACACGTTGTGAACACACTTTTTTTCTGGAATTTATATCTGTTAGAAGCGAACGAAGTTGAGATTATACATATTATCTGAGGAATAATTTAAAAGCAGAAAACAATATGGTATATAAGTAGTGCTAGAGTAGGTCATTATTAATTAAGTGATCATAGTATATCAGGTATCTACTGTCTCAAAATAACCATAAAAATATTTTTGTTTAATATACTATATATAACGAACCATTAGAAATATTCAAACGAAGTTTGTACGCTGGCATCACATTCGTTTATTCTATTTTTTTTTGGCGTAATTTTGTAAGGTGTTGGTAACTCTAAATACATATGACGAGCTCAATTAATTTGGTATGAAAATAGTACAATCGTAGTTTACCCGAACAGTCGAATTTAAAAGTATGAGTTATTCGTTTTCTAAATGGGGACTTAATAGAATTTTCGTTGCACGCCATGTTTTCGGAACCATTAAACCACCTTGTACCTAACGTGGTATTACGGCAGAACTTCTAAAGTCCTCACTGCCATTCCTATCGGAGAAGAATTCAACTTAAATAATGTATCTCAGTTGCCAACGGACCGAGTCCTTACCACCCCCCCCCCCCCCAAACCCACACATACATTTATGAAACAAATAGTAAAATGTAAGGCTCATAAGATAATTGTATTATAGTAGATTTGAAGATTTTATTCATTTAAGTTTGCTATATATCTGTGGAACCATTTAACATATTAAAACGTATTTCTACTCAATTACCTGCAGAGTGCCCTAATGTCACTAAGTTTACATATTGGTTTATACAAAGCTCACGAAGTTGATATGTATAATATTTGCAGTGATACACTTCAGTATTGTTGGGAAATACTCTTCGCGTCTAAGCAAGACCATCCTTTGGGGTTTCCGGCCGCACAGAGCCTCGCTTCTAGGGGCCCTTACGACCGGAAAAAAAGTTTTGTTTTATTTAATAAAAATTATTCAATATTTAGCATTTGTTTTCTTGTGAGTTACATATTTCATGTTTAAATTTATATTATTAAATACGTTTTATTATAGAATTAGGAGTGCCAAACCGTAACGTAGTGCCATTGTTAAGAGTTTTCAGGAAAAAAGGGGGGGGGGGGCGACTGTACAGAAATTCGATGAGTGATCGAGGTAACTCCAAAAGTTTATGTTGAGTTTCTCATGAAGGCCTTACTCAGTTTCTCAAATCACATAAGATTTTACTTTCGTTTTATATGCAAGAAATAAGTTTGCAAAGTTGTTGATTTTTACAAAATGGTGCAAGTGCCATGTTATGTGCAACTCAAAAGTTATAAGTACCAGACTACTTGTATTTATAATAACCATGTTTTGCAAAAGGCCTACACGTAGTTTACTATTGCGCAGAAAAATCCTTAGGAGAATGTAAACAACTGATGTTAAAAATGAATGTTTAACAACCATTATATAAAATAAACATTCTATATTTAAAAAGACATCGATGAGAATTGTTTGCAACATTTTTACAGCTGTTTGTAATGAAAAAAAAAAAAGAAATCAAAGCTTCAAAAACTCTTTTTTAACTGTGTCCACACCTAGAAAACTTCACTGAATTTGGAAACTGCCAGAAAAACGTGTTAAAAGATAACCATTTCTGATTTATATACAGAACACAGTTTGCACGATATAGGACTCTATCGGCTGTTTGCAATATAAGTTCTTTCTAATAGTGTCCACAATGAGAAAAAAGTTAGGTATTCTTTTGAATATTATCACACAAACTGGTCAACAATAACAAGAAATCGCTTTCCCCTTTAGACTAAAATACTTCCATAGCTTGTTCTTCGTTCAAGTTAGGAACCATTGATCCCATGTCTTTTTTCTTCTCCTCTGACATACAGATAGGTGTTTATTTGAATACAACATGTGGGTCTTGGAAATGCTGTATTGTTTTACTTGGCTGTATAACATTCGCAGACTTCCAAGTAACTAATGAAGTGTAAACATTCTTGACTTTTGCGGTGCCCAAGTTTGCTTTGCGCAGTTTTATCATGCGGTATCCACTTATTTGAAGATTATTTATGTTAAGGCAGTCAATTGCAAATGTTTTCCAGTCAAGGAACTTTTCTCTCATAATAATCAGAAGTGATGATGACTTCTGGCGTGCACTTGCTGTCACAAATTGCGGAGTAACAGGTTTAGATCTCCTCTTCTTTCTTTCGATTAGAGGAAAATCCCTATCGCATGATTCGAAAGTGTGGCCAGAAATTGGAAGCTTGTGTAATATCTCATACAAACATCCTTTATCAATGTGTGTCAGGAACATCCTGTTCTAGTTTTGGCCGCTGCCGTTATCAGACCGAAGGACTAGTTTCTTCGTCTATTATTGAGTTCTGTCGTGATGTAACCGTACAAGACGCTTGCTTTCTCTTGTAAGACACACCATTCGTTGATTCATAAAACACATTCATTACTCCTTGATTCAAATCTTCTATGCGAGTTCCCAGATTTAAACAGGCCAACTGTCCTCAATAGTACATTTAGGAGTTAGTTAGAGCTGGGAAGTACAGTTGTTGCTCTACCTCAAAAGAAAGAACATCTTTGTCTGAATCTACTTGCTTCGAATAGTTACTGTTAGCTGCCATACATTTCTGATCTGCTTCTGCTTGTCGGTGATGCAGCTCTAGAGGTATTGCAGCAGCCCTTTTGACCATCACATCAGCTGCCCCATCTGATTCAATTTTTTTGGTATCATAAACTCCGCACATGTCTGATCTTGGGATACCGAATTAAATGTTAAATTCGCTTGAAAATACCTCACTGAACCATAGGCGAGAGGCAGATGGGGTCATAATATCTTCCGACATGTGCTTTTCTTTTAAACTTTCATATAGTTTTGTGGCATTTAATTAAGATGGAAGGTACGTTCGGTTGGGGTTGTTATGCCTTCGAATCAATTATATATATATATATATATATATATATATATATATATATATATATATATATATATATATCACGCACAACTTTTGAAGGACATGTGGGGTTTCTCGCTAGCATATGGAACTAACTATGTAGTAACAGAATCCATGGACAACTAAATTTCACTTTTTTTGTGACTTATGGGGTTTCTTAAATAATTGATTCGATATTATATATATATATATATATATATATATATATATATATATATATACACACACACACACACACACACACACACACACACATACAGTGCTAACTGCACAAGAGAGAGAAAACCCATAAGTCATGGACTTACGGGTTTTCACGTCCAAAAGGCAGTAAAGGACTGAAGGGGTGTCTTTACCAACTGGATATCTCTGGTTGCATCGTTATTATATTGAAGGCCACGCCTTGATTGTATTTTGTTACTCTATGGTCGATGTTTTTTTCTCTCTTATTTGTGTATAACTTAATGAAGGAGTCAAGTGGCGATGAAGTTGTTGAACAAAATAAACGTAAAAGAGGAAGAGGACATACAAACGCACAGAGATACAAGAATTCAGTTACAAAGAAAGCAATATTGACAGGTGAAGTATACATTAACTGGTCTGGAAAATATGTTGCTGCCAAAACTCCAGGTGAAGACTGCAGGTATGTTAAACTATATCACGATACGTCTTTGCCAACACACTATTATTAAAAGGAAACGAATGGTTTTGTTTGTTTTAGATGCAGGCGAAAATGCTACACTGTGATATCAGAGAAGGCACAAGAGGTGACTGTCTAAATTTAGCAGTTTCGAGATAAAGAACGAGCAGGATAACTATTTACAGAGCTTGATATCTATTACCAAAGTGCATCGGCGCAGACGACACAAACCGGCAGAAGAATCATCGAAACCTTCACGAGGTAGTACATACATTTATGAAATCTCAACATGTTCACGCAAGTACCAAGTTTACAAAAAAAGCTTTCGTAAATAGGCATAAAGTAACGGATGATCGAGGACGTAGACTGTCATTACTTTCTGAAGGAAAATCTCCACGTGACGAACGTGGGGAAAATGTTCCTGGGAATGCCAAACCAGGTGTTGTAATCGATGCTGTAAAATCTCATGTTGCCTCATACCCTGTTAAAACAGCTCACTACAGTGCCCGAGAATATCATTATTTGGACGCGAAACTTAACGTGAAGATCACGCACTCTTTGTTCACACATGATACTCCTGAGCTAACAGTAAGTTAAGATTATTACTTGCACATTTTCAAAGAAAATTTCTCCTTGGGCTTTTGCCGTCCACAAGTTGATTGTTGTTGCGAAGAGTTGAATGTCCAATTTAAAAACACATTTCTCAATGACACTGCCAAACGACCCATTGACACTGAAAAACAGGTTCATTTACGCCGTGCGAAGAAATTTTACTCCGCACTTCAGGAAATTGAAAATCTGTCCAAGAGGGAAGAAACTGTTTCCGGAATTTGTATTGATTATATGCAAAATCTTCATATCCCTTGCATTCCCATTCAAGAAGCCTTTTATCTACGGCAACTGACTATTAGTGTGTTTTGTATCCACAGTCTAAAAGATGGGAGCGCATATTTTTTTTGTTTACCATGAAGGTGTGGCAAGAAAATGACCTAATGAGGTCTGCACAATTTTGATGAGATACATTGAATCAGCTGTAAGCAAAAGCGTGAAGCATTTGCACTTTTTTTTCAGGTGGTTGTGGAGCACAGAATCGCAATCACACTATAATCAGATTGTTTTCAACTTTGATTACCACAGGAAGATTTGAAACAATAGACCGATACTATCCAATGAGGGGCCACAGTTTTTTGCCGTGTGATAGAGATTTATCCATACTCAAAAGAAAAATAAAACGAAGAGACCGGGTGTATATGGTCTAGGAATGTATGGAGATTATGCTCACTTCTTCCAATAAACAGGCATTCCTAGCGATATTGATTGAAGATTCTACAGAAATCATCGATTTCAAAAGCTGGTGGCCATTATACTTTAAGAAATCAATGTTGTCTGCAGAATATGCAGGAAGGAGCATACCTAAGTATTGTAAAGTAGCCTTGCAACCTTCAAAGTTCATACACTTCTCACGTGCAAGTACTACACAAGATGTAGTAGTGGCCAGGGACTGCATTAATGGACTATTGACAAGTACGTTCCACATCCGCAACACAAGGAATGAAATAATTCCTCTCCCGACAACTACAGCCTACCCCGCTGGAAAACGTCCTATTTAGAAGCAGAAGATGGAGGATCTGCGGAAATTGAGTATCTACCTACCTCATGATGTGAATATGCAGCAGTTCTATCAAGAACTTTTTGATTGGCCTATATGCGATAAGGATGTCCTGGATGTTGCGTGAAACTTTTTATAATATACAGTGGTAATGTGAAGAAACACTTTTGAACCTGTTGTGATGAGATTTGATGTTGTTGTCCTGAAAGAGTAATCTAATACTGGAAACAATATTATTTTGGATCAAATATTTAAGCGCGTGTATATTTTTTGTCTTATGCACTTAGTCTGAAGATTTGTAAATTAAGATAACACGTTACATTAATAAACACAGCCAATATTACTACGGTAAAGAGCAAAATTAACCTGTTTATCCTGTAAGATTGAGTAAACCAATAAGTCAAAAATTTTAATTATTATTATCTATAAATATATAAGCTTTACATAACATTATTTTATAGTATGAGTTGGAGAATAACAATGAATAAGTTAGTACTTTGTTAAAATACTCATTTTTACCTTCTTGTTTCACGTGGACAGTTTTTTTTTTTTTTTTTTCTTCGCAAGATCACTCTAAAGAACTTATGGAATTTCTCAAATAAACTATGGCTCTCTCTAGGAGGAATGGAAGCAATATAGTCTTTTATCTGTTTTTACCCCCACTGCATACCTCGTTTTGCTTCTTCCACACCTTTTGTCGCAAACATTCATGTCACCTACATTATTTAATGCTGCAAAAGTTGCACTCTTAGCTTTGTAATACCAAACGTGTCACACAACCAAATCAAACATTCTCGAACTTCACATATTGCAGATGTTCTCACAAAATACTTGAAGTTCCTCTGCTTTCTGCTAGCATCAGAAATTTCATACTTTTCATGGCGCCATCTCTTTATTATAGGCCGTTCACGGTAAAGTGATCACCTTTGAAGCCCTAGTTACTTTTTTCTTTCAACCAATTTATATCCTTCCACCACTTGTTAATGTAAACCCTGCCATGTGAGTAATAAACATAATGTATAAATTCACCTTACCCAAAACCAAAAGTCCGAGGCCACAATGAAATGAATTATTGGTTATCATGTCTGATGAGACAACTTCAAAAAGTGCTTACGTTACCGTCAACGTCCTATAGTGATGGACGTATAAGTCATCGAAGGAAAGCTTGTTGTTGATTGTAATCTAATTAGTAATATTTGTCAAGCAGCTTCACTCTGTATTGTAGGCTTAATGCACGGGATGACAACTGGCACTTGCAAGTAACCTAAAACAAGAAAAGAACAAACTTATTTAGTACCAGCTTACAAAGTGGAAAACATTCCATGCACTATTATTGCATATATATATATAATATATTTATTTGTTACATTAAGTGTTTTGCTTTTCTCGTTAAACATGTCATTATAATACATTCAACCAAGAAGCCTAAGTTATGTAATGTGCCTTGCCTCTTCAGGTTTTTTTCCTTTAACCAAAACCTTTGTTTGTATTTACATAATCACAGCCTGGATTTCTCTATCGTTTCTGCACATACTTCTTCCATTGTGTAATATTTTTTCGCCTTTTCTTCCCTGGAGTGATAAGACTTACTTCCCTTTGATCTGCCATTGTTAAACTAACAACAACATGGCCTACATACAATGCAACACACGCATGGCACTTACAATGTCCAAAGTTGCAGTAACTGATGGTACATACAACTTGCTGTCTTGCTCTTTGCCGTTCATTCATTGAGAGCGCTAGCAGCTTTACAAACTCCCGTTTGCAAGTGAAAAATGGCACTTACAGCGCGATTTCACCACAAACTCATTTTCAAAAAGGGTTGGCACTTACAACCCTATGGCTTAGCACCGTCCAAACGTAAAGTGTTTTTATCAGCACAATGTTAGGCGCGGGGCGGCGGTGCTCGAGAGCAGAGCATATTGTCCGAAACGGGATTACGTCGTGAAATGATGCGATTAATTAGTTTGGAAGGGAAGAGCCTCGCGAAAGTTCTTGCATCGGACGTCTCTTTCGCTAAGGAAGGCGCTGAGTCTCGCTAAATTAGGTCAGGAAACGCCTCAATTCCTCGCTATAGCTCCCCTTTTTATAACGTAAATTGTATGGTGTGCGCGGGATGGATGGTGTTTGTGTGGAATGCCATCACAGCTTCATAACATACCTGTCTAACTGAATACGAATGATCTAAATGTGGCATCACACGTAGTTCCAGTGTTCACGAAGTTCTGTCAGACTTAATTAATTGCTTAATGTAGCAACGAGCAGGCAACTACGATCAGTTTCATCACTGTTACCGAGATACAAGATATTATGTACAGATTTCAAATATGGAGCTGCCAAAATGACATGTCATGAATTTGTTCAGCAAACGGTAACAGTAGTACTGCTGAGCGTTTTTCCGAGAGATATTTCCAGAACAATGGTACCCAGAGAGCAGAATGATTGAAGCAATCCATCGACATCTGAAGGAATATTTAAAAGTTTAAGAATACTAATGGAGGCAAGTGGAGGCGAAGAAGGACGAGAACTCAAGACCTGGAGGAGACGATTCTTCTTGCTAGAGAAATGTAAGCGAATTAGCTGCAAGGGATAATGTTAAACACACGGCGGTCCGGAGGGTGCTGCGTAAAAATGCACTATTTTTAAACCATTTACAGCGCGTGCTGGCTTTGTTACCTCCTGATTTACCAGCACGACTCGTGTTCTGTGTTCGGTTCATCCGACAATGTTGCGAGCCCTGACTATGTTTGCGGATGACATTTCGTTCCAACGAGATAAGATGGCGAATTTTCACTATCAGCTCGTGTGGGCAGATGAGAATCCTCGCGTAATAGTTCACTCGCGTCATCATCAATTCTCAGAAAATGTTTAAGGCGAAGTTGTTGGTGACTGTTTAGAAGGACAGGTTCTTCCACAGAAACTCAACAGACAATTAACAAAGCGCAATTGAAGGACGAATTGCCTGCTATTTTATAAAAAAAAGTGTTGCATTACAGATACATGAAACATTTACTTCATGCACAGTGGAGATGCTGCTCATTCCAATGGCAGTGTTCGTCGGTTTCTCAATAAGAATTTCCGTGAAAGCTGGATAAATAAAGGTGAGTGATTCCCTTGGCCTTCACCTTGTCATAAACTAAATCTTATGGACTTTTATTTGCAAATTCGCTTCCAATTGGTATAAAACCTATCTGCAAGATACAGGGAGTCCTCATGATCGTAATAAGGGAGTCTGACTGCGAGGCAATAAGAAAACATCTAAGATCCATCCGCTAATCCGAGATTCAGTGCGACATCTCGGTTGCACGCATGACGTGTTAGAAGAGAGAAAATTATGCTAATTAGATACATCGATGTCTTTTTGTTTTTCATTTCATGTGCTCTCATGTCCTACAGTTGGCTCAGTTCTTTAAACTCTGGCTTCTTACTGCTGAGGTCCCCGGTTCGAGCCCAGTCCCCAGAGAGCAGAGCGTTTTTGGCCGAGGATTCTCGTTGGGGAGTTTAATGGATGCTGCAAATTGTACGGGTTTTCTCTGTGTACTCCTCTTACCTCCCACATTTCTATTCCGTCGCTGCTGCACTTGCTCCCCATATGACTATTTTCACTCTTTGGAGTGGCCAGGATTGCCAGCCAGGTCAATTCTTCGGCTAGGACAGCCATCTCCAGTTGGGATCAGTGTCTTCTCATCCATGTTGCTGGTCCTACCTTAAGCTTGGAAACAGACCATAACTGTTACTACTCTTTCACAGATAATAAAAAATACAAAAAAATTACCGCACAATACTTGATCTACATTCCCAAAAGTTTTATATTAGTTTTTGGCACCCATTGGTTGTGCAAATGCTTTAATACAAATAGTATGAAACTGCTGGAGACAGTTGCTTATTATAAAAAAAAAGTTTGCTTTAGTTTCACAACACTTCAATATTTCTATATTACTTTGCTTTTCCGTTTTCATTATAGATATGTGCATAAATGTGTTTAAGTAGAGAAGTATAATAACATGACTAATTAGTTTCTAAACGAATCACCGCCATTCAAAATGACAGCCATAGAGTTATGAAAAACTTAGTCATGTTGAAGACATAACTATCTTCTCAAAGAGATGGTAGCTAGTAATGCATTATGCTCAGACTACCTGCTCACCAGTAAGTATTTAGTTTTAATACTACATATCGATCGTAGCAGTTAGTGAACAAAGTATTCATATACTTCTTAAAATGTCCTGTCATTATACTAGGCGTGAGTATTAATACTGTATTGTTAGTAATCTTGGTGGGACAGCGGTGGCGTAGTGGCCAGGGCGCTCGCCTCCCAACACGGCGATCCGAGTTCGACCCGCGGCGGCTTCGCTCTAGAGCTGTAACGAACCGCATGTATTCGTTACTAAGTAATGGGTTTTCCAGGAGACTCGAAGTACCGAATCATTACTTCCAAACACATCTCGTTACTCGCATCATTTCGTTACAGTCTTTAGATTCGTCCTGTCGCACGACACTAAACATTTCGGCTCGCCGCTTACAGAATGCCCAGCGTTCGTTGGCTACTCTACTCTAACCAATGATACGATAAACGATTCAGGTCGAAACCTGTATTTTCCGTACGATTTTCAACGTATTGTTTCTTTGCGGGTACATAGTTTAATTGAATTTTATTGTAATGTGCATAAATTAATTTCACTCCATGTACATAAACAGTAATAATGATGTAAGTACATGTAAAGATCTACATCTCTGAGACATTTCAATCAGCAAATATGGCGTCGCCTCATCTTACACGTCATCAGTCAGAAGAATTTTGAAACAAGCCACAATTGTTTCCATTCATTCGCAGCCAGCGATTCGGCAGTTCTAATGAGATAGCGGTAGTGTATCCGACATCGCATTAACCGTCTAAAACTAACTTATTACGTTAATAGTTCTTAAACGAATACATTTTTAGTATAGTGTTTATTTACGAAGGTCACGTGTTCTATTTGGTAGTTTCATTTTAATTTTACGTGGTTTTGAGAATCCCGGTTTGGGAATTTATTCTTGTGGACTAAATATTGCAAAATAAATTACTGTAATCCATTATAAGGTAGCCTTATTTTAATATGAATGCATATAGGTAATAAAATGGAAATTTTAAATCGTTGGTATGTTTTATAAAACATTTCGCAGTTGTGTGTGTAGAGAGTAGAGATGAGGTTCGATATGATTCACTGT
Source organism: Dryococelus australis (assembly GCA_029891345.1). Lineage (NCBI taxonomy): Eukaryota > Metazoa > Arthropoda > Insecta > Phasmatodea > Phasmatidae > Dryococelus > Dryococelus australis. The sequence goes on along the minus strand of CM057002.1, from coordinate 68,253,137 downwards.
AAAAACTATTCGCGGCAGTAACGAAAGTAACGAGTAAAGAATACTCAGTAACGAGTACTAAGGTCAGAATTGCTGAACACACACGGGTACAGATTTTATCGTTACTTTTACACCACTACTTCGCTCCCGGATATTTGGATTTGGGAATCGTGCCGGATGATGCCGCTTGCAGGCGGGTTTTCTAGGGGTGCTTCTGTTTCCCTTGCCCTTGCATTCCAGTGCCGCTCCATCCTAGGGTCCCATTCCACGTCATGCTTCAGCTTGGAAGCCCGTCATTAGGATGGTGTCGCCTCGTCCTGGGTGCATTTCCCACACGACATTTTAATTTATTAATAAAGTATTTGGTTTTAAGCATAATCCGGTGTAATATGGAGCTCGAAGGAGGATGTTCAAACCCCTAATCCCCTCCTGACTTGTACCCGCCCCAGGGTACAGTTTGACAGCTTATACACGTAGAGAAAGTGTACTTTCTGAGCGAGGAGAACTCTTGGTTGTCCCTGCGTGGTTCACGACCCGATAACACTTAACAGCTCCCGGCTAGACTTGCCGCAAATTACCTTCTCCCCGAGATGCTCTCAGCTAGTTGCTTTGCTGCGTGTCCCGCGGCGTTCGCTAACTTCGTGCTGTGGGCTGGTCTCGGCGGTTAGCCAAGTGGCTAGGGGAGAGCAGAGTTAAGGGCGGGTCGGGAAAGGGTTTGGTTTGCGAGAAGGGAGCGGAGGGCGTATCGCAGTTACCACAGCAAAGCGAACCAGCCTCGCGCACACGGCACGGAGCTGAGCAATGCCGAGGCTTGTTAGCGACAACCGCCTCTTTCACCCCAGCGGATCCGAGGGGCAACTGTTGAGGAAATAGCAGGGAAATGTTTCAGGGGGGTGTGTGTGTGGCAAGCCTGCTTTAACCCGCGGGCAAAGACTGCCCTGTTCTGCCTTCCACCCTAGTACGCTTGTAACCGTGTTGGACTTGGGGAGATGAGAACGAGGAGTTCAGTAAGCCGGTTTGAAAAATCACTCGTGAAATATAAAAACACTCATATTCTATTCACGGTTACTTCCAAGTTTTCTAAAGCCCTGCATAAGTTATACTTCTAGGATATTCCTCCGCCTCGTGCAAACAAAGATTAACGAGGTCTAAAAAATTACACCAACGAAACAACATTTGTGAGCAATTAGTGTAATCATATTTTGCACAATAACTATTCTTTACTGATAATTACCTACTTACCTAATTTCTCCCTGTTTCTATTCATATTTTATATATTATAATTGATATATAAAACAATGAAAACTATATTAACCGAATGTACGCTACGTTTACATTTACACAAGTATAGAAAGTTTTTGATACATATCATATTTAAGAAAAACTAAACCATCATACATGGGGTGATTTTTCAAAGGCTATACTTACTAAGGAACGCCAGCAGATTGTTTGGGAACACTAGAAACCAAAGGCTCAGAACTTTTCATAAATTGAGCCTGCTCTCTTTTCGCGGCCAATGAAAGTCGAGCAATTTCCTCACTGGCCATTAAGCTATCAAAATATGGAATTGGCTGTCTTAATTATAAGTGCCCATACATTTTTAATTGATTGCTGTGTGTCTAAATTTATTCCTATAATTAAAAAGTTTCTATTCTTATTTTATTTTAAATGTAAAATCGAATATCATTTTTCCATACCATTCTGTAACTCTTGTCCTAAATACGTTCCGACAACAGTTTATTTATTTATTTTTAAGTTTCAAATTTTCGTGGTGTTATATCAGTGTTATTTAATGATTGCGGAGAGGGGTCTGCCAGTTTCTGAAAATAATTTTCTTTAAAAAAAGAAGTCGCGCTGAACATAGACGATTAAAAGTTCCGTGATTTGTCGTGTAGGTAATTCTGTTATTTCCTTCGGAGTTCTGACACTAATTGATTGAATGTTTAAGGTCAGCATTTTGTATTACACTTCGGGTTTCCTGAGACATACAGCAATATTCTGCAGCGGCGTTTTGTCGCTGACAGATGATGCAAATGCCATGTTCATGGGAGCAATTATAAGAAAAGAAACCGTGTTTAAACTGCTGTCAGTGTTAATGTTTCATCTCTAAAGCAGAAATGTTTCTTGACATTTACAGTGTTAGGTAAATTCTTGTAAAAGACACAACGAAGCGAAAAAGACTTCTTGTAATGACGTCACAGTACAGAAACTAGATACTGCTAGCTAGTCTTATTTCGTATGGCACTATTTGGTGGTTACCACCCATGATGCTAATTTGACCGCAACAGAAAATAATTTGACACATTTATACAAATTAATAATAATAGCTTGAATTGATATCCGAATATTTTAACTAAATGTAAATGAAAACATAATTAGAAAAGTATTATTTCCCCATAAAAATGTTTCTCACGTAAAGAATAATTATATTAAAATTAAATTACTATCAGTTCTTTACTTAATGTTGACAAAATCGTAACATAGGCATCACTCCAGACAATCCTCTTTCGATTATTTCAAACCTTCATTCAGTTAGCATTGTAGCAAGCCCATGACGAATATTTGGTTATCCCTGTCTCGCACAACAGAAGTTCTTCCAGAGTACAGTTCCACTAGGTCATCTGTGACGGAATGCCCATTTTCTAACTACTTAAGTTTGCCTGTGTCTTCGCTCAGCATTCCGTTGCCTCTCTATCCCAGAGTAGTTATTTCCCCTCAGCCCTGAGGGATGACCAGAGCCTAAGTTAAGCAACTTGAAAACACGCAACTCCATCGGGATTACTCCCGACTGCTTTAGGATGCGCCTCTCTCTTTAATCTATTCGCGGTAACTTCACACTTTCCTGAAGCCCTGCTGAAGCTCTACTTCCGGGATATTCCTCTGCTTCGTGCAAACTAAGCGTGACAAAGTTTAGAAAATTACACCAAAGCACAACGCACCGAATTCGTGTGCAGTCAGCTGTAATTATATTGCATGAGAACTATTTCTTACTAGGCGCTACCAAAACACGTGTTCCGCACTGTTTTGATTCATATTTGTTAGAAATGAAATATTATAATCTGATAAATGAAATACAGGTAAAACTCAACTTTAATAAAAAAAATTACGTACTTTCATGTCAACAGAGGTTTAAAATGCTTGTGATACGTGCCCTACTTAGGAAATGACTAAACACGTAATCAAAGGTTTGAATTCGTACAAAGTATCCTAACTTTGTATGCTAACACTCTGTGGAAAATTGCTTTACGAAGTTCATATCATGAATATTTGAAGGACTAATACAAAGCATTACCCCAACTTAATGTGAGAAAATTATGATTTCAAATATTCCTCCAATTTTTCCTCTGGTATGTGGACAATTGCCCTACTAAGTATCTAGGCCTACTAATATTAGTACTTTGACTACACGAAAGTTTGCAAGATACCATCATATGAAAGTATCTATGAAATTACGCTATGGACTGTAACACTCACATTTTACGTTGAAATTGATTTATGAAAAACAATATTAGTAACCATTACTCGTGGTAGTCTAATAATGAAATAATAAGTCTTATAGTCTATTCGCTCTATCTTCACACTTTTCAAATTGAATTTGTAAGGCATTTTTGACTTATTTACTATGTGTAATTACATAGATACAACGATGATATTTTGACTTCGGCCACCACACAGACATCCGCGAACATCGTAACCTCTTCAACACCAGGTGCGTCAATATCTTGATGTTACATCCCAACACGCGTTGAAATTTCACTGTCGTCACGTTTGCATATTGTCCCTGTCCACATGAAGCAATGTCACTCTTCACTGGCAATCTTATACACAGTAAAATTAAATGTTGAGCATCTACTCTTGTAAAGTAGCAGACGTTCATTTGTATATTGTGAACAGTATTACCTGCTGGAGGTCGAAACGATCCGATGGGAATTTTTCAGCATTCTGCGTAGCCAATCTTAACTCTTAGTTCTGAACGCCGTTTTTTATTCTCGTGATATGTACTTGACACACACACATCCTACAATTTCATTTTGTTTTCCTCGTCTCCCTCTCTGCATTAAATACAGAGAGAACATTGGTCCTTCGTGGGATGGAGCAAGGACAAATTCATGGATTTGGACAATTTTCTGTAGTTACAGTGATTTTTTTGTAGTTTGTTCTATAAATTTCATTTCATTTTGAAATAGTATGCATGTTCTTTACATTCAACTCTGTATGAACGTACTCCCTCGAAGAAGAAATTCTATGATAATGGTATTCTATTCTTGTGAATTTATAAATGTGGTTGATAATAGTAGTGTGATTTGGGAAGTCTGAGGCATAAGCATCGGGATTCGGATTCAGGATATCGCCATATTGTGACGTCACCCTACTGCCATCATTTTTCCCCTTTTCCCTCAAAATCAACTAAATTTCGCTAAATATATCCCTTCCCCCTTAAAATGTCCCGTTTTCCCATAAATATTTCCCTTTTATCCCATTTGCAAAAATATGTCCCAGAACATCACAACTTTTCCCGGAGCAGCGACAGGGATTAGAGACGCAGAGCCATAAGAGCAGGACCCATGATCTTTGATCATTGAGCTCAAAATTCCAAAATACTCCAAAAAAATTTTAAAGATTAAAAAAATCTCATGATATATTATTACAAATTATTAAAATGTATTATTAAAACTTATTATATAATTACTAAAACATAATAAAAAAACTTTGATTTCCCGAGGTTTCCCCTCACCAATACCCATTCCACCATCTTTGCAGGTGCAACCGACGACCATCTTGGTAAGCGAACAACGTCTTGGTAGCGACCGCCATTTTGGTAGGCAAACACCATCTTGGTAGGTGAACATCATCTTGGAAGACGATCACCATCTTGGTACCCGTTACCCATCCGCCATATAGAAAGTCAGTGACCTTGATCCTTATCCCATGACCTTCAATAAACTTGAATTAAATCGAGAAAAATATATAGAAGTCAACAAGCATATTACATTAACAACTACTACCGCCATATTAGATGCAGACTACCTCGACATTGACCCAATGAACTCGAATGTCCTTAAAAACGAAAACACAAAAAAAAAAAACATAAGTCAACAAGCATATTACATTACTAATTAAGCCACCATATTAGATGCAGACTACTTCGACCTTGAGACCATGACGTTGAATAACCTTGAAAACAAAAACTCGAGAAAAATGCATTAAAGTCATAAAGCATAATACATTATTGAGTAGTTAGATGCAGACTAACTCGGCCTTGTCCCCAATAATCTGAATGACTTCGAATGACCTTGAAAACAAAAATTCGAGATAAAATGCATAAAAGTCAGCAAGCATATTATATTACCAACTACTACCACCATATTATATGCAGACTACCTCGACCTCGACACTGTGACCTTGAATGACCTTGATAAAAAAACCGAGAAAAAATACACAAAAGTCAACACAAATACTACGTTACAGACTACTACTGGCATATCAAATGCAGACTTCCTCAACCTTGACCCCATAACCTTGCTTGATGTTGGAACGAAAACTGTAGAAAAAATGTATAAAATAAGTAAGCATTATACATTGCAGACTACAACCACCATATTGTATACATATGACCTTGCCCTTTACCTCATGACCTTTAATGACCTTAAAAACAAAAATTCGAGAGTAAATTCGTAAAAATAAGCATGCTGGATGCCAACTGAGCTGTCGACCCTTATATATTTATAGGAATAAAAAAGATTTGTAAATTTCCACCCTATTCTAAAATGATCCCAATCAGCAGTGCACCTACAGGCATGATGCGAGACTTTGATGACATGCATAATTTATTACAAAATTTATTACATAATTTTTATGATTAAAATTTTAAAGTTGATCTATTTTAAAAACTATTAATTTCATTATATAATCGTACATCTAGCAAAATGGTACTGTACACGTACTTTTTAACGAAATATATTTTATTTCTCTACATTTTAAATTTTAATTATATTTTGACAAATTGGGAAAACATGAAAAAAAAAAGTTTTATTCACAGTCATTTTTAATTGCATTAATTAATTACAGTCGCTAACAACCCACAAAAAATTACAATTTTCCTTAATATTTCTAAGTAAATGGTCGCTACTTCTGATCTCCTTACCTCACGTGTCACACAAATATGACATGCAACGGAGTATTTTAGCACAATTAAAGTGCTCATGTCACCGAACATGGCTGCTGCCCGTGAAGGTCTTTTCACAATAACGACACTTATAATGTTGGAATGGTTCAGCAGATGTGGTTGACCATACATATTGCTACAACTGAGGTCGATGGTCCAATTGGCGATGCCAATGAAGCAACTGTTGGTGGCCCCCCGAAGAAGTCGATGGTGCTGCCAGTATCATGCCTTAAGAAGTCGATGGTATTGCTGGTAAAACTCTCGAAAACGTCGATTGTACTGCTGTAGCTACCATTAGCTCTGGAGTACCCGAAGATATCGCAGATGCAGAATAAGATTTAGATGCAAATCTGCAGAAGCTAGCCGAGATGATCCACCTTTCACGAGAGCTGCTGTGAAACTAAGCCTCTCAGCTGTCCTCCCTACTGCTTGTAATATACGAGCGTGCAAGCCCTATTATGTCATGCACAAATGTACAAATATATAATGAGTTAAATGTTTTAAAAATTGAACAATATTACAATTTTAATAATAAATATACATATTTAAATTATGCATGTCACCAGTGTCCCCCATCATGATTGTAGGTATACTACTGATTGGAAATCTCTTTTAAAATAAAGGTGGAAATTTACAAGTAATTTATGCCTATAAATATAAGGGTCGACAGCTCGCTTGATCTCCAGCATTTTTACTTTTACGAATTCACTATCGAGATTTTTGTTTTCAAGGTCATTCAAGTTCATGGGATCAGGGTCGAGGTAGTTTGCGTCTAATCTGGTGGTAGTAGTTATTAAAGTAATGTGATTGTTGAAATTTATGTATTTTTTCTTGCATTTATACTATCAAGGTCGTTCCAGATCATGGCCTCAAGATTAGTTTTGCCTGCACCTAATACGGTGGTAGGCTAGTAGTCTGTAATGTATTATGCTTGCTGACTTTTATAAATATTTTCTTGAGTTTTTGTTTTCTAGGGAATTCAAAGTCATGAGGTCAAGGTCGTGGTAATGCGCATCAAATAAAGCGGTAATAATCTGTAATGTATTATTCTCGTTGACTTTTATGTTTTTTCTCCAGTTTTTTTTCAAGTTCATTCATAGTCACAGGGTCAAGGTCGATGTAGTCTGCTTCTAATATGTCGGTAGTAGTTAGTAATGTGCTATGCTTGCCGACGTTTATGTATATTTTCTCGGATTTTTGTTTTCAAGGTCATTCAATGTCATAAAAGTACATGGGGTCAAGGTCTAGGTAGTCTATATCTAACTACTTAGTAATATATTTTGCTTGTTGACTTTTATTTATTTTTCTCGAGTATTTGTTTTCAAGGTCATTCAAGGTTGCGAGGTCCAGGCCGAGGTAGTCTACATCTAATATAGTGGTACATTTAGCAATGTTATAAGCTTTTTTCTACATGTTTTGTTATCAAGGACATTCAAGGTCATAGTGTCAGGGTCAAGGTCACTAATAGAAGGGTTGTGCCGGTTTCACACCACTTTTAATTAATCAGATTATCAATTTGATATAAAATTGATTGATTGGATTAATCTGGTAATTAATCCATGATTAATGTGATCAAAAATTTTTCGTTGGACCGTAAATCTTAATCCGTTAAAATGTGATTAGTTGATGCAATTAATTAAATTAAATTAATAAATTTAAAGAAGTACTATTTTTTAATTTTTTAATCTTGTGTGAATTGACAAGTGTATAGTTTGGCGCAGGAGTTTGCTAAGTGTCTTTCTTTATTGTTTTATTTTTTGGGGAGCGGCATGGTAGGTCCTCGCCCTTGGACGTCTAGCATTGTACTGTGGTGTAAAGTGTTGGGGAAGGGATATATATATATATATATATATATATATATATATATATATATATATATATATATATATATATATATATATATATATATATCCCTTCCCCAACACTTTATATATATATATATATATATTGTTGGGGAAGGGATATATATATATATATATATATATATATATCCCTTCCCCAACAATATATATATATATATATATATATATATCCCTTCCCCAACAATATATATATATATATCCCTTCCCCAACACTTTACACCACAGTACAATGCTAGATATATATTATATATATATATACATTTTTCTGGTATTGAGGAGTTTGTTTGCCCTCTGGCAGGTGACTGACGGAGGGGGATAGAGAGCAGTACAAGACTCTTCTGCTTCGGCCGACGTCTGAGTATCGACTGAGGTTATGGAGGTGTTCGGAAATACCAAGTATTTTGTTGAAAATGAATTATACGCAAATAATAAGCTGATATTCAAAACAGCATTTTACTAACCGTCCTGTATGCTAGGAATATAATTTATGACAAACAAGAGCTGTAACAAATGACTATTCTTAGTGTACTGACTGAGGGATATGACACGTCAGCTTCGGCCGGCGCCTGATTATAGCCAGAGGTTATGACGGAGTTCCGAAATGTGTATTTTATTGAATAATAGGCAGAAATCCACAATGGTAGTTTAATAACCTGTCCTGTATGCTAGGAACCAAATTTATGACAAATAACAGAGACTAGTACGATGCACACCACATATTCTCTCCTCGACTAGCACAAAAGGAAACGTGTTAAAAAATACGGATTGAAACACTTCACAAATCCATAAAAAAAAATTTAGCCTGTTTACGATGCGCATACTAGATGAATGAAATAACGAACAAATTTTTTTTATGCACACGAACATTAAAATAATATGAAAAACAATTTCCCTACCAATATATAATTTAATACAGAATAAATTACACGAATCAAATACTAAGGAATGGCAAAGAGAAGATATATAATTACAAACGAATTACAGACAACAGAGTCTATTTCCACGCGAATGACCGTCCCAGCAATCCTGGTGTCATAAAGAATGCAAGCAATGCATTAATAGAATTATACCTACAATGACGCCAAAACGTTATGGTATCACTATAATTGACGACAGAATAAATTACTCGAATGAACCACTTGAATTAAACTGCACTAGTCCTAAACAGAAGAACCACACATTCTGAAATATTAACAAACACAAGTTATGAAAATTATGTATCCCTGCTTACGAATTCAAAACAACAATCCGAAAACTATTTCCCTACTAATTTAAGTTAAGACAAAGATCACACAAACGAAATATGAAGAACTGCCAAAATCTATTTCATTACCACTATAATTTACGACAGAATAAATTACACGAATGAAATGTTAACTGCATGAAAATAAATTTACCATATAAACAAGCACTGAATCGCACATATAAACATACCCCATTTCCAAGGTTTAAATTAATTCACTTCAACTCACAAACGCAGTTTACCGTGAGAAACGTATTGAAAATAATTTTAACACAACTTACGTCTAACTCTCGCGAGACCAGTTTCGGAATTCACATGTGCAGATAATAGATGAATGAAAAACTGCATGTATTATTTAGAAAAATAATAGATGCACTTATACGTTAAATGTCTTTAGGTTTTCGGAGTCTGCACAAAGTATTGTCCATTTCGTATAAGTGTGGTACATTTTGACAGTTCTAGAAAAGTAGCATGGCCACAATGTATCCTTCCACCCCAGCTGTTCTGCCACTGAAGAAAAAGACGTTTGTAAACAAAGGTTTTTAGTCCAATGCATACTTGCATTTTCCTCCTTCTTCGTGTTCCCTGCCATGGCAGGCTTTGAAAGTCTGACTGACGTTAGCTAACTTTTGCCCAGTAATTAATGTAGGATAGCTCGGTTGACATTCCAACCTGTTTTATTTTTTACCTACACAGTAAAATTTGTCGGGGTTCTGTTTATTTTATTTCGAGGGAAAAAATGAAACGTGAGAAGAGGGAATTTTAAATTAACGTCTTTCGTGAGACGACATTACTTTTAATGTTCTTACGACAGTGTGGCATTTCGAGTTTCATTTTTTTTTTTCAATGGAACAGTGGAGAATTTTCGGTTGTATGGAATTAACATTTAAATTATTTAACTTCGAAAATTTTTCCTTTAAATACAAAACCAAACACAATAAATATGTAGCTGCACGTACTCATACAGATACAGCAATATATATATATATACATATATATATATATATATAGAGAGAGAGAGAGAGAGAGAGAGAGAGAGACACTGACTGAAGTTAACCTTACACACTCGTTGAATTTACGATATAGACAAATAAACAAATATTATTCACTCACTACAAAAGTGTGGAAAGTGCATCTTTTTAAGGCCACGTGCATTTCAATAATTATATTAATGGTTCACTAATACATTTACAAAACATGCAAACTTGTTGTTTGTAAAATTCGCAACCTCTTGAAAACGTGTTTTTCTCAGGCAATCCTTGGAATTTTACACTAAAATCACGTTTGTTCGTCACTAGCATTAATTAATTAATTTGCAGAATCATTCATTAAAGTCAACACTGCACACATTTCCAGAAACTTACAAACTTTAACTTACATACATAAATTATATTCGTGTCCCTTCTTTGCGGACGGCGGTAAGGAAAATGGCGGAATGAGCAGTTTTAACGAAACTGTAAATACATGAGGATTAATATTATATGTAATTTAAGATAGAACACTGCAATGGTACCTACAACCAACAATGCTTTAAAAATCAAATAAAAATAAATAACTACCGATTCAGTATTCCGACAACACCAACAAGGTATTCATATAACAAACACGATGATAAAAAAGCACATGCACAACGACCTTCACCGGGCTGGAAAATGGAAACATAAACATGGCTAGCCATTGGCTGGAAACGTTTACTGTTCGTATGTGTCGACATACTCTGTCATAAATGCTAAATATGTTTTTAAAGTTCAGTCACTAATAGCCAAGAAAACTTAATAGTGTTTAAATTCATAATTTAAACCACAGATGTTTTAAGTATAATTAAGATATTAAATTAGAACTATTAGTTCTGTGTACTATTTTCTTCCAAAGCCATCATCAAAATAGCCAACTTAACAACACGGATCCACATCAGTTCATTAGCTGATACAATACTTTACGAACGAGAGCATTTACTATTTACATAGCGTATAGATTGGTCACATTGTCTGTCAGATTTTACCCCACTTATATGAAATGGACAATACCACGAGTAGCAGCAGACATCCTCGTGTTGACTCACAGCCGTAGTAAATTTTGTATGTTAAAGACGTTTTTTTTTTTTTTATAAATAACACTGAATTTTTATCGAGTGATTGATAATTACGTATTTCCTTTTCTCGGAAAGTGTTTTGTAATATTTTAGTTTGTTACAAGACAAAGTTGATGCACGCCGTCACTTGGTGATGCAGGGCGAACAAAATCCTGGAGCAGCAGTAGTCTTCAGCCGCGCTGTGCGGACACGAGATCATATACCTAGATCTCTAACTGTATTTCTCTCTCAGACCACTTTCGCCTTCTGACAAAACTTACTATATTTACACACACAAGTTATACAAAATTCTTACAGAGTTTCTGAAAACATCTCATTCTTCTTCCAAAACATTTACAAAGTATATAACAACTACTTATACTTTTTCAAATAATTGTACAAACTTTACATAGTTTCTGAAAACTTCTTATACATTTTAAAACAAATCATTATAGATTTCAAAACAAAAGTTTTACAAAAACATCTTAGACCTTTTTAAATAATTCTTATACATATATTCTACAACAGTTCACAAACAATTTCCCATTTTTAAACCATTTAAATTAACTTATATACAACACTTGTTACTTACTTACAAAATCAAAGACTTCATACAAACATTTGTACGCACCATTAAAATAATTTCATATTTTCCAAAACATATGTACAACTAAAACAATCTTCTCACAAACATTTCTTAAAACCATTTATATTTACTAAACAAGAACAAATATTTACAAACACTTCATATAAAAATTTCTAAAAACATAAAATACTTTTTTCTGAAAACATTTGTCACAATTATAAAACACACAGATCATTAGAAATTAAGAACAAATATTTACAAAGATTTCATACAATAAGTTTACATCATTTAAAAACATATAAACAACAAATACAATCTTCTTACAAAAATGTCTTAAAACTAACATCATATTTACTATACAAGAACAAGTATTTACCAAAAACAGACACAGATAATGACAAACCAAGAACAAATCTTTAAAAACACTTCATACAACAAAAACAATCTTATCACAACATTCTTCTTTACATAATATACAATCTTCCTACAATCAGTAAAACTAAAACATATAATATTTAAAACCTTCTTCTTATAAATTAACAATATGCATTCTATTGGATATATCCATTTTAAAAATTAACTATACACATTTTACTCCCACAGATGGGGCATTCGCTACGGCACACAGATACAGTTCATGCATCACGTCCGGGTAACAAATTACCAAACACACACCAACGACAGTATTTAACATGCGTAGCATGCAGTGCTACGCATGTTGATTAAAGATTGAACAATCTTCTATTGATTAAAAAAACTTCACATCACGTTATGCGATGCCATGCTGTGAAGAGAACCACAAGGGGTAATGTAGACTAGCTTTGTTTGCTGAATAGTCACAAAAAGTATAACAGGGTGTGTTGGATAGTAGCATGTTTGATGGCTTTCTGAAGAGACAGTTATTTACAGGTAGCTGTTAAGATGGTCTGCTGTTAGACAAACATAAGTTTTTTCCAGATAGTGATGCCATCTCGAGTGGAGAGGGGAACATTGATGTTTATGCAGCAGATGCTGTAGATGTTGCAGACAGCTGTGGTGTTAATTGCTGTGCTGTCAGTGGAGCAGGTTGTGGGGTTGGCAGAAGGTCATCATTGGCGGTGTTGGGTATGGTGCTGACAGTTATGTAGTTGGCAGGGCTCTATTTATCATGCTACTGAAACTAATGTGGTGGAAAAAATTTAGAAAGGGATTATGTAGTGCCCCAGGGCAAGGTCGATACTCCATGTGATTCAATGTAGCGCTTATCGTCCAAACCCGACAACACTACTTTGGTCACGCGTTCAGTGTAGATTTCGTGACCATGCGAACGATAGTGATATTGGGTGCCCAAAACCCTAGTGCAATTTTCGAGGCAATCTCGATTGTCCTTTTATCGGAGTTTCTGTAAGACGTTGGATTTTACGCCCTTCGCCTAACGTATACACTGCTCATTCACAACCATGTATGCATAAAGCTTGGGACGTAAACCTATCAAGTGTGTGACTACGCGGCCACCACACTCGTTTTTCATAACCCCAGTACGGCCTTTGTTCTCACGGGAGAATTCTTGCGGGTCATCAAGCGCATAGTTAGATGTATCAAACCACGCTTTTAAATCTGGCGCAATTACTTTATATACGTAATCATAAGTAACAGAATAGATCAAGGAACCTGCATTGCAATACGGGATGCACAAGGCTGGCGGAAGAAACTTGGAATGTAAGTACAGATAATGAAATTCATATAGGTTAAATTTTTAAAAGCCGAGAATGGCCACACCAGTGTACAAATGTTTGTTGAACATAACGGAGCTCTTTGACATCTCGATCAGGACCAGGTTTTTATCGATGATTTGCCTTGCTTGAATGCAGGACGACCTATCAGCTCCGCAGCCCCGTAGATCGTGTCATACCTGGAAACGACTCTTATGTCCCTTTCCCCATGGACATTCTGCAAAGTTTTTCCACAAACGGAATTATTCATTAGCTTAAATGATTTCTCGAATTCGTCTGACCATGTTTGTCAATGTTAAATTCGATGCATGGCGACATCCATGCCTTCTGCTCAAAGTGCAGCACGCAATGAACAGAGTCAAGTTTGGCCCCATACAGCAAATAGTGCTTCAATGTTTCCCAGTGTATAACATATGTCTTCCGTGGCACTAGTGTCGAAAGACGTTTTTCATGCGAGCCGTCCGGAGGTATGCCAATTACAGTTGCCAAAGGTAGATATGCTAGAGCATCGTGGCAATCGTCTGGAAAAGACATATCCATTTCTACAAAAAAGCAAGTGTAACTGTCGCGAAATCCCACGATGAATACACATAAGCCTCAACTCACTTAAAATTGCCAATCGGAAACTTGGATCGCATAGTGTGGCTGTACAACCCGTTTGCGTCGAAATAACCGATATATTTTGATGCCACACTGGAGTCGTAATATTCACCCATGTAAATATTATTGGCTTCCGCACGCCTTTAGGAAACCTGGGTAATGCCGCCCCTAAACCCATGTTCTACAAAAATATACATGTCTGGATCAGTCAACTACTTTAGCCGTGCACGTGTCACTGACAATAAAGCATCCCAATGAAAGAGACGGAGCTGTGATGTACATGGTAGGGTCCAGACTGTAATGAGCCAAACATACGATCCTGAAATTCTTAAAAAATATCTGCCAGCAAACAAGTGTCCACGCGTGAATAATGAATGGCATACTGAAACAAGTTTACACAGTTGAACACATCCCATGCAGCTCGAACATGAGCGGAATCCTCATTACTAATACCTTCGCCTTTCATTACAATATGAAATGCATCATTTTGTGGGAGTGACGTGCATGTCAGACTGTCTGGCGACTTAACAAAATTATAAGAAAAAATTCACTTCGGTTTTGCCATTTCAAATAGGGTGTTATCCGGAAACCTTGAGTGGGCACAGGTTGCAAATTACCTGCCAAAGTTTCCTGAGAGGTGCTCATGAACTGGAATTAATCAATAAAATGTAATTTGAAATATTTTGCCTTTCCATTTAAATCAATCCTATTGGTAATTTGTTTGGTAATACATTTATATTTCTCTAGGGTCATTCCAATCACCTGGATTTTATCAGGGTTTTCGATCACCACGGTTCCGTCGGGTTGTGTTACTTGACATTTTGTCAAAGGCTTTATGAGAATATAAGGATCGTAATTTGGCAGGTTATAAAAGACAGCAAGAAGTTGTCTCTTGGCAGTCTGAAGTTCAAGTTGGATTTGTTATGTGCATTACCTCTGATTTCGCTCGTCAGATGGTCATGATCGACCACAAAATCTGTATCGATGTTTTCCTTACAAATGTGTCATTTCTGAGCCGCCAACCTATCTTAATCAGCAGGGTTTTTTTTTTTTTTTGCTACATCAGAACAGTCATGCTGCAAATTCCTGCAGTCCACTATGCTAGTTCAACTCATTTATCTACTAACTGGTACATACAGTCCTCGCCCACAAACTCAAAGTAGTTAGATAAACTCAGATTGTATGAACACACCAACAAAATACTACAAGCATATGAAACAAATTGGTTTATGGTAGTGGTACTACTTGTCTCATCATTGGGTAAGCAAGTAGACAAGCATTTCAAGCAACATTCAACATACTACAAGCATATGAAACAAATTGGTTTATGGTAGTGGTACTACTTGTCTCATCATTGGGTAAGCAAGTAGACAAGCATTTCAAGCAGCATTCAACATACTACAAGCATATGAAACAAATTGGTTTATGGTAGTGGTACTACTTGTCTCATCATTGGGTACGCAAGTAGACAAGCATTTCAAGCAACATTCAACATCGCAATAGGCGACGAAACCCAATCTTTGCTGTTTGCTGTAATACTTAAAATTAATGAATGATAACAAAGTAAAACTCCAGATAGAAAAATTCTCGTCAAGTAATTAATTTTAAATATTATCGCAATAATATACAGTACTAAAAAAGCCCTAAATATTAACCCCATTTACTTACATAACATCTACTACCAAAGGTGGTAGTTGAAGAGCGAGGCTTGAACCCCGGCCAGACAGCTGAAGGCCCGAGTGGGTCCAGACGCATGCGGGTTGAGCGAACTGGAGGCCTGCGTTCAGCGAAGCAGGTAGCCACCGTAGCCAGATGTACGGTGGGTACAGGCAGTGCTGAACCTCTGTGACCACTAACCCCACGCTGCGGCACGAAATACCGTCAGATTCCAGCGGGCGGTGGACTGGTGGGTGGCGAGCCCCCAGCGGTGGAGCATGCAGGCGAGAGGTCACAGACCGCGGGCGAGTCCACCCCTGAAGCGGCGCGAGCACCCGCCAACTGCAGAGGCAGACGGTGCGAGCGGAAACTGGATCACAGAGCGGATGGTCGACACGTGCACAGGAGAGGTGATCCTCACTCCGTGGAAGTTGATTTGCGAATGGGAAGGTCAGGGCAGGAGCCCCTATATATAGGACTGGCACCCTCTCTTGTCGTACAATTTATATAAGGTTATTCGGCTGAAATTTATTTATTCGGAGGAATAATGCATTTGAAATGTTTTCAATTAGAATTTAACAAAATTTAACACAAATTTATGGAATTAAAAGGTTTATTTCACGATCGGACGCATTTTCTGAAATTAAGCTTGCAAACTTTGAAATGTAATGTGAAATATGCGTTATTTAGTCGGTAATAGCAATTGGGTTTTGTTTGAATTGCATGTTTATTGAACAATTTCTGAAACACACTAATGCATTTCTTTTGCAATGTGAGCTTTTTAACCCCGAATGTCTTGCATTACAAAGACTGCTACATTTCAACACATTTATTACACACTTTATAAACTTTTTATGTACACAAACAAATTTCTCTTTTGAATGTCATTTAATTATATAAATTTTAATTATATAAATAACTATCAAAGATTATGTGATTCATCCATTATTCCTTGATTGAATTTTATGTGACATACAATATGTGTAACGGGTTATAACGTTACTGACTTACAAACTAGGTTATAATCATACATGCCTTACCCAGGATTCCAACACAGAACCTCCAAACTACAGCGTAATCCAACTATGCTATGGAGGTAGGCGAAATGAATGAACTATTTTTGTGTAACTGTAGTGTGTTGGAAATTTTCATTTGTAAAATAATACGTTTTCTTTTCAAAACGAACATATTTTCTGGAAGCAGTCTCAACTAGTATTTTAACAAATGAATGGGTATATTTGTCCTGTCTTTTTCATTAATAAGAACATAGTTTGCAATAATAGAAAATAAAGACTGTTTAACTCTTTGCAACACCATTGGTGCTGACAGCTTTTATTTACCAAGGTAATATTATTCCTTTCGTTGGAATACAAATGCATTTTACAGTTTTTTTTTTATGGGAGAGGTAAATAAACGTACAAATGAATTCGTTTTAGAACATATTTTATTGACAAATTATTTCAAAACATATAAATCATTTAGCAAGTATAGGTTGCTTCACAAATAGAAAATCATTTTTTAACTTAGGGTATTTCAAAATATATACAACACAAGTAAGTAAAGTTTGTTACATAAATAGCAAATTATTTTTAACACAGAATGTTTCAAAATATACACAACATTTTAAGAAACAAACACAAACATTTTCAAAAATCATATCATAAGCAAGTATAGGTTGTTACACAAAGAGTGAATCATTTTTAATATGGAAATTTCAAAATATATACAACATAGATACCAAATATTTTAACATAAATTATAAGCTATTTACAACTTCGGCAAACAATGTTTCCATACACTTTCGTAATATTGGATACAGGTCCTCTTCTTGAAATCTACTTTCAAGAAGGGAACGTTTCTTATGTCCTGGTTTGATTCTATCACCTTCAACACAAACATTTTTACATTTGGGGGAATGTAAAACGACACTTTCAACTAAGTCTGAGTTTGTTTCGACATAGTGCGGGTGGACGGCCTCAATGTAAAATTGAAGAAGTTTTGTTGCAGTAGTGCAGAACACAGGACATTTCGTAGTATCACTGCAGTGAATCCATTCATGACTGTTTTTGTCTCCTATCAGAAAATAAATAATTCAATTTAATATGTAACACTCCATAAACTCACGCAGAAGACAAATACACCATAAACCATAAGTTATATTAGACTTGCCTTGTTTGAGACAAATGTAATGGTTTCCCAGATGAAATAAATGTTACTTGTCTGCGATCCAATACTCGACTGAGAACAAATATTAAAGAACAATGTATGTATATTAATAATTCTCTTCTATAGTTTAAAGTTAAACAATGATTGCAAACCAAACTTTAGTTTTGCTAATTTAATAACTTTATGCTTTATGTACGTGGCACTTTGATGAAACACACCCAGTAGGCAATGCATAACCAAACTTTTTGCAATAATGAAAAACACATATGTATATCTTTGTCACATTCTTAGAAATACTGATACGGCAAAGCATTATCTGATGTGTAGATAAAATGTTTCAAACTCTGTTCTTCCTCACAAAAAATTGTTACAATATGCTCAGTCTTAAGGTTACGATTTCTGTCTACACTGTGTGGTCTTCATTGATTAAGAAAACATTGCAGTTAGTTATACTAGATTCAGCAATACATGCATTATTATATGTTAAAATATAAAGCTGAAAGTATGCGCATTAAAAATGAATGTTTGACTCGCACATTTTCTTAAAGTAACAGGTGAATATCGTAACCCATAAGTTACAGAATACAAACCATTTTCGATAAACGAATACTTCCAAATCGGCGAGAACATTATACTGAATTAGTTACTTCATATGCACATATGTTGCACATTGACGGAAAAGCTAAACTTCCTTGTTCGAAAATAAAGTTATGGATTTCTCCGTCGCAGGTTTCCTTCCAGCAGATGGTGGTTCCATGGTGAGGTCTGGCGAGTTGATAGGCAATTACTCCATTGCCTCCTTTCACCGCTTCGGTAAGGCTGGCTAACATCAGGTCTTCTAGTGTAGATGGCAGTTCACTGTCAGGCTGGAGATACCTCACAGCACAATCGTTGCATGCTAAGCCTTCAACAAAGCGAGTGAGACTGTTAACGAAAGTGTAGCACCAATGTTCTATACCGTTACACACTTTGACTTGTAACACCTCATCGAAAGGTTTAAGGAAAACTCTCGGGTATCCTATTTGCAGGAACTTGTATACGTTTGTAGGCATGAAGACACTAACCATGACTGAAAATTTATTACTAAACACTTCCCTTTATATGCACTACGAAAACACACTAATTATTTAACAACATCTTGGTTACATATAATTTACAGCCAAAAGTGTTGCTTAGTCTTCGCATTCCCACATTCCACAAGGTGATATTTTAATTTGGCTACTTCATTTCATTTGCGTTATGTGTTGCTTATTATTGCATGTTTCTTTCCAAACTGTAAGACTGTTGTAGAACTGTCTACTTAATTTATATTTTATTTGTGTAAGTCCTTATTCCTTGGTTATTTCTTCACTGATATTTTTAAAACATAGATTATTTTAATTACATGGCAGTTCACTGTCAGGTCGCATATTGAAAACTGAGCAACCATAATACTCATACCACAATGCTCGTTCTTTATAGGTATTTCCTGTGAAACTTTGTGAAAAGTTCCAGTGCTCATCTCCATTGCACATTTGTAGTTGGAAGAACATATTGTCTTTAGACTTAAACCACACTCGCTTGTATCTGGACACCACACTCTCATACACCTGTTATGGGTTGAATGTCTCGATTTTTCAAAGTCTTACGCGCATATGAACCTGTAAGAAACCATTATTCTAAATTATTATATTTACACGTTAGTTGGATGCTGATACAAATACTCTCTTAAAGCTCACTTTTGCATTTTGAACAAATCTTTTATGCTACAGTGATTAGTATTATAGCATTTAACTATTGAATTGTGCTTAGACATTCGTGATATCTTCTAATGTTTACAACTTCTGCATTACTCTAATTTTTTAAGATTTCTTCAGCATTTTTCCAATTATGTATAGGGGATAATTTTTGTGGAGTGCATTGTTCACGTATTGAAAACTGTCTTCATAAGCTATAACACCGGAGTCCGATTTTAAATCATGTACATCATAAGTCTGATGCCGAAACATCATTTTCACTTCCGGATTCAAAGCAGACAATGACTCGGTAGATTTTAAACTTAATACTTTAGTCTCATTATCGTCATTCGCATGTGATATAGCAAGTTCTTTAATAACAAAATGCTTGTCTTGATGATTTTCAAATCCTTGTGTGAAGCACATCATGATTACACGGTTTCTTTTTAACTAGTTTATGCGATAAAATTCAAGTTACATAATATCATACTATGTACAGAATACCTCTAAGCATTTTTACAATATCTCAGTGGTCGCCTCGGAATCCACTTTGTCAACCCTGGAGTTTGACAACACTACATCGGAGATAATCCTAGCTTCTATTAACTGTCGCAACCTTCGCGACATGCAATCCCTCCACAAATGTTGTTTGTTGTCATCATTAATGAAAGTAGTCATGCCATATGGGCAATCTTCACAAGGAACATAGAACCCAATATCCTCGTCTGCTCTTTAATGTTTTGGAAGGAATGGATATACTAAGTGTATTTCGTGGGATGCAACGGTGATAAGAAACTCTTTAGGTAGCACCCACAATTGAGAGTAGTCTAGACTCAAAAACATTTTTCGCCCGTCCGCAAGCTAAAATCACATTGAATGCTTCTATGCACTCCTGATCGCAGTTATCACAGCAGTGGCCCTCATGCATTGTACCTGTTGCAAGATGATGTTGGTACAGAGTGAAGTAATCCCTGTAGATTCTGATGGAGTGGATGCCTGCCGCAGCTCTCGGTGCTGGTGTGGAGGTCTGGCGTAACTCTTGGTGCTGGTGTGGATGCTTGCCACAGCTCTCTGTGTTGGTGGCGTCGTTCTCAGATCTGCTGCGGACGCCTTGGGTAACTTGTGTTGATGTATAGATCTATTGCAATGCACACACACAGTGTGACTTTGACCACTGTTGACTTTACATTGAGAAAATATCAATTTATTTCCTTCTCAAATAATAATCTAATCTAAAATGGCCACCGTTCTCCTTGTATTTTGCTTAAAATATGTTGTTTTCGAAAATTGGATCGAAACGTGGTATTTCATGAATATTATGTCGAAAAGTAGTATTTTTTAAATATAAAATAGCTTTATATTTGTCCGAGCCTATACACATTTCTGATAAATACGATTGCGTATCCGAAAATCTCGGGTGGAATCTTTATAAAATCATACTTTATTTTAACGTAGATGAAACTTTGTATTCTAAAATTTCGCCTTGTAGAAAAATCTACACGAGAAATGTATTTTCTTTGCTACACAAAATATTTGAAAGTTTGAATATGTACGTACGTTTTCCATCATATCAGTTAAAACCTTTGAATTATGTATTGTGGACATCTATTGTTATTGAATTGAATGATACGTGATTGAGTGTATTCATTTTACTACACAAATTATATTAAAAAGTCATGGAATCACATAAAATTTAGTAAAAAAATATAAAAATTTTGGTGATTTTTTGCATAATTATTTGTTTCTCGAATTAAATTTATGTGGGATTTTGTGTTTTTAAATGTTACATTACCTGGAAACGGGATATAATTTTATGGATAAAAATAATTTCTTGTAAACAGGTTATATTTTCTTGGAACTTTGTAGATTTAAGTCATTTCAGACTTAATTCTTAGTGCTGAGGAAATAATTGTTCAGTGCGATTATTGTTAATTTTATATTCGCTGGGAGCAAGCGTTCAAAGTCAGTTGCAACACTGCGGCTGCAGGATTTTTGTAATGGCCCTCGTGGCAAAGGATAGGGTCAACATTCTGGTAGCGTGCAGGCATGGACAAATAAGTGTGTGGAGAGGGGAAAAATGGGACCTTCCAACCCCACCCTCTCCGCTAACATGTACCTCAAGGAGGCGCTGTTAGTCTCTTATCAACCCTAGCTTTCTATGCATTGATACCTACTCCTACCCTTCGTAAAATATATTGCGATAGTTTAATAACTTTTTTTTAAGCGTGTTAATAAGAATAATCATTTCGGTTTTTATTAACTATCTCATCTCGGAAAAAGTTCGTGTGAACTACGTTTCGGAAATGTCAACTACAAGATTCACTAAGCATTCACTGCGATAGGTTTTCGACAGAAGTTAAATATGTATTCTCACGACAGGGAAACTTATTCGGACCTATAAACTCCATTAGTAGATACGTCGTTAGTGAGTTAATAATTTTATTCTTGGTATATGGTATCTTGTGCAGTTCCGTGTAAACATTAGATGTGTTCGTGCATCTATTATTTTTTAAATAATTCGTGCGATGTTTCATTGTACTAGTATTTGTACATGTGAATTTCCAAAGCTGGTCTCGTGAGAGTTAGGTGTAAGTTGAGTTAAAATTATTTTTAATATGTTTCTCAATATAAACTGTGTTTGTGAGTTGAAGTGAATAAATTTAAATCTTGGAAATGGGGCAAGTTTATCTGTGCGATTCAGTGCTTGTTTGCACGGTGAATTTCTTTGTACGTAGTTAACATTTAATTCGTGTAATTTATTCTGTCATAAATTATAGGGGTATTGAAATAGTTTTTGGGAGTTCTTCATATTTCGTTTGCGAGATCTTTGGCATAACTTAAATTAGTAAGAAAACAGTTTTCGGATAGTAAACTGTTGTTTTGAATATGCAAGCAAGGATAAATAATTTTCATAACTCGTATGTGTTAATACTCCAGAAGGCATTGTTCTTGTGTTTAGGACTAGCGTGGTTTAATTCAAGACGTTAATTTGTGTAATTTATTATTTTGTCAAATATAGTGGTATGATAACATTTTGGCTTCATTGTAGGTATAATTCTATTCACTCGTTGCTTTTTTTCTTTATGACACCAAGATTGCTGGGACGGTCATTCACGTGTAAATATACTTTGTTGTCTGTAATTCATTTGTAATTATATATTTTCTCTTTGAGATTCCTTAGTATTTGATTCGTGTAATTTATCTTGTCTTAAATTATATATTCGCAAGGAAAAAGTGCTTCATATTTTTTAAACGTTCGTGTACATAAAATAAATTTGTTCGTTGTTTCATTCGTTTAGTACATGCATCATAAACAGGCTAAATCATTTTTTATTCATTTGTGAAGTGTTTAAATATTAATTTTTTAACTCGTTTCATTTTGTGCTAGTTGAGGAGTCTCTGTTATTTGTCATAAATTTGATTCCTAGCATACAGGATAGGTTATTAAACTACCATTGTGGATCTCAGCGTATTATTCAATAAAATACACATTTCGGAACTCTGCCATAACCTTAGCCTATAATCAGGTGCCGGCCGAAGCTGACGTGTCTAATCCCTCATTTAATACAGTAAGAATAGTCATTCGTTACCTCTATTGTTTGTCATAAATTATATTCCTAGCTTAAGGACAGTTAGTAAAAACGTTGTTGTGCATTTCAGCCTATTATTTGCATATAATTCATTTTCAACAAAATACACGGTATTTCCGCCATAACCTCAGTCGATATTTAGACACCGGCCGAAGCAGAAGTGTCTTGTGCTGCTCTCTCTCTCTCTCTCTCTCTCTCTCTCTCTCTCTCTCTCTCTCTCTTTCTCTCTCTTTCTCTCTTTCTCTCTCTCTCTCTCTTTCTCTCTCTCTCTCTTTCTCTCTCTCTCTCTCTCTCTCTCTCACCCTCCCTTAGTCGCCTGCTAGACGGCATTCAAACTCCTCAATACCACAATACCATACAAAACTTTATATAGACCACTTCCCCACCACATCACACCTCAATACAACGCTAGAGGTCCAAGGGTGAGGACTTACTATGCCGCTCCCCCCCCCCCACAAAAGGCACTTAGTACACTCTTGCACCAAATTATATACTTGTCAATTCACCAAAATTCAAAAATAAAATAAAAAATTTTAATAAATTAATTCGATTAAATTAATAGCATCTATCAATCAAATTCTATCGGATTAAGTTTTGCGGACTAACGAAAAAAATTGATCGTATTAATTACGGATTAATTACCGGATTAATCCGATCTATCAATTTGAAATCAAATTGATAATCCGATTAATCGAAAGTGGAGTGAATCCGGCACGGCCTTACTTCTCTCACTGGCTCCCAATATGGTGGATGGGTGACGTCTACCAAGCTGGTGGTTGTCTACCAAGATGAGGGTCACCTACCAATATGGCCGTCACTTACCAATGTACTGGAATGGGTATGGTTGAAGTGTAACCTCTCGAAATTTAAGTTTTTTAAAATGTTTATTTTTGTAATTCTTTAATAATTTTAAATTATTAATTTGAATAATTTTTTATAATTTTTAATAATTATTTCTTTGGTATTTTTTGGAATTATTTATATATTTTTTGGATTATTTTCGATATTTGAGCTTAAAGGTCAAATGTCATAGGCGCTGCTTTTCTGGCTCGGAGTAACTGATCCCTGGCTCGGATTCGCTGATCGCGGTCGCCTGCTCTGAGAAAAATGAGAAATTTCTGGGGGTTCCTTTTTTTTTCCAAATAGGAAAAAAGGGAAATCTTTAGGGAAAAGGGACCTTTAAGGGAAAGTCAGTTGATTTTGAGGGAAAAAGGGAAAATTTTGAGGGGAAAAGGGAGAGGAGGTAGCGGTCGAGTGACGTCACAACATGGCGACCCCATGAATCCAAATTCGACGCCCGACGCTCGTGCCTCAGACTTCCCCAAATCATAATACTGGTAATATATTTCCCTAGCTTTTCATCAAGGCATTTTCTAATATGGCGTCCTCCACCTTTATCCGTGTTTAGACCACCTTCTTTAGTTTTTCTTCTTCAGAGTAGTTGTCAAGAGTTTTCTCTCATCAAATAACCAGATGTAATTTGCTATCCTTTGTTAAGAAGTAGAGAATGGTGTTTGTTCGTAGCGAATAATTATTCACTGGTATCTTTCTTATAACAGGAAGGAGGATCATAGCCGGAATCATAATTAAAATAGTTATCTGACAGCCAGTCTGATGATCCATTATACATCCTTTAATGTACATCTAAGCTATCTTTATTTGTCTCTTTCCATTGGGAAGAAGTAATTTCAGTTTTTGCATTTTAACATATTTAATGGAAGAACGTCATCTGGGGATGAATGAATTTCATTTTCCCTTAACGCTATTTACATACAGCTCTATTTCGTCACTCTATGTTGGTTTCCATTAGCATACACTTTTTTTCATTTTCTCTCTGACTACTTAAGAGAATGCTGTCTTTTACGGAACCAGGATAAACTCATTCGTCGAAACAACTGTGCACTATATATACATACACACACTCAGTTCACCGAAACACACAATACATGACATAATTATTTATATGCTTGAACATAATACAAGTCAACATAGTTTGACAAGAGAGGTGTTAACACAAAATCTCTCACACACGCCTCTTCGCTTAATCTCAAACTAGCACAGTGTGTTCCCTAAACCCATCGCGCGATTTCAGTACGGAATAACTCAGGGCAGCTGGCGATGCGCTTTGTGTCACATCATACACGACCTTCCGACGAGTGAATATCGAGCGTACATGTCTACCCATTTCGGAATTGTGGCGCTTGCACTTGTTGGTCGTATGAGCGACGGGTTGTCTCGTCATTTGTAAGAATCATTCAGAGACCACATCGCTACAGTTAGTTCGCGGTTTCTTCACACTTTTCGAATCGAATTTTTGAAAAATTATGCTATGTACGACGTGCTTGGCTGTTTATTAAATATGCTACGTATCACAAGCGTTTTATACTTGTCTTGAAGGTAAAATACCTTATTTATTATTAAACTGAAATTTTACTTATACCATTTTGTCTATAATTTTATTTAATATATAATTAATAAGACAGGGATAGAACAAGTGTATTGGTAATGCCTAGTATAGGCTATTCACTGTAAGATGAGCACTTTTCAAAGCCTTGCTTAAGATCTACTTGTATACACGTTATGCGTTCTTCCGCCTAATGTAAATTTAACATTGCCATGGGCCTCATCACTTTTCTCATGCGTCAGTCAAGTGAAACTATGATGATATTAGAAAAGTAAATATTGTGACAATCTGTTCTCATTTTTACACTTCGATGGACAAATAAAAAAAAAAACAAAAAGCGAGAAATATAATGTAAGTTATCACAAATGGTTACCTAACACTTTTAATTCGACGTTAATATATGTAACTCTTTTCCCTTCCATCGTTGCCAACTTTACTGGACGCATGTCACTTACTGCGCCCGTTAAAATATATGCAGGTAGGGTCAGAGACTTTTTCCTAAGGTCGATTAAAAAAATAGTCTTTAGTAGCAGGCACTTTAGTGAACGGGACAGGAAGTAGCGCCTGCAGGTATAAGCTTGTTCACGGTAAAGTGAGCACTTTTGCGGTCCTAGTTACTTTTTTTCCCTTTCACCCATTTTTTCTCCACTTATCACCTATTTACATACATATTGCCATATAAGTAATAAACACAGTATACATATTCCACCACACTAGGAACTTAACGTCTATGGCTAAAGTAAAATATGTTAATTGACTATTATTCCAAATGAGAGGGCTTTGAAAAGTGCTCACTTGACCGCGAATAGCGTATAGACGACATGGCAGTGAGTGGCGAGGGCGTGTTGGCAGGTTTCGTGGATCCGGCACCGCGACATCCACCTGCTGACGGTGGGCCGCAACACCTACACGAGCGACCAGCGCTTCCAGACCATCCACTCGCCGCAGACGGAGGACTGGGCGCTGCAGGTGCGCTACCCGCAGCACAGGGACACAGGCGTGTACGAGTGCCAGGTCTCCACCACGCCACCCATCGGCATCTCCATGCACCTCTCCGTAGTAGGTGAGTACACCAGCAACCCCCCAGCCACGCTCTCAAACTGCTTTACTATGTGTTTGTCCAAAGAAATTTGGACGTTAGTAAAATGTCACTGCCCTTGGCTGCATATACAATGGCATATTCCCCGCTGGAATCCGAAGAATGAACTGGCCAGCTTATTCAGCTGCCATGAGCTCCATAGAGAATGTGTGATCCTTCCTCAAACGAGCGATTTCAAACCGTGCACAACCAGACCTTTAAAACAGCCGCAATTGGAAATGGGACAATTTGCCTCATGAAATGCGTAATGATCATGTTTCTTTTGCATGTCTCGTCGTATACAAGCGTGCTTCAGTAATCGTGGAGGTGTTACACGTTATAAATGCCTGTCAATGCATCTAAGAAACCTTATTTTTGATATTGAAAAAGTTTAGATACCTTCTCTTACGTTGTTTTTCAATTTGTTCCTTTTGTTTGTTTCATACTGCAATTGTTTGATTCATATACTTACGTTTGTTATAGTCTGAGGTAATTTTCTTCTATAAGTTGTCCTAATTGCCTTCCCTCCCTTCACTAATGGTAGTCAGTTACCTCCCTCCCCCCCCCCAAACTTTTAACAATGAGAACATGTGCATTCAGAATAGTATCTAAATAATGAGGCGAAGAGAAGTTTGAAAGTGACATGTCCTTTGGAAATTACCGTTGTTTTAAAAGCATTCAATTAGTTGGTGTGCGTGCCCCTTTCTCTAAGTGCGTATATTTAAATTTTAACTGTATTTGGGGTAGTTAAATCATTGAGTTATAGTTACATTCGCGTCGTACCAATCATCACCGTGGCCGAGATTACAAAGACGCTACTTCTAGACAGTAAGGCTACTGGCTGCGGAAGAACAATGCATCTTCTGTATGTGTGTATCGAGTGTAAACGAGTTCAGAACTGTAAACTTCCTTGACGTAGCTGCTGCCGTAAAGTGTGCGGGCGCAATGAGACGTATTTTCCTTTGTGAGAAGATAAAATTGGAATTAACGAAATCAAACAAATCTTTAATTGTAAAGGCTGTTCACGATAAATAGAGCACTTTTGAAATTGACCTTAGAATAAAGTCACTGCCCCTACCTGCGTATATTTTGTCAAGGGTGCCCTGAGTGACGTACGCCCAGTAAAGTTGGTAACGATGGATGGAAAGTAGTTCCGTATCTTAACGTCGAATAAAAATTGTTACGCAACCATTTCTGAAAACTTAAATTATTTCTTTCACTTTCTGTATTTCTGAATGCATCGAAATGTACAAATGAGCACATTTCTTAAATCTTTACTTTTTATAATAATTTCATAGTTTGACTTGACCGACGCATAAATAAAGTGATGAGGCCCACTACAATGTTAATTTTACATGAAACGGAAGAATACACAACAAGCGTACAAGTATATATTAAGCAGGACTTTTAAAAGTGCTCATTTTACCGTGAACAGCATACACCAAACAATTATTACACGCAGGGGCGAACAGTCCATAGGCCAGGTGAAGTTCCTGCTGCGTCTTGAAAGGAGGTGGCTGGATAAAGGCTGCTCATGTATCTTCCTCGTGCACCTATAAAAAACACTGACATGTAACATTCAGCTGGTGTTTGTATCAGCTGGCTCATATTCCCACTGCATACTCATTAAATAAATATCAAATATGGTGAATATTGTATAAATAGCACTATAAACACATGCACGTTAACTTCAGCAAAATATATTGGTTTGTGAATGTTGATTGATGTGCACGATTCTTTTTTTCTGTTTGGACGCAATTTAACGCCTTTAACTATGGCCAACGCTTCCAAGGACATAAGAAAATATGTTTGATTTAAGTCATCAACAGTACAGCAGAAGAATTATAAATGCTATTCCCGGTTATAAAAACGACGACGATAAGTTTCGAACGTTCACCTTTAGAAAGTTTTACATCTGAAACTTTTAGATAATACAGTGTTTTTACTCCTTCGTGCAGAAGAAAACGTGCCTTAAACAACCCGTTTAATGATACAATAATTTCGTTTAACAACATGTATGAGTAGAATTATATGGTGTAGAAACCTTGCGAATTAATATTTTAATGCGAGACTACGCAGAAGAAAATCGCGGGCATTGCTATTGCATTACGAATGCCGCAGCGAAAACAATTGTTGCCATGAAACTAAATGGCTAACTAGAATAGATACAAGTTGTAACTGCATACTTCCACAGTAATATCTGTCACTCGATGCAAGTTTCGTGAAAATTAGTCAAGCCGCGCAGTTTACCTAAAACACATAACACTTGCTTTTACTAAGCTTTTACTCTGCTTACGAAAAAAAAAAAAAAAACTTTTCACCTATAGAATTTCAATGTGTACACATATATGAATATAACATCACCACGATAGTAAACCCACTATACTTAGCCGATTAAAATTCTTTTCATGAAACTGCATCCTCGCATTTAATGCAGAATCTAATTTTACCCCAAATTACTTACCTTTAAGGATAGTCGTAGAAATTAGTACTTACTGTTTGATACATGGACTCCTATAAATTAAACCGCTAGGAAAAATTCTATAATACTGTTTTATTCTATTATCACTATCAGAGAATGTTTCACGTGCTGTATAAAATATTTTAGTGCCGTTATTGTTTCAAAACGAGTGACATGTTTCCAAGGTATTAACTATTCGATCTAAGTTGGGTATCGCCTAAATACTAAACAACGCCTACGCATTTATTTAAGCTTTCATAATTGTAGTAAATTTCGCAAATAAAACAAAACACACACATATGAGGATTCTTCAATTATATTTCAGGTTTAACATTTATACCGATTTCAATTGCATGAACCAGCACTTTTTCCAGGTCGACATATTACGTGAAATTCCAAACATTTCTGGGACAATAAACTACGTCGAAATACATCAGAAGCCCGCCAACAAACAATGCCGCTTCATGCTTCACTCAGAATAAGTACGAAAATATTTTACTTTTTACGTGAACGAATACATTATTTCAGATGATACAAACAAACATTTTAAATCACGTTAGTCGCAAACCGCTGTTTTGTTGACACACGAGTGTGGACCGGGAAAATAATACCAAAACAAAACAATGAACTATACAACTTGAACGTAGCATCAGCCTGGCGAACACACACACACAAGCACGCACATACGCACGCACGCGCGCGCGCGCGCACACACTCACACAGACAGTGTGTGTGTGTCTCTCTCTCTCTACTCTCTCTATCTCTCCATCCCTCCCTCCCTCTCTCCCTCTCTCCCTCCTCTCTCCCTCCCTCTCTCCCTCCTCTCCTCCTCCTCCCTCCTCCCTCCCTCTCTCTCTCTCTCTCTCTCCTCTCTCTCTCTCTCTCCTCTCCTCTCTCCTCTCTCTCTCCTCTCTCTCTCTCTCTCTACTCTCTCTCTCTACTCTCTCTCTCTCTCCTCTCTCTCTCTCTCTCTCCTCCCTCTCTCTCCCCTCTCTCTCTCTCTCTCTCTCTCTCTCTCTCTCTCTCTCTCTCTCTCCTCTCTCTCTCTCTCTCTCCTCTCTCTCTCTCTCTCTCTCTCCCCCAGTTGTACAGCATTAGGGGAGAGTGGGTGGTGGTTCATTATCATTCCCGCTGCACTACTCTTGAGTCATTTACCGACACTGGTTACACGTTTGCGACAAACACATACAGATAACAAAATAATTCCGTTCTAGCAACTTCATATCTAATTGTCCCTATAAAAACAAATGACATGATTAAGACTGTCCAGTTTTTTTTTTGTTCATTCAGAATTTATTTCGCACAGCTGATTCTTACCAGTGTCACGTCACGTTTTCGCACAATAAATAAATGCTGAAGATATGTTAAGATTTAAAAATCGTTTCATATTCAAAGAGTTAAAATTTACACTGGCTGTTTACAATCCCAATTTAGAACATGAAGACATTCACTTAGAGACATACAGATTATTCTTTTCATTTCAGAATGAACAGTAAACGTTTCAAACAAAAGTTTCTGTATGTTGAAATCGCCTAGAAAAAATATCAAAAACTCGTATGATAAGAAAAGTAATAAGAGAGCGTGATGTGAAGTGAAATGTAAAATTTTATTGTATCCTACCATATAAAATCAGTTAAATTTTTATATTTTTTAATGTAACCATAAATTTTAAGCAAATTTCATATCACTGAGATCAAATACGATATTCTTTTTGACGCTACGGTCCCGGTTATTTTAATTACAAACATTCTGTTATTCATAGACAAATGTAGCTCTGTTGTTCTCATAGCACATAAACGCATTACTAACAACGCTTTTATATAAAGCAATACCGCACGTCATTACAGTACACAATTATCTCGCCAAAGCGGTATGATACTGACCAGACAGAAAAATGTTATTTTATTTCATTATATTGGCATATAATGATACATGCCCTCATTTTAGTTTAGATATATGTAACAAAATCCTACCTTCTTATTTTAAAAATATAAACCACGAGTATAAGACGAGTTTAGAGTAAGCAAGCATTCTAACAGTACTATTCTCTTCCAGGGCACAAATAAATAATGTGTTTAGTTTTTCTTTAATATGGTGTTTCGATAGTCGAAATTTCGTGAACACGTTCAGGAAATGCCGTCTTCTTATCAAATTAATTTGGGGGAGAAGAGTAACTTTGTTTCAACTTTTCCTGTTTTATCTTTTTTATTATATTGAAGGTTTTGATTTTTATAAAGGCCAAAGTTGAAGATAAAACATATACCTATGTAACCTCTATCCCTAATTATCCGAGATTTCATCACGAAGGGAATACAACTTCAGCTAAAAGAGTTACTTGTCAAACATGGCGACTGTAGTTGATACAATTGCAGTTTTCATAAATATGCTTTTAAAAGTGCTAAATGTTCAAAAAATGTCCTCATTTCTATATGCGATAACACTGTCGAGAAAGAGAGAAAAATTTTACTGTCGCTATATTGCTATTTTTTTTTATAATTTAAAGTACATTATCAAAAACCGTTTTATAGTGTTCTGCAGAGAAATTAAAATATTTTACACACAACTTGAGCGAAAGTGCACGGCTACCTTATATTTACCAACACACACTTCAGAAAATCTGGAGACAAAAGAAAATTACTTATCAAATTGATGGCATTGAAACTAAACTCTATACTTTAACGCGGCGCAGTAAAGTTCAGACGTCAGAGGCCCACCTTCGTTCATTTATTTAGCTATTGCCACATTTATGAGCAAGGGGATGGGCAGGCGTTCAACTAATAGATATCCGTTTATTCACAGCATCGTGACGGTTCCCAGTACCACAACAACTTACCTCGCAACCTCCTCCTACCTACCACTAGGATTATCCAGGAAGAGAACGGGAATGGGGAGTATTAATCACCCAAAAACTTTCAAAAGCATAGTAATTTGACAGTTACTTTACCTTGCTGGCCAGATTGGGTGGGTGCATACACAAAATGTTATAACAACTATTTAGTTTTGTTCTATTAATTTTGGCCACATATTCTTTTTTCCCACTTGGAATTTCCTTTTTCAATGTACAATATATATATATATAGTCCCTATATGTCCCTAAGGTCATTAGACACCAAAAAAGTGCTCCAACCGCAATTGAAAATTATTCACCTTTTCCATACACAGTCACGAATTCACACCAATTCACAAAACTCAGCCAAGGGTATTGCCATTACCGGTCATACTCTTGAATTTTCCCGACGTTCCAGACCACCAACGACTTTCATAAATCTAAGTCCCCAATTCTTTCTTCTCAGTATAAAATCCCACATTCACCAATTCTGACTCTAAGTTCCACTCTGGGCACCCCGAAGTTAGTCCCTCACTCAATCATCCTGAGTTTGAGTTCAAATCTGGGCGTCCAAAACCTAAGTCCTGCGATCCCTTCGTTCTGAAACTAAGTTCAACTCCGAGCGTCCAAAAAATCTAAGTGCGCTATTCTAGCAAGTGTAATGCAAAGTCCCAACTCACTTCCGCCAGAAACGAAGTTCTTTACTTAAGTCGGCCTAAATATATTATATGTCCAAACTCATCACTGCCAGAAACTAAGTTCCTCAATTCATTCTGAAGAATTATTCTAAGTCCCGACATACCATCGCCTGAGACTAAGTCCCGCACTATATTCTGCAGAAATATTGTAAGTCCCGACTCTAGACTGCCAGAAAATAAGTCCCTCACATCATTCTGCAGAGTTAAAGTCCCACCCCACCAGTGAGAAAATAACACAGATATCCAAATAGTACTTAATTGATGCAGCATTTTGCCGATGTTCGCGCAGTGCCGCCTCAGCTGCGAACCGAGTCCCGAACTCGGCAACGCTTTCCTGCCCAGCCTAGCCACCCAGGCACGCGGTGACGATCTCTCCGATCCCGTTTACTCCTAACCTACCCTCTTGCTAAGCATTAAGTGTACTTCCGAGGTAGGGATGGGTGATAAATGAGTCTCAGTGCTAAACCCCTTCCACCCACAAGGGAGGAAATTGCATGCTAGAGGGCATGCATCGCGGCATAGAGGCCATGGCTGCCTTTGTAGAGTGTACCTATAGCTTACGCTATATCTAAGAAGGGGTTGGGGGAAATTTGGCATATGCACAGCAAAAACCCCTTCCGATAGGAAAGAAGTTCAAAACTTATTCATGCATTATTGAAAATGCTGCGGGAAACAGCTGGTGTGTAGTCCATGCTCTTTAATGTGAAGTTGAAAATTTATCAGAGAGGGGGCGGGGCTTCTGGGGGCAGGCGTCCTTGAGGTTTAACTGCTGTCAATATTTCTGTGCAGGCGAACCAGCACAATATTTTCAGCAGCAGTTGAATGCAGGCTTCCCCCCCCCCCCTACACACACACACACTCTCCTGTTTCTCGTTGAGTGCGTCGGAAAACTCGGCAGCTCAGTCATTGCACCTACTTCATCTTCGCTCTTGCGTGCTGATATCAGGGTCTCCACGCCGTGAGTGAAGGGGGGAAGCAATCGCTCGGGGAGCCACCCCCTTCCAATCCTCCAAAATAATCCGTCGGTCTTGGGGACCTGCCAGTAATTGTGAAGAATCCGCTGGCTCAGGAGTGAAGGATGACATCAGGGTTGCTTCCAATGCACTCCATTCCATTTCTCACACATTTACAGTCAGCAGCCCGCAGTATCCAGCAGTAAGGTACGCTACACTTCGCCCTTGTGGCACCTAGAGATCTCCCTCCCCACTTAGATCGTTGGGTTGCTTCTTGCACGATGCGCTTTGTCATCTCGTACTGAGCTACCCAAGTTCCCGACGTCCAAGACGACAGCACTTTCGCACCAGCCAGTTGGTCCATGGGCTGGTATTGGAATATTCCCAGCCACCCCAGAGCTTGGTGATCCCCTATCCGCAACCTGGAGACGTGACGAGTTGCGGAATAGTCGCCGCACCTAAGCTGCCGGGGCCGCGGTGGCTGAGCGATTAACATGCTAGCCTTCCGCCAAGGCGAACAGATTCAATCCCCGGCCGGGTCACCAGATTTTCGCAAGTGGGAATCGTGCTGGACGATGCTGTTGGTCAGCGGGTTTCTCGGGGATATCCCGTTTCCTCCGCCCCTACATTCCGGCACCGCTCCATATTCACTTCAATCACCCTCATCTGCTCGCAATACCTCCCCCCCCCCCAGATCTCTTCACTCTTCCAAGCTGCCATAGTCCCGCAGCAGTACTCGCAGAAGCCCCTCTTCTT
Source organism: Dryococelus australis (assembly GCA_029891345.1). Lineage (NCBI taxonomy): Eukaryota > Metazoa > Arthropoda > Insecta > Phasmatodea > Phasmatidae > Dryococelus > Dryococelus australis. Next base: position 68,218,614 of record CM057002.1, on the reverse strand, counting down.
CGCTGGTTCCATTGGGTGAGCAGATCGTGTAGCGAGAGCAGCCGCGAGCACGATGCTCCTCCTACGACAGCTCGACTCGTTCCCCGATCCCCTAAATAACACCTCATATATACTGCTCCGCAGCACTCCGCCCGCTCCTACACACCCCCTCCTCATGAGATGTCAGGCCCGGCTTTAGAGCGCTCTATACTGACCACCGTTTTAATAAACAAAGTTGCAAGGACCAATCGCTCATAACTCAGGCTAGTAGCCCTTTCACACTTCATGCTGCAACCATCTACACAGTAATGCGCTGCGGGCAGACGCGATGACAGGAGTCGAGCGCTTACATCCGCAGGGGAGGAGACAAGGCACAAGATGGCAAAGTCACACAGTCACGCCATCGCACTTCAAAATACAAACTCAACCCAAATGGTGGAGCACACTCCATCACAGCATTGTAACGAAAATGAACATTTCCTTTGTTTGAGTTCCTATACTTTAATGCCGGGATATAATTTTGTGTTAAACAATATGCTTCATATAAAAGAAAGATCAATTTTAACATTATGGGGCACGTCTGTATAGATTCTTTAACTTTTATTTAAAAAGTGCTCTAACATTAATTCTGCGCGCCATTTAATGTTCGAGAAAGGCGGACCTCTTCGTTTATAAATGAAATACTTAGAAAAATAACTTTATCACCATAAATAATTTCTAAAATATGAAATTTGCAATCAATAACTTCTAAAGCTATGGAGTATAAGCTATTGGGTGAATAAAATGCCATGTATTCGAAGAGACCTATTCGTGTCAGCCAGGAGGAGAAATGTCCTATAGGTATATAACAAATGACACATTTTTTGAGGCGGTTAGGTCGCAAAACGGTAACATCTTTTACATGACCAGAACAATTAGGCTTTTTTAAGCCGTATTCTGAATAAAATGGTATACAGCCTATGTTTCTGACGTCACCCGAAAAACCATAATCCCTTCTTTTTTTTACTTTTTTGATAATTAGTCTTAAAAAACAACATTGCAGGTATACTCCCATAAATATTGATAAGTTGATATCCGTTACTTTGACAAACATATCTGTTGGAGTAGATAGATTTGCCACTGTCTTATTTCGCCATGAATGTACATCTACTTCTCGTGAATATGTTACATATCAAGAAAGACTATTTGTTTGCCAGATGTAATGACATTCCACCCTTACGAATTCAAATGAAACAATTATTTAATGTAAGTATGTACGTTACGAAAGAAACATCGAGGAAAATTTATTTCCAAACAATGTGAAATGATGCTGTTGGACGTGGGTAAATGTATGACGCTTATTGTATAATACTATCAGCATAGGTCGTACTTTAATAGGAAAGAGAGGGGTTTTATTTTGAACATAAATGCAGGAAACATCCTTATACTTAGTTTCAATTTAATCCGGTAGCAAAATACTTGGTTACTGCAATGCCTTTGCCGAAGACTGGAAAATGGCTTTTATAATTCTATGAAAATTCGAAATATTTAAGACGTTTCAAGTTTATCGGTTATCAAATTCGCACGAAGTTTAAGAGCGGCGTTTCTGTTGATTTGAGTAACTAATAAACAATTAAACAATTTTAAATAACGTGGTTAGAAAAGCATTTATTTTGCATGCAGTCTCATAATTTTATAACTTTTAATAAAGATTGATTTTTCTAAGCATTAACGTCAACTAGGTATTGATCACAATCGCAAGTGTGACTGGCGAAAGCATTTGAAAATTAAGACTTGTAGCTGCAAATAATTGGAGTCGCAGGCAACTCTCATATTATAATGTCACCATTTATTTAACTGCTACAATTTCTATTTTGTCTTTTCACGGTCATTTCAAACTTTTCTGAGGCCGCGGTAAAGTTATACTTCTAGGATATTCCCCTGTTTCACGCTAACGAAGTTTAACCAAGTCTGCAAAACTGCACCAAAGGGGCATGCACCGCATTCATGCGCCCTCAGTGTAATAGTAATTTGCACGGGAATTATTTTCCCCTGTTTTATTGGTATTGTTTATAAATTAAATATATTATAATTTTTAAATAAACTATAAGCAAATTTAAAATAAATCTAAAATTGTATCTTTATGTTGAGGGAAGGATAAAACTTAGTGATATATGGCATATTTCAGAAACAATCATACACATCATACACGGGGTGAGTTTCAAAGGTTTGATACAGACATTTCACGGTATAATTAGTACATTTGAAAGCCCTGCTTAAGATCTATTTGTATGCACGTTGTGTAATCTTATGCTTTTTGTAAAATTAACATTGCCATGGGCCTCATCACTTTATTAATGCATCGGTCAAATGAAATTGTGGAATTATTAGAAAAGGAAATATGTTTCAAATCTGCTCATTTATACACTTTGATGGGGGGAAAAAAAAACACAAAGCGAAATAAATAATTTGAGTCTTCAAAATTGGTTACCTAACACTCGTTATTCGACGTAGTTATGAGGAACTACTTACTCTCCATCGCGAGCGTCTTTACTGGATACATGCCACTCACGCCGCCCGTTGAAACATATGCAGGTAGGAGCAGTGATTATTTTGTGTGGTTCATTTCAAAAGTGCTCACTTTATAGTGAACAGCCTTTAAAAAAAAGTATGAAGTATCTGTGAATAGACTATAAAGGTCAGTGTGAAGTTCAGTGAAGACTGGTTCAACAAATCTGTCTCGAGATGGGGCTGTGGTATATATCGAGCAGAAACCTGTATAGAGATGGGGAAGTGTTTTTATTTGATTGACGTGTGAACGTTTAGAGGTGCGCGCGTGTGAATGTTTTCAGAGCCGGTGACGGAGATAATCGGCGAGCCGGACATGTACATCTACAAAGGCAGCACCATCAACCTGACGTGCATCGTCAAGCACAGTCCAGAGCCGCCGCTCGCCATATTCTGGACACACAACCTGGAGGTGAGTGGACAGCGCGCACTAACTCAGTAGACAGCGAGGGCCCCGGCCACACTTCACCACCACATTACACCCACTTATGCCCGGTTGCACCAACATCTTCCTCGATCCGAGATCGAATGATCCTAGTCCGGAACCAGGATCCAGTTTCATTTTGGTTTCAATGTGAAAGTGTTGCACCAACGCAATTTCATGTTTCTGGATCTCCGATTCGTCGATCTCGGTTCCAAAGTGAGAGATCGAAATCAAGTATGAGACAAATTTTGCTATTGGTTCGTAATATATGACGTCATGGAACTAGGCGTATTTTTCACTGTAGATAAAACATCGCACATATATTTCTATCTGTTTAACGTGTGTTATTGCATGAATTTTATTGAATAATATTCAAGTGCGTATAATGTTGTTTTAATTTCCCAAGAAAACAATCGAACGTAGTTCTATCTGTTAGCGTATTTTCAAACTAAATTTGTCAACTATGGCTGCTGATCTCGGATCGAGATTTCGAACCGCCGAAAATGGCGGTTTGAAATAAACTTCATCTCGATCTCCAGTACACCTCTGAATTCGAATGGAGCAACAGTTTTCTGTGTCGATCTTAGCTTCCATCTCGGTTCTAATTTCGAACCACGATGGTGAAACCGGGCATGAGAGGTAGCTGCTTATTCAAGGTCAAGAAGCGAGGGCGCCATACAGGCGATACTAACACGCACGCCTAGCGTCTCATCTCTCCTACGCGCAAGGCGTGCAGTGTTTCCGTCGTAACGCTGTACGGTGTAAATTAGATCTGTAACAGTGGAATTTTATTACACGCGATGAAAGTACACACATCAAACTACATGAGCGTATTCGTACTATTTTCTTACCGCTTAAGGAAAATGCATAGAAAACTTTAAATATACGTTAATAGACCACTTTCACGAATTTTTTCTCCACTAATACACGCAATATTATAAAAGAAAAATCAAAGGATATAGGCAATATTTTTTTATCCTTTCTGGCAAAAAGTACTATGTCCATAACTTTTATTTACCGAGACACGCGTTTACGCGCAAACGACGATTTCACATAAAACGTTTCAGTACATAGTCCTCTTAAGGTGAATCTCTTGTGGAAAATGTTAACGCCTAGTGTTTACTTCTGGTTATGAGAAAGCATTGCGACGGCCTTACACTCCAATGCGAGGAGCGTAATTGTATAGGTCTGATAATTAGAACTTGTTGTACGTAAGAAACATGCGAGCACGTTTACTGGGCTTTAAGAGGTTCTGGTAATAATAGTCTGGTCCCTCGACCAGACTCTTGTTACACTCTCAATCTCGGCTATGTTAACTCTCAGCGAATTATACCTATAAATACCTGGGGAGCGAGCTTGATGTCGTCAAATAATAATTCTAATAATTTACAAAACTACTCGTTTAATCTCAGCTCGAATAAAAATATATTAGAGAATACTATAAGAATAAAACGTAGCAAGTTCCTTGAGCGGAGTCCTCAAAATGTTTCCGCAAGCAAAAATGACAATATATTGCAGCAGAGATACTACCTTTCAGTCAATTAGTTTATACCCCTAGATCACAGGGCGGGGCTTTCCCTAACTGAAGCGATGTGCACTGGGAAACGAGATTCACCTACCACTGAATAAGTTGTCGACCACGCACGAAGCTGCTCCGTGGTGGGACGATCCTGATGTCCTCGCAGCTGACTGGCTGACGTCCTCCGTTGTCCGGTGTCTCCTGGTCGCCGAATTGCAGACATCTTGCCCTGGAGTCCGTCACATCAGAGTAGCAGATATATATATATATATAGATATATATATATATTGACTGACTGACTGGCCTATAGGCGGACAGCAGATGGCTGCCCCCAATCCCCGAGCGCAACGGCAAACAGCTGATCACAGTGCATAAACAAACAAAGGGATGAGCAGCATGGTTCACAAAAACCGATAACGTAACCATTTTGTTAACAAAAGGTGCCATTTGCAACATGGCCTAAGAGCAATCGTTACTGTTCCCACAGGTCATCCAGAGAGTGTCAGATAAAACTTAATGCAACGAGATAGTAATGCAAAGCACGACCTGTAATCGAAAAAGTAAGACGAATTTTATAAGTCACATTACAGAATAGGAAGAGACATTGCTTTCTAGCACCTGTTATCAATAAACCAATATAGTGACAACATTTTTATCACTTAATAAAGTTTCAAAATTTATCTCATATAATAGCATCTGTACAAACATAAAAGTTTAATATATGTATTCAAATATACATACTCTTGAAATTCAAAGTAAACTGACGTAGAAACCATGTCAAAATAACTCAGTTACATAATAACACTTTTATATTAACTTTTGAAAATATTCCTGCTAGAACGGTATACATAGTCAGGTATAAACGAACTGAAATTACTTAACAATTGCAATACAATAGAATTATGATATTTTTTTCATTGTAACTTCTTCTGGAAATAAAACGAGTTCATGAATGATAAATAAGACTGTTTTTTTTTACATGTGAAAGAACAAACATCGGCGAAAATATAAACTTATTTGTATTACAGAAAATTTCTCGTAGTGTTTATATTAATGCATGCATATTATACCAGTCATTACAACCATCGCAGTGTTAAATGTTACGTGATATTATGAAGTTGTACCTTTCATGTCACTTCATACATGTGTGGGTAGGAGCGTAGTTGATTACTAAGCCATGGATGCTGTTCATCTTATGGGATGATTCATGATACAAGATGGTAGAGCACTGAGTGGATGAATAATTATATACATAGAATTTGAATTTATACCGAGGATTTATTGTAACAACTTGATATTACACTATATGGTATATTGGAAGTTCGGGGGAGCAATGTTATTATAATTACGCTAACCTAATGAGAGCCGATAGTTACTGGGTTTATCCCACATTGCAATGTGTCCGGAGACTGTTGTATAAAGCCCCTGTCACAGTGTCAAAATTTTCTGTCAAACAGTGTCCGATTAGTTTGGTCGAATAAAGTTGGAAAGTTATGACGTCATCGAAACGTCATAAACGCCGCCATATTTGTCTGAAAAAGTTGGATGGCTTCAGTTCACTTCAAAGATTTGAAGATTGGACCGGTTCTAAAATTTCTTTGATGTTTGATATTCTTAGCCAATCAGAATCGTGCACGACAAAAATTGACGTCAAGAAACTTTATAATATCGAAGAATTGTTGGAAATGAAGTAGGTTATGAAAATAAATGATTTATGCAGAAGCTGTCTGGGCATGAATTTCTTCCTGTAATGGACTGCTTGAAAAAACAAAAGTAATATTTCAATATGAATGTAATTTGTAAATAACAAATAAAATTATATTCTCACAATAAAAAAATTTGAGAGTGTGACACATTTTCAATCACATTCAAGATTGTTAGATAAAAGTTGTCGGAAGGAAAATTTGGATGTCCGTATTTTGTCCTCAGATTTTGTTGTCAAATATTGTTGAAGGTGAAGATTTGCCATTGTGACAGGGGCTTTACCGCGGTTACGGCGGACTGCACAGCAAGTTTCTGGAGTACTCGATGCCGGCTGGAGTCGCAAGGAGAAAGACTCCGCCTGCCACTCAGTAATCCCAGATATCCACGTCGCATGTTGCAATCCGCCCTTATTCTTCAGCCGGTAATGCTGTTCACAGTTAAATGAGCACTTTAGAAAGTCCTGCTAAAGATCTACTTGTATGCACGTTGTGTATTCTTCCACCTTAGGTAAAATTAGCATTGCCATGGTCCTCATCATTTTAATTACGCATCGGTCAATTGAAACAGTGAAATTGTTAGAAAAGTGAACATTTTATAAATCTGCTAATTTCTAAACACTGATGCGATAAAAAAATAAGCATAAAGTGAAATATGTAATTCGAATTACCACAAATGATTACCTAATACCTTCAATTCGACGTTAACATGTGGAATTACTTTCTATCCATCGTTACCAACTTTACCGCGAGCATGTCACTCAGTGCGCCCGTTAAAATATGCAGAGGCAGGGGCAGTGAAATTTTTCTATGGTTGATTTCAAAAGTGCTCACTTTATTGTGAACAGCCTTTACCAGAGTTTGGCAATGCACTCCCCGTTTGCAGCAACCGCCTTCCTGGTTTCTACTTGAGTAAGAGGGCGTGTTCAGGTGACGATGTTATCAAAGGCGTGTCCACGCCAACGGAACAATGTGGCGGAACGTCTCCCAGTCATTAGAAAGAAGAAAAGTGCTGAATTTATGACGAAACCGGTGTACATAAACTGAATTACTTATTTAGTTGTCTTTGACGGTAAGTAACTGCGATTATTAGCGGGCTGGTATAAAATCCCTTGACGGAATATATCTGAGCAGTAAGATAGCCAAACAATAATGTATTAAATAGTATTCTTCAGTATTCTCTGGTTTTGGGTTTCCATAATTTAATAAAAATGGCAACAAACTATATAATATAATGGCCGAGTCTCCTTATAAATGCTTCTGAAACACATTTATCGTGGAACAAATGTAACGTCACATAAACTGTCGGTGTTCTGTTTTCTTTCATATATTAAGCCAACCAAAAATATTAGCAAACATTAATAGAGGCCAGTCAAGAAATAAAAATCACTTGTTTCGTTATGTTTTTGGAAGTCGCAGTGCACTCGCAATTAATTCTGATATTCCAAAATGAATACTAAACAAGAGGTTAGTGATACAACTAATGAGACAGCTTTACCGTGCATGGATACAAATAATTCTCAAAGAAGTTTTTAAAAGTTTAGATGGTAGGTACTACATTAGGAAAGAGCCAACCAAAAGAGGATTTCGGTAAGCATCATTAATGCTTCCAATGAATACTATTAGCGTACGAAAATGCGTTAGATTTTGTTGAATATGTTTAATAGATATAACTTACTAATATAATTTATTAATGTAAATGTTATTTAAAAATCCTGCCACACTTAAAACACGTAAATATTCATAACCTACCGTAGCACTAATTGCGTGTAAAATTTGGTGGGAATAGATTGATTTTCGTCAATATAATATGGCACTAAAACTTTTTTTTTCCCATGTGACGATGTTTAGAAATTGGCGGGCAAAACGTTAGTGTACTAGCACATGCGATGATTGTCATAAAACTGCCAGTATACAAGTTTAAGTTATAATCGGTTACATAGTTTCCTGGATATAGTATACTAAACTTAAAAATTTTATGTAGCCGCCATTCTGAAAATAAGTGTCTGCCTACTTAAAACATAATAAATAAAGTGAACTGCAAGAGTAAAACTTTTTCGCGAAATTTCGCAAGAAACGTTGGATTGTTTTCCAATTATGGCAAAAATTTTATATTATTACCTGTGAAACTATCTTATAAAATGGCGGCGAAATGAGGCTCTGTGTAAACACATTTGATGCTTGTAATACACACTGCAGCGTAAGAATCAAGTCGAAATCTATTCCGCATTTCCGTAAATACATTTTACTAAGCCAGAATGTTTATATGGCCACGATATTGAAAATGTGTGTTTGACCCACTCAAAACCTACCAATTTATATGGACTACCGTAATGCAGCATGTCTGACAATTTTAGTAGTATATGTTCGTTTTTTCTAGAGATATGACGTAAAAGTTTTATATTTTAAAGTGATAGTGCCTTAAAAAATGGCCGAAAAAAGATAATTTGTATGCATTAATTTGACAGTTGTAATATATAGACCTAGTGTTATTATATAAAGTTAAGTTGGAATTGATTTTTCAATGACAATATTCTAGGCTGTTCACTGTAAAATGAGCATTTTTAAAAGACCTTTTTAAGATCTACTTGTATGCACGTTGTGTATTCCTCCGCCTTATGTAAAATTAACATTGCAATGGGCCTCATCCCTTTATTCACGCGTTGGTCAAATGAAACTGTGAAACTATTAGGAAAGTAAATATTTTACAAATCTACTCATTTTTACACTTCTATGTATAAAGAAACAGAAAGCGAAAGAAATAATTTCATGTTAATCGCAAATGGTTTCCTAACACTATTTATTCCATTTTAAGATATGGATCTACTTCCCATCTATCGTTACCAACTTTACTGGGTGAAAGTCACTCAGTGCGCCCATTAGAACATACGCACGCAGGGGCAGTAACTTTTTTCTACGGTTCAATTTTTAAGTGCTCACTCTATCGTGAATATCATTTAGTAACCATTAATCATGGCAGACTAATAATGAAAGAATAAGTCATATAGTCCATTCGCGGTTTCTTCACACTTTTTTAATCAAACCATTGAAGAATCATCCCATGTATGACGTGTTCAGTTATTTCCTAAGTTTCGCATGTATCAGAAGCGTTTTATACCTCTTTTAACATGCAAGTATTAATTTTTCCATAAATTGACGTTTTACCTGTATTTCGTTTATAGATTATAATATTTGATTTATAATAAATATTAATCAAAACAGTGAGAAACATGCGTGTTCGTAGCGCCTAGTAAGAAATAGTTCGCAGGCAATATATAATTACAGCTGACTGCACACGAATTCGGTGCGTTGTTCTTTGGTGAATTTTCTAAACTTCGTCACGCTTAGTTTGCACGAAGCGGAGGAATATCCCGGAAGTAGAGCTTTAGCAGGGCTTCAGGAAAGTGTGAAGTTACCGCGAATAGATTAAAGAGAGAGGCGCATCCTAAAGCAGTCGGGAGTAATCCCGATGGAGTTGCGTGTTTTCAAGTTACTTAACTTAGGCTCTGGTCATCCCTCAGGGCTGAGGGAAAATAACCACTCTGGGATAGAGAGGCAACGGAATGCTGAGCGAAGAAACAGGAAAACTTACTTACCCCCGCCAATGTCCGCCACGTTTCTTACACATGGAAATCTGGCGTGACCCCGCTTGGAATGGAACCAGGACCGAACTTCGTTTATGTAGTATACTATGCTAAAAAGGCTATATGGCAGCCATTTTGAAAGTGTCTGATATACTAGCATCATCTGCCTCAGTACTTGTGACTTGCGGAAAGTATTAGACTCGGACAATTGTTTACCTAGACGTGACATAGAAAGATTATTTATTCATGTGATGCTATCTTACAAAATAATCGGTATACATGGCTATTTGTTGGTATAGGCTATTCACGGTAAAGTGAGCACTTTTGAAATCTCTCTCATTTCGAATAATAGTCAATAAATATATTTTATTTTAGCCTTATTATTATCTTCCGAGTACAGTAGAATATACGCACTGTGTTTATTACTTATAAGGCAATGTTAATTTAAACAGGTCGTTAAATAAGAAACTATAGCTGAAAGAAAAAAGTAACTAGGTTCTCAAAAGTGCTCACTTTACCGTGAACAGCATATATGTATAATGCTTCAACCACCCACTGTCGACAACTCGCGGCCCTAACACCGCCCAGGGCCCGACTGACGACCAATAAGAAATGAGGAAACAGGCCGAGGGGACTGGGATGAGGAGCATAGTTAAGACCAGGGGGGTGGGGCAATAAATATGGCTTACAGTGAGTGAGTGAAAAGATTTGGGTAGCTCTAACATCGAGGTCTTCAGAGCCGATGAGGGTGATTGCAGTAAATATGGAGCGGCTCCGGAATGAAGGGGCAGGGGAAACGGGAGATCCCCGATAAAACCCGCAGATTCCCACTTGCGAAAATCCGGTGACCCGGCCGGGGATTGAGCCCGGTTTGCCTTGATGGGAGGTCAGCGTGCTAGTAGCTCAGCCGCCGTGGCCTCCAATATGGCTTACAATATTCCTATTAAGTATTAACGATTGTGTGTGCAACAGCATTGGAGTAACATGCACAGAGACCTAACTTAAAAATTGGAATTAATTTTCTGACAATATATTCCTTCTTATAATAATTATTTTAATTATTGTAATAATATTCACTTCCTTTACAATTGTTATTATCTGTTTTGTTGGTATCTCCTGTTTTTTTAACTGGCTTGACCGTTAGGAATCGTTATTCCGTTTTGGCCTTACGTCACTGCTACTTCACATCATTTTTAATATTTTAGATCGTTATGAAGCAGCCTTTATTTAGGATGGTGCCTGACACTCAGATGAGAATCCAAGAGATAAGAGGAAATAATTTCCGAGCCCGCTACAAAAGGAATGGGCCGCTATATTTTGTATTTTGTTAAGAGTTATAAGTATGTTTTCTGTGAAACGCATGCACATTTTTATGTAAACTGTGTAAGCAATTGCAAAAAACTACATTTGCTTTGTCTTCCGATATATATATATTGAGCCGATATATATTGAACATAGTAAAGTGATACCTTAAATTACTGAGGTATACGTCTACAGGTTACGTAATTTTAGCTTAACTATCGAAAAAAAGAAAGAAAGGCTTATAAGGTCAACTACTGTCTGTGCATTTGTGTCTGTGTAACGAATCAATGTAATCAAAATTTTGAAGACCAAGGCATTAGAACTACACTGAAAAAAACTGTCATCAAATGTACACGAATACAATAAGTTGCTGATATAACTAATAATCCAAATTTACTCAACGCGGGTGCAATTAATTATTAATGGAGTTATTAAAAGCTTGGATGGTGAGTAGGCCTTAATGCCTAATTGACAACAATGCAATTAGAGATTGAACCAGAAACATACACAAAGGCAGTGAGGCAGTTACAAGTACGTACGTGCCTTACTAGTGACTCGAACCCAGACAATCTTGTACCATAAGCTAGTTTGTAACCAACAGCAGTACGAAACTAGGATTCGGCGCATTATCTTCAGATTTACTCCGTGTAATGTTTTGAATGGTAAGGTTTATTAATCTAAAATATTTACTGGGCTGTCATTTTGAAAATAAGTGCCAGAACCACTTAAAACACCAACTTTACATGACCTTCTCTAACGCCATTGGTATGTGAAATTTGGTGGTAATTAGTAAAATGGTTCCCGAAAAATGGCAAAATGTTCTATTTTGTCACCTGGTATTATTTCACCTAAAGGCCAAATATTAGGTTACGTGTACGAATAACTGATGCTTCTAATTTAAACTGTTGGCATACAGAATGTCGTAGAATTTTGTTGCCTTGTTGAAGATATATAAAATGCTAATATAAATGATTTTAATAACACCATTAAAAAAAAACCCACACAAAACTAGTTACATTACATGCCATACAGTAGTACTTCTTACGTGTAAAATTGAATGGGAATCGGTTGATTGGTCCCTGAGATATGGCATGAAACCTCAATTTTCTTCATGTAACGATCTTCACAAATTGCAAACTAAAGGTTGTGTTATCATATTTTATGATAGTTATAAACACTGCCAGCATATAAAGTTCAGTTGAAATTGTTCGGCACATGTAGTATTCTAGGCAAAAATGTTTACCTGGCGTTTATTTTGGAAATATATGACCTACGCCATTAAGTAACATAAATTTAGATAGACTCAATAGATTACCTTGTCGTGTGTATTTCGTGCGAATTATACAAGATGTATCAAAATTCGGCTGCAGGTCAAACAGGAAAGTTGGACCTGAGGAAAGAGTTTAATACAAATATTCCATATGTAACTCATGAGTATCTGTGTATTGTTTACAATTAATTGTAACATACGGGTTAATAATACTTTTTATTCCCAAGTGAGCTACAGTATCACAGAGATTAAATCGAAATAAGGGCAGCACCCGCGATTATTTCCATAACACAACTTGATGACTGCGACAGACTGCAGGTGTTGTGTCTACGGATCTTTGTTCCGTTTCACATTATACAGATGCTCAATATCCCAGCTTAAAATATTTCGCCAATAAGTGTATTAAACTGGTGTTTCGGGCCCAACTTTTAAGATATGTACCGCCCTTAGAATTTACTTTAGACCATGTGTCGTATGTTTTCACTTTTTGTTGGGCTAATTTAGATACATTCTGTAGAACTGTTTCCCGAACTAGGATATAAATGTCTAATTTTGCATGTTGTGTTATCTCCTAAAATTATGGAGAAAAGAGGTTATGAATTAGCTCATTTAATGCTTGTATAGACACTGCCAGTATACAAAGATAAATTATGATTGGTTACAGAGCTTCCTTGATATGGCACACTTAGCTAAAAATGTTTATATAGTTGCCTTTATGAAAATTAATGACTTGCCCGCTTCAAACTTATAAATTAAAATTGCCTACCATAGTACAACTTCTTGCACAAATTTGGTCGGAATCGGTTGATTGTTTCCCGAGATATGACATAATTTTTTTTTTCACATGAGGCTGTCTTACAAAACGACGGAGAAATAAGACCCTGTGACGACATATTTGTTGGTTGTAATAGATACTGCCACCATATAAAGTCACATTGATAATTGTTTCGTAATTTTGTAGATATACTAAACTAAAATGTATATACGGCCACCGTCTTGAAAATAAGTATTTGATGCAATCAAAAATATCAGTTTACATGGCCTGGCAATTAGTGAAATTTGGTACGAATCTGTTTTTTTTTTCTCAGAGATATGACATATAATTGTTATTTTTTCGTGTTACTATCATACAAAATGGCAGACAAAAGAGACTTTGTATATACAAATTTGATTATTGTAATAAATACTGACAAAATTCAAAGTTAAGTTCGAATTGATTACATGGTTTCGAATAAGTTAAAAGAGCTGTGTGGGCCCCATTTTGAAAGAGAAACTTTATTTAAACTTACATTACCTGCCGAAGTATTAACTTTTAGTCAAATTTTGTAGGAATCGGTATATTGTTTCCTTAGATATCACAGAGAAACTTAGCTTTTTCAAGTGGTGCTATCATATAAAACGGAGGGGAAAATTGTTGTTTGTTACTATAAATGTTAATTGTAAGAAATACTTTCGGTATACAATATTTATTCGAAATCGGCCTAATGATAAAGTAGACATATAAAAAATAAGTCAAAAATATCTGTATAGGTGCCATTTTGAAAATATGTACATTTGCAGTTTATATTCCATATGTTTACATAACCTACAATGGTACTGTATACGTGCCAAGTTATGTAGTTTCTTTTTTAGATATAATGCAAAAACTTCATTTTTTCATGTAGTGCTATTTTCCAAAATGGCTGACCAAAAACAATGTCTATATCTATATTTAATGATTAAATGATATACTGTCTACATAAGGTATTTGGTTTGAAATGGTTGAATGGTTCCCGTGACACAACACAGCACCCTTTATATTAAAATGACCGCCATTTTGAAAGTAAGTTCCTAATGGGGTCGAAAACTATAAAAGTCTGATGTACTTACTAAGTTCTATATGTGTACCTTGTTTAGTGGAATTCGGTTCACGCTTTCGAAAGTTTTTAGGGGGAAAACACACACACATACACGCACTCACCGACACACAATATACCGGGAGGAAAGTGATCTCGTAAGCCCTTCTCCCCTTCGGTAAGTAAGCTAAAAATAATATAACCTGTACATTCATAACTCAGTAATTTAAGGTATCACTTTTTTAAGTTTAATATGAACACCATCATTGAGCATAGATACACTGGAAGACAAAGCAAATTCAGTTTTCTGCAAAATGTAGCAGCCCATTCCTTTTTTACCAGGCGCGTAAATCCTTTTCCCCTTTTCTCTTGGATTCTCATCTGAGTGTCAGCCACCATTCCTAAATAAAGGCTGCTTTACACGAAAATGTATAGGTTTATGCAGAACACCTTTGAATTAGTTTTTTTTTTTTTAACATGAATCATTCGACGGAATATTTTGCCTATGTTAACAGGTCATCATTCAATGCAATATTTAAGGTTTTAAAAATTATTTGTTTTAATTTTTTTATGTAAATATTCCTAAAAATATTTATGACTTTTTATTTAGCAAATAGCTAACGTATATTTGCTGGGTTACTCGTCGAGTTTCGTCCCCTAAGGGCGGAGGTGAGGATTCTGTCGTGAGGAGTGTGATGGAGACTGCTGTAGTTTTGAAGGTGTTCTTTGGATTAATCGCGTTACCTACTCCGTATTTATTCCGATGCTGTTCCACCCGAATCTCATCCTACTTCATCTATTCCTCGAGCTGGCCGGAAACATAAGCCCGTCCTTATGGCAGGGCAGTCGGCTCTAATAAGATGCCATTTCTTTCATGGCGTTATTAACAGCCTTCAGGCGAAAATGTGAAATTTTCATTTAACTAATTGCCGTTGTATTCTGCGGCTCGTTAATAAATTGCAGTGTTTGTTATATATTGGCATTTCGTCTTTTGTAAGAAAAATTCTATTTCTTTGACCAAATCGTGCACGTTATTGACATCTTGCAATCTGTAACAGTTGGAGTCAATGGTTTCTATTCTGCTGCACAGTACGGAAAAATTTCACTGTGCCATTCATTATGCTAATGAAGTGTTAACTGTTCTTTATTATGTGGCATCATGAACCCCTTCTTTACAATATCACATCAGTGATAATAAATTAGGCTACGAAATTGTTTACATTAGTTTTGCTTCCGACCGAAACGTCTAAGACATTTCTCAAAAGTCGAACACCGCCAAACAAGAAAATAACTTCTAACGTATTAGAGTCATTGAATACTTAGCGTCTCTTTAGTTACCTATAGTATTTTTCGAATTTAATTTATGACAGCTAAAATCCATGGGGGTGGAATGCTATTTTGAATATTCGTTTAAAATTTGAGCTATTTCCCCCTTTCGAGTTTATGTCTAGTTTCCTCAAAATGTATTTTACCATGATGTGTGACTTTTTTATATTTACTGTTCGTGTTCATTAAATAATATACTTTTAAAATTTGAACGACAGCGTAATTAAGTACATAAATTAGACTGCAAGTTAAAAAAAAACTCAGCTGTTTATTTTTAATTACGGTACAAACAGTGAAAAAGCAGACCGAATTTTCAATAATTTACTCTCTTTAATGCAGCAATTAGATGCGCACAACTCGGTCCATAAAATTAATTGTAATAAAATTAAAAACATTTCATGCAGAAGAATTTTTTTTTTTTTTTACAAAACAGCAAATGTTCGCGCGGGTGACTGCGGAATCACATGCAAACGACATGGCACGTGCCACACGAACAGCCAGTTGAATACATGAAACTTCTAACATCAGCACTAACCAAACTGTAGCACGACCTGCAGTTTTGGTTTGGAAACGACGTATATTTTTGTCATGTACGTCGTGCAGGGTGTACCACATTGTAAAACGAAAATGTTAGACTAATACGCCCTAAACAGTAAATATTGCATCTTACAAGAGAAAATTGTCACCTACCAGATCAAACTCATAAAATTAACATTTATACCTTGTAAAGGCTGTTCGCGATCAAATGAGCACTTTTTAAATCAACCTTTAAAAAACGTCACTGCATCTACCTGCATATATTTTAACGGGCGCAATGAGCGACATGTACCCAGTACAATTGGTAACGATCGAGGGGAAAGTAGTTCGTTGAACAAAAAGTGGTTGTAACCATTTGTGATTACTTAAATTATTTCTCGTACTTTCAGGTTTTTTATAGTTTAAATACATCGAAGCTTTAAAATGAGCAGATTTGTACATTTTATTTTCTAATAATTTCACAGTTTAACTGCACCGACGCATGAATAAAGTTATAAGGCCCATGGCAATGTTAATTTTACATAAGGTCGAAGAACACACAACCTGCATACAAGTATATCTTAAGCAGGTCTTTCAAAAGCACTCATTTTACCGTGAACAGCTTATAGTGATGTAGTTTATTATCTACACTCTTTGTCAGCATCATGTGTTGAAAATTTCCGTTCTGTCCATCGCCTTCGAAACTAGTTTATTCTCTATGCGCCTTTTAAATACCACTTGGAAATCCTAACTTCCACGTAAACTCGCGAGCTCTATATTAAAGCAGTCATATAGAAAATTCATGTTGTCGTTAGTGCTGTTTTGACCGCTTCGTGCTCATAGGAACTATGACTTGATGCACAAACCTCGTTGTTAGGAGTCGCCATGTCTCTCTCAACTTGCTGCACAACGGTGCCACAAGTGTCAAATAATTGTGTTTGGCTGTGTTGGGGACATAGCCGTTTGTTTTGCGCGAATACGTCTACGTTGACGCGCTCCGACGCCTTGATGTATATTTTACGTTCCCGGCACCACTTCACGCGATCATGGGTATCACTGGATTTTTTTTTTTTAGATGATTTTTCCAACCGTATACGATTTCTGTATTTCGACATGGCTTTTTGACGACTATAGGCCAAAATTGTGTTAAGTTTTCTTAATTTTTTACATTAAATGCATACACTTTCACCATAACTACGCGATACAAATGTTTTTCTACGCCCAATCGATTTATCCTTGAGAGCTGTCGTTTGAAACTTAAATAAGCGTCGTAGCTTCTCCTAGTCAAAAGTTATACTGCATGGAAGTTATGTGACTCGGGGAAACGAACTCAAAATTGTGGCGCTCCCCCACCACTCCCTTTCACCCTCAATGCTTCGCAATCCTCACTCAACGTATCTTATTCTTTGATCCTTTGGAAATCGAGTGGTGTAATTGAATTTTCAATGTAGACGATAGGTTCGGCGCTGCAATGACAAACTCTATCCCCCGATTTTGTTATCAGATTTTCTGTATTGCCTCCCACTATAGTTGCAAATTTAAAGACGTGTTCACGTCAAAAGAGGAGAGAGTTTGCGGTATAGCTCTGCTCCTTGAACAGGCAATCACTTTCAATATCAAATGGAAGGGACATCTTCGGAAAGTACAGCTCAGGTTTTATTTGACGTAGGGAAATAAAGAGACGACGATGTCAGCACTTGTCACGTGAGGTGAAACAACAAATTCGCGAATACTGTTAGCCTGATTTGATATCTGCCGTCTTAGAACATTATAACATCGCTCGTCACTAATAAATTGAGACGCGTTATGTTATAACAAACAAAACGTGGGTATTTGTCGGCTTTCGTGATGTGTGCAGTAGAGGAGCACGAAGAGATGGCTTGGTAGTAACACTCTCGGGTCAACGGTTCTCAATGACACATTGTAGTTGTGTCTCACATTTTACAAATAGCTTAATTTAAATCCAAGTTCTCAACGGCGCCCCGCTTCCTTGACTATCACATAAGGTCATACTTCGTATTGTGTTCTGTGCCGCATTTTTATAACGGATCATAGTACAACATTTGTATCTGAATTTCGGGATAACTTCGTATGCAGTGAAAGGTAGAAAATATTCTTTTGATGGCCTGATCTGGAAAGAGCTCGATAAACTATGAACCATATACAGAATAGGTTTTCATTTATTTGCATCAAAGATCGGAAAGAAAATATTTTCTTGGTGTATACAGGCGTTCCTTCGGCACATCAGAACATCCTTTTGATAGAAGGTACACGCAAATATTGATCGAAGAGTACGATTGTTAATAGTGTCCTCGTGATACGGCAAGATGGCTGCCGATGCGCCCCATTCACGATGTCCATTATAAAATGTCGTTCACATGAATTCTTATTCACCGGGAGTGTTCATTAATCTCCATTCCGAGATGCTGCGACAGGGATGGCTTCGAACTTCACATATTCCTTCCCCGTTATAGAATTGTGTTGGCGTATTTCCTTATTCTTGGCTTACTCGCCTCTTCTACACTCTAAATTTGAATCAGTGGTTTCCCACTGATTCAAATTTAGAGTGTAAGGTAACAGTGGCCTCAATCTTATACAAATAAGTCAGTATTTATGATACTAATATTAGAAAATTAAAGGATTATTTTATTTTATTGTGTGACAGGGAATATAAGTATTTCATTAAGTCTGCATAACAACACGGTTGATAGCCGAGTATACACAGGGAGCGCAACAGAAACCCATTAGCCCTAAAGTCAGCAGTCTTACATCACTAATCACTAGCCATGGTTGCGAACAGTGACCCAGGCGATAGAGTTTACAGAGGCCAACAACAGAAGCAAACTGTCTTAGGAGTAATTCTTTATTTTGCCAAAACATGAGTTAAAATGCTATAGATTGGATTTCATGCGACTACCCGCGAGAACTTGCGGCTCCCGCGACTACTTGCGGCTACTTGTGACTACCCGCGAATACCCATGACTACACGCGACTACTTGCAACTACCCATGATTACCCGAGATTACCCGTGACTACTTGCGACTACCCGTGACAACCTGCTACTACCTGCGAATACCC
Source organism: Dryococelus australis (assembly GCA_029891345.1). Lineage (NCBI taxonomy): Eukaryota > Metazoa > Arthropoda > Insecta > Phasmatodea > Phasmatidae > Dryococelus > Dryococelus australis. The sequence continues at coordinate 68,199,534 of CM057002.1, read as the reverse complement.
GTGACTAACTGCGACTACCTGCGTCAACCTGCATCTACTTACGACTACCTGCGATTATCTGCGAGTACCCGTGAATACCTGCGACTACATGTAACTACCTGTAACTACATGCGACTACCCATGACTATATGCGACTACCCTTGACTACCCTTGACTACCTGCGACTTCCCGTGACTACCTGCGACTACCCATGATTACCCACAACTACCCGCGACTTCCCGTGACTACCTGCGACTTCCCGTGACTACCTGCGACTTCCCGTGACTACCCATGACAACCCGCGACTAGTTCGTGACTATCTGCAGCTACCTGCGACTATTTGCGACTACTTGCGAATTTTTTAATAATAAGATAAACAATTTGTTCTAACATTGTTTCAATTTATCTGTAATAATGCTTAGAAAGCAGCCAAGTAGCTCATTTTTCTCTGACTTGGTTTACAGATTTTTGAATATTTCACCTTATTTTAAAATTAAACATAGCCTATGTCCCTCTGGAAGAACGTAGCTTCCTAACAGTGAAATAATCATAAGAATAGGTCTTGTAGTTTCTGAGATTAGCCGTTGTTTATAAAAAAAACTCTTTTTAGATCTTCATAATATTAGTATGGATTACACTAACTAATCGGTTTGTGTGTGTGTATATATATGTGTGTATGTGTATGCGCGTGCGTGCGTGCGCGTGTGTGTGTGTTTGTAATAATGTTACAGAATCAAATGATGAATACTTATCAATGTTAACATGAACTAGATGACGGCGGGAAGATATATAAGGAACAAAACGAAATAAGATGAAGGGTATTAAAAATTGCTTAATTAACAACTAACTACATTATTACTTACATGATTGAGGCTTTGTTCAGACTATATTTCAGCTTATTAAATATTCTCAGGGATATTCTTCTAGGTCGGGAAAAAAAGTTCCATTTTTACCAAATTTAATATTTATGATAAGGTATATGAACGTAACACTGAAAACCTTACAATTCGTACATTCCAATTTGTCTTCGAGTTTGTGAATAATTTTGTGGTTCTCATTAAGTTAGACCCATCGCATAATTTTCGGGGGAAAAAATCCGTTTTTGGAAATGTAAAACAAAAAGTTTAAAACGTGCTTTTTCTACAAAATATAATGAGATAGTAGGGTGTTCCATTATTGTGGGTACATGTTAGTTTCATTTGGCAGACTCTACTATTGGACAGGGTAAAATAGTAAGAGGATGAACAAGCTTCATTCGCTGACTTAAGAAGACCTCTCTAGCAAAAATTGTTACTGAGGCACATTGGAGATGCAAGGCTCCTCGTTAGAGTTCAGGGTAAGACAGGTGTGTCATTTTCAATTCTATGTTTATATTATTATGCTCTATAGAATTTAAAAAATTTAAAAAAATATTATGCTAGTGGAATTAATAAGCAAGTTAGACAAAGTGATCTATATTAGTAATGAGCCCAGCTCTTCACCTACAAACGAACATTTAAGCGCGGTACTCAAAGACTTGGATACTAGGATCATGTATATTAAGAAATAATTAAATGGAAGAAATTTTTCATTAAATTTTATGTATTCGGTCCAGTAGTTCCAGAAGTATAATATGTGCCTGTAACTAATTTTTTGATTGCAGTGGCTTCCGTTACGGCAGATGATTGAAAATTTTAATTATAGGCTGTCCACGGTTAGTTCCTCCTTTTCTGAAGTTTTACTTAAGTTATACTTCCAGAATATTCCTTCGCCTTATGCAAGAAAAGCTTAACTAAGTGTATTCAACTAACACCAAAAGAAAAACGCGCCGGATTCGTGCGCTCTCAATAAAATATTATTTTGCGTAAGAACTATTTCTTACTAGGCGTTGCCAACACCCTTATTTTCTCCCTGCTTTTATTCATATTAATTATAAATGATGTATTATAATTCATAAATGTAATATAAGTGGCAGTTAAATTTAACTAAAAATAATCTACTTCTCCGTTAACGCAAGACTAAAACGCTTCTTATTCATCATATATTTAGGTAACAACCAAGCTCATCATACAAGGGGTGATTTTTCAAAGTGTGGAGTAACCACGAATAGACTATAGTTAATACAGTGCACACAGGACGTATCGCAGCACACGAACATCCCCATACCATCCCCCGAGGAGCCCTGATCTGAATCCACTAGATTGTTATTTGTGGGGACATTTAAAGGTACTTGTGTATGCAACCCCATTGGACTATGTGGGCACCCTCCGTAGACGTATTTTTGGCGGGCTGCTAAACAATCAGGAACTTTCCAGGGATTCATCAACGCATCCGGGTGTCCATTCAACGGCGGGTTGATGCATGTGTTCATGTTGGTGGAGGTATTTTGAACATTTCCTTTATTGCCGATGATAAGCTTGCACACATGTGTAACTAATTATTTTGCATTGCCTACAGTTCTAGGCGTAGTGTCATAGTGTGGTGTCGTGTATCATACAAATGAATGCTGCGATGGCATTCCACAGTAACATGATCCAGACCGCGGGCCATACACTGTAAGTTATGTATTACGGGCTGTAGTGAAGAAACGAATAATTTTCAGGCCTATGTTTATATAACATAATTTTTTTTTTTTCATATTTTTAACATTTTTAAATTTTATTTGGTGATTGCGTGTATATCAGTGGCCATCCACAGCATTAGTTTCCATTGTAAAGTTTTTAATATCTACATCTTTGTTAGTATTTGTTATTATATCTGCAGCAAGACAGAAAAATTTGGGACTTTACATCAAATTATTCAAAAAATAATAACTGAGTTTTTTTTTAATTCCAGGAAAATGGCATCACGTACAATGCGTACAATTTTAACAATGGTTGGTACAATTATAAAATAAATAAATTTTTGGTATCCAAAACCCTTACCTTTCAGGCATAAGCTTTCAAATTGACCCCTAAATGTTTTCTTATTTAGGTTATTTATAAGTTGTGCAGGTATAACCTACAATACGCAAAATATGACGATGCAGCCCTTTTTAAAAAATGTATATATATATTTCATTAAAAAAAAAATTAATTCACACTGTCTGTAAAACTAATATTAGTGTGTGAATTTTTGTATTCGTTTTGGTAGCTTGTGAAATAAGAGAGTGGCTTCTGAAAATACAGATGTTTAGTATCTTAAAACCTGGCGGACGAAAGTTAACAATATAATAAATTAATGCTCACATAATTACCTACAGCAAAATAATTTTTATTGAACTTAAGCAGAATTTTTTGGTAGATATGGCATGCTTAAATACATTTTCATATCAACCGTTTTATAATTAAATGCCTGATTTACGTCGTATTCTGGAGATAAAATGTTTTTGTACTCTTAGGCCTACTGTGTTCTAAAGTACAAATTCGGTGAAATTGGGTACACGGATAAAAAATGTTTTAGGAGACTAAAACAAACACATGCTGAAAGCTGTTCACATAATCGTTCGTTTGGAAAAAAAAAAACCACACATGAAATTAAACGATAAGAAAAATTCCGGATTTATGGTCGACTAAAAATTTATTTTCACTACAATGAACTCTATTCTAATATTGATTTTGAAGTCCGATCATTCTCTATGCGATGCTTTTCTAGATTCTGAAACCATCTCAGCTTTGCAGGTTGAAAGCGACTTGAATACTTACATTCCATAGTCATATTTTAAAAGACTTTGTTGTTAGAACAAGACTTACTATTATGTAATGTAACAGTAATCATTCGACCAAAACTTAAGTTATGTAAAAAGGGCAAACAATTGTTCCTAAAATTTCAAATAGTTTTCGTTTCAGATAGCGTTCCTTTTCCTTCGGTGATTTCAGAAAGATCTCATAATCAGGGAAAGATGTTCAAGAATTATTTATTTATTTATTTATTCTCATGTTGTAAGGATGAAAAAAAAAAAAAAAACAAGAACGCGCCATGATATGGTTAAGTCCACAAGCGTGTGATCCAAAATATGGCACTTGGCATTACATCAGAAACATTTTCTTCGCAATTCTATCTTGGTCTCTCTAAAGAGACGGAATCAATATTACATTGTGTAGCAAATGTGAAACTGAACCAGAAATGTCACGAACCAGGGTCAACTACTTGCCACACTATGCGTGTATACTATATATTATCCTATACAGCTATCATTTTCTTTGTCTCGCGCATTGTAGCACGTGTCCTTGTCAAAAAAATGGACAGTAATGGTGCTTAAAATCTGAGTTAATATACACTGTAAAATGTTAAGTAATATTATTCACGAATTTAGTTTAAACTTGATGCGTTCTCCCTCCTTGTTCTTTTCACTCTCGGTGGAGAGTGTTAAAGAAAGGGAAAGAATAAGATGGGTGTCACCTTACAAAAAAAGGGGGGAGTGACAAATTTTTAACTGGTTTAACGGTGAACGCTGATTCCGCTCCTGATATATTACTGTAACTGGGATCCTCAAGAAGTGTATAAGGGATGAGTACTATGTTTGCCTGGCTGGGTCGGGGATCTTCCCATGCTGGAAGTGTCGGAATAACACCTTTCTGTTCGGAAAACCTTAATGGGAGGAGGGGGACAAACCCCAGGGTAAGTTTGATCAAATATGTCTCCCTCCCAGGGAGTTTGATCCGACTTGCCATGAAAGTTGTCAAGAAACGTGACGCCAGTCGTCACAAGTTATCTAAGAGAGAATAGAAATAATTATAGAACTGAATCTAGGTCTATTCTGAAGGATCCGAGTTAGGTTTTCGTCTATAAGGCTCTGGCCTAGTAGGTTTGCGCAGGGAACAACGTCGGGTTCCACTGACACTATATCACGGGAGTTGTTACTATTGGGTGGTATACGAATGTTAATGAGCTTCCCGGCGGCGGTGCGAACCTGGCACGTGGCGACGGCGGCTCGTATTGGTTAGGTGGGGCGAGGTGAGGTGCTAGGCTCTGGTAATGGCAATGATGGAGTTGGGGGGTCGATGTAATCAACGCTATACCAGGGCCAATCAAGGTTAAGTATGAGTCGCCGCCTTCCTCACGGCCTCGAATAATGGGATACCATTAGCTAAATTCGCTGTTGGCCCAAACAATGATTCGGTGATAGTTTCTGTAGTTAAAGTCTTACTAGAGGTTGGTGGAGCTAGAGTTTGATTTGCAGTTTGTAATTCTCTTTAAGGCCCGTCGGGCTAATCTACGGATCTGACTAGCATTGTGTTTGGTAGTATATGGCATCTCACTGAATATGTACCAAGGGTGTAAGAGCTTACTCCCCTGAATGCCAGGTGAATACCCAAGCCCTCCTGAGACCGATCTTTATTACAGACTGGAACTGAGGTAATGGATATGTAGAAGACCTGATCGGAATGGGTTGTTTCCTGGGTATTACTGGTCTTATTCAGACGATGGAATACTATCCCGGCCTTTTCAGGCTGGGGATAACCAAGAACGTTCCGTTCGTTAGTACCTATCAGTAGGTGTTTGCTAATGGGATTAGAGAAAATAATGTTCTTACCATTTATTACAGGAATTAATTTCGGATGGATAAAGCAAGTCAACAAGGGTTATCAATTTGCAAGTACGTATTTTATTTATACGACTAGAGAAGTACAGTGGATTGCATAGCTCTTTACAAAGGCTAATGGTACGGCTGGCGAAGGCTACCTACATATAAAAGAAATCAAAAATGTAATGAATTAAATTTTAGGATTTATGTCATTCTTATTTCAGGGGGGGGGGGGGAGGTTGGAAGCAGTCCAGAAGGGACGTCAGCACGAACTGCTACAGAGGAGTTTGAATGGATAAGAATTTTTAGGTAGGAACAGGTGGGGACGTCGAGATACCTCTGGTTTCTGCAGCAAAGACGTCCTCCGGACGTGATAGACGGCATCGTAGCTTCGTGTTGTCGGAGACTATCAGAGACTTCACTGTGGTGACCTCGGCACTGATGGCCTAGTAGTCAGGAACACTGAATTAGATCAGCTCAAGTCTTTGCAGACTGTGAGGTAAGGGTGACATCCACTTTCCCTGCTGGTGCCACCAGCCTTGTACAAGCTGGAGGGCTGGCGACTGCCCTGAGCTGTGGTTTGGCACCCTCTTATATACAAGAAATTCTGTTTGTTGGCTATCAGAGGGGTGCAGGGATGGCGAGGCTCCCTTCGCGGGGGTAGTTTTAATCATGATTGTGCACCGCAACACCCCTTTGTTATCTCCTCGAAGGGAGGCTCTTGACATATCTATCACCTCTCCACGAGTCTCTGGTGGCAGTGGCGACATTGTAGGCTGGGTACTGCCTTCCTGCAGCAGCCCTTGGAACTCGCTTCTCTAATATCGGTGTGTCATTGACTCGGCAAACAGTACAATTTCTCATGCGGGCAATTGGGCGACAGCATGGCGGCTCTGGGTAAACAGGTTTTACGGCCCTAAGGCAGTAGTATGATCCGTAGTATAAACCTCGTCCTACATGTAGATAAATACATACAGAAAATATTGATGCACCATTTGCGTGAATTGTTCATATTAATCAACCATTATTTACATCTCGACAGATATGTCTTACTCTATTCCCTCCATCCTCCCACACCATGACTGTACTCTGATGAGTAAGACAGTGCTCAGCACTTTATCCTCTTCTCTTTTCGGGTCGTTCATTGTGCTTTATGCCTTTACACAGTATTCTACCACTTTTATCTGTAAAACCTGTCCTCCTCGCCAATTTGAGATACCCAGACTTCGTATTATTGATGCATTTACCCAAGTACCCTATCTTGGATCATCGGAAATTTGCTCTCCTTGCCACTTGTCGAAGTCCCCTAGTCTTCTAACATTCTTAGCAGCAAACTCTTCCCAGATCTTATGGAGAGTCAAAAATTACATTTTATGATCTTAAGTGAATGCCCTTTCTATCTGCTACGCCATGCAGGCTTTGTCTGATGTCTTCGGTCTTCAGACAGTCCACAATTACATGCTGGGCTGTGTTGCCCACTGCACAGACATCACACAGTGGAGATTGCACGAACCACGAGCTGTGTAACTTCGCCTTGAACTTACTATGGCCAGTGAAGAGTTGCATGCTGTAATGGTTCACAATGTTCCACTTACTCTTAATTCTTGCCCTGATGTTGGGCAGAAACTCATACGTGCTTCTTCCTTTATCTGAATCATACCATATGTCTTGTCATTCTTGCAAGATATCATTCATGATATATTCCTTATCTTTGTGTGTCATACCCACAGTCCATGTTCTCTCTGTCGTCTGTCGTAATTCCCCTGTACTTCACCAGCAAAGATGCAGATAGCACACCCACAATCATCGGGAGTGACTCGTTTGACACAGTTTTATATGCCTTAGTTACAGCTAGCAGTGTCGCCCTTTGAGCACTGATGAGCTTCCTCTTGTAATGTACCAACTCAGCCCTGTGATACCACATCGCAGCTCCATAAGCCAATATGATTTCACACACTGCTCTGTATTAGTTCTTATGGTATCATTTTTAAGTCCCCAGGACCTATTCCCAATTATCTTCAGTTTTTGAAACACAACCATTAATTTTCTTGACACATACTCAATGTGTATAAGGAAGCTCATCTTATAATCCATGATGACTCCCAGGTAATTAAATTCATGCACATTTTTCACTGAGCTCCCCCCTGAAGTGCACACTCGGTGGTCTCTTCAATCTTCCTTTTAAATTATTGTTTTGGTCTTCTCAATTGAGAATCTTAACTTTACCTTTACAGACAATTCCCATATCTTCTGCATCATTGTTCCAGCCTTGCTTTCCAGAGCTCTTCTAGAGTCACCAGTAATTATCATTCATCCATCATCTGCATAACCGAAGACCGTGCACCCCAGTGGAAGACCTAGATCAAGAAATCAATCAAAGAGAATATTCCATAAGATTGGCCCTAGGACAGACCCCTGTGGGCATACTTTTGTCAATCTCTTCCTTACTTGTACAGTTTTTGCTGTATATAGGCTCCACTATTATCTAAAGAAGTCCTGAATGACCCTATCGATGTCCGCTGGACATCTTTTCTTTTTAAGCTGATACATCATTTCTGGCCACCAGGCATTGTCGAAGACGCCAGAGATGTCAAGGAAAATCCCCACCATGTACTTCGCCATACCTTCCTATATGGTCTTCATGACATTGTGTAATGTGAAGTCCCTACCCATTCCAATAAGAAATCCATACTGTTTTTCGCTTATAGTGCCTTAGGCTTCCAATGATATAATCAGCCTTCTGTTGACCAATTTTTCGAAAACTTCGCCTAGCACTGGAAGTAATGTCATAAGCTGGTATGGCTTAGGGTCATAAGGTTTCTTATCATTGCCTTTATACAGTATTCTTAAACACCCTTGTTTCCAAGGGGCAGGAAACACACCTATCCAAAGAGTCATTGTAGATATTCAACAGTTCGTCCTTAATCCTGGAGTAACAAATTTTTCCAAGATTTCTGCTGTCAGCTCGTCAAGCCCAGGAGAACTGCAATTTTTCATCTTATATATTACTACAGTAAGTTCTTCCAGGTCGAACTCCAGAGAATCCTGGACGCCTGGAACTATATTCATTGACTGCCAAAGTAAGCTTCCTTCTTGGCTTAATAGCTTCGGATGAACTGCTATCTTTCTTTACCATGTGGGGTAAGAAGCTTCCTTCTTTTCCTCCGAAGATCCTTCCTTTCCCTTTCCAGCTCCCCATCTCACCAAGATAGGTTAGGAAGCCCCTGTGTAATCTTCTGGAGGTTCTCTTCGCAGGTGTTCTGAATAATTGTCATGAGTGCTGTTACTCTTGTTCCACATCCTCGTATTGCAACTCAGGTCTCAGCCTTAGCTTACTCAGCAGGGCCTGGTCAAAAGTTAGCCAGTCTGCAGTTATGTGTACATATATGATTTCTTGGTCTGTTATTGGAGGTCTCTCCGTCCTTCCACTATATATTTAATAAACAATGAGTGTATGGTGACTAGAACTTTCATCCATGACTCTCCAGCTCTGAAAATAGTTCCAAGCCTTCATGTTTGTCACCATTATGCTGTATCATGTGCCTGTGAGACAAATGTTGGTAATTACCTTTATTCATTAACTATATCCAAATCATTGGTAAGCATGAATTGACTGACAAGTTATCCTGCCTTGTCTGTCACAGCTGAATGCCACAACTCTGACTTGACATTGACGTCAGCATCCCTCACTAATGACTTGCTTCTTAATGTATCAGTCATTATTTCTCATCTATACAAGTGCAGATTTGTTTCATCCCCTAATTGAAAGTTTAAGGATACCAACCAACTTTCTGTGTTGCCCTTGATGACTAATACACAGACATAATGAGTGCTGGACACATTTGTCATCATAGATACATCCATATTCATGTTTGCCCTCGATACCCCAGCTTGGGATTAATCTCACTTGAGTATACAGTGCCTCACAGTCCCACAACCGTATCAAATGGTACATAAGGCTCCTGGAAAAGCACTATGTCCAAATGCTGCTACATCACGATCCTGTTCAGCTCTGCAGCGACCACTGTTGACCACTGCATATTCAACTGCCTGTATATGAGAGTGCTATCACAGCCCATAGTATATTCTGGCAAGTTCTACAGACAGAACCTTCTGGTATGTAGGACAATCCTTCGAGTCCACCTTATGTTCATGTGGCTGCCCTTTTTTGTGGCAATTGATGCAGATATCCTTATACTCCTTCTCTGGACAATTTCCATATTCATGCCTAACTTTGCCACATCTTTAGCTGATGGACTCTTTCTCTCTAAACCTCTTTGCTATGTTCCCCCATTGCTGACACTTATAGCACCTAGACAAAGATCTGTAGTTACGAACTCGCCAGTTTTCATAGCCAACACAAATACTCTTATTTTCAATAAGTTCATTCTGCACTTAAGGGCCACACTCCAAGACCACATTGATGCTATCTATATCCCTTCTTCTAATCCTTTGACTGAGTGTGACAGATCTCTTAAAATCTTCAAGGCTAAAATCCCCGCAATCTTCAGTGAAGTAAACGTCTCGGATAACTCACTGTTATCTTTGCTTCATGGTATATCATTTACCAACACCTTGAGGCCCCTTCTCTTGGTGGCCTCAAGTTTTATACACAGTTATTTGATCTTTTCTTGATTTTTGACCTTATCTAAGGTCTTATCGTCTCCTGCTTCAATTAGGATACCACAATTATTTATACTCTCAAATTGCCTTTCGACCTTTGGATCAATTCCTTGTTTTAACTTGTCTCTGGGTTCAGAACTCGAAGTACCCTCTTTTTATGGCTAAACCAGCAACACTTTCTTTGCAGGTTTTGACTTAATGCTTTCTCCACCTATTACCAGATCATAACTTCTGATTCCTGATACTTATTTTTGTACCTGCCTAGTAATCTCTGTTGTCATTGCTTGCCTGAACTTTTCAATCTGCTGCAGTTTACCAATTAATTTACCATTTTCTATCAGATTTTGTCTACACACTCTTGCAGCGGGTTAAGTCGCGGGGCAAGCCATTTATCTTGTGTGCTATTGATTTTGCTTTTCTTATTCAATAGCCACTTCATCATAATTGAAACAAGTTCTCTGGCTTCCTCATTTGCTTTTCCATTTAATTTTCTATCCGTTCGATGAAGTTATCTTCAGCAAATGAGTTACTGCCATCTTTCTTTTCTGCAAAGCGTAACTGCTTCTTGGCCTTGGATGTTTCCCCTTTCAAGATCCCTAGAGAAGGAACAGGGATCTCTTCTGTTCTAGCAGGATCGTCTTGTATTGCCTGGCTTACCAGGGTGAACTCTTTGCTTTTCTCCTTGCTGTTATTAGATCAACATCTTCGTATGATTCTTCACCTGAAGAATCTTCAACGCCTTCTGACCCTTTACCTGGCACCACTTCCATATACTCAGGTTCTCCATTTCCTTTGCCTTCAGATCATTCATATCCCTCAATTTCCTCATATATTTTCTGCAGCCAGGAATATACTACATTATCTTCGACACCATTAATGTCATACCAAAATTATTGGTGTCATTTCTTGCATTTTGGTGTCATTTCAAACTGCCCCCAATCAAACTGTGTCCAGTAGGGGATTGACTGCTACTATATCCACAGATTTTGGTGCATTGCCCTGACCAAGAAGCCCCTCCAAGTCTTTTCGCCTTTCTTTTAAAGTCTTCGGCATCACACTCGTGCTCAACAACAAACCATCCTTCATTAAGGTCTTCACCCATTTAAATGGGATAGAACCTGACACCATCGTATACATTCTTCAAAGTCCTGCACGACACAGATCACAATTCAAGTTCGATTAATTCTATTCTACAGCACACGTGTAAAGTTCACTCTGTCCTTCTACCAGTTCCACGAGGACCCAACCTAACGGGCCAGGGGATTTATCCCAAGGCCAGTACTGTTATTTCGTTCCCTCTTAGATGTCTACAAGGAATCTGAGAGAATTGTGGCCACACACAAACTCCTGGCATGAGTCCAGTGGACTCATGACCTTGTAGCCCGTTACTCTACCCGGCTATGCAGAGGAGGGGATCACAGTGCCACATTACCTTCTACCAATTACAGTTCAACCCACTCTCAATTCACCAATCAGATCTACCTAGAGCAACCACTTCTCAAGATGATCCCATGATGGTTTTTACTCTGGGTGACACCGTTTCGGGCAGTACCCCGAGAAAACCTGCTTTCGGTGAACAGTACAATTTCAAATAATCACGTGTGTTTAATTACTCACTAGGCTGGGAGCTATTCTATAGGCATCTGATAAATTCAACTGCAGTGGTGTGGCTTTCCCCTATGAGTGAATTGACTCGATAATGGGACGAAGTCGTAATGTAGTGTGCGCATGTCCAATGCGCAGGAATGCACCATGCGTCAAACTAAATACAAAATTTGTAGTACACAATTTTCAACACAGTATTTAAAATGCTATTTGCTTTTTTAACTACGTAATACTGAAATTGTTTGTTTTGGTTTGACTCTTTTTTCAGTTATGTCAGTGGTTTATGGCTCCTCATCCACATGGAGTGACAAAATGTGATATTATTTTATGTGTACTGGAGGAACTTTCGTGTACTTTAAAATTTTTAATACGTGTCAAACATGCAATTTAGGATCTGGCATAATCTATTTATTTATAATTTCTTAAGTTGACTAAATATTCCTTACGGAAAAAAACAAACTAGCGATAGCTAAATTTTATTTTTCCTCGTGTAATATTAATTTAGTAATTAAAGAGGTAAAACCTAGTGTGCGTATTTGAGTAATTCATTGTATTTCATTGGCCAATCTATAAAAATTAAATGTAATATCAGGAAACTGCTGAGCCTGGCATTTATTTTATTTATTTATTTATTTAGCTCTATAAAACACTAACACAAACACGTACTGAGTCAAGGGTGTACAGCACGTCAACAAAGGTGCCCAAAGATAGTAGCATACAGTAAGAATATAACTGTAAGTGAACAAACACGCATATACACACTAATGAAATAATCGTAAATGTACAAACACAAATACACAATAATATAAATTAGTTATACAAGCATACAAGGCTACAACAATTTAACAAAATACTACAAGTATGATAACATATAATTCTATATAAAAAGATAGCATTGCACAAGTAGATTCATTCCATATTCAAGGATGCTGCATAAATAAATTTTTTACATTATTTTAAAATGGTTTTGGGATTATCCTGACTAAGTTTATTTTTAAATAACACGGCAATTTATTAAGATTCAATAATAGTAAGCCCCTTTCTGGAAATGCTTCAGGTTTTTTAGTGGTACATGAAGATTCTGGGCACCTCTTGTGTAGTGAGGATATGAGTATTATTGGTGAAAAAACATTGGGGATGTGTATATATACTGAGATACGAATGTAAGTATACGATGTACGCAAAACTATTCAAGCAAACTTTTGAACCAACTTTGGCTAAATAAAAAAAAAAAACTGATTTCTACGCTAACATAAAAATGAGTCTCATCTGGTCATGTTGCACGCAATAGTCTTTATCGAAGGAGTAAAATTGTATTACAGTAAACATACCGAGTTCGTATGCCAGAAGATTCGTGTATATAATTTAATAAGATTCCATAGTTATCCACAATGGCGTTGCAAGGCCTATTTCTTTATGAAACGAGTCAAAACTTTTAAGTTGTTTTTGTTTGTAATACGTGGAAATGTCTGGCGGTAAAATCTTATATACCATGTTTACATCAGTTAGCGTTTGTGATACACGTATTTCATCATAGGGAAGAGACATTTTGACAGTAAAGTACATTAGCAGATATAGTTTTCTTTGCAATACCGTCCCCTGATAAATCTTCAGGCATAACACTGGTGGACGTTATAAGTCCTTTCCAATCCAACCTTTGATATACCGTTAACATCTGCAAATGTGAAGTGCTGTTAACAGCAACAAAATACTGCCTGGTGATATCAAATATTATAAATGTCACTAACTGGAAAACTTACTTAAGGAACTGTAATAATGTACACTGACTAAAGACAAAGCATGATTGATTGTACTGTTGCTAATATTCCAAGCGTATAGTCTATTGTCTAGACAGTTTAGTTTGAAAGATCTCTTAACGTGACAAGTTGGGAAGGTGATAGGATCGCCTAGCACAAAATGATAAGGTGGGGACACATCCCATTTATTTCCCTTCTGGTAATTTACGCATGTCAATAGAAAATTTGCTTTAAATTACTACTCGTTATTGATACTGATTACACTTCATTTTAGTTATTAGCTATCGCAGCTCAATATTTATATATCCTATTATTATTAAAACTGTATACTGGAATTTAAACAGAATCTAAAAAAAAAAAAAAAAAAAAGGAGCGCCGAACAACTTTTATCCATTTTTGTTCATACCAGTTAGAGAATAAAGAAAAAGGATCCAGTAAATGGGTAAAAACTATATTTAAAAGTTTTTTTAAAATTAAATTGAATTGCAATATGCAATTAAAATATTTTGGATATATTTTTAAAAATTCATTTGCCTGATATTTCCGCTAACATTTACTCCTCTTTACTACATAACCACGATACATGAATTCCGCACATGCTATCCACAAAATCCATCTACATGGGAAAAACTTATTCGTATATTTATTCGTAAAAAAAAAAAAAAACAAAGCGTAGTACAGTTGTTAAATTTATTTCCGGTCGTGTATGATGACAGTTGGCAGAACTCTACCCGCTTAACCCCTCCCACTCGGCATTCAGCTGGGCTGTAAAGCGAGAGCATATTTTATTCCCGCTATAACATTCTCGTTTATTTCAATGGGCGCGACACAGGGATTGGGATTTTACGGAAAAGGGGGGGGGGGGAGTGTGCGTGTTAGGTTGGTGGAAAGGGTTGGGGTGAGTGAAAATGGGTTGGGGGGTAGGGTTAAATTTATATATATATATATCCGGGCAGTAAAGCGAAACGAAAAACAAAGCTGTAAAAAAAAAAATTTTACGCGGCTAGGGTAGGGATTGCGAGGCATATTTTTTACCACTTGTTTCCGCATCATTTCTCAGGGCCGCGCGACGCCGTCCGACAGGATTAATTCCACGAGCACTGCGACAAGGACGAAACGGCGCGACACGCAACTACCATAGTCGTGCTTCCTTGCCAGAAGGTGGGGGAGGGGGTTGATGGTGTTTGTACGTGTGTTTACCTCCAGCCGGTTGCCAATTTAATTATAAACTACACACCCCTTCCAACCCGGCCAGCAGGGGACTGCGCTAACTCGCCACGACCTGCGGAAATCATTTCATTTGCCCGCCCGAGCGAGAGTAGCCTTTAGGGGTTGGGAAGAAGGGGTGGAGAGGGACTTGGGAGTCTCGCTGGCACAGAGTTGACTAAAGTCTGTCCAGGGCGTGACGCAGGCAAGCTGTTCTTACATCCTGCGCAGGGGAAGTTTGCTCTGGGCCTACCCAGGGCCTTCGACCCTGGGTCGTAGCAAGTCGACGACTGCCCAGCGCATACAGTATTGGCACCACCGTATCATTCTAGGGGTCCCACTTAGGTTAGGAACAAAACGAGACTTCTGTACTGGAGAGTAAGGCGTGGGGGAAATGTCTGCCGCAAGGCGCGCTGCTCTTTCAATGAGGTCTTTCTTCAACACTGGTCGTAAATGGAGACATTATAGGCTACACCTACTCTGCTTTGTCATACTAAGGTTTCGAATTTCAGTACAGAAAACCAAAGCTAGACATGACATGGACGACTACTTAACGATTTTTTTTTTTAATTTGTAGAGTTTCAAATATACCTGTATTTTCCTGTGTGCGAATGAAATTATTAAATAATTAGATAATGTTTGATTACGGTTACAGATGGGACACTAATCATGTACGAAAAATTAGTGGGATTAAGAAATAACTGTTAAAATGTTCTCTATGTCATGACTAGCTTAGTTTTTAAATATTGACTCCGAAAATTAAGTCAATGAGGAAAATACTTAAATCCAAGATAGCAAGGATACTTCCCCCTTAACAATTATTACGAACTGGATTTTACCCGCGGCTTCGCTCCCATTAAATTTGGGACTTGAAATAACATATGGCAGCACAGTCTGTGACACCGGCGGCCGGCGACAGAACATCGCTCTATTATGAATACACAATTAACGCTCTTCGCTGGCTGCAAGCGTCAGACGCGAAGCGCCGCATCGCGTTGCTCTATTGTGAAAACTGCTTTAGAATTGCGGTAGCTGGAAATAGTGGAGAGATTTTCATCAAAAGTACACTTGTTGACCTCGTGCTCCTGAAAGCATGTCAAATAGGGCCACTAATACCAATCGCAAAACAATGGGTGATTTTTGCGATAAGCTACAGAATGTTTGCAATAGAATTGGGATAGCTATTAAACCTAATCATATTTGAAACTGTGACGAAACAAGTTTTTCTGTAATGAAATTTGGACGTGTTGTGACACGAATGGGGAGAAAGTACGTCTACAAACGTGTGATAGCTGACAAAGTTGAAACACACACAGTCCTGGAGTGTGTGAATGCTGCAGGAGAATTTGGGCCAAGACTAATTATTTTCAAAGGTGTAAGTATGGTAGACGGACTGAAGTTACATGCCCTTCCTAACTTCTCTATGGGGTTATCTTCAACTGGTTGGAAAAACTCAGAGTTGTTTCTGCAGGGGTCCAAGATGTTTACAGAAGATTGCATGTTAGAGAAACCAGTGATTTTAATAATGGACTCCCACACAAGACACATTACGCTCCAATTTATGGAAGTAGCAGCACAAAAATGTCTCCCAACCCACGCCAGTCACATCCTCCAACCTCTTGATATTTCAGTTTATCTACCTTCAAAGTCTGCTTGGAATGTAGGTCTTAAGCAGTATCAAGAAGGCAATCCATTACGCAAACCAAATCGCTTTGACTTCCATGCTATGTTCATTCCTGCCTTCCTGAAAGCCTTTTCTAGAGACAATATCACTGTTGGATTTTCCAAGTCTCGGATTTTCCCTTTAATTCAAGCAGGGCCAAACGAAGTATTGAAAACAGCACCCGCACGACTCGATGAATCTCATGCAAGCACCGACTCAAATGCCATCAAACGTATGTCTAATGAAGAGGAATGGCCTAGTTCAAAATTATCTGAAAACAAACTTGCACAATAAATTGACGATCTTTTACAACAGCCGGATTTATGCCTTACTTCACCTCAAGATAAGAAGCCTGAACGAAAGAAACTAACGTGCCAAAGTTTACTGCAACCCTAGGCCTGAACTTGAGGAAGCCGAAATTTGAGCCACCGTGTATAGCTTTGAGCCTACATATGAGCCAACTGGGGGCGGAATAACGAACCAAATTAAAAGTAAGCAGCAGCCGAGGAAGCTCAAGTATAAGCCTAATCCTAGGACGGCGAAATAGAATCATTTTGTTTGTGGGACATGCAACGAGTACTTCACATTTGACAAGAAAAGTTCGTCGCATTGCATCGCTGATTTGTGAAAACTGCTTTAACACTACTGAATGGTAACGCTTTACTCCTGTCACGATATGGTTTTTCAGCGATAGCATATGCGATATGTCTAATTCGGTTAACAGTTAATACAAAACCATGTTTCTGCATGAAGGTCACTAAATTAGTTTCTGAATAAGATGTAAGAGCAAATTGTCTTCCTATTTTACGAATGTTCACAAAATCACCATTACTGCATCTTACACTGTCTTTCAATGTGCTCTATGGAACAACAAAATGTCTGGAATTTTTGTACATAGATCACTTTTCTAATAACATTTTTCTACTGCATTATTCAAAGCTTCAGGTGAACATTTATTTCGTCTCTTATCCACACACTCACCCTTCTTCCTTCTTCTCTTCTTTCCGTCCGCAAATTTGTATGAACGGCATCATTGTAGCTGAAATAGAGAGGGAATTAGAGGAAATTGGTTCATTATTGTAAGCTTATTTACGAAGTATATACAAGAAGAATATATGAGCTCATACTATATATCAATTAAATAATACGTTGACTTTATGTTGAAATAATAAAATATTAGACATTCCTTAAAACATATTGTTATTTACCTATTTAACTTGCATTGTTTGTATCTAGGGTGTCTATCCAACCTCTATGCAAAGAACTGGCGTGCAGTCTGCCTGCAGCGCACTACTGTTCGTCAGGTTGCAGCCCGAAGTGTGGAAGGGACCACCAGTATTTAACTTCACTTTTTTAGTATTTTCAGTCGAACAGTGATGCAAAATAAATTGGTTAGTCAGGTTGCATCCGATAGTTTGGAATGGGCCACCAGTGTTTAACTGCACATTGTTAGTCTTACGAATGTATAAATTAATGTACAAATAGCCTACACATATAATAATAAAACAATTGTAGAGACCAAAATGTGAAAAATCTATGAACTGTACAAAAAACTAAAAAAAAAAACCATCATATTTATAAATGCACTATAAAGAGAGAAATAATTATAGTAGTCACAGCATTTTTATAACTTGTAAGACATGGTCGAACAGCTGTAATAAGCTTTACTACAAATTAATAGGTTGTTAGCGATTTATAATTAATATATAAAAGCTTGGCGCAATATAGAACACACAACTCATTTGCGTATACATTGCAGACACAAATATTGAGTAAGGATTTTAACTATTCACAATATAGAATGTATAACTCATTTACGTAAGCGTAGTAAGCAAATATTGTGTGAAAGGCTCTTAACTATTCGCAATATAGAACGTATAACTCATTTACGCAAGGGTAGTAAGACCATATCGTGGATAAGGCTCTTAACTATATGTGCCAATCTTTTATACATTCAATATAAACAGATAAAAATATATTAATTTATATTAAAATTAATCACGGCTGTTCTACCGCGCCTTACAAGTTATACAAGTTCTGTGACTACTATAATTATTTTCCCCTCTTTAGTGCATTTAGAAACAAAAGATCGGTTTTAAAAGCTTACTTTACTGTTCATTTATTTTGTGCTTACGGCACACCTTTAAGGAGAGGTTACGTGCTGTGGTCAAACGCAAGCTGCCAACACGCTCAGATAAACGCACCGGACTGACCAAGTCCCGCACCGAAATTAGACATGCTTGCCCTCTTTTGGCATCATCGGGAACTCAGTGAACAGAGCCAAAGTAATTACTTGATACTACAGTGTAAATTATCACGCTATATGCTATTTCACGGTTTAAGATAAGTTTACCCAGAATTGTTGTGTGAAAAGCTTATTTTGGCTCGAATTAAAATGTGTACTTGCTCCAGCTAAAAGATCAAGAATTAACTTTATTTTGCAGCTATCATTTTATCATTCAGGCTCTCCAATGATGCTTACAAGAGCAAACAGCACAAAGTCAACTGTGTTTGGTACAGAAAGTTCATAAAGGCCGAGCTACAATTGATTTAGCACGTGCACAGCACGTGCGATAGCAAAGAACACACACGCAGCTCGACTCTGAAAGCTATAATCAAAATAGCATACGCACAGAAAAGACGGATATTTACACAAAACGGACTTGAAAATGAAAGGAAACGATGCTCGGTAAATTGCGCATGCGTGTATTGGTCACACTGGAATGAAATTAGTACTTTTGACAGCTCTGTTTGTTTGCTGCCCGTGTCGTAATTTGTAGAAATATTATACGGTTATACCGTTTATATAAACATACATTGCTTGTATAGTAACAATTTCAATCAAAACTAACTTCTGTTTATAAGGCACCAAACTCTTCAATTACTAGTCAAATTCACTACTTTTGTAGCCATTTTCATTGTCACTTGAACTCGGTGGTATCGACCATCTGATTGGCCACGTACGGCACACACGCAGAGGAATTATATAGTATAGCCCTACTTTCTGTACGCTTCCCCTGTGCTATTTTTCTATGCGTGTGCTGTGCTGTTTTCTGTGCTAAATAAATTGTAACACGACCTTAAAAAAAACCTTAATTCAACGGGCAAACATTATGAATTTAAATGCGAAAAAAATCATATACATGTCATCAAAAGGAACTTTGTACTTCTCTCCTTTCGTTTATGGAAACTGTGCGGTAAAGTCCTAAAAAATTAAAATCTTAACCATTTCACTATAATATTCTTCGATTCCGTTGTGATATTTAAGTAAAGTAGTTGTGAGAGCCTTCTTTTTGCTAAATCCAATTTACGACAGAATATCTAACAATATGTGAATATTTTTTGTTAATTATTTCCACTCAAGTAAGAAGGACAAATTCCATTCTTTACGTAGGATCTAACACAACATTAGTCGGAAGATTTTACACAGTTATATATATTTATTGTTTTAAAATTGCAATTGTCCCATTTACTTACATTCAAAACCGAAAAATTCAGTACACATGCGTTACCAGTGCAGCATGGCTGCGGATACTTTTAGTTGCCAAACTACAAAAATTTATGAGATTCATAACATGAGTAGAATAAACATTAGCGTGGTCTCTGACAAGCAAACGTAACCCAAGGTTTCAAAATGCACGAAGGCACGAACTAGGTCCAGCGCATACCAACATTTTATTTTATTAATTAACATAAACTCGCAGCACATACTGATACCAGGAATAAGGTAAACAATCATGCACAGCCATCTTAAATCACCATACTGTGTATATTGATAGTCTGTGTGAGGGCTGATAGATGCAGCCTGACAGTAGACATTAATTACAAAGGCCATTTTATATTCAGATTGACGTATTTCACATTAATGTGGTCGTACACCTGCGAATGCCCCACTACAGAGTCTGAAGGCCCGTTCATATGATCAAATTTTTCTTCAAATTGCTACCAATTTTTTTTTTAGAATTCAATTCATTGAATTCTATATGACTTCGTACGAATGCCATAATCGCGGCCATTTTCTCTTTAAATTTTTCTAATGTCTCGTTCACCTTCATGATTTTCGTTTACATGCTCTACCTATTCTTGAATCAAAAACTTTAATCGTAGATCATAGCTTATCTGGCAATATTAATGGAAGTAGTTTCACAATAATAGATTTGGGTGAATAGGGTATAGCAGTGCTATTTGACTAGATTAAAAAATAATCTGTTTTAAAGAAAAAGTTTATGTAGCTCAGAGGATTCATACAAGCACACAAATAGTGTATTACTTTGCCTATCAATACGAATATAAATAGTTACAATTCAATTAAATGACAATGCTGGAATCAAGCTATCTGAAATGCCCGCCAAATTAAAAGTGAAGAAATTTCGAGGGGCTATTTGGATATGATGGTGGGGCAATATGGAAAGCAGTGAATAAATTATGGTATAGTTTAAAACCAGTGTAATATTCAAACATTCTCTCCAGGGCAATCGAAGAAATAAAAAATTAATATGTATTTAGACATGACATGCCATATAAAAAACATTAATTGTTTGTACGAGTAGTACTTCTCGTCATTCCAAAATTAGTTTACAAG
Organism: Dryococelus australis; assembly: GCA_029891345.1. Classification (NCBI taxonomy): domain Eukaryota; kingdom Metazoa; phylum Arthropoda; class Insecta; order Phasmatodea; family Phasmatidae; genus Dryococelus; species Dryococelus australis. The sequence continues at coordinate 68,178,634 of CM057002.1, read as the reverse complement.
CATTTACCACAGATAAATTGCTTTCTTCCTTCAGCTCCAACACGCTTTTCATGGTACCGTGCACCACAGTTCTGGCAGCGAATCCTATCACATTTTAGGCTATATGGCTTCGAGTAGTTGTTGACACCGCAGAATCCACATCTGTAGTATTCTGTGTCAGAGTCACTGACGTTATCCGCTTCACTTGATGAGGGCAGTGCAATTGAACGTTTTGTATTTCTAACTTGGGTGACAGAGCTGTTCCTCTTGCTGCAGGTAGGGTAGGTTAGGGTTGTGTTGCACATAGTTTTAGGTCTTTCTTGGGACTAATTGCTGCAGCTAGGTTGGGATTGTTTTGCACTTAGTTTTAGGTCTTTCTTGGCCTTGGCAACTGCTACATTCTGTGGCGATGTGCTGTGGCAAGCTATTGACTGTATTCGAGCTCTACTTTTGATTACAGCCTCCTCGGGACTGGGGAGAAACGTCTCGAACTGGTGTTTCCGAAATGGCATTGGCAGGGGCCTGAGAAGTGTTAGGCATAGTCTGTTGGGTTTGAATTCTTTCTTCATTCTACACCGGATTTGACTTATTGGTTTCCTTGGCAGTGGAATATGAATGTGTGTCAGAAGCTGCAAAACAGAACTTCTCGCTTGCTTGGGGCTTGAAAGCAAATACTTCTGTACAGGCAAACCCATCAATTGCTAGTCTAATAGCTGCTCTTGCCTTCTAGGCTTCATTGAATAGTGCATTGAATTGTACCTTAGTTATATCTGGTCCTGGATTCCTCTGAACAAATGATGTTGCCTCGCGGTCATAATTATCTTTCAATGCCTTAAAAACACAACGATCGAGGGGCTTCAACACGTGCGTAGTGTGTGGTGGAAGGCATATCATTTCAATATCTTTGGTTTGGCAGTATCGAAGAGCTGAAAGGGCTGCATGATATGAATGACCATCTAAAATCAGAAGTACTCTTCCTGGTGCACGATGTTCTTGGAAGTGTTCAACAAAATTCAGAAATGTTCTTCATTTATGTACCCACTTTCACTCATGCAGACAACTGATCCATTAGGGAGATTATCAGCGAATTCCGGACGCTGGCGTATTCCATTTAATCGTACTAGAGTCGAGATGTATTATCCAGCGGCGTTACAGCATTCTACGATGGTTACGTTTTCTCCCCTCTCGACACTGGTCAGAATAATTACTTCTTTTTTCCCTCTCTGTGCTATTATTTTCGGTGACCGATTTTTTAAAGAAAGCCCACTTTCATCCATATTATATATGTGTGTGGGCTTATTGTGGAGAGCGAACTCGGTAAGTACATTGCCCAGTAATTCGAAATAATAACTAACAGCTTCTTTGTTGACACCAACTGCTCTTGCCTTAGACAGACTTTCAGGCTTCCTCAAACTACAGCCATTTCGCCTGCAAAATCCATGTCACCAATCTTTCCCCGCATTTTGTTCTTTTTCCAGGAATGTGGTACCTCAATGTCACATTTCAAAGCATAATAACATGATGCTAGACGAAGTTCTTTCTATAAGTTTCACACGATCAACGACGGACTTCTCCATTATATTTGTGAAAGCAGAAGGATGGCCTAGATATGCTATCTTTCAAGCCATGAAGCTAATTTTATTTTGCTTTAACTTATGTATATAAGATTATATATGGCACTTTAAATAGTTAACTTACTGCTAATAATCACTCATTCCACTCTACAACAGATGTTACTGCCCATTCCATTGATTCAGTAAATTCTTCTATTTATAATGCCTTACTAATTGAAAATAAACACGGTGGTATTATTGTAAGTATTTCAGAACAATAAATACAAAGCTGTGCGGTATCAGAATAGCCCCGCAAGTCACGATGTAGCGTAGCTGGATGTAGTTCTTGGAACAAACTACAGAAAGCGCTGCAATGCAGGTTCAGGTACAGCTACATACCGAGGACGCGGCCGCCATACAAACGAATACAGTAGTCGACATATGAAAGCAATTAAAGCTTACGTTTTGGCACTAAAATATTACATGACGTGCTTAGGGCAGGTATTACTCACTTACCCTCAATAAGAAAAGTATATATTGCTTTCTTTGGAACACGAGCACTTACACAGTTATACAAAACAAACAGCATACTGTACTTGTAACAACACTCAGACCTTCGCTCTGCCGCATGAATCAACAACATGGCGTCTTTGGTTTTCATACAGGATGCGCAAAACATGAACATTGTCCAAAAAGTCACGCTGTTTGAATTACCCGCTGTGCCCTATATTTAAAGTAATTACAAAATAAGGACGGATATTTTTAAAAAGAAATTGTACAATAATATAAATAAAAATTGTTGTGGTTTAATACATTATTTACTTTCCGTGTAAGAATCGTAAATACTTTTAAAAACATACTTTCGATTATTTTCAAACTGGATTCATTAAAATGATTCTGATAAATATACGCGCGGAGACTTGAAAACTTATTGAACGCAATTCATCGGAAGTTAAATGAAGACGTTATTTTTTAGTTCAATAAATTGAATTCTAGTAATAGAGTTCAATGAAAATTAAATCCTGTAAAATAGCCTTAAGATTTGAGATTAACACAAGCTATTTTTGGCAAAATAGCGTAGAAGGCTTTTGTGTGTGTGTGTGTGTGTGTGTGTGTGTGTGTGTGTGTGTGTGTGTGTGTGTGTGTGTGTGTGTGTGTGTGTGTGGTGTGTGTGTGTGTGTGTGTGTGTGTGTGTGTGTGTGTGTGTGTGTGTGTGTGTGTGTGTGTGTGTGTGTGTGTGTGTGTGTGTGTGTGTGTGTGTGTGTGTGTGTGTGTGTGTGTGTGTGTGTGTGTGTGTGTGTGTGTGTGTGTGTGTGTGTGTGTGTGTGTGTGTGTGTGTGTGTGTGTGTGTGTGTGTGTGTGTGTGTGTGTGTGTGTGTGTGTGTGTGTGTGTGTGTGTGTGTGTGTGTGTGTGTGTGTGTGTGTGTGTGTGTGTGTGTGTGTGTGTGTGTGTGTGTGTGTGTGTGTGTGTGTGTGTGTGTGTGTGTGTGTGTGTTGGGTGTGTGTGTGTGTGTGGTGTGTGTGTGTGTGTGTGTGTGTGTGTGTGTGTGGGGTGTGTGTGTGTGTGTGTGTGTGTGTGTGTGTGTGTGTGTGTGTGTGTGTGTGTGTGTGTGTGTGTGTGTGTGTGTGTGTGGTGTGTGTGTGTGTGTGTGTGTGTGTGTGTATATATATACATATATATAATTTATTTATTTATTTATATTGCGTGATAAGCGCGATGTATAAAACGTCGTTTATCCTGGAAGCAAACGTAATATTTCCTTGCGTAATCCGATTTTGACAGCACAGCCAATTTGATAATTTTTAAGTTTTTAAAGGTGATTTGTTTTTAATTTTCTATCTAAAATTACTTCCAAACAGGAAAACTGATTTCTTGCTCTCAGTCCAACACAAATCGATTCTCATAAATATTCCGTTTTCAGTCACCTTTCCTGACGCCAAATCTTTATATTATGATACGTGAAATTGTAAAGCAGCAGATAGTGTTTCAAAGATCATTGACGTTTGTTGAAACCGTTATCAAACCGTCTAATGAAATTAACTTACAGGAAGTAAAGTGTGTGCCGTAATTTAAAAGACAGGAATAAATCCAAAATGAAGTATTTCAGAAAATACGTAGGAATTTAGCGAGTTCTGGAACAAGGATGTAAATTCATTAACTGTCGAAAGAACACTCTTAAGAGTTGGTTTAATAGAAGAATAACTTTTATTAGAAATATACTCAAATGAAGATACACATAAAGAGGAGGTTGAATTTCACCAAGGATCACATTCCAAATAAAGCAGTCATCTGCGGATGTGAAAATAAATTCACTGTTCTTAGGTGGGATGGAACGACGAAGGTATATTTGCAGACTTAACAGCTCAAGTAATCTAACCTTCAGTCAACTATTAAAAAAGTTAGGAGGCTATGTGGTATTTCGGCAGTGTATTTAACATTGCAGTTAAAGAGTTAATGATCATTATAGAAAGCAGGCTGTAGTGGTAAACTCTCACATATTACCAAGTCAAAGATCCCAAACGCACCTCTTAGTGTAGCCTTCAGTAGTCCTAATGATCTTGAAATATCGTAGCAATGGCATAAAGTACTTTCGCTTAGAAATTTGGTGGATTTCCTCCACGTCAGAAGCCTTTTAGGGGAGAAACAAACCAAGAGTAAAATAATTTTCAACTAAGACTTAGTATTTTAATTGGTTGTTTTTCTTTGCATGGTTATTTTTGTCTGGAATTATTAAACATTTTACATAAAATATTGAAATCTTATTTTATTTTTTATTTTCCCGCCCCCACTGTTTTCACTCTGTACCCGGTTTCGTCACTATAAAATCAAATATATTACAGAGTTCTATGTATTATTTAGCTTTATACAACTGTTCTAGGGTGACAAAACACGTTGATTTGAACCACGTGGTTTAACCACGAGGCATATAATTTCAGTCAGGATTATTAAACGTTTCGGACGTAATTTCCGCAGCGTGTGTAGGCAGCTACTGCTTCAAGCTGATAGAACGTTGGTTGGCTCTCGAAGCTGCGTCTGCAGGGTTGCCAGGCAACGACGGCCGTGGAGGCAGCTTCCAGCCCCCCCCCCACCCCCGGGCCAATGAGGAGGGAAGGAGCAGGACGAAGGACAATCGCACCGACAGACGCGGCGTCGTCGGGGAAGTGTAGGCTAGTCACTCGGCTGGGCGTCGTCGCTCATTACAGCGCCGGCGCGGCGGAGAGCTAAGCGTCCCTCTGGCAGAGGCATCTGTTCAAACACACGCGGCCCCGCGCACAGTATTTGCAGATTAATGGCCCCGCTCGCTCCTCCGACATCAAGGCCTTTTGCGCTCTGCCTTTAAAGCGAGAAGGGTTTCTAGGCCGTGTCTTCATCCGCCTTGCAAGAGTGCTTGCGTGTGCTCTTACATCCTGGCGTTACGGCACACCGACTCCACTCCACGCGAAGAAGACTCTTCCTCGCTCCTTGCATTAACTCATCTTCAGGCTTCAGAATGTATGTTTCCCACACTTCAAACGTGCCAGTAGAGGCCAAGTTAATTGTAGTTCCTACGGTTGATATTCGCATCACATAGCTTCTTAAAACATGTTTAGCGTAAATCATTATAATTGTCCTGCAATTATTTTCCCCATAAGCTAAAATAGGATTTTTTTAAATTGATACAATAATATGGTCTTTGAATTGTTTAAGTGCTCAAGGCACATGTTTCGATGCACCGACCACGTTGGGAAATTTGTCAACAAACATTCCGTAAGAACACTGTTTCACACACACATATGTTGGAATCGTTCTTGGTGCAGAGTTATTCCTTTCTAAAACGTTAATTCACTACACTTTAAACAATAGTTCCATGTTATGAAGGAAAAAAAACTTCACTTCTCACCATGTCTACTGAAGAATACTTTTTTTATAAAATTCCCAAAGTGATCCTTACAATTGCCCCCTCCCCTCCCTTATCGTTTACCATTCCTTTAGTTTGGATTTCAAATTGGGTGTGGAAAGGTGAACAAATGTGTTTTATACTTCACTCACCTTTAAGTACTTGTTTTTGCCATCATTTTTCTGTTAGCCGTACATATCTGCGCAGAAGTTATTTTGTAAAAGTTAGGGTATTTTCAAATATAACGAGACAATCTCCGTGGCCAAGGTCGCTAAGAAGTGACCTTCAAATTACATTTATATGGCTTTTGATATTCGGTATATTTTACATGTGCATTTCCGTTAGTTTTGCATGTAGTTAAAGAAAAGTATACAAAAGGGTAACTAACAGTACTAAAGCTAGCTCTCAGTTATAACACAGTTGTTATAAAATTTTCTTTTCAAACTATCACTAAAATGACGTAAGTTATACTAACATGAAAATACACTGCTAGCCATTAAAATTGCAACACCAAAAAGGATGCACTTGGAGGTAGGATGCCTCATTACGAGAATGCTTAGACCAGGATAGGATTATGTGATTAATTGTCCAGTCGAGTGTCGCAGCACATGTGCCAATAGCGTCACTAATAAGCAGTAAACATGAAGTGGAGTTCTGGGAGACGCAGGAAAATAGTGCCAGTGTGTTGCCCCGCTGTTCGTATGTAGGCTACAGATGGAGCGTGAGCATGCCGCGTCGAAGAACACGAAAACCATACGAATAGATTTCCGCATTTTACCGAGGGAAGATCGTGACCTATCTGGATTCGGATTATCCCACTGCATATTTGTTTCCGCGTTGGAAGAAATGCAACTACGATGAAGCGGATCGGATCACAGGGTTGTGTAGTTAAGAGTTGGGCAACGTGCAGAAAGACAACGTCACCATCGCACCAACGAGCAAAAGAACAGACGTCTGGTGCACATGGCCATTACAGACCGTACAGCCACATCAAACACCTTCGCTCAGAAGTTCAGGCATGTGGCACATCAACCTGTGTCCGCACGCATGGTTCGTCGCTGTCTGCAGAATCAGCGTATCTTGGCCAGTTGCCCATTATTGTAGCTGGCACTGGCTACTCGCATCAAGAGCTTGCGGCTGCAGTGGTGCATGAAACGTCAGACTTGTCATGCCATCTTCATCTCCGACCAAACCCGCTTCTGCTTGAAGCATCACGATTATCGCACCTATGTCTGGTGGCACCGTGGCGCACGCCTGGCAGAGTCCTGCACTATGCACCGCCATACCAACGTAGCACCTGGAGTTATAGTAAGGGTTTCAGTCCCACTCGCTACTTGTTCGCATTTCCTATTCGCTCATCAGTAATCGTTACATCGCGTAGGTGTTGGAGCTTTTGGTTATCTTCTATCTTCAGGGCCAGCCTGGGACGCTATACCAACAGGACAATGCGCGATCGCATGTAGCACACATCATCCGATGGATCCTGGATGATCACCATGCCACACTGCTTCCTTGGCCTGCTCGTTCACTGGATCTCTTGCCCATAAAAATTGTGTGATACATGGTCGGCCCTGTATCACACATCAACTAGCCTGCCACACAACACCCGCGGCCACAACGGATGAATTTTGTGTACGCATCGAAGAAGGATGGTTAGAGATACCCCAGAAAGTCTCTTCCTCTCAACACCTCATGTAGTACCGGTTATCTCCGCCTGTGATTGGGCCACACAGGTCTGATTTCCCCATGTTCTGTACATCATACCGAGCTGCAAGAGTAATCATGTCACCTGTGAATAATGAGTATTCTGCCAAAAAAAACTGGCTGTGATAGCTCACATCATTCATGATGTTGCAGTTTTAATGGCTAGAAGAGTATGAGTCAGTAAAGAAATAGTGTACTAACTCCTCCTTCCGCCCCATCTATTGTACCTGTAAACGAAAAATTAATTAATGTCGATATTCATACACAGACCACATCCCCCAAACACAGACATACATTTGGACTCACTTTTGCCTGTTAGCCTCCTTCCGATCCGATCAGTAGCAGTTCACTAAATTCGGACCCGTTGAAAATTCCAATTGCAAACAATTGAATGTTGCAATAAATGTTTTTTAAATGTTTACTCTATAGTATTTCGCATTTTCTGATTTAGATTGTCCGTATGTAGCTTCATTTTTCCGTACGGTTTTCTCATCAGGGACAAGTGACAGTGCAGTGAAGATACAGACGAATTAAGATACCCATTTAACACCACGTAGGTCAATACCTATATTGTATAATTGCGTATAAACACAAGGGAGCGTGGATACACGAAATTTCTGGAGCAGTCTACAGGCAATAAATACAACACCTTCCAATCTACACTTCTGTATTATTCTGAGCCCGTTTGAAAGGATTAGAGATATGCTTACTAGCGTTCAAATAAGGTGAACGAGGGGACCACGATGTGATCTGAATTCTAATGGCCATGAATTTGGTGGCTCTCGAACATGTGTAGTGACGAGATATCCTTTAGAAAGAGCTCAACCCCGTCAGGGTGAATGTAGAACATGGATGGGTGTAGCACAACCATTTCATTATTCACCAATAACAGATATATCAAACGTTCTTATGTTCACACCCCATAGTATTGTGAAGCCACTGCGGCTCTTTTCACAGCGCAGTGCCCTCAGGCACATTATCGTGTTGGTTCACGTAACAATACGTGCAAATTCTCTGTTAAGCGAATATGCACGTATGTCCCGATATCAGATGACTGAGATAAACACAGATGGCGCAGACGTCATATTTTACTAGACGCAATGTCTAGGCTGGTGTAGTAGTGTGCCTTTGGTGCACTCCCACTTAGCTTTTGGTACTCTCGCTTCCAAATTTACCCATGTTCTGGCTTACGCTCACTGCGTCAACACTTCAGTTGGAATGGTTCTCTCAAGATCTCTTCCACCATGAGTGGTTTCATTCACGAGTTCAGATGCCAGCCGATATTGTCCAATGTTGACATGTGATATTTGTGTATTTTCGGAGTGTTCTCGATACAAAGTTTCATGTGTGTGGTCGGATTGGTGGAAACGCGATTCATTAAACGAGGCTATATTTTTTAGTGAACAAGCACCCAATGCAGCTGTTCCCGAGCCAAGAAAATCTGCATAGCTCTATCGTTCAGTTACGAAAGCTATTGTGATTGGGCATCGTCTTCTGTATCCTGTAGGGCGTGTCGCACAGTCCTTACGCTAATGTTCGTCAAGGCCCCAGCATTGAATTCCGATGTTATTTGCTGTAGGTTGTTCGTCTGTTGCTTGACACGAGTATTAATTGCCGACGCCAGTTATGCGTGTGTTCAGTGTTTTTTTTTTTTTAAATTCTTGTAATTCGACTTCAAATATTATAACCTATGAAGTGCATAAATTTTATGAAATTTTTATAATTGCTGATGTTGATTGCTGGGGAAAAAGTCGAAGATAACTAAATTTTCAAATACAAAATATCACCTAAAGATAGGCGCAGATATAAGCTCCCGAAACTCTGTGCGAATTGTGTTTTTCTTGTCCATTCATTTATGCCGATTTTGTATTCGTGTCATTTTAGCATACTTTCCGAAGGAAACAGTGGTTTATGAGGTCATGTTCCTGTTTACGTGTCTGTATGTATGTGTGACCCCCTAAAATCTATTGAACCCGTGAACCAAATTCCACCAAACTTGGTTTACTGAAAGTGCTTAATAAGACATATGACTTATTTTTTTAACCATGCTGGATTCTTACTTTGAAAATAGAGGTTATTTTTAATCTGGGTTTGAGTTTCATATCTCTGGAATTATTGAATCAATTCAAATCAAATTTGGTATTCGGATATTGCATCGGGTAAATGTTTAATTTAGGAAGAGATATTTGTATTGATCCGCCATTTTCAACGATCACAATTCATGAAAATAAAACTTTTAAGTTATATATTCGAAATTCCTAAACTGATTGCCTCCAAATTTGGGATATAATTAATACTATGGTAGGTCATGTAAACACATGCGATTTAAATGGCGATGTCACTATTTTTCAATATGACGGACATATAAATATTTTAGGTTATTTCATTTATCTACCATACCATTCAACCAATTTCGACAAAACTAGTAAAGCTCAAATTATATATCTGTATCAACCCCTATACAGAAATAATTGGTTTTAGTGTGGTAACAGAAGAGTCAGGGTCGTTACTGAAAATGTTTCATTATAGAAGCATTACATTTTATGTTTCTGTGCAAATTTTTGCACCTGATTGTTAATAGATGTTCAATGGTTTGTGATTAAAAGGTGAGAATGAATTAATACATAACATTTCGTATTACTTTTAATTGTTGCATAAATATGAACTAATAGTACATATGCTGTGTCCGTAAAGACAGACAAGTTAATCATATTTTTTCATTGTAACATTTCTCAATAAGTCCTCTTGAATTTGAATCAGGAGGAAATAAATAAAAAATTCAATATGGCGGCCAAGGTGGGTTCTTAAATTAACCAATTGTAATTTTGTAAGATAGCACCACACAAGGAAACAACGAATCGGTTTCCAACAAATTAGGCGATCAAGTAATACTGTGGCTGGCCATGTAAACTGTTATATTTTAATCAAATAAAGCACTTTAAAAATTGCGGCGATGTAAACATTCTAGTTTAGTATGCTATATTTAAGAAATTATGTAACCAGTTTCCACCTAATTTGTATGCTGTCAGTATCTACTATACAATCTAATATGTCTGCATATAAACTCTTTTAACCGCCATTTTCTAAAATGTCATTTCATGAAAAAATAAGTTTTTGGCATATCTTGGGAAACAATCCACTGATTCCTTGCAAATTTGTAAAACAAACAGTACTTCGGCAAGCCATGTAAATTTTTATGTTTACATAAGTCCTAAACTTATTTTCAAAATGGTGACAGTACCAGGTGTCACAAATTAATGTTTATGCTCTTTGAATAGGAATAGCAGAGAAACAATTGAAAACAATCTTATGGGTCTACCTGTGTTTGATGATATAAAGATAATATTGTGCATGTGCGAATGTTAATAACAGTAACAAATGATCAAAATGTCCGTCATCAGCAACGAGACATCGTCTACAACGCTGCATAACAGAACTACAAACCGTTACTAGAGTTTCCGTGGCAGTGGATTCACACGCGGTCACTATCGCGTCACTCATGACATCCAGTGTCCACGACTTTGTCACGTTCACAGTGGATTTCAAGTTAAGCGTTATATCTCGAGATCTGGCTAAATACTTCCTCGTCGGCCCACCCACATCGTAGATGATGTTTCATCCAGTACTAACTGTATGTATAGAGGGCAATGTGGCGGTGCTTCATTCTGCTGGAGAAAACAATATACATATGGGTAGAGTTGGTGAACAGTTATCCAAAAGTCCTCTGGCAGACATACTGCACCACACTGTTGACCCAACCCAGGAAGATAAACTGCTTGCTCTAACACAATGTGGGGATTTTCGTTGGTCCAGTACAGTCACTTATGGCGATTGGTAGTTCCATTCAGTTTAAAGGTTGCCTCATCAGAGCAAACAATAACTTCAGTAAAATGTTCGTTATCGTTGCACATGTTCACAATCCACTCGCAAAATTCGACACGACTATCTAAGTGGTCTTCCTTCATAGCGTGAAGTAGCATGATGGGAATGTAGGGCCTTTACTTTACTTGCTTTAGAATGCGATGGACACTTGATTTCCTGTCACCTCACTCGTGCGCAGCTTGTAATATGGACTCGGACGTCCAGGGAAACGCGTGCAAACACACTTCCTTCGTTCGTTGTCGTTCTCCTCCTGCTGCACGGCCCTTTTCTTCACTTCACGCAAGTCTTATCACTTCTCAAACTTGTCACTTAATAGTGTTATTGTTACACGTGGTGGTGGCGCAGTATTGAATTCTGCCCTATATCACC